>JALAZF010000674.1:1308750-1963125 GCA_022829125.1 Lathyrus tuberosus
TGATTTATCATTTTGAATGATTTCTATATATATCTTTTGAGAAATAATTTTATAATTTTGGAATAACTTAAACACATTCTTTATATATATATATATATATATATATATATATATATATATATAGACGCGCACACACATGACGCTATACTAGAATAGTATTTCACACACTTACATTGTAGAATCAATTTCTCCATTGATCGATTTGTTTAGAAATTACAATTGTAAGATCACAATTTCGTAAGTGCCTTACGATTTTAAATAAATTTCTTTTCAGTTTCGTTTTATTTTATTTGATTCATTTGAATCATATAGACACATGAGGAAAATATACAATGTATTATCATATTCATTTATGTTAAATTGTTCCACGAGCCACATGGTTGATTTCTTGTTTTGTTGTTCAGGGCAATTATAGACGATTTTGATGCTATTTTGTACATTTGTTTCAGCTTTTATGTTTGATATTAAGGGTTTCACTATAAATCTTATTAATAGGTTGAGTCGTATTCTATAAACATATTAAGTTATTATCTACACAACATGTGCCTCATTCATCCATGTTGAGCATCTCTTCCTCCTCCTGAAAAGATAGAAAAAGGTTTTTTTTTTATGTTGGGTTTAAACGTTCAAATTACATACCTAATGAATTGATTATTGTTTGAATTAAATTTAAAAATTTTAACTTCTTTTGCGATGGTAGTTTTCATATATTCTATTGTAATACCCCGTATTTTTATGACACCGAATAATATTGCATTGTGATTAATTGAGTCCTGTTGCTCTGAGAAATTATTTGATAAAATACTTAGAGTAACTTCGGAACTTAGAATTGATCCAATTAATATTATCTGACTCTGAGATATTTTACTAATTTGGACTAAAGAGACTTTTTGGACATTTAGTAGTATTATTTACTAATACTAGTTTACTACTTATTCCTTTTCCTCCCATTTTCCAAACAAAAAGAAAAAGATAGAAAGAAAGAAGATTAGAAGAAAGAAAAGGGGAAGAAGGGAAAAGAAGAGAAAAACAAGAAATTGAAGAAAAAGCTCAAGAACATCATCCAATCTTCATCCAAACTTCTCAATCATCTTCATCTTGCTCATTTTGAAGGTGGGTTCTAGTTAGTACCACTATTAGAGAATTTTAGAGAAAGATTGAGTTAGGTTAGATTATGAAAAATATGGAATTTTATGGTTGAATCTTGTTATAAATGTTGTTGAATGCTTGTTATCATGTCTATACTGAGTTTAGATCATGTGGGTATTATTGGGTTATGTTTTGATGGAGAAATTATGACTTGGAAGTTAAGAACAGTAGCTGGGAGAAGTTCTGGTTCGCAGGGTTTGCCTAGCGAACCTGGGGCGAAGCCCAGCGAATAGCAATCGAGGGTTCGCCTAGCGAACCCGAACGTTCGCCTAGCGAAGGTTCGCGGGCATGTTCGCCTAGCGAAGTTAGTGTGTTTTGAATATGGGAACTTACTGCCTAGGTGTTCGCTGGCACACTCGCCTAGCGAAGGTGAAGGCGAAGGTTCGCCAGGCGTTCGCCTAGCGAACTTATGGTGTTTTGGGTCTGGGAGTATTCTGTTTAATTACTCGCCAGCTTGCTCGCGAAGCGGAGGGGGAGGCGAAGGTTCGCCAGGGCGTTCGCGAAGCGAACTTTATGTCTGTTTTGTTCTGTTTGTTCATTCGCCAGAGGCTTCGCGTAGCGAAGGCGGAAGCGAACGCTCGCTGGGAGGTTCGCCTAGCGAACATGTCAGTTTGTGCAGTTTTGTTTCCTTCATAACTTTTGATCCGTAACTCGGATCGGGCGTTCTTGGTACCGTTAGAAAGCCACGACGACCCTCTACCCAATAAAAAGTGGAAATTAGGAGTATAATGTAGGACAAATTATTTAGAGGCAAATGAATGAAAGTATTGATTTATGATATGTTGTTATATGATTCTATTACGCAATTGACTTATGTTTACCTATTTTCTCTTATTGTCAAGCATGTTTGAGTATGTATGCATGTCAAAATATGAAATAGTAAGAGTGAGGAAAACCCTTATGAACTATAGGAGAATTTAGAAGTTGAAACGCAAGTATGGATCATGTGGTTAACCTTTGTGGATTTGAACCGGCATGTGAGGCCGAGAGGCATTTTTAGCCTTGAGATTGTCGAATACAATCGTGGTGTCTTGTATGATCACATAATCGTAACCGGATTATTTTATATTGAGTGTAGTTTCATGAGTCTCGGACTCCTCTGAAATGGATGCACAACTACTTGGCAGGTTTGATTCCCCGTGCTGTACGAATGGCGCCCGTTGGGTGAATGCTTCTGACGGTAAAAGGCTTGTGTAAAGTGACGGTTCATAACGGTAAAAAGCCCGTAGAACCCGAATCCATTCGTATGTCAAGTAGGTTGCAAGGATCCATGACCCGGGTCGACTTCTAAACGTAGAAGAGGACGGGAATAGGGGATACCTTGGCATGGTTACCGATTAGTGATATTGTGGGTTGATGAACTTATGGCATGTTTCCATATAGTGTGTGTGTGCTCAAAGTCACTTCCCTTCCCCGGACTTGAGTTAGGATTGTTAGAACCATAAATAATCCGAGAGAATCCATAAGATAGGGAACTCACTGAGATTTGATGTATCTCACCCCACTGTTGTTGTTTACATCACAGGTCCTGCAGGTTCGGCGACTGGTAGGGACAAAGTGGTTTGACTTTTCCTTCCGGTTCGTAGATTTTGAGATGGCATGGCTTCCGCTATGACGTTTTATTTTGAGATCATTGCATTGATCTAGTTCTTAGTTTTTATCATGTTGGAACATCTTGTATATGTAATGCCTTAGCTTTTGTGTTGTATTAGAGGCATTTATGTGTATAATGTGTTAACTAGGAACTTATTGTATTTCAATACCAAATACTTGGATACATATGTATAATTTATGCTTTGATGTATGGATTTTATATGTGAGTGTTACATCTATAGTCTAAAGAAATACATATAAGTTACTACGTGCATTAATATTCATGTTTATTTGGAATCAAATTCTTTAAAATTTTAACTATCTAACGTCACCTTGCTTAACCAAAACTGCAACCATTGTATGATAATATAAACAAGAATAATTGCGTTTCACTTCTTCGTATAGATTTAGGATTTCTTCAAAGCTTTTAATTTTGGGATAGCCATCCATCATGGTTCTACTATTCACCACATAAAACAAACTTTCTTATATATCATCTCTTCCAAAGTTCTTAGGTTAAATCCATGTTAACTAAGGTTTATAAATAGATTTGGCCATAACTTTTATATTTGAGATGACTTCTCTGTTAGTTTGGACTAATGTGGCTAAATAATTCCTTGATGGATCATTATGTCAAAATCAAATGTTTTGAATAAATACTACATTTATACGTTGAGCTTAAACGTAAGTTTATTTATGTTTCTTTCATAAAATTTGTTGGAGTTTATACCAAGGAAGTATTGTTTGATCAATTTCTTATAAAGGTTTACGAACTTAAGTGTATTTTTCGTTATTTTACTTTTAAAGAATTTGATATCTTATATGGTAGTTATGTAAAGTCGCCAAAATCATGGTTAATATGATAAAAACAATATTAAAGCACTCAAATCTAACTTAAATTTTTATGTTTTACTAATGATGTTATGGTCATAAATAATTGTTTTAGGGAGTTAAATAGAATTCTAAAAGAAGATGACCTATTCACAAACATTGATTTGATATTGTTATGTTGAAATCTTTATTTTTGGCTGAGTTTAGAACTAGGTGACATGAAACTTAATGTTCCACTAAAATTAATAATTGATCATTAAAAATAATACATTTATAAACCATACCAAGTATTTATGGTTGTAAATCATAGGCTCAGTTAGTAGTTCTTAATATGTTATTCTTATCTATACGTTGGAATGAGTTTTCATCATTTTAATTATCATTTATATCAAACTTATAATGTTTATCATGTTCACACTATTCTAATTTATTGCATTTGGTTATAATAATTTTAGAATAACATAACATAGTATTTGTGTCCAGACAAATAATAAATTAATAAGAATTTTGAAGGTTATTGGTTATTATATCTATGAAATAGTTTAGAGGAATAATAAATAGTTTTTATTTAATTTTCAAAAATTACTTTCTAAAACTTTAGAATGCTGTAAAAGTTATTATTAATAGGACGGTTTGTTGAAATCGTTGAATAAGTTGTTAGTTTGTATAGAGTTAATGGTGTTTACAATCATTTGATTATTTAGTTTTGAAAATTAGAAATATATTTTTTGATTTTATCACATTTTAATTATATTTTTAATTTTTATAATTTTTTTATTAATATATTAGAAATTGATAATCATTCAACTAATTGGTTATGTATATAATATGACATAAAATATTATAATAAAAATGAATAGGTTTTTATTTTTTCTTGATTTAAATGGTTTATTATAATATTTAGAAAAGTTTTTAATACTTTTATAAATTTGTTTTTAGTATTTGGAAACGGCTATAATTATAATAATATAATAATCACTGAACTAGTAAAAAAATTAAATTGGAAGTTAGTTTTGAAAATTTTGGAATGATTTATCATTTTGAATGATTTCTATATATATCTTTTGAGAAATAATTTTATAATTTTGGAATAACTTAAACACATTCTTTATATATATATATATATATATATATAGATATATAGACGCGCACACACATGACGCTATACTAGAATAGTATTTCACACACTTACATTGTAGAATCAATTTCTCCATTGATCGATTTGTTTAGAAATTACAGTTGTAAGATCACAATTTCGTAAGTGCCTTACGATTTTAAATTAATTTCTTTTCAGTTTCGTTTTATTTTATTTGATTCATTTGAATCATATAGACACATGAGGAAAATATACAATGTATTATCCTATTCATTTATGTTAAATTGTTCCACGAGCCACATGGTTGATTTCTTGTTTTGTTGTTCAGGGCAATTATAGACGATTTTGATGCTATTTTGTACATTTGTTTCAGCTTTTATGTTTGATATTAAGGGTTTCACTATAAATCTTATTAATAGGTTGAGTCGTATTCTATAAACATATTAAGTTATTATCTACACAACATGTGCCTCATTCATCCATGTTGAGCATCTCTTCCTCCTCCTGAAAAGATAGAAAAAGGTTTTTTTTTTTATGTTGGGTTTAAACGTTCAAATTACATACCTAATGAATTGATTATTGTTTGAATTAAATTTAAAAATTTTAACTTCTTTTGCGATGGTAGTTTTCATATATTCTATTGTAATACCCCGTATTTTTATGACACCGAATAATAATGCATTGTGATTAATTGAGTCCTGTTGCTCTGAGAAATTATTTGATAAAATACTTAGAGTAACTTCGGTACTTAGAATTGATCCAATTAATATTATCTGACTCTGAGATATATTACTAATTTGGACTAAAGAGACTTTTTGGACATTTAGTAGTATTATTTACTAATACTAGTTTACTACTTATTCCTTTTCCTCCCATTTTCCAAACAAAAAGAAAAAGATAGAAAGAAAGAAGATTAGAAGAAAGAAAAGGGGAAGAAGGGAAAAGAAGAGAAAAACAAGAAATTGAAGAAAAAGCTCAAGAACATCATCCAATCTTCATCCAAACTTCTCAATCATCTTCATCTTGCTCATTTTGAAGGTGGGTTCTAGTTAGTACCACTATTAGAGAATTTTAGAGAAAGATTGAGTTAGGTTAGATTATGAAAAATATGGAATTTTATGGTTGAATCTTGTTATAAATGTTGTTGAATGCTTGTTATCATGTCTATACTGAGTTTAGATCATGTTGGTATTATTGGGTTATGTTTTGATGGAGAAATTATGACTTGGAAGTGAAGAACAGCAGCTGGGAGAAGTTCTGGTTCGCAGGGTTCGCCTAGCGAACCTGGGGCGAAGCCCAGCGAACAGCAATCGAGGGTTCGCCTAGCGAACCCGAACGTTCGCCTAGCGAAGGTTCGCGGGCATGTTCGCCTATCGAAGTTAGTGTGTTTTGAATATGGGAACTTACTGCCTAGGTGTTCGCTGGCACACTCGCCTAGCGAAGGTGAAGGCGAAGGTTCGCCAGGCGTTCGCCTAGCGAACTTATGGTGTTTTGGGTCTGGGAGTATTCTGTTTAATTACTCGCCAGCTTGCTTGCGAAGCGGAGGGGGAGGCGAAGGTTTGCCAGGGCGTTCGTGAAGCGAACTTTATGTCTGTTTTGTTCTGTTTGTTCATTCGCCAGAGGCTTTGCCTAGCGAAGGCGGAAGCGAACGCTCGCTGGGAGGTTCGCCTAGCGAACATGTCAGTTTGTGCAGTTTTGTTTCCTTCATAACTTTTGATCCGTAACTCGGATCGGGGCGTTCTTGGTACCGTTAGAAAGCCACGACGACCCTCTACCCAATAAAAAGTGGAAATTAGGAGTATAATGTAGGACAAATTATTCAGAGGCAAATGAATGAAAGTATGGATTTATGATATGTTGTTATGTGATTCTATTACGCAATTGACTTATGTTTACCTATTTTCTCTTATTGTCAAGCATGTTTGAGTATGTATGCATGTCAAAATATGAAATAGTAAGAGTGAGGAAAACCCTTATGAACTATAGGAGAATTTAGAAGTTGAAACGCTAGTATGGATCATGTGGTTAACCTTTGTGGATTTGAACCGGCATGTGAGGCCGAGAGGCATTTTTAGCCTTGAGATTGTCGAATACAATCGTGGTGTCTTGTATGATCACATAATCGTAACCGGATTATTTTATATTGAGTGTAGTTTCATGAGTCTCGGACTCCTCTGAAATGGATGCACAACTACTTGGCAGGTTTGATTCCCCGTGCTGTACGAATGGCGCCCGTTGGGTGAATGCTTCTGACGGTAAAAGGCTTGTGTAAAGTGACGGTTCATAACGGTAAAAAGCCCGTAGAACCCGAATCCATTCGTATGTCAAGTAGGTTGCAAGGATCCATGACCCGGGTCGACTTCTAAACGTAGAAGAGGACGGGAATAGGGGATACCTTGGCATGGTTACCGATTAGTGATATTGTGGGTTGATGAACTTATGGCATGTTTCCATATAGTGTGTGTGTGCTCAAAGTCACTTCCCTTCCCCGGACTTGAGTTAGGATTGTTAGAACCATAAATAATCCGAGAGAATCCATAAGATAGGGAACTCACTGAGATTTGATGTATCTCACCCCACTGTTGTTGTTTACATCACAGGTCCTGCAGGTTCGGCGACTGGTAGGGACAAAGTGGTTTGACTTTTCCTTCCGGTTCGTAGATTTTGAGATGGCATGGCTTCCGCTATGACGTTTTATTTTGAGATCATTGCATTGATCTAGTTCTTAGTTTTTATCATGTTGGAACATCTTGTATATGTAATGCCTTAGCTTTTGTGTTGTATTAGAGGCATTTATGTGTATAATGTGTTAACTAGGAACTTATTGTATTTCAATACCAAATACTTGGATACATATGTATAATTTATGCTTTGATGTATGGATTTTATATGTGAGTGTTACATCTATAGTCTAAAGAAATACATATAAGTTACTACGTGCATTAATATTCATGTTTATTTGGAATCAAATTCTTTAAAATTTTAACTATCTAACGTCACCTTGCTTAACCAAAACTGCAACCATTGTATGATAATATAAACAAGAATAATTGCGTTTGACTTCTTCGTATAGATTTAGGATTTCTTCAAAGCTTTTAATTTTGGGATAGCCATCCATCATGGTTCTACTATTCACCACATAAAACAAACTTTCTTATATATCATCTCTTCCAAAGTTCTTAGGTTAAATCCATGTTAACTAAGGTTTATAAATAGATTTGGCCATAACTTTTATATTTGAGATGACTTCTCTGTTAGTTTGGACTAATGTGGCTAAATAATTCCTTGATGGATCATTATGTCAAAATCAAATGTTTTGAATAAATACTACATTTATACGTTGAGCTTAAACGTAAGTTTATTTATGTTTCTTTCATAAAATTTGTTGGAGTTTATACCAAGGAAGTATTGTTTGATCAATTTCTTATAAAGGTTTACGAACTTAAGTGTATTTTTCGTTATTTTACTTTTAAAGAATTTGATATCTTATATGGTAGTTATGTAAAGTCGCCAAAATCATGATTAATATGATAAAAACAATATTAAAGCACTCAAATCTAACTTAAATTTTTATGTTTTACTAATGATGTTATGGTCATAAATAATTGTTTTAGGGATTTAAATAGAATTCTAAAAGAAGATGACCTATACACAAACATTGATTTGATATTGTTATGTTGAAATCTTTATTTTTGGCTGAGTTTAGAACTAGGTGACATGAAACTTAATGTTCCACTAAAATTAATAATTGATCATTAAAAATAATACATTTATAAACCATAACAAGTATTTATGGTTGTAAATCATAGGCTCAGTTAGTAGTTCTTAATATGTTATTCTTATCTATACGTTGGAATGAGTTTTCATCATTTTAATTATCATTTATATCAAACTTATAATGTTTATCATGTTCACACTATTCTAATTTATTGCATTTGGTTATAATAATTTTAGAATAACATAACATAGTATTTGTGTCCAGACAAATAATAAATTAATAAGAATTTTGAAGGTTATTGGTTATTATATCTATGAAATAGTTTAGAGGAATAATAAATAGTTTTTATTTAATTTTCAAAAATTACTTTCTAAAACTTTAGAATGCTGTAAAAGTTATTATTAATAGGACGGTTTGTTGAAATTGTTGAATAAGTTGTTAGTTTGTATAGAGTTAATGGTGTTTACAATCATTTGATTATTTAGTTTTGAAAATTAGAAATATATTTTTTGATTTTATCACATTTTAATTATATTTTTAATTTTTATAATTTTTTTATTAATATATTAGAAATTGATAATCATTCAACTAATTGGTTATGTATATAATATGACATAAAATATTATAATAAAAATGAATAGGTTTTTATTTTTTCTTGATTTAAATGGTTTATTATAATATTTAGAAAAGTTTTTAATACTTTTATAAATTTGTTTTTAGTATTTGGAAACGGCTATAATTATAATAATATAATAATCACTGAACTAGTAAAAAAATTAAATTGGAAGTTAGTTTTGAAAATTTTGGAATGATTTATCATTTTGAATGATTTCTATATATATCTTTTGAGAAATAATTTTATAATTTTGGAATAACTTAAACACATTCTTTATATATATATATATATATATATATATATATATATATATATATATATATATATATAGATATATAGACGCGCACACACATGACGCTATACTAGAATAGTATTTCACACACTTACATTGTAGAATCAATTTCTCCATTGATCGATTTGTTTAGAAATTACAATTGTAAGATCACAATTTCGTAAGTGCCTTACAATTTTAAATTAATTTCTTTTCAGTTTCGTTTTATCTTATTTTATTCATTTGAATCATATAGACACATGAGGAAAATATACAATGTATTATCATATTCATTTATGTTAAATTGTTCCACGAGCCACATGGTTGATTTCTTGTTTTGTTGTTCAGGGCAATTATAGACGATTTTGATGCTATTTTGTACATTTGTTTCAGCTTTTATGTTTGATATTAAGGGTTTCACTATAAATCTTATTAATAGGTTGAGTCGTATTCTATAAACATATTAAGTTATTATCTACACAACATGTGCCTCATTCATCCATGTTGAGCATCTCTTCCTCCTCCTGAAAAGATAGAAAAAGGTTTTTTTTTTTATGTTGGGTTTAAACGTTCAAATTACATACCTAATGAATTGATTATTGTTTGAATTAAATTTAAAAATTTTAACTTCTTTTGCGATGGTAGTTTTCATATATTCTATTGTAATACCCCGTATTTTTATGACACCGAATAATAATGCATTGTGATTAATTGAGTCCTGTTGCTCTGAGAAATTATTTGATAAAATACTTAGAGCAACTTCGGTACTTAGAATTGATCCAATAAATATTATCTGACTCTGAGATATATTACTAATTTGGACTAAAGAGACTTTTTGGACATTTAGTAGTATTATTTACTAATACTAGTTTACTACTTATTCCTTTTCCTCCCATTTTCCAAACAAAAAGAAAAAGATAGAAAGAAAGAAGATTAGAAGAAAGAAAAGGGGAAGAAGGGAAAAGAAGAGAAAAACAAGAAATTGAAGAAAAAGCTCAAGAACATCATCCAATCTTCATCCAAACTTCTCAATCATCTTCATCTTGCTCATTTTGAAGGTGGGTTCTAGTTAGTACCACTATTAGAGAATTTTATAGAAAGATTGAGTTAGGTTAGATTATGAAAAATATGGAATTTTATGGTTGAATCTTGTTATAAATGTTGTTGAATGCTTGTTATCATGTCTATACTGAGTTTAGATCATGTTGGTATTATTGGGTTATGTTTTGATGGAGAAATTATGACTTGGAAGTGAAGAACAGCAGCTGGGAGAAGTTCTGGTTCGCAGGGTTCGCCTAGCGAACCTGGGGCGAAGCCCAGCGAACAGCAATCGAGGGTTCGCCTAGCGAACCCGAACGTTCGCCTAGCGAAGGTTCGCGGGCATGTTCGCCTAGCGAAGTTAGTGTGTTTTGAATATGGGAACTTACTGCCTAGGTGTTCGCTGGCACACTCGCCTAGCGAAGGTGAAGGCGAAGGTTCGCCAGGCGTTCGCCTAGCGAACTTATGGTGTTTTGGGTCTGGGAGTATTCTGTTTAATTACTCGCCAGCTTGCTCGCGAAGCGGAGGGGGAGGCGAAGGTTCGCCAGGGCGTTTGTGAAGCGAACTTTATGTCTGTTTTGTTCTGTTTGTTCATTCGCCAGAGGCTTCGCCTAGCGAAGGCGGAAGCGAACGCTCGCTGGGAGGTTCGCCTAGCGAACATGTCAGTTTGTGCAGTTTTGTTTCCTTCATAACTTTTGATCCGTAACTCGGATCGGGCGTTCTTGGTACCGTTAGAAAGCCACGACGACCCTCTACCCAATAAAAAGTGAAAATTAGGAGTATAATGTAGGACAAATTATTCAGAGGCAAATGAATGAAAGTATTGATTTATGATATGTTGTTATGTGATTCTATTACGCAATTGACTTATGTTTACCTATTTTCTCTTATTGTCAAGCATGTTTGAGTATGTATGCATGTCAAAATATGAAATAGTAAGAGTGAGGAAAACCCTTATGAACTATAGGAGAATTTAGAAGTTGAAACGCTAGTATGGATCATGTGGTTAACCTTTGTGGATTTGAACCGGCATGTGAGGCCGAGAGGCATTTTTAGCCTTGAGATTGTCGAATACAATCGTGGTGTCTTGTATGATCACATAATCGTAACCGGATTATTTTATATTGAGTGTAGTTTCATGAGTCTCGGACTCCTCTGAAATGGATGCACAACTACTTGGCAGGTTTGATTCCCCGTGCTGTACGAATGGCGCTCGTTGGGTGAATGCTTCTGACGGTAAAAGGCTTGTGTAAAGTGACGGTTCATAACGGTAAAAAGCCCGTAGAACCCGAATCCATTCGTATGTCAAGTAGGTTGCAAGGATCCATGACCCGGGTCGACTTCTAAACGTAGAAGAGGACGGGAATAGGGGATACCTTGGCATGGTTACCGATTAGTGATATTGTGGGTTGATGAACTTATGGCATGTTTCCATATAGTGTGTGTGTGCTCAAAGTCACTTCCCTTCCCCGGACTTGAGTTAGGATTGTTAGAACCATAAATAATCCGAGAGAATCCATAAGATAGGGAACTCACTGAGATTTGATGTATCTCACCCCACTGTTGTTGTTTACATCACAGGTCCTGCAGGTTCGGCGACTGGTAGGGACAAAGTGGTTTGACTTTTCCTTCCGGTTCGTAGATTTTGAGATGGCATGGCTTCCGCTATGACGTTTTATTTTGAGATCATTGCATTGATCTAGTTCTTAGTTTTTATCATGTTGGAACATCTTGTATATGTAATGCCTTAGCTTTTGTGTTGTATTAGAGGCATTTATGTGTATAATGTGTTAACTAGGAACTTATTGTATTTCAATACCAAATACTTGGATACATATGTATAATTTATGCTTTGATGTATGGATTTTATATGTGAGTGTTACATCTATAGTCTAAAGAAATACATATAAGTTACTACGTGCATTAATATTCATGTTTATTTGGAATCAAATTCTTTAAAATTTTAACTATCTAACGTCACCTTGCTTAACCAAAACTGCAACCATTGTATGATAATATAAACAAGAATAATTGCGTTTCACTTCTTCGTATAGATTTAGGATTTCTTCAAAGCTTTTAATTTTGGGATAGCCATCGATCATGGTTCTACTATTCACCACATAAAACAAACTTTCTTATATATCATCTCTTCCAAAGTTCTTAGGTTAAATCCATGTTAACTAAGGTTTATAAATAGATTTGGCCATAACTTTTATATTTGAGATGACTTCTCTGTTAGTTTGGACTAATGTGGCTAAATAATTCCTTGATGGATCATTATGTCAAAATCAAATGTTTTGAATAAATACTACATTTATACGTTGAGCTTAAACGTAAGTTTATTTATGTTTCTTTCATAAAATTTGTTGGAGTTTATACCAAGGAAGTATTGTTTGATCAATTTCTTATAAAGGTTTACGAACTTAAGTGTATTTTTCGTTATTTTACTTTTAAACAATTTGATATCTTATATGGTAGTTATGTAAAGTCGCCAAAATCATGATTAATATGATAAAAACAATATTAAAGCACTCAAATCTAACTTAAATTTTTATGTTTTACTAATGATGTTATGGTCATAAATAATTGTTTTAGGGATTTAAATAGAATTCTAAAAGAAGATGACCTATACACAAACATTGATTTGATATTGTTATGTTGAAATCTTTATTTTTGGTTGAGTTTAGAACTAGGTGACATGAAACTTAATGTTCCACTAAAATTAATAATTGATCATTAAAAATAATACATTTATAAACCATAACAAGTATTTATGGTTGTAAATCATAGGCTCAGTTAGTAGTTCTTAATATGTTATTCTTATCTATACGTTGGAATGAGTTTTCATCATTTTAATTATCATTTATATCAAACTTATAATGTTTATCATGTTCACACTATTCTAATTTATTGCATTTGGTTATAATAATTTTAGAATAACATAACATAGTATTTGTGTCCAGACAAATAATAAATTAATAAGAATTTTGAAGGTTATTGGTTATTATATCTATGAAATAGTTTAGAGGAATAATAAATAGTTTTTATTTAATTTTCAAAAATTACTTTCTAAAACTTTAGAATGCTGTAAAAGTTATTATTAATAGGACGGTTTGTTGAAATCGTTGAATAAGTTGTTAGTTTGTATAGAGTTAATGGTGTTTACAATCATTTGATTATTTAGTTTTGAAAATTAGAAATATATTTTTTGATTTTATCACATTTTAATTATATTTTTAATTTTTATAATTTTTTTATTAATATATTAGAAATTGATAATCATTTAACTAATTGGTTATGTATATAATATGACATAAAATATTATAATAAAAATGAATAGGTTTTTATTTTTTCTTGATTTAAATGGTTTATTATAATATTTAGAAAAGTTTTTAATACTTTTATAAATTTGTTTTTAGTATTTGGAAACGGCTATAATTATAATAATATAATAATCACTGAACTAGTAAAAAAATTAAATTGGAAGTTAGTTTTGAAAATTTTGGAATGATTTATCATTTTGAATGATTTCTATATATATCTTTTGAGAAATAATTTTATAATTTTGGAATAACTTAAACACATTCTTTATATATATATATATATATATATATATATATATATATATATATATATATATATATATATATATATAGATATATAGACGCGCACACACATGACGCTATACTAGAATAGTATTTCACACACTTACATTGTAGAATCAATTTCTCCATTGATCGATTTGTTTAGAAATTACAATTGTAAGATCACAATTTCGTAAGTGCCTTACGATTTTAAATTAATTTCTTTTCAGTTTCGTTTTATTTTATTTGATTCATTTGAATCATATAGACACATGAGGAAAATATACAATGTATTATCATATTCATTTATGTTAAATTGTTCCACGAGCCACATGGTTGATTTCTTGTTTTGTTGTTCAGGGCAATTATAGACGATTTTGATGCTATTTTGTACATTTGTTTCAGCTTTTATGTTTGATATTAAGGGTTTCACTATAAATCTTATTAATAGGTTGAGTCGTATTCTATAAACATATTAAGTTATTATCTACACAACATGTGCCTCATTCATCCATGTTGAGCATCTCTTCCTCCTCCTGAAAAGATAGAAAAAGGTTTTTTTTTTTATGTTGGGTTTAAACGTTCAAATTACATACCTAATGAATTGATTATTGTTTGAATTAAATTTAAAAATTTTAACTTCTTTTGCGATGGTAGTTTTCATATATTCTATTGTAATACCCCGTATTTTTATGACACCGAATAATAATGCATTGTGATTAATTGAGTCCTGTTGCTCTGAGAAATTATTTGATAAAATACTTAGAGTAACTTCGGTACTTAGAATTGATCCAATTAATATTATCTGACTCTGAGATATATTACTAATTTGGACTAAAGAGACTTTTTGGACATTTAGTAGTATTATTTACTAATACTAGTTTACTACTTATTCCTTTTCCTCCCATTTTCCAAACAAAAAGAAAAAGATAGAAAGAAAGAAGATTAGAAGAAAGAAAAGGGGAAGAAGGGAAAAGAAGAGAAAAACAAGAAATTGAAGAAAAAGCTCAAGAACATCATCCAATCTTCATCCAAACTTCTCAATCATCTTCATCTTGCTCATTTTGAAGGTGGGTTCTAGTTAGTACCACTATTAGAGAATTTTAGAGAAAGATTGAGTTAGGTTAGATTATGAAAAATATGGAATTTTATGGTTGAATCTTGTTATAAATGTTGTTGAATGCTTGTTATCATGTCTATACTGAGTTTAGATCATGTTGGTATTATTGGGTTATGTTTTGATGGAGAAATTATGACTTGGAAGTGAAGAACAGCAGCTGGGAGAAGTTCTGGTTCGCAGGGTTCGCCTAGCGAACCTGGGGCGAAGCCCAGCGAACAGCAATCGAGGGTTCGCCTAGCGAACCCGAACGTTCGCCTAGCCAAGGTTCGCGGGCATGTTCGCCTAGCGAAGTTAGTGTGTTTTGAATATGGGAACTTACTGCCTAGGTGTTCGCTGGCAGACTCGCCTAGCGAAGGTGAAGGCGAAGGTTCGCCAGGCGTTTGCCTAGCGAACTTATGGTGTTTTGGGTATGGGAGTATTCTGTTTAATTACTCGCCAGCTTGCTCGCGAAGTGGAGGGGGAGGCGAAGGTTCGCCAGGGCGTTCGTGAAGCGAACTTTATGTCTATTTTGTTCTGTTTGTTCATTCGCCAGAGGCTTCGCCTAGCGAAGGCGGAAGCGAACGCTCGCTGGGAGGTTCGCCTAGTGAACATGTCAGTTTGTGCAGTTTTGTTTCCTTCATAACTTTTGATCCGTAACTCGGATCGGGCGTTCTTGGTACCGTTAGAAAGCCACGACGACCCTCTACCCAATAAAAAGTGAAAATTAGGAGTATAATGTAGGACAAATTATTCAGAGGCAAATGAATGAAAGTATTGATTTATGATATGTTGTTATGTGATTCTATTACGCAATTGACTTATGTTTACCTATTTTCTCTTATTGTCAAGCATGTTTGAGTATGTATGCATGTCAAAATATGAAATAGTAAGAGTGAGGAAAACCCTTATGAACTATAGGAGAATTTAGAAGTTGAAACGCTAGTATGGATCATGTGGTTAACCTTTGTGGATTTGAACCGGCATGTGAGGCCGAGAGGCATTTTTAGCCTTGAGATTGTCGAATACAATCGTGGTGTCTTGTATGATCACATAATCGTAACCGGATTATTTTATATTGAGTGTAGTTTCATGAGTCTCGGACTCCTCTGAAATGGATGCACAACTACTTGGCAGGTTTGATTCCCCGTGCTGTACGAATGGCGCCCGTTGGGTGAATGCTTCTGACGGTAAAAGGCTTGTGTAAAGTGACGGTTCATAACGGTAAAAAGCCCGTAGAACCCGAATCCATTCGTATGTCAAGTAGGTTGCAAGGATCCATGACCCGGGTCGACTTCTAAACGTAGAAGAGGACGGGAATAGGGGATACCTTGGCATGGTTACCGATTAGTGATATTGTGGGTTGATGAACTTATGGCATGTTTCCATATAGTGTGTGTGTGCTCAAAGTCACTTCCCTTCCCCGGACTTGAGTTAGGATTGTTAGAACCATAAATAATCCGAGAGAATCCATAAGATAGGGAACTCACTGAGATTTGATGTATCTCACCCCACTGTTGTTGTTTACATCACAGGTCCTGCAGGTTCGGCGACTGGTAGGGACAAAGTGGTTTGACTTTTCCTTCCGGTTCGTAGATTTTGAGATGGCATGGCTTCCGCTATGACGTTTTATTTTGAGATCATTGCATTGATCTAGTTCTTAGTTTTTATCATGTTGGAACATCTTGTATATGTAATGCCTTAGCTTTTGTGTTGTATTAGAGGCATTTATGTGTATAATGTGTTAACTAGGAACTTATTGTATTTCAATACCAAATACTTGGATACATATGTATAATTTATGCTTTGATGTATGGATTTTATATGCGAGTGTTACATCTATAGTCTAAAGAAATACATATAAGTTACTACGTGCATTAATATTCATGTTTATTTGGAATCAAATTCTTTAAAATTTTAACTATCTAACGTCACCTTGCTTAACCAAAACTGCAACCATTGTATGATAATATAAACAAGAATAATTGCGTTTCACTTCTTCGTATAGATTTAGGATTTCTTCAAAGCTTTTAATTTTGGGATAGCCATCGATCATGGTTCTACTATTCACCACATAAAACAAACTTTCTTATATATCATCTCTTCCAAAGTTCTTAGGTTAAATCCATGTTAACTAAGGTTTATAAATAGATTTGGCCATAACTTTTATATTTGAGATGACTTCTCTGTTAGTTTGGACTAATGTGGCTAAATAATTCCTTGATGGATCATTATGTCAAAATCAAATGTTTTGAATAAATACTACATTTATACGTTGAGCTTAAACGTAAGTTTATTTATGTTTCTTTCATAAAATTTGTTGGAGTTTATACCAAGGAAGTATTGTTTGATCAATTTCTTATAAAGGTTTACGAACTTAAGTGTATTTTTCGTTATTTTACTTTTAAACAATTTGATATCTTATATGGTAGTTATGTAAAGTCGCCAAAATCATGATTAATATGATAAAAACAATATTAAAGCACTCAAATCTAACTTAAATTTTTATGTTTTACTAATGATGTTATGGTCATAAATAATTGTTTTAGGGATTTAAATAGAATTCTAAAAGAAGATGACCTATACACAAACATTGATTTGATATTGTTATGTTGAAATCTTTATTTTTGGTTGAGTTTAGAACTAGGTGACATGAAACTTAATGTTCCACTAAAATTAATAATTGATCATTAAAAATAATACATTTATAAACCATAACAAGTATTTATGGTTGTAAATCATAGGCTCAGTTAGTAGTTCTTAATATGTTATTCTTATCTATACGTTGGAATGAGTTTTCATCATTTTAATTATCATTTATATCAAACTTATAATGTTTATCATGTTCACACTATTCTAATTTATTGCATTTGGTTATAATAATTTTAGAATAACATAACATAGTATTTGTGTCCAGACAAATAATAAATTAATAAGAATTTTGAAGGTTATTGGTTATTATATCTATGAAATAGTTTAGAGGAATAATAAATAGTTTTTATTTAATTTTCAAAAATTACTTTCTAAAACTTTAGAATGCTGTAAAAGTTATTATTAATAGGACGGTTTGTTGAAATCGTTGAATAAGTTGTTAGTTTGTATAGAGTTAATGGTGTTTACAATCATTTGATTATTTAGTTTTGAAAATTAGAAATATATTTTTTGATTTTATCACATTTTAATTATATTTTTAATTTTTATAATTTTTTTATTAATATATTAGAAATTGATAATCATTCAACTAATTGGTTATGTATATAATATGACATAAAATATTATAATAAAAATGAATAGGTTTTTATTTTTTCTTGATTTAAATGGTTTATTATAATATTTAGAAAAGTTTTTAATACTTTTATAAATTTGTTTTTAGTATTTGGAAACGGCTATAATTATAATAATATAATAATCACTGAACTAGTAAAAAAATTAAATTGGAAGTTAGTTTTGAAAATTTTGGAATGATTTATCATTTTGAATGATTTCTATATATATCTTTTGAGAAATAATTTTATAATTTTGGAATAACTTAAACACATTCTTTATATATATATATATATATATATATATATATATATATATATATATATATATATATATATATATATATATATATATATATATATATAGATATATAGACGCGCACACACATGACGCTATACTAGAATAGTATTTCACACACTTACATTGTAGAATCAATTTCTCCATTGATCGATTTGTTTAGAAATTACAATTGTAAGATCACAATTTCGTAAGTGCCTTACGATTTTAAATTAATTTCTTTTCAGTTTCGTTTTATTTTATTTGATTCATTTGAATCATATAGACACATGAGGAAAATATACAATGTATTATCATATTCATTTATGTTAAATTGTTCCACGAGCCACATGGTTGATTTCTTGTTTTGTTGTTCAGGGCAATTATAGACGATTTTGATGCTATTTTGTACATTTGTTTCAGCTTTTATGTTTGATATTAAGGGTTTCACTATAAATCTTATTAATAGGTTGAGTCGTATTCTATAAACATATTAAGTTATTATCTACACAACATGTGCCTCATTCATCCATGTTGAGCATCTCTTCCTCCTCCTGAAAAGATAGAAAAAGGTTTTTTTTTTTTATGCTGGGTTTAAACGTTCAAATTACATACCTAATGAATTGATTATTGTTTGAATTAAATTTAAAAATTTTGACTTCTTTTGCGATGGTAGTTTTCATATATTCTATTGTAATACCCCGTATTTTTATGACACCGAATAATAATGCATTGTGATTAATTGAGTCCTGTTGCTCTGAGAAATTATTTGATAAAATACTTAGAGTAACTTCGGTACTTAGAATTGATCCAATTAATATTATCTGACTCTGAGATATATTACTAATTTGGACTAAAGAGACTTTTTGGACATTTAGTAGTATTATTTACTAATACTAGTTTACTACTTATTCCTTTTCCTCCCATTTTCCAAACAAAAAGAAAAAGATAGAAAGAAAGAAGATTAGAAGAAAGAAAAGGGGAAGAAGGGAAAAGAAGAGAAAAACAAGAAATTGAAGAAAAAGCTCAAGAACATCATCCAATCTTCATCCAAACTTCTCAATCATCTTCATCTTGCTCATTTTGAAGGTGGGTTCTAGTTAGTACCACTATTAGAGAATTTTAGAGAAAGATTGAGTTAGGTTAGATTATGAAAAATATGGAATTTTATGGTTGAATCTTGTTATAAATGTTGTTGAATGCTTGTTATCATGTCTATACTGAGTTTAGATCATGTTGGTATTATTGGGTTATGTTTTGATGGAGAAATTATGACTTGGAAGTGAAGAACAGCAGCTGGGAGAAGTTCTGGTTCGCAGGGTTCGCCTAGCGAACCTGGGGCGAAGCCCAGCGAACAGCAATCGAGGGTTCGCCTAGCGAACCCGAACGTTCGCCTTGCGAAGGTTCGCGGGCATGTTCGCCTAGCGAAGTTAGTGTGTTTTGAATATGGGAACTTACTGCCTAGGTGTTCGCTGGCACACTCGCCTAGCGAAGGTGAAGGCGAAGGTTCGCCAGGCGTTTGCCTAGCGAACTTATGGTGTTTTGGGTATGGGAGTATTCTGTTTAATTACTCGCCAGCTTGCTCGCGAAGCGGAGGGGGAGGCGAAGGTTCGCCAGGGCGTTCGTGAAGCGAACTTTATGTCTATTTTGTTCTGTTTGTTCATTCGCCAGAGGCTTCGCCTAGCGAAGGCGGAAGCGAACGCTCGCTGGGAGGTTCGCCTAGTGAACATGTCAGTTTGTGCAGTTTTGTTTCCTTCATAACTTTTGATCCGTAACTCGGATCGGGCGTTCTTGGTACCGTTAGAAAGCCACGACGACCCTCTACCCAATAAAAAGTGAAAATTAGGAGTATAATGTAGGACAAATTATTCAGAGGCAAATGAATGAAAGTATTGATTTATGATATGTTGTTATGTGATTCTATTACGCAATTGACTTATGTTTACCTATTTTCTCTTATTGTCAAGCATGTTTGAGTATGTATGCATGTCAAAATATGAAATAGTAAGAGTGAGGAAAACCCTTATGAACTATAGGAGAATTTAGAAGTTGAAACGCTAGTATGGATCATGTGGTTAACCTTTGTGGATTTGAACCGGCATGTGAGGCCGAGAGGCATTTTTAGCCTTGAGATTGTCGAATACAATCGTGGTGTCTTGTATGATCACATAATCGTAACCGGATTATTTTATATTGAGTGTAGTTTCATGAGTCTCGGACTCCTCTGAAATGGATGCACAACTACTTGGCAGGTTTGATTCCCCGTGCTGTACGAATGGCGCCCGTTGGGTGAATGCTTCTGACGGTAAAAGGCTTGTGTAAAGTGACGGTTCATAACGGTAAAAAGCCCGTAGAACCCGAATCCATTCGTATGTCAAGTAGGTTGCAAGGATCCATGACCCGGGTCGACTTCTAGACGTAGAAGAGGACGGGAATAGGGGATACCTTGGCATGGTTACCGATTAGTGATATTGTGGGTTGATGAACTCATGGCATGTTTCCATATAGTGTGTGTGTGCTCAAAGTCACTTCCCTTCCCCGGACTTGAGTTAGGATTGTTAGAACCATAAATAATCCGAGAGAATCCATAAGATAGGGAACTCACTGAGATTTGATGTATCTCACCCCACTGTTGTTGTTTACATCACAGGTCCTGCAGGTTCGGCGACTGGTAGGGACAAAGTGGTTTGACTTTTCCTTCCGGTTCGTAGATTTTGAGATGGCATGGCTTCCGCTATGACGTTTTATTTTGAGATCATTGCATTGATCTAGTTCGTAGTTTTTATCATGTTGGAACATCTTGTATATGTAATGCCTTAGCTTTTGTGTTGTATTAGAGGCATTTATGTGTATAATGTGTTAACTAGGAACTTATTGTATTTCAATACCAAATACTTGGATACATATGTATAATTTATGCTTTGATGTATGGATTTTATATGTGAGTGTTACATCTATAGTCTAAAGAAATACATATAAGTTACTACGTGCATTAATATTCATGTTTATTTGGAATCAAATTCTTTAAAATTTTAACTATCTAACGTCACCTTGCTTAACCAAAACTGCAACCATTGTATGATAATATAAACAAGAATAATTGCGTTTCACTTCTTCGTATAGATTTAGGATTTCTTCAAAGCTTTTAATTTTGGGATAGCCATCCATCATGGTTCTACTATTCACCACATAAAACAAACTTTCTTATATATCATCTCTTCCAAAGTTCTTAGGTTAAATCCATGTTAACTAAGGTTTATAAATAGATTTGGCCATAACTTTTATATTTGAGATGACTTCTCTGTTAGTTTGGACTAATGTGGCTAAATAATTCCTTGATGGATCATTATGTCAAAATCAAATGTTTTGAATAAATACTACATTTATACGTTGAGCTTAAACGTAAGTTTATTTATGTTTCTTTCATAAAATTTGTTGTAGTTTATACCAAGGAAGTATTGTTTGATCAATTTCTTATAAAGGTTTACGAACTTAAGTGTATTTTTCGTTATTTTACTTTTAAAGAATTTGATATCTTATATGGTAGTTATGTAAAGTCGCCAAAATCATGATTATTATGATAAAAACAATATTAAAGCACTCAAATCTAACTTAAATTTTTATGTTTTACTAATGATGTTATGGTCATAAATAATTGTTTTAGGGATTTAAATAGAATTCTAAAAGAAGATGACCTATACACAAACATTGATTTGATATTGTTATGTTGAAATCTTTATTTTTGGTTGAGTTTAGAACTAGGTGACATGAAACTTAATGTTCCACTAAAATTAATAATTGATCATTAAAAATAATACATTTATAAACCATAACAAGTATTTATGGTTGTAAATCATAGGCTCAGTTAGTAGTTCTTAATATGTTATTCTTATCTATACGTTGGAATGAGTTTTCATCATTTTAATTATCATTTATATCAAACTTATAATGTTTATCATGTTCACACTATTCTAATTTATTGCATTTGGTTATAATAATTTTAGAATAACATAACATAGTATTTGTGTCCAGACAAATAATAAATTAATAAGAATTTTGAAGGTTATTGGTTATTATATCTATGAAATAGTTTAGAGGAATAATAAATAGTTTTTATTTAATTTTCAAAAATTACTTTCTAAAACTTTAGAATGCTGTAAAAGTTATTATTAATAGGACGGTTTGTTGAAATCGTTGAATAAGTTGTTAGTTTGTATAGAGTTAATGGTGTTTACAATCATTTGATTATTTAGTTTTGAAAATTAGAAATATATTTTTTGATTTTATCACATTTTAATTATATTTTTAATTTTTATAATTTTTTTATTAATATATTAGAAATTGATAATCATTCAACTAATTGGTTATGTATATAATATGACATAAAATATTATAATAAAAATGAATAGGTTTTTATTTTTTCTTGATTTAAATGGTTTATTATAATATTTAGAAAAGTTTTTAATACTTTTATAAATTTGTTTTTAGTATTTGGAAACGGCTATAATTATAATAATATAATAATCACTGAACTAGTAAAAAAATTAAATTGGAAGTTAGTTTTGAAAATTTTGGAATGATTTATCATTTTGAATGATTTCTATATATATCTTTTGAGAAATAATTTTATAATTTTGGAATAACTTAAACACATTCTTTATATATATATATATATATATATATATATATATATATATATATATATATATATATATAGATATATAGACGCGCACACACATGACGCTATACTAGAATAGTATTTCACACACTTACATTGTAGAATCAATTTCTCCATTGATCGATTTGTTTAGAAATTACAATTGTAAGATCACAATTTCGTAAGTGCCTTACGATTTTAAATTAATTTCTTTTCAGTTTCGTTTTATTTTATTTGATTCATTTGAATCATATAGACACATGAGGAAAATATACAATGTATTATCATATTCATTTATGTTAAATTGTTCCACGAGCCACATGGTTGATTTCTTGTTTTGTTGTTCAGGGCAATTATAGACGATTTTGATGCTATTTTGTACATTTGTTTCAGCTTTTATTTTTGATATTAAGGGTTTCACTATAAATCTTATTAATAGGTTGAGTCGTATTCTATAAACATATTAAGTTATTATCTACACAACATGTGCCTCATTCATCCATGTTGAGCATCTCTTCCTCCTCCTGAAAAGATAGAAAAAGGTTTTTTTTTTTTTATGTTGGGTTTAAACGTTCAAATTACATACCTCATGAATTGATTATTGTTTGAATTAAATTTAAAAATTTTAACTTCTTTTGCGATGGTAGTTTTCATATATTCTATTGTAATACCCCGTATTTTTATGACACCGAATATTAATGCATTGTGATTAATTGAGTCCTGTTGCTCTGAGAAATTATTTGATAAAATACTTAGAGTAACTTCGGTACTTAGAATTGATCCAATTAATATTATCTGACTCTGAGATATATTACTAATTTGGACTAAAGAGACTTTTTGGACATTTAGTAGTATTATTTACTAATACTAGTTTACTACTTATTCCTTTTCCTCCCATTTTCCAAACAAAAAGAAAAAGATAGAAAGAAAGAAGATTAGAAGAAAGAAAAGGGGAAGAAGGGAAAAGAAGAGAAAAACAAGAAATTGAAGAAAAAGCTCAAGAACATCATCCAATCTTCATCCAAACTTCTCAATCATCTTCATCTTGCTCATTTTGAAGGTGGGTTCTAGTTAGTACCACTATTAGAGAATTTTAGAGAAAGATTGAGTTAGGTTAGATTATGAAAAATATGGAATTTTATGGCTGAATCTTGTTATAAATGTTGTTGAATGCTTGTTATCATGTCTATACTGAGTTTAGATCATGTTGGTATTATTGGGTTATGTTTTGATGGAGAAATTATGACTTGGAAGTGAAGAACAGCAGCTGGGAGAAGTTCTGGTTCGCAGGGTTCGCCTAGCGAACCTGGGGCGAAGCCCAGCGAACAGCAATCGAGGGTTCGCCTAGCGAACCCGAACGTTCGCCTAGCGAAGGTTCGCGGGCATGTTCGCCTAGCGAAGTTAGTGTGTTTTGAATATGGGAACTTACTGCCTAGGTGTTCGCTGGCAGACTCGCCTAGCGAAGGTGAAGGAGAAGGTTCGCCAGGCGTTTGCCTAGCGAACTTATGGTGTTTTGGGTATGGGAGTATTCTGTTTAATTACTCGCCAGCTTGCTCGCGAAGCGGAGAGGGAGGCGAAGGTTCGCCAGGGCGTTCGTGAAGCGAACTTTATGTCTATTTTGTTCTGTTTGTTCATTCGCCAGAGGCTTCGCCTAGCGAAGGCGGAAGCGAACGCTCGCTGGGAGGTTCGCCTAGCGAACATGTCAGTTTGTGCAGTTTTGTTTCCTTCATAACTTTTGATCCGTAACTCGGATCGGGCGTTCTTGGTACCGTTAGAAAGCCACGACGACCCTCTACCCAATAAAAAGTGGAAATTAGGAGTATAATGTAGGACAAATTATTTAGAGGCAAATGAATGAAAGTATTGATTTATGATATGTTGTTATGTGATTCTATTACGCAATTGACTTATGTTTACCTATTTTCTCTTATTGTCAAGCATGTTTGAGTATGTATGCATGTCAAAATATGAAATAGTAAGAGTGAGGAAAACCCTTATGAACTATAGGAGAATTTAGAAGTTGAAACACTAGTATGGATCATGTGGTTAACCTTTGTGGATTTGAACCGACATGTGAGGCCGAGAGGCATTTTTAGCCTTGAGATTGTCGAATACAATCGTGGTGTCTTGTATGATCACATAATCGTAACCGGATTATTTTATATTGAGTGTAGTTTCATGAGTCTCGGACTCCTCTGAAATGGATGCACAACTACTTGGCAGGTTTGATTCCCCGTGCTGTACGAATGGCGCCCGTTGGGTGAATGCTTCTGACGGTAAAAGGCTTGTGTAAAGTGACGGTTCATAACGGTAAAAAGCCCGTAGAACCCGAATCCATTCGTATGTCAAGTAGGTTGCAAGGATCCATGACCCGGGTCGACTTCTAGACGTAGAAGAGGACGGGAATAGGGGATACCTTGGCATGGTTACCGATTAGTGATATTGTGGGTTGATGAACTCATGGCATGTTTCCATATAGTGTGTGTGTGCTCAAAGTCACTTCCCTTCCCCGGACTTGAGTTAGGATTGTTAGAACCATAAATAATCCGAGAGAATCCATAAGATAGGGAACTCACTGAGATTTGATGTATCTCACCCCACTGTTGTTGTTTACATCACAGGTCCTGCAGGTTCGGCGACTGGTAGGGACAAAGTGGTTTGACTTTTCCTTCCGGTTCGTAGATTTTGAGATGGCATGGCTTCCGCTATGACGTTTTATTTTGAGATCATTGCATTGATCTAGTTCGTAGTTTTTATCATGTTGGAACATCTTGTATATGTAATGCCTTAGCTTTTGTGTTGTATTAGAGGCATTTATGTGTATAATGTGTTAACTAGGAACTTATTGTATTTCAATACCAAATACTTGGATACATATGTATAATTTATGCTTTGATGTATGGATTTTATATGTGAGTGTTACATCTATAGTCTAAAGAAATACATATAAGTTACTACGTGCATTAATATTCATGTTTATTTGGAATCAAATTCTTTAAAATTTTAACTATCTAACGTCACCTTGCTTAACCAAAACTGCAACCATTGTATGATAATATAAACAAGAATAATTGCGTTTCACTTCTTCGTATAGATTTAGGATTTCTTCAAATCTTTTAATTTTGGGATAGCCATCCATCATGGTTCTACTATTCACCACATAAAACAAACTTTCTTATATATCATCTCTTCCAAAGTTCTTAGGTTAAATCCATGTTAACTAAGGTTTATAAATAGATTTGGCCATAACTTTTATATTTGAGATGACTTCTCTGTTAGTTTGGACTAATGTGGCTAAATAATTCCTTGATGGATCATTATGTCAAAATCAAATGTTTTGAATAAATACTACATTTATACGTTGAGCTTAAACGTAAGTTTATTTATGTTTCTTTCATAAAATTTGTTGGAGTTTATACCAAGGAAGTATTGTTTGATCAATTTCTTATAAAGGTTTACGAACTTAAGTGTATTTTTCGTTATTTTACTTTTAAACAATTTGATATCTTATATGGTAGTTATGTAAAGTCGCCAAAATCATGATTAATATGATAAAAACAATATTAAAGCACTCAAATCTAACTTAAATTTTTATGTTTTACTAATGATGTTATGGTCATAAATAATTGTTTTAGGGATTTAAATAGAATTCTAAAAGAAGATGACCTATTCACAAACATTGATTTGATATTGTTATGTTGAAATCTTTATTTTTGGCTGAGTTTAGAACTAGGTGACATGAAACTTAATGTTCCACTAAAATTAATAATTGATCATTAAAAATAATACATTTATAAACCATAACAAGTATTTATGGTTGTAAATCATAGGCTTAGTTAGTAGTTCTTAATATGTTATTCTTATCTATACGTTGGAATGAGTTTTCATCATTTTAATTATCATTTATATCAAACTTATAATGTTTATCATGTTCACACTATTCTAATTTATTGCATTTGGTTATAATAATTTTAGAATAACATAACATAGTATTTGTGTCCAGACAAATAATAAATTAATAAGAATTTTGAAGGTTATTGGTTATTATATCTATGAAATAGTTTAGAGGAATAATAAATAGTTTTTATTTAATTTTCAAAAATTACTTTCTAAAACTTTAGAATGCTGTAAAAGTTATTATTAATAGGACGGTTTGTTGAAATCGTTGAATAAGTTGTTAGTTTGTATAGAGTTAATGGTGTTTACAATCATTTGATTATTTAGTTTTGAAAATTAGAAATATATTTTTTGATTTTATCACATTTTAATTATATTTTTAATTTTTATAATTTTTTTATTAATATATTAGAAATTGATAATCATTCAACTAATTGGTTATGTATATAATATGACATAAAATATTATAATAAAAATGAATAGGTTTTTATTTTTTCTTGATTTAAATGGTTTATTATAATATTTAGAAAAGTTTTTAATACTTTTATAAATTTGTTTTTAGTATTTGGAAACGGCTATAATTATAATAATATAATAATCACTGAACTAGTAAAAAAATTAAATTGGAAGTTAGTTTTGAAAATTTTGGAATGATTTATCATTTTGAATGATTTCTATATATATCTTTTGAGAAATAATTTTATAATTTTGGAATAACTTAAACACATTCTTTATATATACATATATATATATATATATATATATATATATATATATATATATATATATATATATATATATATATATATATATATAGACGCGCACACACATGACGCTATACTAGAATAGTATTTCACACACTTACATTGTAGAATCAATTTCTCCATTGACCGATTTGTTTAGAAATTACAATTGTAAGATCACAATTTCGTAAGTGCCTTACGATTTTAATTTAATTTCTTTTCAGTTTCGTTTTATTTTATTTGATTCATTTGAATCATATAGACACATGAGGAAAATATACAATGTATTATCATATTCATTTATGTTAAATTGTTCCACGAGCCACATGGTTGATTTCTTGTTTTGTTGTTCAGGGCAATTATAGACGATTTTGATGCTATTTTGTACATTTGTTTCAGCTTTTATGTTTGATATTAAGTGTTTCACTATAAATCTTATTAATAGGTTGAGTCGTATTCTATAAACATATTAAGTTATTATCTACACAACATGTGCCTCATTCATCCATGTTGAGCATCTCTTCCTCCTCCTGAAAAGATAGAAAAAGGTTTTTTTTTTATGTTGGCTTTAAACGTTCAAATTACATACCTAATGAATTGATTATTGTTTGAATTAAATTTAAAAATTTTAACTTCTTTTGCAATGGTAGTTTTCATATATTCTATTGTAATACCCCGTATTTTTATGACACCGAATAATATTGCACTGTGATTAATTGAGTCTTGTTGCTCTGAGAAATTATTTGATAAAATACTTAGAGTAACTTCGGTACTTAGAATTGATCCAATTAATATTATCTGACTCTGAGATATTTTACTAATTTGGACTAAAGAGACTTTTTGGACATTTAGTAGTATTATTTACTAATACTAGTTTACTACTTATTCCTTTTCCTCCCATTTTCCAAACAAAAAGAAAAAGATAGAAAGAAAGAAGATTAGAAGAAAGAAAAGGGGTAGAAGGGAAAAGAAGAGAAAAACAAGAAATTGAAGAAAAACCTCAAGAACATCATCCAATCTTCATCCAAACTTCTCAATCATCTTCATCTTGCTCATTTTGAAGGTGGGTTCTAGTTAGTACCACTATTAGAGAATTTTAGAGAAAGATTGAGTTAGGTTAGATTATGAAAAATATGGAATTTTATGGTTGAATCTTGTTATAAATGTTGTTGAATGCTTGTTATCATGTCTATACTGAGTTTAGATCATGTTGGTATTATTGGGTTATGTTTTGATGGAGAAATTATGACTTGGAAGTGAAGAACAGCAGCTGGGAGAAGTTCTGGTTCGCAGGGTTCGCCTAGCGAACCTGGGGCGAAGCCCAGCGAACCCGAACGTTCGCCTAGCGAAGGTTCGCGGGCATGTTCGCCTAGCGAAGTTAGTGTGTTTTGAATATGGGAACTTACTGCCTAGGTGTTCGCTGGCACACTCGCCTAGCGAAGGTGAAGGCGAAGGTTCGCCAGGCGTTTGCCTAGCGAACTTATGGTGTTTTGGGTATGGGAGTATTCTGTTTAATTACTCGCCAGCTTGCTCGCGAAGCGGAGGGGGAGGCGAAGGTTCGCCAGGGCGTTCGTGAAGCGAACTTTATGTCTGTTTTGTTCTGTTTGTTCATTCGCCAGAGGCTTCGCCTAGCGAAGGCGGAAGCGAACGCTCGCTGGGAGGTTCGCCTAGCGACCATGTCAGTTTGTGCAGTTTTGTTTCCTTCATAACTTTTGATCCGTAACTCGGATCGGGCGTTCTTGGTACCGTTAGAAAGCCACGACGACCCTCTACCCAATAAAAAGTGGAAATTAGGAGTATAATGTAGGACAAATTATTTAGAGGCAAATGAATGAAAGTATTGATTTATGATATGTTGTTATGTGATTCTATTACGCAATTGACTTATGTTTACCTATTTTCTCTTATTGTCAAGCATGTTTGAGTATGTATGCATGTCAAAATATGAAATAGTAAGAGTGAGGAAAACCCTTATGAACTATAGGAAAATTTAGAAGTTGAAACGCTAGTATGGATCATGTGGTTAACCTTTGTGGATTTGAACCGGCATGTGAGGCCGAGAGGCATTTTTAGCCTTGAGATTGTCGAATACAATCGTGGTGTCTTGTATGATCACATAATCGTAACCGGATTATTTTATATTGAGTGTAGTTTCATGAGTCTCGGACTCCTCTGAAATGGATGCACAACTACTTGGCAGGTTTGATTCCCCGTGCTGTACGAATGGCGCCCGTTGGGTGAATGCTTCTGACGGTAAAAGGCTTGTGTAAAGTGACGGTTCATAACGGTAAAAAGCCCGTAGAACCCGAATCCATTCGTATGTCAAGTAGGTTGCAAGGATCCATGACCCGGGTCGACTTCTAGACGTAGAAGAGGACGGGAATAGGGGATACCTTGGCATGGTTACCGATTAGTGATATTGTGGGTTGATGAACTCATGGCATGTTTCCATATAGTGTGTGTGTGCTCAAAGTCACTTCCCTTCCCCGGACTTGAGTTAGGATTGTTAGAACCATAAATAATCCGAGAGAATCCATAAGATAGGGAACTCACTGAGATTTGATGTATCTCACCCCACTGTTGTTGTTTACATCACAGGTCCTGCAGGTTCGGCGACTGGTAGGGACAAAGTGGTTTGACTTTTCCTTCCGGTTCGTAGATTTTGAGATGGCATGGCTTCCGCTATGACGTTTTATTTTGAGATCATTGCATTGATCTAGTTCTTAGTTTTTATCATGTTGGAACATCTTGTATATGTAATGCCTTAGCTTTTGTGTTGTATTAGAGGCATTTATGTGTATAATGTGTTAACTAGGAACTTATTGTATTTCAATACCAAATACTTGGATACATATGTATAATTTATGCTTTGATGTATGGATTTTATATGTGAGTGTTACATCTATAGTCTAAAGAAATACATATAAGTTACTACGTGCATTAATATTCATGTTTATTTGGAATCAAATTCTTTAAAATTTTAACTATCTAACGTCACCTTGCTTAACCAAAACTGCAACCATTGTATGATAATATAATCAAAGAATAATTGCGTTTCACTTCTTCGTATAGATTTAGGATTTCTTCAAAGCTTTTAATTTTGGGATAGCCATCCATCATGGTTCTACTATTCACCACATAAAACAAACTTTCTTATATATCATCTCTTCCAAAGTTCTTAGGTTAAATCCATGTTAACTAAGGTTTATAAATAGATTTGGCCATAACTTTTATATTTGAGATGACTTCTCTGTTAGTTTGGACTAATGTGGCTAAATAATTCCTTGATGGATCATTGTGTCAAAATCAAATGTTTTGAATAAATACTACATTTATACGTTGAGCTTAAACGTAAGTTTATTTATGTTTCTTTCATAAAATTTGTTGGAGTTTATACCAAGGAAGTATTGTTTGATCAATTTCTTATAAAGGTTTACGAACTTAAGTGTATTTTTCGTTATTTTACTTTTAAAGAATTTGATATCTTATATGGTAGTTATGTAAAGTCGCCAAAATCATGATTAATATGATAAAAACAATATTAAAGCACTCAAATCTAACTTAAATTTTTATGTTTTACTAATGATGTTATGGTCATAAATAATTGTTTTAGGGATTTAAATAGAATTCTAAAAGAAGATGACCTATTCACAAACATTGATTTGATATTGTTATGTTGAAATCTTTATTTTTGGCTGAGTTTAGAACTAGGTGACATGAAACTTAATGTTCCACTAAAATTAATAATTGATCATTAAAAATAATACATTTATAAACCATAACAAGTATTTATGGTTGTAAATCATAGGCTTAGTTAGTAGTTCTTAATATGTTATTCTTATCTATACGTTGGAATTAGTTTTCATCATTTTAATTATCATTTATATCAAACTTATAATGTTTATCATGTTCACACTATTCTAATTTATTGCATTTGGTTATAATAATTTTAGAATAACATAACATAGTATTTGTGTCCAGACAAATAATAAATTAATAAGAATTTTGAAGGTTATTGGTTATTATATCTATGAAATAGTTTAGAGGAATAATAAATAGTTTTTATTTAATTTTCAAAAATAACTTTCTAAAACTTTAGAATGCTGTAAAAGTTATTATTAATAGGACGGTTTGTTGAAATCGTTGAATAAGTTGTTAGTTTGTATAGAGTTAATGGTGTTTACAATCATTTGATTATTTAGTTTTGAAAATTAGAAATATATTTTTTGATTTTATCACATTTTAATTATATTTTTAATTTTTATAATTTTTTTATTAATATATTAGAAATTGATAATCATTCAACTAATTGGTTATGTATATAATATGACATAAAATATTATAATAAAAATGAATAGGTTTTTATTTTTTCTTGATTTAAATGGTTTATTATAATATTTAGAAAAGTTTTTAATACTTTTATAAATTTGTTTTTAGTATTTGGAAACGGCTATAATTATAATAATATAATAATCACTGAACTAGTAAAAAAATTAAATTGGAAGTTAGTTTTGAAAATTTTGGAATGATTTATCATTTTGAATGATTTCTATATATATCTTTTGAGAAATAATTTTATAATTTTGGAATAACTTAAACACATTCTTTATATATATATATATATATATATATATATATATATATATATATATATATATAGACGCGCACACACATGACGCTATACTAGAATAGTATTTCACACACTTACATTGTAGAATCAATTTCTCCATTGATCGATTTGTTTAGAAATTACAATTGTAAGATCACAATTTCGTAAGTGCCTTACGATTTTAAATTAATTTCTTTTCAGTTTCGTTTTATTTTATTTGATTCATTTGAATCATATAGACACATGAGGAAAATATACAATGTATTATCATATTCATTTATGTTAAATTGTTCCACGAGCCACATGGTTGATTTCTTGTTTTGTTGTTCAGGGCAATTATAGACGATTTTGATGCTATTTTGTACATTTATTTAAGCTTTTATGTTTGATATTAAGGGTTTCACTATAAATCTTATTAATAGGTTGAGTCGTATTCTATAAACATATTAAGTTATTATCTACACAACATGTGCCTCATTCATCCATGTTGAGCATCTCTTCCTCCTCCTGAAAAGATAGAAAAAGGTTTTTTTTTTTTTATGTTGGGTTTAAACGTTCAAATTACATACCTAATGAATTGATTATTGTTTGAATTAAATTTAAAAATTTTAACTTCTTTTGCGATGGTAGTTTTCATATATTCTATTGTAATACCCCGTATTTTTATGACACCGAATAATATTGCATTGTGATTAATTGAGTCCTGTTGCTCTGAGAAATTATTTGATAAAATACTTAGAGTAACTTCGGTACTTAGAATTGATCCAATTAATATTATCTGACTCTGAGATATTTTACTAATTTGGACTAAAGAGACTTTTTGGACATTTAGTAGTATTATTTACTAATACTAGTTTACTACTTATTCCTTTTCCTCCCATTTTCCAAACAAAAAGAAAAAGATAGAAAGAAAGAAGATTAGAAGAAAGAAAAGGGGAAGAAGGGAAAAGAAGAGAAAAACAAGAAATTGAAGAAAAAGCTCAAGAACATCATCCAATCTTCATCCAAACTTCTCAATCATCTTCATCTTGCTCATTTTGAAGGTGGGTTCTAGTTAGTACCACTATTAGAGAATTTTAGAGAAAGATTGAGTTAGGTTAGATTATGAAAAATATGGAATTTTATGGATGAATCTTGTTATAAATGTTGTTGAATGCTTGTTATCTTGTCTATACTGAGTTTAGATCATGTTGGTATTATTGGGTTATGTTTTGATGGAGAAATTATGACTTGGAAGTGAAGAACAGCAGCTGGGAGAAGTTCTGGTTCGCAGGGTTCGCCTAGCGAACCTGGGGCGAAGCCCAGCGAACAGCAATCGAGGGTTCGCCTAGCGAACCCGAACGTTCGCCTAGCGAAGGTTCGCGGGCATGTTCGCCTAGCGAAGTTAGTGTGTTTTGAATATGGGAACTTACTGCCTAGGTGTTCGCTGGCACACTCGCCTAGCGAAGGTGAAGGCGAAGGTTCGCCAGGCGTTTGCCTAGCGAACTTATGGTGTTTTGGGTATGGGAGTATTCTGTTTAATTACTCGCCAGCTTGCTCGCGAAGCGGAGGGGGAGGCGAAGGTTCGCCAGGGCGTTCGTGAAGCGAACTTTATGTCTGTTTTGTTCTGTTTGTTCATTCGCCAGAGGCTTCGCCTAGCGAAGGCGGAAGCGAACGCTCGCTGGGAGGTTCGCCTAGCGAACATGTCAGTTTGTGCAGTTTTGTTTCCTTCATAACTTTTGATCCGTAACTCGGATCGGGCGTTCTTGGTACCGTTAGAAAGCCACGACGACCCTCTACCCAATAAAAAGTGGAAATTAGGAGTATAATGTAGGACAAATTATTTAGAGGCAAATGAATGAAAGTATTGATTTATGATATGTTGTTATGTGATTCTATTACGCAATTGACTTATGTTTACCTATTTTCTCTTATTGTCAAGCGTGTTTGAGTATGTATGCATGTCAAAATATGAAATAGTAAGAGTGAGGAAAACCCTTATGAACTATAGGAAAATTTAGAAGTTGAAACGCTAGTATGGATCATGTGGTTAACCTTTGTGGATTTGAACCGGCATGTGAGGCCGAGAGGCATTTTTAGCCTTGAGATTGTCGAATACAATCGTGGTGTCTTGTATGATCACATAATCGTAACCGGATTATTTTATATTGAGTGTAGTTTCATGAGTCTCGGACTCCTCTGAAATGGATGCACAACTACTTGGCAGGTTTGATTCCCCGTGCTGTACGAATGGCGCCCGTTGGGTGAATGCTTCTGACGGTAAAAGGCTTGTGTAAAGTGACGGTTCATAACGGTAAAAAGCCCGTAGAACCCGAATCCATTCGTATGTCAAGTAGGTTGCAAGGATCCATGACCCGGGTCGACTTCTAGACGTAGAAGAGGACGGGAATAGGGGATACCTTGGCATGGTTACCGATTAGTGATATTGTGGGTTGATGAACTCATGGCATGTTTCCATATAGTGTATGTGTGCTCACAGTCACTTCCCTTCCCCGGACTTGAGTTAGGATTGTTAGAACCATAAATAATCCGAGAGAATCCATAAGATAGGGAACTCACTGAGATTTGATGTATCTCACCCCACTGTTGTTGTTTACATCACAGGTCCTGCAGGTTCGGCGACTGGTAGGGACAAAGTGGTTTGACTTTTCCTTCCGGTTCGTAGATTTTGAGATGGCATGGCTTCCGCTATGACGTTTTATTTTGAGATCATTGCATTGATCTAGTTCTTAGTTTTTATCATGTTGGATCATCTTGTATATGTAATGCCTTAGCTTTTGTGTTGTATTAGAGGCATTTATGTGTATAATGTGTTAACTAGGAACTTATTGTATTTCAATACCAAATACTTGGATACATATGTATAATTTATGCTTTGATGTATGGATTTTATATGTGAGTGTTACATCTATAGTCTAAAGAAATACATATAAGTTACTACGTGCATTAATATTCATGTTTATTTGGAATCAAATTCTTTAAAATTTTAACTATCTAACGTCACCTTGCTTAACCAAAACTGCAACCATTGTATGATAATATAAACAAGAATAATTGCGTTTCACTTCTTCGTATAGATTTAGGATTTCTTCAAAGCTTTTAATTTTGGGATAGCCATCCATCATGGTTCTACTATTCACCACATAAAACAAACTTTCTTATATATCATCTCTTCCAAAGTTCTTAGGTTAAATCCATGTTAACTAAGGTTTATAAATAGATTTGGCCATAACTTTTATATTTGAGATGACTTCTCTGTTAGTTTGGACTAATGTGGCTAAATAATTCCTTGATGGATCATTGTGTCAAAATCAAATGTTTTGAATAAATACTACATTTATACGTTGAGCTTAAACGTAAGTTTATTTATGTTTCTTTCATAAAATTTGTTGGAGTTTATACCAAGGAAGTATTGTTTGATCAATTTCTTATAAAGGTTTACGAACTTAAGTGTATTTTTCGTTATTTTACTTTTAAAGAATTTGATATCTTATATGGTAGTTATGTAAAGTCGCCAAAATCATGATTAATATGATAAAAACAATATTAAAGCACTCAAATCTAACTTAAATTTTTATGTTTTACTAATGATGTTATGGTTATAAATAATTGTTTTAGGGATTTAAATAGAATTCTAAAAGAAGATGACCTATTCACAAACATTGATTTGATATTGTTATGTTGAAATCTTTATTTTTGGCTGAGTTTAGAAAGGTGACATGAAACTTAATGTTCCACTAAAATTAATAATTGATCATTAAAAATAATACATTTATAAACCATAACAAGTATTTATGGTTGTAAATCATAGGCTTAGTTAGTAGTTCTTAATATGTTATTCTTATCTATACGTTGGAATGAGTTTTCATCATTTTAATTATCATTTATATCAAACTTATAATGTTTATCATGTTCACACTATTCTAATTTATTGCATTTGGTTATAATAATTTTAGAATAACATAACATAGTATTTGTGTCCAGACAAATAATAAATTAATAAGAATTTTGAAGGTTATTGGTTATTATATCTATGAAATAGTTTAGAGGAATAATAAATAGTTTTTATTTAATTTTCAAAAATTACTTTCTAAAACTATAGAATGCTGTAAAAGTTATTATTAATAGGACGGTTTGTTGAAATCGTTGAATAAGTTGTTAGTTTGTATAGAGTTAATGGTGTTTACAATCATTTGATTATTTAGTTTTGAAAATTAGAAATATATTTTTTGATTTTATCACATTTTAATTATATTTTTAATTTTTATAATTTTTTTATTAATATATTAGAAATTGATAATCATTCAACTAATTGGTTATGTATATAATATGACATAAAATATTATAATAAAAATGAATAGGTTTTTATTTTTTCTTGATTTAAATGGTTTATTATAATATTTAGAAAAGTTTTTAATACTTTTATAAATTTGTTTTTAGTATTTGGAAACGGCTATAATTATAATAATATAATAACCACTGAACTAGTAAAAAAATTAAATTGGAAGTTAGTTTTGAAAATTTTGGAATGATTTATCATTTTGAATGATTTCTATATATATCTTTTGAGAAATAATTTTATAATTTTGGAATAACTTAAACACATTCTTTATATATATATATATATATATATATATATATATATATATATATATATATATATATATATATATATATATATATAGACGCGCACACACATGACGCTATACTAGAATAGTATTTCACACACTTACATTGTAGAATCAATTTCTCCATTGATCGATTTGTTTAGAAATTACAATTGTAAGATCACAATTTCGTAAGTGCCTTACGATTTTAAATTAATTTCTTTTCAGTTTCGTTTTATTTTATTTGATTCATTTGAATCATATAGACACATGAGGAAAATATACAATGTATTATCATATTCATTTATGTTAAATTGTTCCACGAGCCACATGGTTGATTTCTTGTTTTGTTGTTCAGGGCAATTATAGACGATTTTGATGCTATTTTGTACATTTGTTTAAGCTTTTATGTTTGATATTAAGGGTTTCACTATAAATCTTATTAATAGGTTGAGTCGTATTCTATAAACATATTAAGTTATTATCTACACAACATGTGCCTCATTCATCCATGTTGAGCATCTCTTCCTCCTCCTGAAAAGATAGAAAAAGGTTTTTTTTTTTTATGTTGGGTTTAAACGTTCAAATTACATACCTAATGAATTGATTATTGTTTGAATTAAATTTAAAAATTTTAACTTCTTTTGCGATGGTAGTTTTCATATATTCTATTGTAATACCCCGTATTTTTATGACACCGAATAATATTGCATTGTGATTAATTGAGTCCTGTTGCTCTGAGAAATTATTTAATAAAATACTTAGAGTAACTTCGGTACTTAGAATTGATCCAATTAATATTATCTGACTCTGAGATATTTTACTAATTTGGACTAAAGAGACTTTTTGGACATTTAGTAGTATTATTTACTAATACTAGTTTACTACTTATTCCTTTTCCTCCCATTTTCCAAACAAAAAGAAAAAGATAGAAAGAAAGAAGATTAGAAGAAAGAAAAGGGGAAGAAGGGAAAAGAAGAGAAAAACAAGAAATTGAAGAAAAAGCTCAAGAACATCATCCAATCTTCATCCAAACTTCTCAATCATCTTCATCTTGCTCATTTTGAAGGTGGGTTCTAGTTAGTACCACTATTAGAGAATTTTAGAGAAAGATTGAGTTAGGTTAGATTATGAAAAATATGGAATTTTATGGTTGAATCTTGTTATAAATGTTGTTGAATGCTTGTTATCATGTCTATACTGAGTTTAGATCATGTTGGTATTATTGGGTTATGTTTTGATGGAGAAATTATGACTTGGAAGTGAAGAACAGCAGCTGGGAGAAGTTCTGGTTCGCAGGGTTCGCCTAGCGAACCTGGGGCGAAGCCCAGCGAACCCGAACGTTCGCCTAGCGAAGGTTCGCGGGCATGTTCGCCTAGCGAAGTTAGTGTGTTTTGAATATGGGAACTTACTGCCTAGGTGTTCGCTGGCACACTCGCCTAGCGAAGGTGAAGGCGAAGGTTCGCCAGGCGTTTGCCTAGCGAACTTATGGTGTTTTGGGTATGGGAGTATTCTGTTTAATTACTCGCCAGCTTGCTCGCGAAGCGGAGGGGGAGGCGAAGGTTCGCCAGGGCGTTCGTGAAGCGAACTTTATGTCTGTTTTGTTCTGTTTGTTCATTCGCCAGAGGCTTCGCGAAGCGAAGGCGGAAGCGAACGCTCGCTGGGAGGTTCGCCTAGCGAACATGTCAGTTTGTGCAGTTTTGTTTCCTTCATAACTTTTGATCCGTAACTCGGATCGGGCGTTCTTGGTACCGTTAGAAAGCCACGACGACCCTCTACCCAATAAAAAGTGGAAATTAGGAGTATAATGTAGGACAAATTATTTAGAGGCAAATGAATGAAAGTATTGATTTATGATATGTTGTTATGTGATTCTATTACGCAATTGACTTATGTTTACCTATTTTCTCTTATTGTCAAGCATGTTTGAGTATGTATGCATGTCAAAATATAAAATAGTAAGAGTGAGGAAAACCCTTATGAACTATAGGAAAATTTAGAAGTTGAAACGCTAGTATGGATCATGTGGTTAACCTTTGTGGATTTGAACCGGCATGTGAGGCCGAGAGGCATTTTTAGCCTTGAGATTGTCGAATACAATCGTGGTGTCTTGTATGATCACATAATCGTAACCGGATTATTTTATATTGAGTGTAGTTTCATGAGTCTCGGACTCCTCTGAAATGGATGCACAACTACTTGGCAGGTTTGATTCCCCGTGCTGTACGAATGGCGCCCGTTGGGTGAATGCTTCTGACGGTAAAAGGCTTGTGTAAAGTGACGGTTCATAACGGTAAAAAGCCCGTAGAACCCGAATCCATTCGTATGTCAAGTAGGTTGCAAGGATCCATGACCCGGGTCGACTTCTAGACGTAGAAGAGGACGGGAATAGGGGATACCTTGGCATGGTTACCGATTAGTGATATTGTGGGTTGATGAACTCATGGCATGTTTCCATATAGTGTGTGTGTGCTCAAAGTCACTTCCCTTCCCCGGACATGAGTTAGGATTGTTAGAACCATAAATAATCCGAGAGAATCCATAAGATAGGGAACTCACTGAGATTTGATGTATCTCACCCCACTGTTGTTGTTTACATCACAGGTCCTGCAGGTTCGGCGACTGGTAGGGACAAAGTGGTTTGACTTTTCCTTCCAGTTCGTAGATTTTGAGATGGCATGGCTTCCGCTATGACGTTTTATTTTGAGATCATTGCATTGATCTAGTTCTTAGTTTTTATCATGTTGGAACATCTTGTATATGTAATGCCTTAGCTTTTGTGTTGTATTAGAGGCATTTATGTGTATAATGTGTTAACTAGGAACTTATTGTATTTCAATACCAAATACTTGGATACATATGTATAATTTATGCTTTGATGTATGGATTTTATATGTGAGTGTTACATCTATAGTCTAAAGAAATACATATAAGTTACTACGTGCATTAATATTCATGTTTATTTGGAATCAAATTCTTTAAAATTTTAACTATCTAACGTCACCTTGCTTAACCAAAACTGCAACCATTGTATGATAATATAAACAAGAATAATTGCGTTTCACTTCTTCGTATAGATTTAGGATTTCTTCAAAGCTTTTAATTTTGGGATAGCCATCCATCATGGTTCTACTATTCACCACATAAAACAAACTTTCTTATATATCATCTCTTCCAAAGTTCTTAGGTTAAATCCATGTTAACTAAGGTTTATAAATAGATTTGGCCATAACTTTTATATTTGAGATGACTTCTCTGTTAGTTTGGACTAATGTGGCTAAATAATTCCTTGATGGATCATTGTGTCAAAATCAAATGTTTTGAATAAATACTACATTTATACGTTGAGCTTAAACGTAAGTTTATTTATGTTTCTTTCATAAAATTTGTTGGAGTTTATACCAAGGAAGTATTGTTTGATCAATTTCTTATAAAGGTTTACGAACTTAAGTGTATTTTTCGTTATTTTACTTTTAAAGAATTTGATATCTTATATGGTAGTTATGTAAAGTCGCCAAAATCATGATTAATATGATAAAAACAATATTAAAGCACTCAAATCTAACTTAAATTTTTATGTTTTACTAATGATGTTATGGTCATAAATAATTGTTTTAGGGATTTAAATAGAATTCTAAAAGAAGATGACCTATTCACAAACATTGATTTGATATTGTTATGTTGAAATCTTTATTTTTGGCTGAGTTTAGAACTAGGTGACATGAAACTTAATGTTCCACTAAAATTAATAATTGATCATTAAAAATAATACATTTATAAACCATAACAAGTATTTATGGTTGTAAATCATAGGCTTAGTTAGTAGTTCTTAATATGTTATTCTTATCTATACGTTGGAATGAGTTTTCATCATTTTAATTATCATTTATATCAAACTTATAATGTTTATCATGTTCACACTATTCTAATTTATTGCATTTGGTTATAATAATTTTAGAATAACATAACATAGTATTTGTGTCCAGACAAATAATAAATTAATAAGAATTTTGAAGGTTATTGGTTATTATATCTATGAAATAGTTTAGAGGAATAATAAATAGTTTTTATTTAAGTTTAAAAAATTACTTTCTAAAACTTTAGAATGCTGTAAAAGTTATTATTAATAGGACGGTTTGTTGAAATCGTTGAATAAGTTGTTAGTTTGTATAGAGTTAATGGTGTTTACAATCATTTGATTATTTAGTTTTGAAAATTAGAAATATATTTTTTGATTTTATCACATTTTAATTATATTTTTAATTTTTATAATTTTTTTAGTAATATATTAGAAATTGATAATCATTCAACTAATTGGTTATGTATATAATATGACATAAAATATTATAATAAAAATGAATTGGTTTTTATTTTTACTTGATTTAAATGGTTTATTATAATATTTAGAAAAGTTTTTAATACTTTTATAAATTTGTTTTTAGTATTTGGAAACGGCTATAATTATAATAATATAATAATCACTGAACTAGTAAAAAAATTAAATTGGAAGTTAGTTTTGAAAATTTTGGAATGATTTATCATTTTGAATGATTTCTATATATATCTTTTGAGAAATAATTTTATAATTTTGGAATAACTTAGACACATTCTTTATATATATATATATATATATATATATATATATATATATATATATATATATAGACGCGCACACACATGACGCTATACTAGAATAGTATTTCACACACTTACATTGTAGAATCAATTTCTCCATTGATCGATTTGTTTAGAAATTACAATTGTAAGATCACAATTTCGTAAGTGCCTTACGATTTTAAATTAATTTCTTTTCAGTTTCGTTTTATTTTATTTGATTCATTTGAATCATATAGACACATGAGGAAAATATACAATGTATTATCATATTCATTTATGTTAAATTGTTCCACGAGCCACATGGTTGATTTCTTGTTTTGTTGTTCAGGGCAATTATAGACGATTTTGATGCTATTTTGTACATTTGTTTCAGCTTTTATGTTTGATATTAAGGGTTTCACTATAAATCTTATTAATAGGTTGAGTCGTATTCTATAAACATATTAAGTTATTATCTACACAACATGTGCCTCATTCATCCATGTTGAGCATCTCTTCCTCCTCCTGAAAAGATAGAAAAAGATTTTTTTTTTTTATGTTGGGTTTAAACGTTCAAATTACATACCTAATGAATTGATTATTGTTTGAATTAAATTTAAAAATTTTAACTTCTTTTGCGATGGTAGTTTTCATATATTCTATTGTAATACCCTGTATTTTTATGACAACGAATAATATTGCATTGTGATTAATTGAGTCCTGTTGCTCTGAGAAATTATTTGATAAAATACTTAGAGTAACTTCGGTACTTAGAACTGATCCAATTAATATTATCTGACTCTGAGATATTTTACTAATTTGGACTAAAGAGACTTTTTGGACATTTAGTAGTATTATTTACTAATACTAGTTTACTACTTATTCCTTTTCCTCCCATTTTCCAAACAAAAAGAAAAAGATAGAAAGAAAGAAGATTAGAAGAAAGAAAAGGGGAAGAAGGGAAAAGAAGAGAAAAACAAGAAATTGAAGAAAAAGCTCAAGAACATCATCCAATCTTCATCCAAACTTCTCAATCATCTTCATCTTGCTCATTTTGAAGGTGGGTTCTAGTTAGTACCACTATTAGAGAATTTTAGAGAAAGATTGAGTTAGGTTAGATTATGAAAAATATGGAATTTTATGGTTGAATCTTGTTATAAATGTTGTTGAATGCTTGTTATCATGTCTATACTGAGTTTAGATCATGTTGGTATTATTGGGTTATGTTTTGATGGAGAAATTATGACTTGGAAGTGAAGAACAGCAGCTGGGAGAAGTTCTGGTTCGCAGGGTTCGCCTAGCGAACCTGGGGCGAAGCCCAGCGAACAGCAATCGAGGGTTCGCCTAGCGAACCCGAACGTTCGCCTAGCAAAGGTTCGCGGGCATGTTCGCCCAGCGAAGTTAGTGTGTTTTGAATATGGGAACTTACTGCCTAGGTGTTCGCTGGCACACTCGCCTAGCGAAGGTGAAGGCGAAGGTTCGCCAGGCGTTTGCCTAGCGAACTTATGGTGTTTTGGGTCTGGGAGTATTCTGTTTAATTACTCGCCAGCTTGCTCGTGAAGCGGAGGGGGAGGCGAAGGTTCGCCAGGGCGTTCGCGAAACGGACTTTATGTCTGTTTTGTTCTGATTGTTCATTCGCCAGAGGCTTCGCCTAGCGAAGGCGGAAGCGAACGCTCGCTGGGAGGTTCGCCTAGCGAACATGTCAGTTTGTGCAGTTTTGTTTCCTTCATAACTTTTGATCCGTAACTCGGATCGGGGCGTTCTTGGTACCGTTAGAAAGCCACGACGACCCTCAACCCAATAAAAAGTGGAAATTAGGAGTATAATGTAGGACAAATTATTCAGAGGCAAATGAATGAAAGTATGGATTTATGATATGTTGTTATGTGATTCTATTACGCAATTGACTTATGTTTACCTATTTTCTCTTATTGTCAAGCATGTTTGAGTATGTATGCATGTCAAAATATGAAATAGTAAGAGTGAGGAAAACCCTTATGAACTATAGGAGAATTTAGAAGTTGAAACGCTAGTATGGATCATGTGGTTAACCTTTGTGAATTTGAACCGGCATGTGAGGCCGAGAGGCATTTTTAGCCTTGAGATTGTCGAATACAATCGTGGTGTCTTGTATGATCACATAATCGTAACCAGATTATTTTATATTGAGTGTAGTTTCATGAGTCTCGGACTCCTCCGAAATGGATGCACAACTACTTGGCAGGTTTGATTCCCCGTGCTGTACGAATGGCGCCCGTTGGGTGAATGCTTCTGACGGTAAAAGGCTTGTGTAAAGTGACGGTTCATAACGGTAAAAAGCCCGTAGAACCCGAATCCATTCGTATGTCAAGTAGGTTGCAAGGATCCATGCCCCGGGTCGACTTCTAGACGTAGAAGAGGACGGGAATAGGGGATACCTTGGCATGGGTACCGATTAGTGATATTGTGGTTTGATGAACTCATGGCATGTTTCCATATAGTGTGTGTGTGCTCACAGTCACTTCCCTTCCCCGGACTTGAGTTAGGATTGTTAGAACCATAAATAATCCGAGAGAATCCATAAGATAGGGAACTCACTGAGATTTGATGTATCTCACCCCACTGTTGTTGTTTACATCACAGGTCCTGCAGGTTCGGCGACTGGTAGGGACAAAGTGGTTTGACTTTTCCTTCCGGTTCGTAGATTTTGAGATGGCATGGCTTCCGCTATGACGTTTTATTTTGAGATCATTGCATTGATCTAGTTCTTAGTTTTTATCATGTTGGAACATCTTGTATATGTAATGCCTTAGCTTTTGTGTTGTATTAGAGGCATTTATGTGTATAATGTGTTAACTAGGAACTTATTGTATTTCAATACCAAATACTTGGATACATATGTATAATTTATGCTTTGATGTATGGATTTTATATGTGAGTGTTACATCTATAGTCTAAAGAAATACATATAAGTTACTACGTGCATTAATATTCATGTTTATTTGGAATCAAATTCTTTAAAATTTTAACTATTTAACGTCACCTTGCTTAACCAAAACTGCAACCATTGTATGATAATATAAACAAGAATAATTGCGTTTCACTTCTTCGTATAGATTTAGGATTTCTTCAAAGCTTTTAATTTTGGGATAGCCATCCATCATGGTTCTACTATTCACCACATAAAACAAACTTTCTTATATATCATCTCTTCCAAAGTTCTTAGGTTAAATCCATGTTAACTAAGGTTTATAAATAGATTTGGCCATAACTTTTATATTTGAGATGACTTCTCTGTTAGTTTGGACTAATGTGGCTAAATAATTCCTTGATGGATCATTGTGTCAAAATCAAATGTTTTGAATAAATACTACATTTATACGTTGAGCTTAAACGTAAGTTTATTTATGTTTCTTTCATAAAATTTGTTGGAGTTTATACCAAGGAAGTATTGTTTGATCAATTTCTTATAAAGGTTTACGAACTTAAGTGTATTTTTCGTTATTTTACTTTTAAAGAATTTGATATCTTATATGGTAGTTATGTAAAGTCGCCAAAATCATGATTAATATGATAAAAACAATATTAAAGCACTCAAATCTAACTTAAATTTTTATGTTTTACTAATGATGTTATGGTCATAAATAATTGTTTTAGGGATTTAAATAGAATTCTAAAAGAAGATGACCTATTCACAAACATTGATTTGATATTGTTATGTTGAAATCTTTATTTTTGGCTGAGTTTAGAACTAGGTGACATGAAACTTAATGTTCCACTAAAATTAATAATTGATCATTAAAAATAATACATTTATAAACCATAACAAGTATTTATGGTTGTAAATCATAGGCTTAGTTAGTAGTTCTTAATATGTTATTCTTATCTATACGTTGGAATGAGTTTTCATCATTTTAATTATCATTTATATCAAACTTATAATGTTTATCATGTTCACACTATTCTAATTTATTGCATTTGGTTATAATAATTTTAGAATAACATAACATAGTATTTGTGTCCAGACAAATAATAAATTAATAAGAATTTTGAAGGTTATTGGTTATTATATCTATGAAATAGTTTAGAGGAATAATAAATAGTTTTTATTTAATTTTAAAAAATTACTTTCTAAAACTTTAGAATGCTATAAAAGTTATTATTAATAGGACGGTTTGTTGAAATCGTTGAATAAGTTGTTAGTTTGTATAGAGTTAATGGTGTTTACAATCATTTGATTATTTAGTTTTGAAAATTAGAAATATATTTTTTGATTTTATCACATTTTAATTATATTTTTAATTTTTATAATTTTTTTAGTAATATATTAGAAATTGATAATCATTCAACTAATTGGTTATGTATATAATATGACATAAAATATTATAATAAAAATGAATTGGTTTTTATTTTTACTTGATTTAAATGGTTTATTATAATATTTAGAAAAGTTTTTAATACTTTTATAAATTTGTTTTTAGTATTTGGAAACGGCTATAATTATAATAATATAATAATCACTGAACTAGTAAAAAAATTAAATTGGAAGTTAGTTTTGAAAATTTTGGAATGATTTATCATTTTGAATGATTTCTATATATATCTTTTGAGAAATAATTTTATAATTTTGGAATAACTTAGACACATTCTTTATATATATATATATATATATATATATATATATATATATATAGACGCGCACACACATGACGCTATACTAGAATAGTATTTCACACACTTACATTGTAGAATCAATTTCTCCATTGATCGATTTGTTTAGAAATTACAATTGTAAGATCACAATTTCGTAAGTGCCTTACGATTTTAAATTAATTTCTTTTCAGTTTCGTTTTATTTTATTTGATTCATTTGAATCATATAGACACATGAGGAAAATATACAATGTATTATCATATTCATTTATGTTAAATTGTTCCACGAGCCACATGGTTGATTTCTTGTTTTGTTGTTCAGGGCAATTATAGACGATTTTGATGCTATTTTGTACATTTGTTTCAGCTTTTATGTTTGATATTAAGGGTTTCACTATAAATCTTATTAATAGGTTGAGTCGTATTCTATAAACATATTAAGTTATTATCTACACAACATGTGCCTCATTCATCCATGTTGAGCATCTCTTCCTCCTCCTGAAAAGATAGAAAAAGGTTTTTTTTTTTTATGTTGGGTTTAAACGTTCAAATTACATACCTAATGAATTGATTATTGTTTGAATTAAATTTAAAAATTTTAACTTCTTTTGCGATGGTAGTTTTCATATATTCTATTGTAATACCCTGTATTTTTATGACAACGAATAATATTGCATTGTGATTAATTGAGTCCTGTTGCTCTGAGAAATTATTTGATAAAATACTTAGAGTAACTTCGGTACTTAGAATTGATCCAATTAATATTATCTGACTCTGAGATATTTTACTAATTTGGACTAAAGAGACTTTTTGGACATTTAGTAGTATTATTTACTAATACTAGTTTACTACTTATTCCTTTTCCTCCCATTTTCCAAACAAAAAGAAAAAGATAGAAAGAAAGAAGATTAGAAGAAAGAAAAGGGGAAGAAGGGAAAAGAAGAGAAAAACAAGAAATTGAAGAAAAAGCTCAAGAACATCATCCAATCTTCATCCAAACTTCTCAATCATCTTCATCTTGCTCATTTTGAAGGTGGGTTCTAGTTAGTACCACTATTAGAGAATTTTAGAGAAAGATTGAGTTAGGTTAGATTATGAAAAATATGGAATTTTATGGTTGAATCTTGTTATAAATGTTGTTGAATGCTTGTTATCATGTCTATACTGAGTTTAGATCATGTTGGTATTATTGGGTTATGTTTTGATGGAGAAATTATGACTTGGAAGTGAAGAACAGCAGCTGGGAGAAGTTCTGGTTCGCAGGGTTCGCCTAGCGAACCTGGGGCGAAGCCCAGCGAACAGCAATCGAGGGTTCGCCTAGCGAACCCGAACGTTCGCCTAGCAAAGGTTCGCGGGCATGTTCGCCCAGCGAAGTTAGTGTGTTTTGAATATGGGAACTTACTGCCTAGGTGTTCGCTGGCACACTCGCCTAGCGAAGGTGAAGGCGAAGGTTCGCCAGGCGTTTGCCTAGCAAACTTATGGTGTTTTGGGTCTGGGAGTATTCTGTTTAATTACTCGCCAGCTTGCTCGCGAAGCGGAGGGGGAGGCGAAGGTTCGCCTGGGCGTTCGTGAAGCGAACTTTATGTCTGTTTTGTTCTGTTTGTTCATTCGCCAGAGGCTTCGCCTAGCGAAGGCGGAAGCGAACGCTCGCTGGGAGGTTCGCCTAGCGAACATGTCAGTTTGTGCAGTTTTGTTTCCTTCATAACTTTTGATCCGTAACTCGGATCGGGGCGTTCTTGGTACCGTTAGAAAGCCACGACGACCCTCTACCCAATAAAAAGTGGAAATTAGGAGTATAATGTAGGACAAATTATTCAGAGGCAAATGAATGAAAGTATGGATTTATGATATGTTGTTATGTGATTCTATTACGCAATTGACTTATGTTTACCTATTTTCTCTTATTGTCAAGCATGTTTGAGTATGTATGCATGTCAAAATATGAAATAGTAAGAGTGAGGAAAACCCTTATGAACTATAGGAGAATTTAGAAGTTAAAACGCTAGTATGGATCATGTGGTTAACCTTTGTGGATTTGAACCGGCATGTGAGGCCGAGAGGCATTTTTAGCCTTGAGATTGTCGAATACAATCGTGGTGTCTTGAATGATCACATAATCGTAACCGGATTATTTTATATTGAGTGTAGTTTCATGAGTCTCGGACTCCTCTGAAATGGATGCACAACTACTTGGCAGGTTTGATTCCCCGTGCTGTACGAATGGCGCCCGTTGGGTGAATGCTTCTGACGGTAAAAGGCTTGTGTAAAGTGACGGTTCATAACGGTAAAAAGCCCGTAGAACCCGAATCCATTCGTATGTCAAGTAGGTTGCAAGGATCCATGACCCGGGTCGACTTCTAGACGTAGAAGAGGACGGGAATAGGGGATACCTTGGCATGGTTACCGATTAGTGATATTGTGGGTTGATGAACTCATGGCATGTTTCCATATAGTGTATGTGTGCTCACAGTCACTTCCCTTCCCCGGACTTGAGTTAGGATTGTTAGAACCATAAATAATCCGAGAGAATCCATAAGATAGGGAACTCACTGAGATTTGATGTATCTCACCCCACTGTTGTTGTTTACATCACAGGTCCTGCAGGTTCGGCGACTGGTAGGGACAAAGTGGTTTGACTTTTCCTTCCGGTTCGTAGATTTTGAGATGGCATGGCTTCCGCTATGACGTTTTATTTTGAGATCATTGCATTGATCTAGTTCTTAGTTTTTATCATGTTGGATCATCTTGTATATGTAATGCCTTAGCTTTTGTGTTGTATTAGAGGCATTTATGTGTATAATGTGTTAACTAGGAACTTATTGTATTTCAATACCAAATACTTGGATACATATGTATAATTTATGCTTTGATGTATGGATTTTATATGTGAGTGTTACATCTATAGTCTAAAGAAATACATATAAGTTACTACGTGCATTAATATTCATGTTTATTTGGAATCAAATTCTTTAAAATTTTAACTATCTAACGTCACCTTGCTTAACCAAAACTGCAACCATTGTATGATAATATAAACAAGAATAATTGCGTTTCACTTCTTCGTATAGATTTAGGATTTCTTCAAAGCTTTTAATTTTGGGATAGCCATCCATCATGGTTCTACTATTCACCACATAAAACAAACTTTCTTATATATCATCTCTTCCAAAGTTCTTAGGTTAAATCCATGTTAACTAAGGTTTATAAATAGATTTGGCCATAACTTTTATATTTGAGATGACTTCTCTGTTAGTTTGGACTAATGTGGCTAAATAATTCCTTGATGGATCATTGTGTCAAAATCAAATGTTTTGAATAAATACTACATTTATACGTTGAGCTTAAACGTAAGTTTATTTATGTTTCTTTCATAAAATTTGTTGGAGTTTATACCAAGGAAGTATTGTTTGATCAATTTCTTATAAAGGTTTACGAACTTAAGTGTATTTTTCGTTATTTTACTTTTAAAGAATTTGATATCTTATATGGTAGTTATGTAAAGTCGCCAAAATCATGATTAATATGATAAAAACAATATTAAAGCACTCAAATCTAACTTAAATTTTTATGTTTTACTAATGATGTTATGGTCATAAATAATTGTTTTAGGGATTTAAATAGAATTCTAAAAGAAGATGACCTATTCACAAACATTGATTTGATATTGTTATGTTGAAATCTTTATTTTTGGCTGAGTTTAGAACTAGGTGACATGAAACTTAATGTTCCACTAAAATTAATAATTGATCATTAAAAATAATACATTTATAAACCATAACAAGTATTTATGGTTGTAAATCATAGGCTTAGTTAGTAGTTCTTAATATGTTATTCTTATCTATACGTTGGAATGAGTTTTCATCATTTTAATTATCATTTATATCAAACTTATAATGTTTATCATGTTCACACTATTCTAATTTATTGCATTTGGTTATAATAATTTTAGAATAACATAACATAGTATTTGTGTCCAGACAAATAATAAATTAATAAGAATTTTGAAGGTTATTGGTTATTATATCTATGAAATAGTTTAGAGGAATAATAAATAGTTTTTATTTAATTTTAAAAAATTACTTTCTAAAACTTTAGAATGCTGTAAAAGTTATTATTAATAGGACGGTTTGTTGAAATCGTTGAATAAGTTGTTAGTTTGTATAGAGTTAATGGTGTTTACAATCATTTGATTATTTAGTTTTGAAAATTAGAAATATATTTTTTGATTTTATCACATTTTAATTATATTTTTAATTTTTATAATTTTTTTAGTAATATATTAGAAATTGATAATCATTCAACTAATTGGTTATGTATATAATATGACATAAAATATTATAATAAAAATGAATTGGTTTTTATTTTTACTTGATTTAAATGGTTTATTATAATATTTAGAAAAGTTTTTAATACTTTTATAAATTTGTTTTTAGTATTTGGAAACGGCTATAATTATAATAATATAATAATCACTGAACTAGTAAAAAAATTAAATTGGAAGTTAGTTTTGAAAATTTTGGAATGATTTATCATTTTGAATGATTTCTATATATATCTTTTGAGAAATAATTTTATAATTTTGGAATAACTTAGACACATTCTTTATATATATATATATATATATATATATATATATATATATATATATATATATATATATATATATATATATATATATATATATATATAGACGCGCACACACATGACGCTATACTAGAATAGTATTTCACACACTTACATTGTAGAATCAATTTCTCCATTGATCGATTTGTTTAGAAATTACAATTGTAAGATCACAATTTCGTAAGTGCCTTACGATTTTAAATTAATTTCTTTTCAGTTTCGTTTTATTTTATTTTATTCATTTGAATCATATAGACACATGAGGAAAATATACAATGTATTATCATATTCATTTATGTTAAATTGTTCCACGAGCCACATGGTTGATTTCTTGTTTTGTTGTTCAGGGCAATTATAGACGATTTTGATGCTATTTTATACATTTGTTTCAGCTTTTATGTTTGATATTAAGGGTTTCACTATAAATCTTATTAATAGGTTGAGTCATATTCTATAAACATATTAAGTTGTTATCTACACAACATGTGCCTCATTCATCCATGTTGAGCATCTCTTCCTTCTCTTGAAAAGATAGAAAAAGGTTTTTTTTTTTATGTTGGGTTTAAACGTTCAAATTACATACCTAATGAATTGATTATTGTTTGAATTAAATTTAAAAATTTTAACTTCTTTTTCGATGGTAGTTTTCATATATTCTATTGTAATACCCCGTATTTTTATGACACCGAATAATATTGCATTGTGATTAATTGAGTCCTGTTGCTCTGAGAAATTATTTGATAAAATACTTAGAGTAACTTCGGTACTTAGAACTGATCCAATTAATATTATCTGACTCTGAGATATTTTACTAATTTGGACTAAAGAGACTTTTTGGACATTTAGTAGTATTATTTACTAATACTAGTTTACTACTTATTCCTTTTCCTCCCATTTTCCAAACAAAAAGAAAAAGATAGAAAGAAAGAAGATTAGAAGAAAGAAAAGGGGAAGAAGGGAAAAGAAGAGAAAAACAAGAAATTAAAGAAAAAGCTCAAGAACATCATCCAATCTTCATCCAAACTTCTCAATCATCTTCATCTTGCTCATTTTGAAGGTGGGTTCTAGTTAGTACCACTATTAGAGAATTTTAGAGAAAGATTGAGTTAGGTTAGATTAAGAAAAACATGGAATTTTATGGTTGAATCTTGTTATAAATGTTGTTGAATGCTTGTTATCATGTCTATACTGAGTTTAGAACATGTGGGTATTATTGGGTTATGTTTTGATGGAGAAATTATGACTTGGAAGTGAAGAACAGCAGCTGGGAGAAGTTCTGGTTCGCAGGGTTCGCCTAGCGAACCTGGGGCGAAGCCCAGCGAACAGCAATCGAGGGTTCGCCTAGCGAACCCGAACGTTCGCCTAGCGAAGGTTCGTGGGCATGTTCGCCTAGCGAAGTTAGTGTGTTTTGAATATGGGAACTTACTGCCTAGGTGTTCGCTGGCACACTCGCCTAGCGAAGGTGAAGGCGAAGGTTCGCCAGGCGTTCGCCTAGCGAACTTATGGTGTTTTGGGTCTGGGAGTATTCTGTTTAATTACTCGCCAGCTTGCTCGCGAAGCGGAGGGGGAGGCGAAGGTTCGCCAGGGCGTTTGCGAAACGAACTTTATGTCTGTTTTGTTCTGATTGTTCATTCGCCAGAGGCTTCGCCTAGCGAAGGCGGAAGCGAACGCTCGCTGGGAGGTTCGCCTAGCGAACATGTCAGTTTGTGCAGTTTTGTTTCCTTCATAACTTTTGATCCGTAACTCGGATCGGGGCGTTCTGGGTACCGTTAGAAAGCCACGACGACCCTCTACCCAATAAAAAGTGGAAATTAGGAGTATAATGTAGGACAAATTATTCAGAGGCAAATGAATGAAAGTATGGATTTATGATATGTTGTTATGTGATTCTATTACGCAATTGACTTATGTTTACCTATTTTCTCTTATTGTCAAGCATGTTTGAGTATGTATGCATGTCAAAATATGAAATAGTAAGAGTGAGGAAAACCCTTATGAACTATAGGAGAATTTAGAAGTTGAAACGCTAGTATGGATCATGTGGTTAACCTTTGTGAATTTGAACCGGCATGTGAGGCCGAGAGGCATTTTTAGCCTTGAGATTGTCGAATACAATCGTGGTGTCTTGTATGATCACATAATCGTAACCGGATTATTTTATATTGAGTGTAGTTTCATGAGTCTCGGACTCCTCTGAAATGGATGCACAACTACTTGGCAGGTTTGATTCCCCGTGCTGTACGAATGGCGCCCGTTGGGTGAATGCTTCTGACGGTAAAAGGCCCGTGTAAAGTGACGGTTCATAACGGTAAAAAGCCCGTAGTACCCGAATCCATTCGTATGTCAAGTAGGTTGCAAGGATCCATGACCCGGGTCGACTTCTAGACGTAGAAGAGGACGGGAATAGGGGATACCTTGGCATGGTTACCGATTAGTGATATTGTGGGTCGATGAACTCATGGCATGTTTCCATATAGTGTGTGTGTGCTCAAAGTCACTTCCCTTCCCCGGACTTGAGTTAGGATTGTCAGAACCGTAAATAATCCGAGAGAATCCATAAGATTGGGAACTCACTGAGATTTGATGTATCTCACCCCACTGTTGTTGTTTACATCACAGGTCCTGCAGGTTCGGCGACTGGTAGGGACAAAGTGGTTTGACTTTTCCTTCCGGTTCGTAGATTTTGAGATGGCATGGCTTCCGCTATGACGTTTTATTTTGAGATCATTGCATTGATCTAGTTCTTAGTTTTTATCATGTTGGAACATCTTGTATATGTAATGCCTTAGCTTTTGTGTTGTATTAGAGGCATTTATGTGTATAATGTGTTAACTAGGAACTTATTGTATTTCAATACCAAATACTTGGATTCATATGTATAATTTATGCTTTGATGTATGGATTTTATATGTGAGTGTTACATCTATAGTCTAAAGAAATACATATAAGTTACTACGTGCATTAATATTCATGTTTATTTAGAATCAAATTCTTTAAAATTTTAACTATCTAACGTCACCTTGCTTAACCAAAACTTCAACCATTGTATGATAATATAAACAAGAATAATTGCGTTTCACTTCTTCGTATAGATTTAGGATTTCTTCAAAGCTTTTAATTTTGGGATAGCCATCCATCATGGTTCTACTATTCACCACATAAAACAAACTTTCTTATATATCATCTCTTCCAAAGTTCTTAGGTTAAATCCATGTTAACTAAGGTTTATAAATAGATTTGGCCATAACTTTTATATTTGAGATGACTTCTCTGTTAGTTTGGACTAATGTGGCTAAATAATTCCTTGATGGATCATTGTGTCAAAATCAAATGTTTTGAATAAATACTACATTTATACGTTGAGCTTAAACGTAAGTTTATTTATGTTTCTTTCATAAAATTTGTTGGAGTTTATACCAAGGAAGTATTGTTTGATCAATTTCTTATAAAGGTTTACGAACTTAAGTGTATTTTTCGTTATTTTACTTTTAAAGAATTTGATATCTTATATGGTAGTTATGTAAAGTCACCAAAATCATGATTAATATGATAAAAACAATATTAAAGCACTCAAATCTAACTTAAATTTTTATGTTTTACTAATGATGTTATGGTCATAAATAATTGTTTTAGGGATTTAAATAGAATTCTAAAAGAAGATGACCTATTCACAAACATTGATTTGATATTGTTATGGTGAAATCTTTATTTTTGGCTGAGTTTAGAACTAGGTGACATGAAACTTAATGTTCCACTAAAATTAATAATTGATCATTAAAAATAATACATTTATAAACCATAACAAGTATTTATGGTTGTAAATCATAGGCTTAGTTAGTAGTTCTTAATATGTTATTCTTATCTATACGTTGGAATGAGTTTTCATCATTTTAATTATCATTTATATCAAACTTATAATGTTTATCATGTTCACACTATTCTAATTTATTGCATTTGGTTATAATAATTTTAGACTAACATAACATAGTATTTGTGTCCAGACAAATAATAAATTAATAAGAATTTTGAAGGTTATTGGTTATTATATCTATGAAATAGTTTAGAGGAATAATAAATAGTTTTTATTTAATTTTAAAAAATTACTTTCTAAAACTTTAGAATGCTGTAAAAGTTATTATTAATATGACGGTTTGTTGAAATCGTTGAATAAGTTGTTAGTTTGTATAGAGTTAATGGTGTTTACAATCATTTGATTATTTAGTTTTGAAAATTAGAAATATATTTTTTGATTTTATCACATTTAAATTATATTTTTAATTTTTATAATTTTTTTATTAATATATTAGAAATTGATAATCATTCAACTAATTGGTTATGTATATAATATGACATAAAATATTATAATAAAAATGAATAGGTTTTTATTTTTTCTTGATTTAAATGGTTTATTATAATATTTAGAAAAGTTTTTAATACTTTTATAAATTTGTTTTTAGTATTTGGAAACGGCTATAATTATAATAATATAATAATCACTGAACTAGTAAAAAAATTAAATTGGAAGTTAGTTTTGAAAATTTTGGAATGATTTATCATTTTGAATGATTTCTATATATATCTTTTGAGAAATAATTTTATAATTTTGGAATAACTTAAACACATTCTTTATATATATATATATATATATATATATATATATATAGACGCGCACACACATGACGCTATACTAGAATAGTATTTCACACACTTACATTGTAGAATCAATTTCTCCATTGATCGATTTGTTTAGAAATTACAATTGTAAGATCACAATTTCGTAAGTGCCTTACGATTTTAAATTAATTTCTTTTCAGTTTCGTTTTATTTTATTTTATTCATTTGAATCATATAGACACATGAGGAAAATATACAATGTATTATCATATTCATTTATGTTAAATTGTTCCACGAGCCACATGGTTGATTTCTTGTTTTGTTGTTCAGGGCAATTATAGACGATTTTGATGCTATTTTATACATTTGTTTCAGCTTTTATGTTTGATATTAAGGGTTTCACTATAAATCTTATTAATAGGTTGAGTCGTATTCTATAAACATATTAAGTTGTTATCTACACAACATGTGCCTCATTCATCCATGTTGAGCATCTCTTCCTTCTCTTGAAAAGATAGAAAAAGGTTTTTTTTTTTATGTTGGGTTTAAACGTTCAAATTACATACCTAATGAATTGATTATTGTTTGAATTAAATTTAAAAATTTTAACTTCTTTTTCGATGGTAGTTTTCATATATTCTATTGTAATACCCCGTATTTTTATGACACCGAATAATATTGCATTGTGATTAATTGAGTCCTGTTGCTCTGAGAAATTATTTGATAAAATACTTAGAGTAACTTCGGTACTTAGAACTGATCCAATTAATATTATCTGACTCTGAGATATTTTACTAATTTGGACTAAAGAGACTTTTTGGACATTTAGTAGTATTATTTACTAATACTAGTTTACTACTTATTCCTTTTCCTCCCATTTTCCAAACAAAAAGAAAAAGATAGAAAGAAAGAAGATTAGAAGAAAGAAAAGGGGAAGAAGGGAAAAGAAGAGAAAAACAAGAAATTAAAGAAAAAGCTCAAGAACATCATCCAATCTTCATCCAAACTTCTCAATCATCTTCATCTTGCTCATTTTGAAGGTGGGTTCTAGTTAGTACCACTATTAGAGAATTTTAGAGAAAGATTGAGTTAGGTTAGATTAAGAAAAACATGGAATTTTATGGTTGAATCTTGTTATAAATGTTGTTGAATGCTTGTTATCATGTCTATACTGAGTTTAGAACATGTGGGTATTATTGGGTTATGTTTTGATGGAGAAATTATGACTTGGAAGTGAAGAACAGCAGCTGGGAGAAGTTCTGGTTCGCAGGGTTCGCCTAGCGAACCTGGGGCGAAGCCCAGCGAACAGCAATCGAGGGTTCGCCTAGCGAACCCGAACGTTCGCCTAGCGAAGGTTCGTGGGCATGTTCGCCTAGCGAAGTTAGTGTGTTTTGAATATGGGAACTTACTGCCTAGGTGTTCGCTGGCACACTCGCCTAGCGAAGGTGAAGGCGAAGGTTCGCCAGGCGTTCGCCTAGCGAACTTATGGTGTTTTGGGTCTGGGAGTATTCTGTTTAATTACTCGCCAGCTTGCTCGCGAAGCGGAGGGGGAGGCGAAGGTTCGCCAGGGCGTTTGCGAAACGAACTTTATGTCTGTTTTGTTCTGATTGTTCATTCGCCAGAGGCTTCGCCTAGCGAAGGCGGAAGCGAACGCTCGCTGGGAGGTTCGCCTAGCGAACATGTCAGTTTGTGCAGTTTTGTTTCCTTCATAACTTTTGATCCGTAACTCGGATCGAGGCGTTCTGGGTACCGTTAGAAAGCCACGACGACCCTCTACCCAATAAAAAGTGGAAATTAGGAGTATAATGTAGGACAAATTATTCAGAGGCAAATGAATGAAAGTATGGATTTATGATATGTTGTTATGTGATTCTATTACGCAATTGACTTATGTTTACCTATTTTCTCTTATTGTCAAGCATGTTTGAGTATGTATGCATGTCAAAATATGAAATAGTAAGAGTGAGGAAAACCCTTATGAACTATAGGAGAATTTAGAAGTTGAAACGCTAGTATGGATCATGTGGTTAACCTTTGTGAATTTGAACCGGCATGTGAGGCCGAGAGGCATTTTTAGCCTTGAGATTGTCGAATACAATCGTGGTGTCTTGTATGATCACATAATCGTAACCGGATTATTTTATATTGAGTGTAGTTTCATGAGTCTCGGACTCCTCTGAAATGGATGCACAACTACTTGGCAGGTTTGATTCCCCATGCTGTACGAATGGCGCCCGTTGGGTGAATGCTTCTGACGGTAAAAGGCCCGTGTAAAGTGACGGTTCATAACGGTAAAAAGCCCGTAGTACCCGAATCCATTCGTATGTCAAGTAGGTTGCAAGGATCCATGACCCGGGTCGACTTCTAGACGTAGAAGAGGACGGGAATAGGGGATACCTTGGCATGGTTACCGATTAGTGATATTGTGGGTCGATGAACTCATGGCATGTTTCCATATAGTGTGTGTGTGCTCAAAGTCACTTCCCTTCCCCGGACTTGAGTTAGGATTGTCAGAACCGTAAATAATCCGAGAGAATCCATAAGATTGGGAACTCACTGAGATTTGATGTATCTCACCCCACTGTTGTTGTTTACATCACAGGTCCTGCAGGTTCGGCGACTGGTAGGGACAAAGTGGTTTGACTTTTCCTTCCGGTTCGTAGATTTTGAGATGGCATGGCTTCCGCTATGACGTTTTATTTTGAGATCATTGCATTGATCTAGTTCTTAGTTTTTATCATGTTGGAACATCTTGTATATGTAATGCCTTAGCTTTTGTGTTGTATTAGAGGCATTTATGTGTATAATGTGTTAACTAGGAACTTATTGTATTTCAATACCAAATACTTGGATTCATATGTATAATTTATGCTTTGATGTATGGATTTTATATGTGAGTGTTACATCTATAGTCTAAAGAAATACATATAAGTTACTACGTGCATTAATATTCATGTTTATTTAGAATCAAATTCTTTAAAATTTTAACTATCTAACGTCACCTTGCTTAACCAAAACTTCAACCATTGTATGATAATATAAACAAGAATAATTGCGTTTCACTTCTTCGTATAGATTTAGGATTTCTTCAAAGCTTTTAATTTTGGGATAGCCATCCATCATGGTTCTACTATTCACCACATAAAACAAACTTTCTTATATATCATCTCTTCCAAAGTTCTTAGGTTAAATCCATGTTAACTAAGGTTTATAAATAGATTTGGCCATAACTTTTATATTTGAGATGACTTCTCTGTTAGTTTGGACTAATGTGGCTAAATAATTCCTTGATGGATCATTGTGTCAAAATCAAATGTTTTGAATAAATACTACATTTATACGTTGAGCTTAAACGTAAGTTTATTTATGTTTCTTTCATAAAATTTGTTGGAGTTTATACCAAGGAAGTATTGTTTGATCAATTTCTTATAAAGGTTTACGAACTTAAGTGTATTTTTCGTTATTTTACTTTTAAAGAATTTGATATCTTATATGGTAGTTATGTAAAGTCACCAAAATCATGATTAATATGATAAAAACAATATTAAAGCACTCAAATCTAACTTAAATTTTTATGTTTTACTAATGATGTTATGGTCATAAATAATTGTTTTAGGGATTTAAATAGAATTCTAAAAGAAGATGACCTATTCACAAACATTGATTTGATATTGTTATGGTGAAATCTTTATTTTTGGCTGAGTTTAGAACTAGGTGACATGAAACTTAATGTTCCACTAAAATTAATAATTGATCATTAAAAATAATACATTTATAAACCATAACAAGTATTTATGGTTGTAAATCATAGGCTTAGTTAGTAGTTCTTAATATGTTATTCTTATCTATACGTTGGAATGAGTTTTCATCATTTTAATTATCATTTATATCAAACTTATAATGTTTATCATGTTCACACTATTCTAATTTATTGCATTTGGTTATAATAATTTTAGACTAACATAACATAGTATTTGTGTCCAGACAAATAATAAATTAATAAGAATTTTGAAGGTTATTGGTTATTATATCTATGAAATAGTTTAGAGGAATAATAAATAGTTTTTATTTAATTTTAAAAAATTACTTTCTAAAACTTTAGAATGCTGTAAAAGTTATTATTAATATGACGGTTTGTTGAAATCGTTGAATAAGTTGTTAGTTTGTATAGAGTTAATGGTGTTTACAATCATTTGATTATTTAGTTTTGAAAATTAGAAATATATTTTTTGATTTTATCACATTTAAATTATATTTTTAATTTTTATAATTTTTTTATTAATATATTAGAAATTGATAATCATTCAACTAATTGGTTATGTATATAATATGACATAAAATATTATAATAAAAATGAATAGGTTTTTATTTTTTCTTGATTTAAATGGTTTATTATAATATTTAGAAAAGTTTTTAATACTTTTATAAATTTGTTTTTAGTATTTGGAAACGGCTATAATTATAATAATATAATAATCACTGAACTAGTAAAAAAATTAAATTGGAAGTTAGTTTTGAAAATTTTGGAATGATTTATCATTTTGAATGATTTCTATATATATCTTTTGAGAAATAATTTTATAATTTTGGAATAACTTAAACACATTCTTTATATATATATATATATATATATATATATATATATATATAGACGCGTACACACATGACGCTATACTAGAATAGTATTTCACACACTTACATTGTAGAATCAATTTCTCCATTGATCGATTTGTTTAGAAATTACAATTGTAAGATCACAATTTCGTAAGTGCCTTACGATTTTAAATTAATTTCTTTTCAGTTTCGTTTTATTTTATTTTATTCATTTGAATCATATAGACACATGAGGAAAATATACAATGTATTATCATATTCATTTATGTTAAATTGTTCCACGAGCCACATGGTTGATTTCTTGTTTTGTTGTTCAGGGCAATTATAGACGATTTTGATGCTATTTTGTACATTTGTTTCAGCTTTTATGTTTGATATTAAGGGTTTCACTATAAATCTTATTAATAGGTTGAGTCGTATTCTATAAACATATTAAGTTGTTATCTACACAACATGTGCCTCATTCATCCATGTTGAGCATCTCTTCCTCCTCCTGAAAAGATAGAAAAAGGTTTTTTTTTTTTATGTTGGGTTTAAACGTTCAAATTACATACCTAATGAATTGATTATTGTTTGAATTAAATTTAAAAATTTTAACTTCTTTTGCGATGGTAGTTTTCATATATTCTATTGTAATACCCTGTATTTTTATGACAACGAATAATATTGCATTGTGATTAATTGAGTCCTGTTGCTCTGAGAAATTATTTGATAAAATACTTAGAGTAACTTCGGTACTTAGAATTGATCCAATTAATATTATCTGACTCTGAGATATTTTACTAATTTGGACTAAAGAGACTTTTTGGACATTTAGTAGTATTATTTACTAATACTAGTTTACTACTTATTCCTTTTCCTCCCATTTTCCAAACAAAAAGAAAAAGATAGAAAGAAAGAAGATTAGAAGAAAGAAAAGGGGAAGAAGGGAAAAGAAGAGAAAAACAAGAAATTGAAGAAAAAGCTCAAGAACATCATCCAATCTTCATCCAAACTTCTCAATCATCTTCATCTTGCTCATTTTGAAGGTGGGTTCTAGTTAGTACCACTATTAGAGAATTTTAGAGAAAGATTGAGTTAGGTTAGATTATGAAAAATATGGAATTTTATGGTTGAATCTTGTTATAAATGTTGTTGAATGCTTGTTATCATGTCTATACTGAGTTTAGATCATGTTGGTATTATTGGGTTATGTTTTGATGGAGAAATTATGACTTGGAAGTGAAGAACAGCAGCTGGGAGAAGTTCTGGTTCGCAGGGTTCGCCTAGCGAACCTGGGGCGAAGCCCAGCGAACAGCAATCGAGGGTTCGCCTAGCGAACCCGAACGTTCGCCTAGCAAAGGTTCGCGGGCATGTTCGCCCAGCGAAGTTAGTGTGTTTTGAATATGGGAACTTACTGCCTAGGTGTTCGCTGGCACACTCGCCTAGCGAAGGTGAAGGCGAAGGTTCGCCAGGCGTTTGCCTAGCGAACTTATGGTGTTTTGGGTCTGGGAGTATTCTGTTTAATTACTCGCCAGCTTGCTCGCGAAGCGGAGGGGGAGGCGAAGGTTCGCCTGGGCGTTCGTGAAGCGAACTTTATGTCTGTTTTGTTCTGTTTGTTCATTCGCCAGAGGCTTCGCCTAGCGAAGGCGGAAGCGAACGCTCGCTGGGAGGTTCGCCTAGCGAACATGTCAGTTTGTGCAGTTTTGTTTCCTTCATAACTTTTGATCCGTAACTCGGATCGGGGCGTTCTTGGTACCGTTAGAAAGCCACGACGACCCTCTACCCAATAAAAAGTGGAAATTAGGAGTATAATGTAGGACAAATTATTCAGAGGCAAATGAATGAAAGTATGGATTTATGATATGTTGTTATGTGATTCTATTACGCAATTGACTTATGTTTACCTATTTTCTCTTATTGTCAAGCATGTTTGAGTATGTATGCATGTCAAAATATGAAATAGTAAGAGTGAGGAAAACCCTTATGAACTATAGGAGAATTTAGAAGTTAAAACGCTAGTATGGATCATGTGGTTAACCTTTGTGGATTTGAACCGGCATGTGAGGCCGAGAGGCATTTTTAGCCTTGAGATTGTCGAATACAATCGTGGTGTCTTGAATGATCACATAATCGTAACCGGATTATTTTATATTGAGTGTAGTTTCATGAGTCTCGGACTCCTCTGAAATGGATGCACAACTACTTGGCAGGTTTGATTCCCCGTGCTGTACGAATGGCGCCCGTTGGGTGAATGCTTCTGACGGTAAAAGGCTTGTGTAAAGTGACGGTTCATAACGGTAAAAAGCCCGTAGAACCCGAATCCATTCGTATGTCAAGTAGGTTGCAAAGATCCATGACCCGGGTCGACTTCTAGACGTAGAAGAGGACGGGAATAGGGGATACCTTGGCATGGTTACCGATTAGTGATATTGTGGGTTGATGAACTCATGGCATGTTTCCATATAGTGTGTGTGTGCTCACAGTCACTTCCCTTCCCCGGACTTGAGTTAGGATTGTTAGAACCATAAATAATCCGAGAGAATCCATAAGATAGGGAACTCACTGAGATTTGATGTATCTCACCCCACTGTTGTTGTTTACATCACAGGTCCTGCAGGTTCGGCGACTGGTAGGGACAAAGTGGTTTGACTTTTCCTTCCGGTTCGTAGATTTTGAGATGGCATGGCTTCCGCTATGACGTTTTATTTTGAAATCATTGCATTGATCTAGTTCTTAGTTTTTATCATGTTGGAACATCTTGTATATGTAATGCCTTAGCTTTTGTGTTGTATTAGAGGCATTTATGTGTATAATGTGTTAACTAGGAACTTATTGTATTTCAATACCAAATACTTGGATACATATGTATAATTTATGCTTTGATGTATGGATTTTATATGTGAGTGTTACATCTATAGTCTAAAGAAATACATATAAGTTACTACGTGCATTAATATTCATGTTTATTTGGAATCAAATTCTTTAAAATTTTAACTATCTAACGTCACCTTGCTTAACCAAAACTGCAACCATTGTATGATAATATAAACAAGAATAATTGCTTTTCACTTCTTCGTATAGATTTAGGATTTCTTCAAAGCTTTTAATTTTGGGATAGCCATCCATCATGGTTCTACTATTCACCACATAAAACAAACTTTCTTATATATCATCTCTTCCAAAGTTCTTAGGTTAAATCCATGTTAACTAAGGTTTATAAATAGATTTGGCCATAACTTTTATATTTGAGATGACTTCTCTGTTAGTTTGGACTAATGTGGCTAAATAATTCCTTGATGGATCATTGTGTCAAAATCAAATGTTTTGAATAAATACTACATTTATACGTTGAGCTTAAACGTAAGTTTATTTATGTTTCTTTCATAAAATTTGTTGGAGTTTATACCAAGGAAGTATTGTTTGATCAATTTCTTATAAAGGTTTACGAACTTAAGTGTATTTTTCGTTATTTTACTTTTAAAGAATTTGATATCTTATATGGTAGTTATGTAAAGTCACCAAAATCATGATTAATATGATAAAAACAATATTAAAGCACTCAAATCTAACTTAAATTTTTATGTTTTACTAATGATGTTATGGTCATAAATAATTGTTTTAGGGATTTAAATAGAATTCTAAAAGAAGATGACCTATTCACAAACATTGATTTGATATTGTTATGGTGAAATCTTTATTTTTGGCTGAGTTTAGAACTAGGTGACATGAAACTTAATGTTCCACTAAAATTAATAATTGATCATTAAAAATAATACATTTATAAACCATAACAAGTATTTATGGTTGTAAATCATAGGCTTAGTTAGTAGTTCTTAATATGTTATTCTTATCTATACGTTGGAATGAGTTTTCATCATTTTAATTATCATTTATATCAAACTTATAATGTTTATCATGTTCACACTATTCTAATTTATTGCATTTGGTTATAATAATTTTAGACTAACATAACATAGTATTTGTGTCCAGACAAATAATAAATTAATAAGAATTTTGAAGGTTATTGGTTATTATATCTATGAAATAGTTTAGAGGAATAATAAATAGTTTTTATTTAATTTTAAAAAATTACTTTCTAAAACTTTAGAATGCTGTAAAAGTTATTATTAATATGACGGTTCGTTGAAATCGTTGAATAAGTTGTTAGTTTGTATAGAGTTAATGGTGTTTACAATCATTTGATTATTTAGTTTTGAAAATTAGAAATATATTTTTTGATTTTATCACATTTAAATTATATTTTTAATTTTTATAATTTTTTTATTAATATATTAGAAATTGATAATCATTCAACTAATTGGTTATGTATATAATATGACATAAAATATTATAATAAAAATGAATAGGTTTTTATTTTTTCTTGATTTAAATGGTTTATTATAATATTTAGAAAAGTTTTTAATACTTTTATAAATTTGTTTTTAGTATTTGGAAACGGCTATAATTATAATAATATAATAATCACTGAACTAGTAAAAAAATTAAATTGGAAGTTAGTTTTGAAAATTTTGGAATGATTTATCATTTTGAATGATTTCTATATATATCTTTTGAGAAATAATTTTATAATTTTGGAATAACTTAAACACATTCTTTATATATATATATATATATATATATATATATATATATATATAGACGCGCACACACATGACGCTATACTAGAATAGTATTTCACACACTTACATTGTAGAATCAATTTCTCCATTGATCGATTTGTTTAGAAATTACAATTGTAAGATCACAATTTCGTAAGTGCCTTACGATTTTAAATTAATTTCTTTTCAGTTTCGTTTTATTTTATTTTATTCATTTGAATCATATAGACACATGAGGAAAATATACAATGTATTATCATATTCATTTATGTTAAATTGTTCCACGAGCCACATGGTTGATTTCTTGTTTTGTTGTTCAGGGCAATTATAGACGATTTTGATGCTATTTTGTACATTTGTTTCAGCTTTTATGTTTGATATTAAGGGTTTCACTATAAATCTTATTAATAGGTTGAGTCGTATTCTATAAACATATTAAGTTGTTATCTACACAACATGTGCCTCATTCATCCATGTTGAGCATCTCTTCCTCCTCCTGAAAAGATAGAAAAAGGTTTTTTTTTTTTATGTTGGGTTTAAACGTTCAAATTACATACCTAATGAATTGATTATTGTTTGAATTAAATTTAAAAATTTTAACTTCTTTTGCGATGGTAGTTTTCATATATTCTATTGTAATACCCTGTATTTTTATGACAACGAATAATATTGCATTGTGATTAATTGAGTCCTGTTGCTCTGAGAAATTATTTGATAAAATACTTAGAGTAACTTCGGTACTTAGAATTGATCCAATTAATATTATCTGACTCTGAGATATTTTACTAATTTGGACTAAAGAGACTTTTTGGACATTTAGTAGTATTATTTACTAATACTAGTTTACTACTTATTCCTTTTCCTCCCATTTTCCAAACAAAAAGAAAAAGATAGAAAGAAAGAAGATTAGAAGAAAGAAAAGGGGAAGAAGGGAAAAGAAGAGAAAAACAAGAAATTGAAGAAAAAGCTCAAGAACATCATCCAATCTTCATCCAAACTTCTCAATCATCTTCATCTTGCTCATTTTGAAGGTGGGTTCTAGTTAGTACCACTATTAGAGAATTTTAGAGAAAGATTGAGTTAGGTTAGATTATGAAAAATATGGAATTTTATGGTTGAATCTTGTTATAAATGTTGTTGAATGCTTGTTATCATGTCTATACTGAGTTTAGATCATGTTGGTATTATTGGGTTATGTTTTGATGGAGAAATTATGACTTGGAAGTGAAGAACAGCAGCTGGGAGAAGTTCTGGTTCGCAGGGTTCGCCTAGCGAACCTGGGGCGAAGCCCAGCGAACAGCAATCGAGGGTTCGCCTAGCGAACCCGAACGTTCGCCTAGCAAAGGTTCGCGGGCATGTTCGCCCAGCGAAGTTAGTGTGTTTTGAATATGGGAACTTACTGCCTAGGTGTTCGCTGGCACACTCGCCTAGCGAAGGTGAAGGCGAAGGTTCGCCAGGCGTTTGCCTAGCAAACTTATGGTGTTTTGGGTCTGGGAGTATTCTGTTTAATTACTCGCCAGCTTGCTCGCGAAGCGGAGGGGGAGGCGAAGGTTCGCCTGGGCGTTCGTGAAGCGAACTTTATGTCTGTTTTGTTCTGTTTGTTCATTCGCCAGAGGCTTCGCCTAGCGAAGGCGGAAGCGAACGCTCGCTGGGAGGTTCGCCTAGCGAACATGTCAGTTTGTGCAGTTTTGTTTCCTTCATAACTTTTGATCCGTAACTCGGATCGGGGCGTTCTTGGTACCGTTAGAAAGCCACGACGACCCTCTACCCAATAAAAAGTGGAAATTAGGAGTATAATGTAGGACAAATTATTCAGAGGCAAATGAATGAAAGTATGGATTTATGATATGTTGTTATGTGATTCTATTACGCAATTGACTTATGTTTACCTATTTTCTCTTATTGTCAAGCATGTTTGAGTATGTATGCATGTCAAAATATGAAATAGTAAGAGTGAGGAAAACCCTTATGAACTATAGGAGAATTTAGAAGTTAAAACGCTAGTATGGATCATGTGGTTAACCTTTGTGGATTTGAACCGGCATGTGAGGCCGAGAGGCATTTTTAGCCTTGAGATTGTCGAATACAATCGTGGTGTCTTGAATGATCACATAATCGTAACCGGATTATTTTATATTGAGTGTAGTTTCATGAGTCTCGGACTCCTCTGAAATGGATGCACAACTACTTGGCAGGTTTGATTCCCCGTGCTGTACGAATGGCGCCCGTTGGGTGAATGCTTCTGACGGTAAAAGGCTTGTGTAAAGTGACGGTTCATAACGGTAAAAAGCCCGTAGAACCCGAATCCATTCGTATGTCAAGTAGGTTGCAAGGATCCATGACCCGGGTCGACTTCTAGACGTAGAAGAGGACGGGAATAGGGGATACCTTGGCATGGTTACCGATTAGTGATATTGTGGGTTGATGAACTCATGGCATGTTTCCATATAGTGTATGTGTGCTCACAGTCACTTCCCTTCCCCGGACTTGAGTTAGGATTGTTAGAACCATAAATAATCCGAGAGAATCCATAAGATAGGGAACTCACTGAGATTTGATGTATCTCACCCCACTGTTGTTGTTTACATCACAGGTCCTGCAGGTTCGGCGACTGGTAGGGACAAAGTGGTTTGACTTTTCCTTCCGGTTCGTAGATTTTGAGATGGCATGGCTTCCGCTATGACGTTTTATTTTGAGATCATTGCATTGATCTAGTTCTTAGTTTTTATCATGTTGGAACATCTTGTATATGTAATGCCTTAGCTTTTGTGTTGTATTAGAGGCATTTATGTGTATAATGTGTTAACTAGGAACTTATTGTATTTCAATACCAAATACTTGGATACATATGTATAATTTATGCTTTGATGTATGGATTTTATATGTGAGTGTTACATCTATAGTCTAAAGAAATACATATAAGTTACTACGTGCATTAATATTCATGTTTATTTGGAATCAAATTCTTTAAAATTTTAACTATCTAACGTCACCTTGCTTAACCAAAACTGCAACCATTGTATGATAATATAAACAAGAATAATTGCTTTTCACTTCTTCGTATAGATTTAGGATTTCTTCAAAGCTTTTAATTTTGGGATAGCCATCCATCATGGTTCTACTATTCACCACATAAAACAAACTTTCTTATATATCATCTCTTCCAAAGTTCTTAGGTTAAATCCATGTTAACTAAGGTTTATAAATAGATTTGGCCATAACTTTTATATTTGAGATGACTTCTCTGTTAGTTTGGACTAATGTGGCTAAATAATTCCTTGATGGATCATTGTGTCAAAATCAAATGTTTTGAATAAATACTACATTTATACGTTGAGCTTAAACGTAAGTTTATTTATGTTTCTTTCATAAAATTTGTTGGAGTTTATACCAAGGAAGTATTGTTTGATCAATTTCTTATAAAGGTTTATGAACTTAAGTGTATTTTTCGTTATTTTACTTTTAAAGAATTTGATATCTTATATGGTAGTTATGTAAAGTCGCCAAAATCATGATTAATATGATAAAAACAATATTAAAGCACTCAAATCTAACTTAAATTTTTATGTTTTACTAATGATGTTATGGTCATAAATAATTGTTTTAGGGATTTAAATAGAATTCTAAAAGAAGATTACCTATTCACAAACATTGATTTGATATTGTTATGTTGAAATCTTTATTTTTGGCTGAGTTTAGAACTAGGTGACATGAAACTTAATGTTCCACTAAAATTAATAATTGATCATTAAAAATAATACATTTATAAACCATAACAAGTATTTATGGTTGTAAATCATAGGCTTAGTTAGTAGTTCTTAATATGTTATTCTTATCTATACGTTGGAATGAGTTTTCATCATTTTAATTATCATTTATATCAAACTTATAATGTTTATCATGTTCACACTATTCTAATTTATTGCATTTGGTTATAATAATTTTAGAATAACATAACATAGTATTTGTGTCCAGACAAATAATAAATTAATAAGAATTTTGAAGGTTATTGGTTATTATATCTATGAAATAGTTTAGAGGAATAATAAATAGTTTTTATTTAATTTTAAAAAATTACTTTCTAAAACTTTAGAATGCTGTAAAAGTTATTATTAATAGGACGGTTTGTTGAAATCGTTGAATAAGTTGTTAGTTTGTATAGAGTTAATGGTGTTTACAATCATTTGATTATTTAGTTTTGAAAATTAGAAATATATTTTTTGATTTTATCACATTTTAATTATATTTTTAATTTTTATAATTTTTTTAGTAATATATTAGAAATTGATAATCATTCAACTAATTGGTTATGTATATAATATGACATAAAATATTATAATAAAAATGAATTGGTTTTTATTTTTACTTGATTTAAATGGTTTATTATAATATTTAGAAAAGTTTTTAATACTTTTATAAATTTGTTTTTAGTATTTGGAAACGGCTATAATTATAATAATATAATAATCACTGAACTAGTAAAAAAATTAAATTGGAAGTTAGTTTTGAAAATTTTGGAATGATTTATCATTTTGAATGATTTCTATATATATCTTTTGAGAAATAATTTTATAATTTTGGAATAACTTAGACACATTCTTTATATATATATATATATATATATATATATATATATATATATATATATATATATATATATATATATATATATATATATATATATATATATAGACGCGCACACACATGACGCTATACTAGAATAGTATTTCACACACTTACATTGTAGAATCAATTTCTCCATTGATCGATTTGTTTAGAAATTACAATTGTAAGATCACAATTTCGTAAGTGCCTTACGATTTTAAATTAATTTCTTTTCAGTTTCGTTTTATTTTATTTGATTCATTTGAATCATATAGACACATGAGGAAAATATACAATGTATTATCATATTCATTTATGTTAAATTGTTCCACGAGCCACATGGTTGATTTCTTGTTTTGTTGTTCAGGGCAATTATAGACGATTTTGATGCTATTTTGTACATTTGTTTCAGCTTTTATGTTTGATATTAAGGGTTTCACTATAAATCTTATTAATAGGTTGAGTCGTATTCTATAAACATATTAAGTTATTATCTACACAACATGTGCCTCATTCATCCATGTTGAGCATCTCTTCCTCCTCCTGAAAAGATAGAAAAAGGTTTTTTTTTTTTATGTTGGGTTTAAACGTTCAAATTACATACCTAATGAATTGATTATTGTTTGAATTAAATTTAAAAATTTTAACTTCTTTTGCGATGGTAGTTTTCATATATTCTATTGTAATACCCTGTATTTTTATGACAACGAATAATATTGCATTGTGATTAATTGAGTCCTGTTGCTCTGAGAAATTATTTGATAAAATACTTAGAGTAACTTCGGTACTTAGAATTGATCCAATTAATATTATCTGACTCTGAGATATTTTACTAATTTGGACTAAAGAGACTTTTTGGACATTTAGTAGTATTATTTACTAATACTAGTTTACTACTTATTCCTTTTCCTCCCATTTTCTAAACAAAAAGAAAAAGATAGAAAGAAAGAAGATTAGAAGAAAGAAAAGGGGAAGAAGGGAAAAGAAGAGAAAAACAAGAAATTGAAGAAAAAGCTCAAGAACATCATCCAATCTTCATCCAAACTTCTCAATCATCTTCATCTTGCTCATTTTGAAGGTGGGTTCTAGTTAGTACCACTATTAGAGAATTTTAGAGAAAGATTGAGTTAGGTTAGATTATGAAAAATATGGAATTTTATGGTTGAATCTTGTTATAAATGTTGTTGAATGCTTGTTATCATGTCTATACTGAGTTTAGATCATGTTGGTATTATTGGGTTATGTTTTGATGGAGAAATTATGACTTGGAAGTGAAGAACAGCAGCTGGGAGAAGTTCTGGTTCGCAGGGTTCGCCTAGCGAACCTGGGGCGAAGCCCAGCGAACAGCAATCGAGGGTTCGCCTAGCGAACCCGAACGTTCGCCTAGCAAAGGTTCGCGGGCATGTTCGCCCAGCGAAGTTAGTGTGTTTTGAATATGGGAACTTACTGCCTAGGTGTTCGCTGGCACACTCGCCTAGCGAAGGTGAAGGCGAAGGTTCGCCAGGCGTTTGCCTAGCGAACTCATGGTGTTTTGGGTCTGGGAGTATTCTGTTTAATTACTCGCCAGCTTGCTCGCGAAGCGGAGGGGGAGGCGAAGGTTCGCCTGGGCGTTCGTGAAGCGAACTTTATGTCTGTTTTGTTCTGTTTGTTCATTCGCCAGAGGCTTCGCCTAGCGAAGGCGGAAGCGAACGCTCGCTGGGAGGTTCGCCTAGCGAACATGTCAGTTTGTGCAGTTTTGTTTCCTTCATAACTTTTGATCCGTAACTCGGATCGGGGCGTTCTTGGTACCGTTAGAAAGCCACGACGACCCTCTACCCAATAAAAAGTGGAAATTAGGAGTATAATGTAGGACAAATTATTCAGAGGCAAATGAATGAAAGTATGGATTTATGATATGTTGTTATGTGATTCTATTACGTAATTGACTTATGTTTACCTATTTTCTCTTATTGTCAAGCATGTTTGAGTATGTATGCATGTCAAAATATGAAATAGTAAGAGTGAGGAAAACCCTTATGAACTATAGGAGAATTTAGAAGTTAAAACGCTAGTATGGATCATGTGGTTAACCTTTGTGGATTTGAACCGGCATGTGAGGCCGAGAGGCATTTTTAGCCTTGAGATTGTCGAATACAATCGTGGTGTCTTGAATGATCACATAATCGTAACCGGATTATTTTATATTGAGTGTAGTTTCATGAGTCTCGGACTCCTCTGAAATGGATGCACAACTACTTGGCAGGTTTGATTCCCCGTGCTGTACGAATGGCGCCCGTTGGGTGAATGCTTCTGACGGTAAAAGGCTTGTGTAAGGTGACGGTTCATAACGGTAAAAAGCCCGTAGAACCCGAATCCATTCGTATGTCAAGTAGGTTGCAAGGATCCATGACCCGGGTCGACTTCTAGACGTAGAAGAGGACGGGAATAGGGGATACCTTGGCATGGTTACCGATTAGTGATATTGTGGGTTGATGAACTCATGGCATGTTTCCATATAGTGTGTGTGTGCTCACAGTCACTTCCCTTCCCCGGACTTGAGTTAGGATTGTTAGAACCATAAATAATCCGAGAGAATCCATAAGATAGGGAACTCACTGAGATTTGATGTATCTCACCCCACTGTTGTTGTTTACATCACAGGTCCTGCAGGTTCGGCGACTGGTAGGGACAAAGTGGTTTGACTTTTCCTTCCGGTTCGTAGATTTTGAGATGGCATGGCTTCCGCTATGACGTTTTATTTTGAGATCATTGCATTGATCTAGTTCTTAGTTTTTATCATGTTGGAACATCTTGTATATGTAATGCCTTAGCTTTTGTGTTGTATTAGAGGCATTTATGTGTATAATGTGTTAACTAGGAACTTATTGTATTTCAATACCAAATACTTGGATACATATGTATAATTTATGCTTTGATGTATGGATTTTATATGTGAGTGTTACATCTATAGTCTAAAGAAATACATATAAGTTACTACGTGCATTAATATTCATGTTTATTTGGAATCAAATTCTTTAAAATTTTAACTATCTAACGTCACCTTGCTTAACCAAAACTGCAACCATTGTATGATAATATAAACAAGAATAATTGCGTTTCACTTCTTCGTATAGATTTAGGATTTCTTCAAAGCTTTTAATTTTGGGATAGCCATCCATCATGGTTCTACTATTCACCACATAAAACAAACTTTCTTATATATCATCTCTTCCAAAGTTCTTAGGTTAAATCCATGTTAACTAAGGTTTATAAATAGATTTGGCCATAACTTTTATATTTGAGATGACTTCTCTGTTAGTTTGGACTAATGTGGCTAAATAATTCCTTGATGGATCATTGTGTCAAAATCAAATGTTTTGAATAAATACTACATTTATACGTTGAGCTTAAACGTAAGTTTATTTATGTTTCTTTCATAAAATTTGTTGGAGTTTATACCAAGGAAGTATTGTTTGATCAATTTCTTATAAAGGTTTACGAACTTAAGTGTATTTTTCGTTATTTTACTTTTAAAGAATTTGATATCTTATATGGTAGTTATGTAAAGTCGCCAAAATCATGATTAATATGATAAAAACAATATTAAAGCACTCAAATCTAACTTAAATTTTTATGTTTTACTAATGATGTTATGGTCATAAATAATTGTTTTAGGGATTTAAATAGAATTCTAAAAGAAGATGACCTATTCACAAACATTGATTTGATATTGTTATGTTGAAATCTTTATTTTTGGCTGAGTTTAGAACTAGGTGACATGAAACTTAATGTTCCACTAAAATTAATAATTGATCATTAAAAATAATACATTTATAAACCATAACAAGTATTTATGGTTGTAAATCATAGGCTTAGTTAGTAGTTCTTAATATGTTATTCTTATCTATACGTTGGAATGAGTTTTCATCATTTTAATTATCATTTATATCAAACTTATAATGTTTATCATGTTCACACTATTCTAATTTATTGCATTTGGTTATAATAATTTTAGAATAACATAACATAGTATTTGTGTCCAGACAAATAATAAATTAATAAGAATTTTGAAGGTTATTGGTTATTATATCTATGAAATAGTTTAGAGGAATAATAAATAGTTTTTATTTAGTTTTAAAAAATTACTTTCTAAAACTTTAGAATGCTGTAAAAGTTATTATTAATAGGACGGTTTGTTGAAATCGTTGAATAAGTTGTTAGTTTGTATAGAGTTAATGGTGTTTACAATCATTTGATTATTTAGTTTTGAAAATTAGAAATATATTTTTTGATTTTATCACATTTAAATTATATTTTTAATTTTTATAATTTTTTTATTAATATATTAGAAATTGATAATCATTCAACTAATTGGTTATGTATATAATATGACATAAAATATTATAATAAAAATGAATAGGTTTTTATTTTTTCTTGATTTAAATGGTTTATTATAATATTTAGAAAAGTTTTTAATACTTTTATAAATTTGTTTTTAGTATTTGGAAATGGCTATAATTATAATAATATAATAATCACTGAACTAGTAAAAAAATTAAATTGGAAGTTAGTTTTGAAAATTTTGGAATGATTTATCATTTTGAATGATTTCTATATATATCTTTTGAGAAATAATTTTATAATTTTGGAATAACTTAGACACATTCTTTATATATATATATATATATATATAGACGCGCACACACATGACGCTATACTAGAATAGTATTTCACACACTTACATTGTAGAATCAATTTCTCCATTGATCGATTTGTTTAGAAATTACAATTGTAAGATCACAATTTCGTAAGTGCCTTACGATTTTAAATTAATTTCTTTTCAGTTTCGTTTTATTTTATTTTATTCATTTGAATCATATAGACACATGAGGAAAATATACAATGTATTATCATATTCATTTATGTTAAATTGTTCCACGAGCCACATGGTTGATTTCTTGTTTTGTTGTTCAGGGCAATTATAGACGATTTTGATGCTATTTTATACATTTGTTTCAGCTTTTATGTTTGATATTAAGGGTTTCACTATAAATCTTATTAATAGGTTGAGTCGTATTCTATAAACATATTAAGTTGTTATCTACACAACATGTGCCTCATTCATCCATGTTGAGCATCTCTTCCTTCTCTTGAAAAGATAGAAAAAAGGTTTTTTTTTTTATGTTGGGTTTAAACGTTCAAATTACATACCTAATGAATTGATTATTGTTTGAATTAAATTTAAAAATTTTAACTTCTTTTGCGATGGTAGTTTTCATATATTCTATTGTAATACCCCGTATTTTTATGACACCGAATAATATTGCATTGTGATTAATTGAGTCCTGTTGCTCTGAGAAATTATTTGATAAAATACTTAGAGTAACTTCGGTACTTAGAACTGATCCAATTAATATTATCTGACTCTGAGATATTTTACTAATTTGGACTAAAGAGACTTTTTGGACATTTAGTAGTATTATTTACTAATACTAGTTTACTACTTATTCCTTTTCCTCCCATTTTCCAAACAAAAAGAAAAAGATAGAAAGAAAGAAGATTAGAAGAAAGAAAAGGGGAAGAAGGGAAAAGAAGAGAAAAACAAGAAATTAAAGAAAAAGCTCAAGAACATCATCCAATCTTCATCCAAACTTCTCAATCATCTTCATCTTGCTCATTTTGAAGGTGGGTTCTAGTTAGTACCACTATTAGAGAATTTTAGAGAAAGATTGAGTTAGGTTAGATTAAGAAAAACATGGAATTTTATGGTTGAATCTTGTTATAAATGTTGTTGAATGCTTGTTATCATGTCTATACTGAGTTTAGAACATGTGGGTATTATTGGGTTATGTTTTGATGGAGAAATTATGACTTGGAAGTGAAGAACAGCAGCTGGGAGAAGTTCTGGTTCGCAGGGTTCGCCTAGCGAACCTGGGGCGAAGCCCAGCGAACAGCAATCGAGGGTTCGCCTAGCGAACCCGAACGTTCGCCTAGCGAAGGTTCGTGGGCATGTTCACCTAGCGAAGTTAGTGTGTTTTGAATATGGGAACTTACTGCCTAGGTGTTCGCTGGCACACTCGCCTAGCGAAGGTGAAGGCGAAGGTTCGCCAGGCGTTCGCCTAGCGAACTTATGGTGTTTTGGGTCTGGGAGTATTCTGTTTAATTACTCGGCAGCTTGCTCGCGAAGCGGAGGGGGAGGCGAAGGTTCGCCAGGGCGTTTGCGAAACGAACTTTATGTCTGTTTTGTTCTGATTGTTCATTCGCCAGAGGCTTCGCCTAGCGAAGGCGGAAGCGAACGCTCGCTGGGAGGTTCGCCTAGCGAACATGTCAGTTTGTGCAGTTTTGTTTCCTTCATAACTTTTGATCCGTAACTCGGATCGGGGCGTTCTGGGTACCGTTAGAAAGCCACGACGACCCTCTACCCAATAAAAAGTGGAAATTAGGAGTATAATGTAGGACAAATTATTCAGAGGCAAATGAATGAAAGTATGGATTTATGATATGTTGTTATATGATTCTATTACGCAATTGACTTATGTTTACCTATTTTCTCTTATTGTCAAGCATGTTTGAGTATGTATGCATGTCAAAATATGAAATAGTAAGAGTGAGGAAAACCCTTATGAACTATAGGAGAATTTAGAAGTTGAAACGCTAGTATGGATCATGTGGTTAACCTTTGTGAATTTGAACCGGCATGTGAGGCCGAGAGGCATTTTTAGCCTTGAGATTGTCGAATACAATCGTGGTGTCTTGTATGATCACATAATCATAACCGGATTATTTTATATTGAGTGTAGTTTCATGAGTCTCGGACTCCTCTGAAATGGATGCACAACTACTTGTCAGGTTTGATTCCCCGTGCTGTACGAATGGCGCCCGTTGGGTGAATGCTTCTGACGGTAAAAGGCCCGTGTAAAGTGACGGTTCATAACGGTAAAAAGCCCGTAGTACCCGAATCCATTCGTATGTCAAGTAGGTTGCAAGGATCCATGACCCGGGTCAACTTCTAGACGTAGAAGAGGACGGGAATAGGGGATACCTTGGCATGGTTACCGATTAGTGATATTGTGGGTTGATGAACTCATGGCATGTTTCCATATAGTGTGTGTGTGCTCAAAGTCACTTCCCTTCCCCGGACTTGAGTTAGGATTGTCAGAACCGTAAATAATCCGAGAGAATCCATAAGATTGGGAACTCACTGAGATTTGATGTATCTCACCCCACTGTTGTTGTTTACATCACAGGTCCTGCAGGTTCGGCGACTGGTAGGGACAAAGTGGTTTGACTTTTCCTTCCGGTTCGTAGATTTTGAGATGGCATGGCTTCCGCTATGACGTTTTATTTTGAGATCATTGCATTGATCTAGTTCTTAGTTTTTATCATGTTGGAACATCTTGTATATGTAATGCCTTAGCTTTTGTGTTGTATTAGAGGCATTTATGTGTATAATGTGTTAACTAGGAACTTATTGTATTTCAATACCAAATACTTGGATTCATATGTATAATTTATGCTTTGATGAATGGATTTTATATGTGAGTGTTACATCTATAGTCTAAAGAAATACATATAAGTTACTACGTGCATTAATATTCATGTTTATTTAGAATCAAATTCTTTAAAATTTTAACTATCTAACGTCACCTTGCTTAACCAAAACTTCAACCATTGTATGATAATATAAACAAGAATAATTGCGTTTCACTTCTTCGTATAGATTTAGGATTTCTTCAAAGCTTTTAATTTTGGGATAGCCATCCATCATGGTTCTACTATTCACCACATAAAACAAACTTTCTTATATATCATCTCTTCCAAAGTTCTTAGGTTAAATCCATGTTAACTAAGGTTTATAAATAGATTTGGCCATAACTTTTATATTTGAGATGACTTCTCTGTTAGTTTGGACTAATGTGGCTAAATAATTCCTTGATGGATCATTATGTCAAAATCAAATGTTTTGAATAAATACTACATTTATACGTTGAGCTTAAACGTAAGTTTATTTATGTTTCTTTCATAAAATTTGTTGGAGTTTATACCAAGGAAGTATTGTTTGATCAATTTCTTATAAAGGTTTACGAACTTAAGTGTATTTTTCGTTATTTTACTTTTAAAGAATTTGATATCTTATATGGTAGTTATGTAAAGTCACCAAAATCATGATTAATATGATAAAAACAATATTAAAGCACTCAAATCTAACTTAAATTTTTATGTTTTACTAATGATGTTATGGTCCTAAATAATTGTTTTAGGGATTTAAATAGAATTCTAAAAGAAGATGACCTATTCACAAACATTGATTTGATATTGTTATGGTGAAATCTTTATTTTTGGCTGAGTTTAGAACTAGGTGACATGAAACTTAATGTTCCACTAAAATTAATAATTGATCATTAAAAATAATACATTTATAAACCATAACAAGTATTTATGGTTGTAAATCATAGGCTTAGTTAGTAGTTCTTAATATGTTATTCTTATCTATACGTTGGAATGAGTTTTCATCATTTTAATTATCATTTATATCAAACTTATAATGTTTATCATGTTCACACTATTCTAATTTATTGCATTTGGTTATAATAATTTTAGACTAACATAACATAGTATTTGTGTCCAGACAAATAATAAATTAATAAGAATTTTGAAGGTTATTGGTTATTATATCTATGAAATAGTTTAGAGGAATAATAAATAGTTTTTATTTAATTTTAAAAAATTACTTTCTAAAACTTTAGAATGCTGTAAAAGTTATTATTAATATGACGGTTTGTTGAAATCGTTGAATAAGTTGTTAGTTTGTATAGAGTTAATGGTGTTTACAATCATTTGATTATTTAGTTTTGAAAATTAGAAATATATTTTTTGATTTTATCACATTTAAATTATATTTTTAATTTTTATAATTTTTTTATTAATATATTAGAAATTGATAATCATTCAACTAATTGGTTATGTATATAATATGACATAAAATATTATAATAAAAATGAATAGGTTTTTATTTTTTCTTGATTTAAATGGTTTATTATAATATTTAGAAAAGTTTTTAATACTTTTATAAATTTGTTTTTAGTATTTGGAAACGGCTATAATTATAATAATATAATAATCACTGAACTAGTAAAAAAATTAAATTGGAAGTTAGTTTTGAAAATTTTGGAATGATTTATCATTTTGAATGATTTCTATATATATCTTTTGAGAAATAATTTTATAATTTTGGAATAACTTAAACACATTCTTTATATATATATATATATATATATATATATATAGACGCGCACACACATGACGCTATACTAGAATAGTATTTCACACACTTACATTGTAGAATCAATTTCTCCATTGATCGATTTGTTTAGAAATTACAATTGTAAGATCACAATTTTGTAAGTGCCTTACGATTTTAAATTAATTTCTTTTCAGTTTCGTTTTATTTTATTTTATTCATTTGAATCATATAGACACATGAGGAAAATATACAATGTATTATCATATTCATTTATGTTAAATTGTTCCACGAGCCACATGGTTGATTTCTTGTTTTGTTGTCCAGGGCAATTATAGACGATTTTGATGCTATTTTATACATTTGTTTCAGCTTTTATGTTTGATATTAAGGGTTTCACTATAAATCTTATTAATAGGTTGAGTCGTATTCTATAAACATATTAAGTTGTTATCTACACAACATGTGCCTCATTCATCCATGTTGAGCATCTCTTCCTTCTCTTGAAAAGATAGAAAAAGGTTTTTTTTTTTATGTTGGGTTTAAACGTTCAAATTACATACCTAATGAATTGATTATTGTTTGAATTAAATTTAAAAATTTTAACTTCTTTTGCGATGGTAGTTTTCATATATTCTATTGTAATACCCCGTATTTTTATGACACCGAATAATATTGCATTGTGATTAATTGAGTCCTGTTGCTCTGAGAAATTATTTGATAAAATACTTAGAGTAACTTCGGTACTTAGAACTTATCCAATTATTATTATCTGACTCTGAGATATTTTACTAATTTGGACTAAAGAGAATTTTTGGACATTTAGTAGTATTATTTACTAATACTAGTTTACTACTTATTCCTTTTCCTCCCATTTTCCAAACAAAAAGAAAAAGATAGAAAGAAAGAAGATTAGAAGAAAGAAAAGGGGAAGAAGGGAAAAGAAGAGAAAAACAAGAAATTAAAGAAAAAGCTCAAGAACATCATCCAATCTTCATCCAAACTTCTCAATCATCTTCATCTTGCTCATTTTGAAGGTGGGTTCTAGTTAGTACCACTATTAGAGAATTTTAGAGAAAGATTGAGTTAGGTTAGATTATGAAAAATATGGAATTTTATGGTTGAATCTTGTTATAAATGTTGTTGAATGCTTGTTATCATGTCTATACTGAGTTTAGAACATGTGGGTATTATTGGGTTATGTTTTTATGGAGAAATTATGACTTGGAAGTGAAGAACAGCAGCTGGGAGAAGTTCTGGTTCGCAGGGTTCGCCTAGCGAACCTGGGGCGAAGCCCAGCGAACAGCAATCGAGGGTTCGCCTAGCGAACCCGAACGTTCGCCTAGCGAAGGTTCGCGGGCAAGTTCGCCTAGCGAAGTTAGTGTGTTTTGAATATGGGAACTTACTGCCTAGGTGTTCGCTGGCACACTCGCCTAGCGAAGGTGAAGGCGAAGGTTCGCCAGGCGTTCGCCTAGCGAACTTATGGTGTTTTGGGTCTAGGAGTATTCTGTTTAATTACTCGCCAGCTTGCTCGCGAAGCGGAGGGGGAGGCGAAGGTTCGCCAGGGCGTTCGTGAAACGAACTTTATGTCTGTTTTGTTCTGATTGTTCATTCGCCAGAGGCTTCGCCTAGCGAAGGCGGAAGCGAACGCTCGCTGGGAGGTTCGCCTAGCGAACATGTCAGTTTGTGCAGTTTTGTTTCCTTCATAACTTTTGATCCGTAACTCGGATCGGGGCGTTCTTGGTACCGTTAGAAAGCCACGACGACCCTCAACCCAATAAAAAGTGGAAATTAGGAGTATAATGTAGGACAAATTATTCAGAGGCAAATGAATGAAAGTATGGATTTATGATATGTTGTTATGTGATTCTATTACGCAATTGACTTATGTTTACCTATTTTCTCTTATTGTCAAGCATGTTTGAGTATGTATGCATGTCAAAATATGAAATAGTAAGAGTGAGGAAAACCCTTATGAACTATAGGAGAATTTAGAAGTTGAAACGCTAGTATGGATCATGTGGTTAACCTTTGTGAATTTGAACCGGCATGTGAGGCCGAGAGGCATTTTTAGCCTTGAGATTGTCGAATACAATCGTGGTGTCTTGTATGATCACATAATCGTAACCGGATTATTTTATATTGAGTGTAGTTTCATGAGTCTCGGACTCCTCTGAAATGGATGCACAACTACTTGGCAGGTTTGATTCCCCGTGCTGTACGAATGGCGCCCGTTGGGTGAATGCTTCTGACGGTAAAAGGCCCGTGTAAAGTGACGGTTCATAACGGTAAAAAGCCCGTAGAACCCGAATCCATTCGTATGTCAAGTAGGTTGCAAGGATCCATGACCCGGGTCGACTTCTAGACGTAGAAGAGGACGGGAATAGGGGATACCTTGGCATGGTTACCGATTAGTGATATTGTGGGTTGATGAACTCATGGCATGTTTCCATATAGTGTGTGTGTGCTCAAAGTCACTTCCCTTCCCCGGACTTGAGTTAGGATTGTTAGAACCATAAATAATCCGAGAGAATCCATAAGATAGGGAACTCACTGAGATTTGATGTATCTCACCCCACTGTTGTTGTTTACATCACAGGTCCTGCAGGTTCGGCGACGGGTAGGGACAAAGTGGTTTGACTTTTCCTTCCGGTTCGTAGATTTTGAGATGGCATGGCTTCCGCTATGACGTTTTATTTTGAGATCATTGCATTGATCTAGTTCTTAGTTTTTATCATGTTGGAACATCTTGTATATGTAATGCCTTAGCTTTTGTGTTGTATTATAGGCATTTATGTGTATAATGTGTTAACTAGGAACTTATTGTATTTCAATACCAAATACTTGGATTCATATATATAATTTATGCTTTGATGTATGGATTTTATATGTGGGTGTTACATCTATAGTCTAAAGAAATACATATAAGTTATTACGTGCATTAATATTCATGTTTATTTGGAATCAAATTCTTTAAAATTTTAACTATCTAACGTCACCTTGCTTAACCAAAACTGCAACCATTGTATGATAATATAAACAAGAATAATTGCGTTTCACTTCTTCGTATAGATTTAGGATTTCTTCAAAGCTTTTAATTTTGGGATAGCCATCCATCATGGTTCTACTATTCACCACATAAAACAAACTTTCTTATATATCATCTCTTCCAAAGTTCTTAGGTTAAATCCATGTTAACTAAGGTTTATAAATGGATTTCGCCATAACTTTTATATTTGAGATGACTTCTCTGTTAGTTTGGACTAATGTGGCTAAATAATTCCTTGATGGATCATTATGTCAAAATCAAATGTTTTGAATAAATACTACATTTATACGTTGAGCTTAAACGTAAGTTTATTTATGTTTCTTTCATAAAATTTGTTGGAGTTTATACCAAGGAAGTGTTGTTTGATCAATTTCTTATAAAGGTTTACGAACTTAAGTGTATTTTTCGTTATTTTACTTTTAAAGAATTTGATATCTTATATGGTAGTTATGTAAAGTCGCCAAAATCATGATTAATATGATAAAAACAATATTAAAGCACTCAAATCTAACTTAAATTTTTATGTTTTACTAATGATGTTATGGTCATAAATAATTGTTTTAGGGATTTAAATAGAATTCTAAAAGAAGATGACCTATTCACAAACATTGATTTGATATTGTTATGTTGAAATCTTTATTTTTGGCTGAGTTTAGAACTAGGTGACATGAAACTTAATGTTCCACTAAAATTAATAATTGATCATTAAAAATAATACATTTATAAACCATAACAAGTATTTATGGTTGTAAATCATAGGCTTAGTTAGTAGTTCTTAATATGTTATTCTTTTCTATACGTTGGAATGAGTTTTCATCATTTTAATTATCATTTATATCAAACTTATAATGTTTATCATGTTCACACTATTCTAATTTATTGCATTTGGTTATAATAATTTTAGAATAACATAACATAGTATTTGTGTCCAGACAAATAATAAATTAATAAGAATTTTGAAGGTTATTGGTTATTATATCTATGAAATAGTTTAGAGGAATAATAAATAGTTTTTATTTAATTTTAAAAAATTACTTTCTAAAACTTTAGAATGCTGTAAAAGTTATTATTAATAGGACGGTTTGTTGAAATCGTTGAATAAGTTGTTCGTTTGTATAGAGTTAATAGTGTTTACAATCATTTGATTATTTAGTTTTGAAAATTAGAAATATATTTTTTGATTTTATCACATTTTAATTATATTTTTAATTTTTATAATTTTTTTATTAATATATTAGAAATTGATAATCATTCAACTAATTGGTTATGTATATAATATGACATAAAATATTATAATAAAAATGAACAGGTTTTTATTTTTTCTTGATTTAAATGGTTTATTATAATATTTAGAAAAGTTTTTAATACTTTTATAAATTTGTTTTTAGTATTTGGAAACGGTTATAATTATAATAATATAATAATCACTGAAGTAGTAAAAAAATTAAATTGGAAGTTAGTTTTGAAAATTTTGGAATGATTTATCATTTTGAATGATTTCTATATATATCTTTTGAGAAATAATTTTATAATTTTGGAATAACTTAAACACATTCTTTATATATATATATATATATATATATATATATATATATAGACACGCACACACATGACGCTATACTAGAATAGTATTTCACACACTGACATTGTAGAATCAATTTCTCCATTGATCGATTTGTTTAGAAATTACAATTGTAAGATCACAATTTCGTAAGTGCCTTACGATTTTAAATTAATTTCTTTTCAGTTTCGTTTTATTTTATTTGATTCATTTGAATCATATAGACACATGAGGAAAATATACAATGTATTATCGTATTCATTTATGTTAAATTGTTCCACGAGCCACATGGTTGATTTCTTGTTTTGTTGTTCAGGGCAATTATAGATGATTTTGATGCTATTTTATACATTTGTTTCAGCTTTTATGTTTGATATTAAGGGTTTCACTATAAATGTTATTAATAGGTTGAGTCGTATTCTATAAACATATTAAGTTATTATCTACACAACATGTGCGTCATTCATCCATGTTGAGCATCTCTTCCTCCTCCTGAAAAGATAGAAAAAGGTTTTTTTTTATGTTGGGTTTAAACGTTCAAATTACATACCTAATGAATTGATTATTGTTTGAATTAAATTTAAAAATTTTAACTTCTTTTGCGATGGTAGTTTTCATATATTCTATTGTAATACCCCGTATTTTTATGACACCGAATAATATTGCATTGTGATTAATTGAGTCCTGTTGCTCTGAGAAATTATTTGATAAAATACTTAGAGTAACTTCGGTACTTAGAACTGATCCAATTAATATTATCTGACTCTGAGATATTTTACTAATTTGGACTAAAGAGACTTTTTGTACATTTAGTAGTATTATTTACTAATACTAGTTTACTACTTATTCCTTTTCCTCCCATTTTCCAAACAAAAAGAAAAAGATAGAAAGAAAGAAGATTAGAAGAAAGAAAAGGGGAAGAAGGGAAAAGAAGAGAAAAACAAGAAATTGAAGAAAAAGCTCAAGAACATCATCCAATCTTCATCCAAACTTCTCAATCATCTTCATCTTGTTCATTTTGAAGGTGGGTTCTAGTTAGTACCACTATTAGAGAATTTTAGAGAAAGATTGAGTTAGGTTAGATTATGAAAATTATGGAATTTTATGGTTGAATCTTGTTATAAATGTTGTTGAATGCTTGTTATCATGTCTATACTGAGTTTAAATCATGTGGGTATTATTGGGTTATGTTTTGATAGAGAAATTATGACTTAGAAGTGAAGAACAGCAGCTGGGAGAAGTTCTGGTTCGCAGGGTTCGCCTAGCGAACCTGGGGCGAAGCCCAGCGAACAGCAATCGAGGGTTCGCCTAGCGAACCCGAACGTTCGCCTAGCGAAGGTTCGCGGGCATGTTCGCCTAGCGAAGTTAGTGTGTTTTGAATATGGGAACTTACTGCCTAGGTGTTCGCTGGCACACTCGCCTAGCGAAGGTGAAGGCGAAGGTTCGCCAGGCGTTCGCCTAGCGAACTTATGGTGTTTTGGGTCTGGGAGTATTCTGTTTAATTACTCGCCAGCTTGCTCGCGAAGCGGAGGGGGAGGCGAAGGTTTTCCAGGGCATTCGCGAAGCGAACTTTATGTCTGTTTTGTTCTGTTTGTTCATTCGCCAGAGGCTTCGCCTAGCGAAGGCGGAAGCGAACGCTCGCTGGGAGGTTCGCCTAGCGAACATGTCAGTTTGTGCAGTTTTGTTTCCTTCATAACTTTTGATCCGTAACTCGGATCGGGCGTTCCTGTTACCGTTAGAAAGCCACGATGACCCTCTACCTAATAAAAAGTGGAAATTAGGAGTATAATGTAGGACAAATTATTTAGAGGCAAATGAATGAAAGTATTGATTTATGATATGTTGTTATGTGATTCTATTACGCAATTGACTTATGTTTACCTATTTTCTCTTATTGTCAAGCATGTTTGAGTATGTATGCATGTCAAAATATGAAATAGTAAGAGTGAGGAAAACCCTTATGAACTATAGGAGAATTTAGAAGTTGAAACGCTAGTATGGATCATGTGGTTAACCTTTGTGGATTTGAACCGGCATGTGAGGCCGAGAGGCATTTTTAGCCTTGAGATTGTCGAATACAATCGTGGTGTCTTGTATGATCACATAATCGTAACCGGATTATTTTATATTGAGTGTAGTTTCATGAGTCTCGGACTCCTCTGAAATGGATGCACAACTACTTGGCAGGTTTGATTCCCCGTGCTGTACGAATGGTGCCCGTTGGGTGAATGCTTCTGACGGTAAAAGGCCCGTGTAAAGTGACGGTTCATAACGGTAAAAAGCCCGTAGAACCCGAATCCATTCGTATGTCAAGTAGGTTGCAAGGATCCATGACCCGGGTCAACTTCTAGACGTAGAAGACGACGGGAATAGGGGATACCTTGGCATGGTTACCGATTAGTGATATTGTGGGTTGATGAACTCATGGCATGTTTCCATATAGTGTGTGTGTGTTCAAAGTCACTTCCCTTCCCTGGACTTGAGTTAGGATTGTTAGAACCATAAATAATCCGAGAGAATCCATAAGATAGGGAACTCACTGAGATTTGATGTATCTCACCCCACTGTTGTTGTTTACATCACAGGTCCTGCAGGTTCGGCGACGGGTAGGGACAAAGTGGTTTGACTTTTCCTTCCGGTTCGTAGATTTTGAGATGGCATGGCTTCCGCTATGACGTTTTATTTTGAGATCATTGCATTGATCTAGTTCTTAGTTTTTATCATGTTGGAACATCTTGTATATGTAATGCCTTAGCTTTTGTGTTGTATTAGAGGCATTTATGTGTATAATGTGTTAACTAGGAACTTATTGTATTTCAATACCAAATACTTGGATTCATATATATAATTTATGCTTTGATGTATGGATTTTATATGTGGGTGTTACATCTATAGTCTAAAGAAATACATATAAGTTATTACGTGCATTAATATTCATGTTTATTTGGAATCAAATTCTTTAAAATTTTAACTATCTAACGTCACCTTGCTTAACCAAAACTGCAACCATTGTATGATAATATAAACAAGAATAATTGCGTTTCACTTCTTCGTATAGATTTAGGATTTCTTCAAAGCTTTTAATTTTGGGATAGCCATCCATCATGGTTCTACTATTCACCACATAAAACAAACTTTCTTATATATCATCTCTTCCAAAGTTCTTAGGTTAAATCCATGTTAACTAAGGTTTATAAATGGATTTGGCCATAACTTTTATATTTGAGATGACTTCTCTGTTAGTTTGGACTAATGTGGCTAAATAATTCCTTGATGGATCATTATGTCAAAATCAAATGTTTTGAATAAATACTACATTTATACGCTGAGCTTAAACGTAACTTTATTTATGTTTCTTTCATAAAATTTGTTGGAGTTTATACCAAGGAAGTATTGTTTGATCAATTTCTTATAAAGGTTTACGAACTTAAGTGTATTTTTCGTTATTTTACTTTTAAAGAATTTGATATCTTATATGGTAGTTATGTAAAGTCGCCAAAATCATGATTAATATGATAAAAACAATATTAAAGCACTCAAATCTAACTTAAATTTTTATGTTTTACTAATGATGTTATGGTCATAAATAATTGTTTTAGGGATTTAAATAGAATTCTAAAAGAAGATGACCTATTCACAAACATTGATTTGATATTGTTATGTTGAAATCTTTATTTTTGGCTGAGTTTAGAACTAGGTGACATGAAACTTAATGTTCCACTAAAATTAATAATTGATCATTAAAAATAATACATTTATAAACCATAACAAGTATTTATGGTTGTAAATCATAGGCTTAGTTAGTAGTTCTTAATATGTTATTCTTTTCTATACGTTGGAATGAGTTTTCATCATTTTAATTATCATTTATATCAAACTTATAATGTTTATCATGTTCACACTATTCTAATTTATTGCATTTGGTTATAATAATTTTAGAATAACATAACATAGTATTTGTGTCCAGACAAATAATAAATTAATAAGAATTTTGAAGGTTATTGGTTATTATATCTATGAAATAGTTTAGAGGAATAATAAATAGTTTTTATTTAATTTTAAAAAATTACTTTCTAAAACTTTAGAATGTTGTAAAAGTTATTATTAATAGGACGGTTTGTTGAAATCGTTGAATAAGTTGTTAGTTTGTATAGAGTTAATAGTGTTTACAATCATTTGATTATTTAGTTTTGAAAATTAGAAATATATTTTTTGATTTTATCACATTTTAATTATATTTTTAATTTTTATAATTTTTTTATTAATATATTAGAAATTGATAATCATTCAACTAATTGGTTATATATATAATATGACATAAAATATTATAATAAAAATGAACAGGTTTTTATTTTTTCTTGATTTAAATGGTTTATTATAATATTTAGAAAAGTTTTTAATACTTTTATAAATTTGTTTTTAGTATTTGGAAACGGTTATAATTATAATAATATAATAATCACTGAAGTAGTAAAAAAATTAAATTGGAAGTTAGTTTTGAAAATTTTGGAATGATTTATCATTTTGAATGATTTCTATATATATCTTTTGAGAAATAATTTTATAATTTTGGAATAACTTAAACACATTCTTTATATATATATATATATATATATATATATATATATATATATAGACGCGCACACACATGACGCTATACTAGAATAGTATTTCACACACTGACATTGTAGAATCAATTTCTCCATTGATCGATTTGTTTAGAAATTACAATTGTAAGATCACAATTTCGTAAGTGCCTTACGATTTTAAATTAATTTCTTTTCAGTTTCGTTTTATTTTATTTGATTCATTTGAATCATATAGACACATGAGGAAAATATACAATGTATTATCGTATTCATTTATGTTAAATTGTTCCACGAGCCACATGGTTGATTTCTTGTTTTGTTGTTCAGGGCAATTATAGACGATTTTGATGCTATTTTATACATTTGTTTCAGCTTTTATGTTTGATATTAAGGGTTTCACTATAAATGTTATTAATAGGTTGAGTCGTATTCTATAAACATATTAAGTTATTATCTACACAACATGTGCGTCATTCATCCATGTTGAGCATCTCTTCCTCCTCCTGAAAAGATAGAAAAAGGTTTTTTTTTATGTTGGGTTTAAACGTTCAAATTACATACCTAATGAATTGATTATTGTTTGAATTAAATTTAAAAATTTTAACTTCTTTTGCGATGGTAGTTTTCATATATTCTATTGTAATACCCCGTATTTTTATGACACCGAATAATATTGCATTGTGATTAATTGAGTCCTGTTGCTCTGAGAAATTATTTGATAAAATACTTAGAGTAACTTCGGTACTTAGAACTGATCCAATTAATATTATCTGACTCTGAGATATTTTACTAATTTGGACTAAAGAGACTTTTTGGACATTTAGTAGTATTATTTACTAATACTAGTTTACTACTTATTCCTTTTCCTCCCATTTTCCAAACAAAAAGAAAAAGATAGAAAGAAAGAAGATTAGAAGAAAGAAAAGGGGAAGAAGGGAAAAGAAGAGAAAAACAAGAAATTGAAGAAAAAGCTCAAGAACATCATCCAATCTTCATCCAAACTTCTCAATCATCTTCATCTTGTTCATTTTGAAGGTGGGTTCTAGTTAGTACCACTATTAGAGAATTTTAGAGAAAGATTGAGTTAGGTTAGATTATGAAAATTATGGAATTTTATGGTTGAATCTTGTTATAAATGTTGTTGAATGCTTGTTATCATGTCTATACTGAGTTTAAATCATGTGGGTATTATTGGGTTATGTTTTGATGGAGAAATTATGACTTAGAAGTGAAGAACAGCAGCTGGGAGAAGTTCTGGTTCGCAGGGTTCGCCTAGCGAACCTGGGGCGAAGCCCAGCGAAAAGCAATCGAGGGTTCGCCTAGCGAACCCGAACGTTCGCCTAGCGAAGGTTCGCGGGCATGTTCGCCTAGCGAAGTTAGTGTGTTTTGAATATGGGAACTTACTGCCTAGGTGTTCGCTGGCACACTCGCCTAGCGAAGGTGAAGGCGAAGGTTCGCCAGGCGTTCGCCTAGCGAACTTATGGTGTTTTGGGTCTGGGAGTATTCTGTTTAATTACTCGCCAGCTTGCTCGCGAAGCAGAGGGGGAGGCGAAGGTTTGCCAGGGCGTTCGCGAAGCGAACTTTATGTCTGTTTTGTTCTATTTGTTCATTCGCCAGAGGCTTCGCCTAGCGAAGGCGGAAGCGAACGCTCGCTGGGAGGTTCGCCTAGCGAACATGTTAGTTTGTGCAGTTTTGTTTCCTTCATAACTTTTGATCCGTAACTCGGATCGGGCGTTCTTGGTACCGTTAGAAAGCCACGACGACCCTCTACCTAATAAAAAGTGGAAATTAGGAGTATAATGTAGGACAAATTATTTAGAGGCAAATGAATGAAAGTATTGATTTATGATATGTTGTTATGTGATTCTATTACGCAATTGACTTATGTTTACCTATTTTCTCTTATTGTCAAGCATGTTTGAGTATGTATGCATGTCAAAATATGAAATAGTAAGAGTGAGGAAAACCCTTATGAACTATAGGAGAATTTAGAAGTTGAAACGCTAGTATGGATCATGTGGTTAACCTTTGTGGATTTGAACCGGCATGTGAGGCCGAGAGGCATTTTTAGCCTTGAGATTGTCGAATACAATCGTGGTGTCTTGTATAATCACATAATCGTAACCGGATTATTTTATATTGAGTGTAGTTTCATGAGTCTCGGACTCCTCTGAAATGGATGCACAACTACTTGGCAGGTTTGATTCCCCGTGCTGTACGAATGGCGCCCGTTGGGTGAATGCTTCTGACGGTAAAAGGCCCGTGTAAAGTGACGGTTCATAACGGTAAAAAGCCCGTAGAACCCGAATCCATTCGTATGTCAAGTAGGTTGCAAGGATCCATGACCCGGGTCAACTTCTAGACGTAGAAGACGACGGGAATAGGGGATACCTTGGCATGGTTACCGATTAGTGATATTGTGGGTTGATGAACTCATGGCATGTTTGCATATAGTGTGTGTGTGTTCAAAGTCACTTCCCTTCCCTGGACTTGAGTTAGGATTGTTAGAACCATAAATAATCCGAGAGAATCCATAAGATAGGGAACTCACTGAGATTTGATGTATCTCACCCCACTGTTGTTGTTTACATCACAGGTCCTGCAGGTTCGGTGATGGGTAGGGACAAAGTGGTTTGACTTTTCCTTCCGGTTCGTAGATTTTGAGATGGCATGGCTTCCGCTATGACGTTTTATTTTGAGATCATTGCATTGATCTAGTTCTTAGTTTTTATCATGTTGGAACATCTTGTATATGTAATGCCTTAGCTTTTGTGTTGTATTAGAGGCATTTATGTGTATAATGTGTTAACTAGGAACTTATTGTATTTCAATACCAAATACTTGGATTCATATATATAATTTATGCTTTGATGTATGGATTTTATATGTGGGTGTTACATCTATAGTCTAAAGAAATACATATAAGTTATTACGTGCATTAATATTCATGTTTATTTGGAATCAAATTCTTTAAAATTTTAACTATCTAACGTCACCTTGCTTAACCAAAACTGCAACCATTGTATGATAATATAAACAAGAATAATTGCGTTTCACTTCTTCGTATAGATTTAGGATTTCTTCAAAGCTTTTAATTTTGGGATAGCCATCCATCATGGTTCTACTATTCACCACATAAAACAAACTTTCTTATATATTATCTCTTCCAAAGTTCTTAGGTTAAATCCATGTTAACTAAGGTTTATAAATGGATTTGGCCATAACTTTTATATTTGAGATGACTTCTCTGTTAGTTTGGACTAATGTGGCTAAATAATTCCTTGATGGATCATTATGTCAAAATCAAATGTTTTGAATAAATACTACATTTATACGTTGAGCTTAAACGTAAGTTTATTTATGTTTCTTTCATAAAATTTGTTGGAGTTTATACCAAGGAAGTATTGTTTGATCAATTTCTTATAAAGCTTTACGAACTTAAGTGTATTTTTCGTTATTTTACTTTTAAAGAATTTGATATCTTATATGGTAGTTATGTAAAGTCGCCAAAATCATGATTAATATGATAAAAACAATATTAAAGCACTCAAATCTAACTTAAATTTTTATGTTTTACTAATGATGTTATGGTCATAAATAATTGTTTTAGGGATTTAAATAGAATTCTAAAAGAAGATGACCTATTCACAAACATTGATTTGATATTGTTATGTTGAAATCTTTATTTTTGGCTGAGTTTAGAACTAGGTGACATGAAACTTAATGTTCCACTAAAATTAATAATTGATCATTAAAAATAATACATTTATAAACCATAACAAGTATTTATGGTTGTAAATCATAGGCTTAGTTAGTAGTTCTTAATATGTTATTCTTTTCTATACGTTGGAATGAGTTTTCATCATTTTAATTATCATTTATATCAAACTTATAATGTTTATCATGTTCACACTATTCTAATTTATTGCATTTGGTTATATTAATTTTAGAATAACATAACATAGTATTTGTGTCCAGACAAATAATAAATTAATAAGAATTTTGAAGGTTATTGGTTATTATATCTATGAAATAGTTTAGAGGAATAATAAATAGTTTTTATTTAATTTTAAAAAATTACTTTCTAAAACTTTAGAATGCTGTAAAAGTTATTATTAATAGGACGGTTTGTTGAAATCGTTGAATAAGTTGTTAGTTTGTATAGAGTTAATAGTATTTACAATCATTTGATTATTTAGTTTTGAAAATTAGAAATATATTTTTTGATTTTATCACATTTTAATTATATTTTTAATTTTTATAATTTTTTTATTAATATATTAGAAATTGATAATCATTCAACTAATTGGTTATGTATATAATATGACATAAAATATTATAATAAAAATGAATAGGTTTTTATTTTTTCTTGATTTAAATGGTTTATTATAATATTTAGAAAAGTTTTTAATACTTTTATAAATTTGTTTTTAGTATTTGGAAACGGTTATAATTATAATAATATAATAATCACTGAAGTAGTAATAAAATTAAATTGGAAGTTAGTTTTGAAAATTTTGGAATGATTTATCATTTTGAATGATTTCTATATATATCTTTTGAGAAATAATTTTATAATTTTGGAATAACTTAAACACATTCTTTATATATATATATATATATATATATATATATATATATATATATATATATATATAGACGTGCACACACATGACGCTATACTAGAATAGTATTTCACACACTTACATTGTAGAATCAATTTCTCCATTGATCGATTTGTTTAGAAATTACAATTGTAAGATCACAATTTCGTAAGTGCCTTACGATTTTAAATTAATTTCTTTTCAGTTTCGTTTTATTTTATTTGATTCATTTGAATCATATAGACACATGAGGAAAATATACAATGTATTATCGTATTCATTTATGTTAAATTGTTCCACGAGCCACATGGTTGATTTCTTGTTTTGTTGTTCAGGGCAATTATAGACGATTTTGATGCTATTTTATACATTTGTTTCAGCTTTTATGTTTGATATTAAGGGTTTCACTATAAATGTTATTAATAGGTTGAGTCGTATTCTATAAACATATTAAGTTATTATCTACACAACATGTGCCTCATTCATCCATGTTGAGCATCTCTTCCTCCTCCTGAAAAGATAGAAAAAGGTTTTTTTTTTATGTTGGGTTTAAACGTTCAAATTACATACCTAATGAATTGATTATTGTTTGAATTAAATTTAAAAATTTTAACTTCTTTTGCGATGGTAGTTTTCATATATTCTATTGTAATACCCCGTATTTTTATGACACCGAATAATATTGCATTGTGATTAATTGAGTCCTGTTGCTCTGAGAAATTATTTGATAAAATACTTAGAGTAACTTCGGTACTTAGAACTGATCCAATTAATATTATCTGACTCTGAGATATTTTACTAATTTGGACTAAAGAGACTTTTTGGACATTTAGTAGTATTATTTACTAATACTAGTTTACTACTTATTCCTTTTCCTCCCATTTTCCAAACAAAAAGAAAAAGATAGAAAGAAAGAAGATTAGAAGAAAGAAAAGGGGGAGAAGGGAAAAGAAGAGAAAAACAAGAAATTGAAGAAAAAGCTCAAGAACATCATCCAATCTTCATCCAAACTTCTCAATCATCTTCATCTTGTTCATTTTGAAGGTGGGTTCTAGTTAGTACCACTATTAGAGAATTTTAGAGAAAGATTGAGTTAGGTTAGATTATGAAAAATATGGAATTTTATGGTTGAATCTTGTTATAAATGTTGTTGAATGCTTGTTATCATGTCTATACTGAGTTTAGATCATGTGGGTATTATTGGGTTATGTTTTGATGGAGAAATTATGACTTGGAAGTGAAGAACAGCAACTGGGAGAAGTTCTGGTTCGCAGGGTTCGCCTAGCGAACCTGGGGCGAAGCCCAGCGAACAGCAATCGAGGGTTCGCCTAGCGAACCCGAACGTTCGCCTAGCGAAGGTTCGCGGGCATGTTCGCCTAGCGAAGTTAGTGTGTTTTGAATATGGGAACTTACTGCCTAGGTGTTCGCTGGCACACTCGCCTAGCGAAGGTGAAGGCGAAGGTTCGCCAGGCGTTCGCCTAGCGAACTTATGGTGTTTTGGGTCTGGGAGTATTCTGTTTAATTACTCGCCAGCTTGCTCGAGAAGCGGAGGGGGAGGCGAAGGTTCGCCAGGGCGTTCGCGAAGCGAACTTTATCTCTGTTTTGTTCTGTTTGTTCATTCGCCAGAGGCTTCGCCTAGCGAAGGCGGAAGCGAACGCTCGCTGGGAGGTTCGCCTAGCGAACATGTCAGTTTGTGCAGTTTTGTTTCCTTCAAAACTTTTGATCCGTAACTCGGATCGGGCGTTCTTGGTACCGTTAGAAAGCCACGGCGACCCTCTACCCAATAAAAAGTGGAAATTAGGAGTATAATGTAGGACAAATTATTTAGAGGCAAATGAATGAAAGTATTGATTGATGATATGTTGTTATGTGATTCTATTACGCAATTGACTTATGTTTACCTATTTTCTCTTATTGTCAAGCATGTTTGAGTATGTATGCATGTCAAAATATGAAATAGTAAGAGTGAGGAAAACCCTTATGAACTATAGGAGAATTTAGAAGTTGAAACGCTAGTATGGATCATGTGGTTAACCTTTGTGGATTTGAACCGGCATGTGAGGCCGAGAGGCATTTTTAGCCTTGAGATTGTCGAATACAATCGTGGTGTCTTGTATGATCACATAATCGTAACCGGATTATTTTATATTGAGTGTAGTTTCATGAGTCTCGGACTCCTCTGAAATGGATGCACAACTACTTGGCAGGTTTGATTCCCCGTGCTGTACGAATGGCGCCCGTTGGGTGAATGCTTCTGACGGTAAAAGGCCCGTGTAAAGTGACGGTTCATAACGGTAAAAAGCCCGTAGAACCCGAATCCATTCGTATGTCAAGTAGGTTGCAAGGATCCATGACCCGGGTCAACTTCTAGACGTAGAAGAGGACGAGAATAGGGGATACCTTGGCATGGTTACCGATTAGTGATATTGTGGGTTGATGAACTCATGGCATGTTTCCATATAGTGTGTGTGTGCTCAAAGTCACTTCCCTTCCCCGGACTTGAGTTAGGATTGTTAGAACCATAAATAATCCGAGAGAATCCATAAGATAGGGAACTCACTGAGATTTGATGTATCTCACCCCACTGTTGTTGTTGACATCACAGGTCCTGCAGGTTCGGCGACGGGTAGGGACAAAGTGGTTTGACTTTTCCTTCCGGTTCGTAGATTTTGAGATGGCATGGCTTCCGCTATGAAGTTTTATTTTGAGATCATTGCATTGATCTAGTTCTTAGTTTTTATCATGTTGGAACATCTTGTGTATGTAATGCCTTAGCTTTTGTGTTGTATTAGAGGCATTTATGTGTATAATGTGTTAACTAGGAACTTATTGTATTTCAATACCAAATACTTGGATTCATATATATAATTTATGCTTTGATGTATGGATTTTATATGTGGGTGTTACATCTATAGTCTAAAGAAATACATATAAGTTATTACGTGCATTAATATTCATGTTTATTTGGAATCAAATTCTTTAAAATTTTAACTATCTAACGTCACCTTGCTTAACCAAAACTGCAACCATTGTATGATAATATAAACAAGAATAATTGCGTTTCACTTCTTCGTATAGATTTAGGATTTCTTCAAAGCTTTTAATTTTGGGATAGCCATCCATCATGGTTCTACTATTCACCACATAAAACAAACTTTCTTATATATCATCTCTTCCAAAGTTCTTAGGTTAAATCCATGTTAACTAAGGTTTATAAATGGATTTGGCCATAACTTTTATATTTGAGATGACTTCTCTGTTAGTTTGGACTAATGTGGCTAAATAATTCCTTGATGGATCATTATGTCAAAATCAAATGTTTTGAATAAATACTACATTTATACGTTGAGCTTAAACGTAAGTTTATTTATGTTTCTTTCATAAAATTTGTTGGAGTTTATACCAAGGAAGTATTGTTTGATCAATTTCTTATAAAGGTTTACGAACCTAAGTGTATTTTTCGTTATTTTACTTTTAAAGAATTTGATATCTTATATGGTAGTTATGTAAAGTCGCCAAAATCATGATTAATATGATAAAAACAATATTAAAGCACTCAAATCTAACTTAAATTTTTATGTTTTACTAATGATGTTATGGTCATAAATAATTGTTTTAGGGATTTAAATAGAATTCTAAAAGAAGATGACCTATTCACAAACATTGATTTGATATTGTTATGTTGAAATCTTTATTTTTGGCTGAGTTTAGAACTAGGTGACATGAAACTTAATGTTCCACTAAAATTAATAATTGATCATTAAAAATAATACATTTATAAACCATAACAAGTATTTATGGTTGTAAATCATAGGCTTAGTTAGTAGTTCTTAATATGTTATTCTTTTCTATACGTTGGAATGAGTTTTCATCATTTTAATTATCATTTATATCAAACTTATAATGTTTATCATGTTCACACTATTCTAATTTATTGCATTTGGTTATAATAATTTTAGAATAACATAACATAGTATTTGTGTCCAGACAAATAATAAATTAATAAGAATTTTGAAGGTTATTAGTTATTATATCTATGAAATAGTTTAGAGGAATATTAAATAGTTTTTATTTAATTTTAAAAAATTACTTTCTAAAACTTTAGAATGCTGTAAAAGTTATTATTAATAGGACGGTTTGTTGAAATCGTTCAATAAGTTGTTAGTTTGTATAGAGTTAATAGTGTTTACAATCATTTGATTATTTAGTTTTGAAAATTAGAAATATACTTTTTGATTTTATCACATTTTAATTATATTTTTAATTTTTATAATTTTTTTATTAATATATTAGAAATTGATAATCATTCAACTAATTGGTTATGTATATAATATGACATAAAATATTATAATAAAAATGAATAGGTTTTTATTTTTTCTTGATTTAAATGGTTTATTATAATATTTAGAAAAGTTTTTAATACTTTTATAAATTTGTTTTTAGTATTTGGAAACGGTTATAATTATAATAATATAATAATCACTGAAGTAGTAAAAAAATTAAATTTGAAGTTAGTTTTGAAAATTTTGGAATGATTTATCATTTTGAATGATTTCTATATATATCTTTTGAGAAATAATTTTATAATTTTGGAATAACTTAAACACATTCTTTATATATATATATATATATATATATATATATATATATATATATATATATATAGACGCGCACACACATGACGCTATACTAGAATAGTATTTCACACACTTACATTGTAGAATAAATTTCTCCATTGATCGATTTGTTTAGAAATTACAATTGTAAGATCACAATTTCGTAAGTGCCTTACGATTTTAAATTAATTTCTTTTCAGTTTTGTTTTATTTTATTTGATTCATTTGAATCATATAGACACATGAGGAAAATATACAATGTATTATCGTATTCATTTATGTTAAATTGTTCCACGAGCCACATGGTTGATTTCTTGTTTTGTTGTTCAGGGCAATTATAGACGATTTTGATGCTATTTTATACATTTGTTTCAGCTTTTATGTTTGATATTAAGGGTTTCACTATAAATCTTATTAATAGGTTGAGTCGTATTCTATAAACATATTAAGTTATTATCTACACAACATGTGCCTCATTCATCCATGTTGAGCATCTCTTCCTCCTCTTGAAAAGATAGAAAAAGGTTTTTTTTTTATGTTGGGTTTAAACGTTCAAATTACATACCTAATGAATTGATTATTGTTTGAATTAAATTTAAAAATTTTAACTTCTTTTGCGATGGTAGTTTTCATATATTCTATTGTAATACCCCGTATTTTTATGACACCGAATAATATTGCATTGTGATTAATTGAGTCATGTTGCTCTGAGAAATTATTTGATAAAATACTTAGAGTAACTTCGGTACTTAGAATTGATCCAATTAATATTATCTGACTCTGAGATATTTTACTAATTTGGACTAAAGAGACTTTTTGGACATTTAGTAGTATTATTTACTAATACTAGTTTACTACTTATTCCTTTTCCTCCCATTTTCCAAACAAAAAGAAAAAGATAGAAAGAAAGAAGATTAGAAGAAAGAAAAGGGGAAGAAGGGAAAAGAAGAGAAAAACAAGAAATTGAAGAAAAAGCTCAAGAACATCATCCAATCTTCATCCAAACTTCTCAATCATCTTCATCTTGCTCATTTTGAAGGTGGGTTCTAGTTAGTACCACTATTAGAGAATTTTAGAGAAAGATTGAGTTAGGTTAGATTATGAAAAATATGGAATTTTATGGTTGAATCTTGTTATAAATGTTGTTGAATGCTTGTTATCATGTCTATACTGAGTTTAGATCATGTGGGTATTATTGGGTTATGTTTTGATGGAGAAATTATGACTTGGAAGTGAAGAACAGCAGCTGGGAGAAGTTCTGGTTCGCAGGGTTCGCCTAGCGAACCAGGGGCGAAGCCCAGCGAACAGCAATCGAGGGTTCGCCTAGCGAACCCGAACGTTCGCCTAGCGAAGGTTCGCGGGCATGTTCGCCTAGCGAAGTTAGTGTGTTTTGAATATGGGAACCTACTGCCTAGGTGTTCGCTGGCACACTCGCCTAACGAAGGTGAAGGCGAAGGTTCGCCAGGCGTTCGCCTAGCGAACTTATGGTGTTTTGGGTCTGGGAGTATTCTGTTTAATTACTCGCCAGCTTGCTCGCGAAGCGGAGGGGGAGGCGAAGGTTCGCCAGGGCGTTCGCGAAGCGAACTTTATGTCTGTTTTTTTCTGTTTGTTCATTCGCCAGAGGCTTCGCCTAGCGAAGGCGGAAGCGAACGCTCGCTGGGAGGTTCGCCTAGCGAACATGTCAGTTTGTACAGTTTTGTTTCCTTCATAACTTTTGATCCGTAACTCGGATCGGGGCGTTCTTGGTACCGTTAGAAAGCCACGACGACCCTCTACCCAATAAAAAGTGGAAATTAGGAGTATAATGTAGGACAAATTATTCAGAGGCAAATGAATGAAAGTATTGATTTATGATATGTTGTTATGTGATTCTATTACGCAATTGACTTATGTTTACCTATTTTCTCTTATTGTCAAGCATGTTTGAGTATGTATGCATGTCAAAATATGAAATAGTAAGAGTGAGGAAAACCCTTATGAACTATAGGAGAATTTAGAAGTTGAAACGCTAGTATGGATCATGTGGTTAACCTTTGTGGATTTGAACCGGCATGTGAGGCCGAGAGGCATTTTTAGCCTTGAGATTGTCGAATACAATCGTGGTGTCTTGTATGATCACATAATCGTAACCAGATTATTTTATATTGAGTGTAGTTTCATGAGTCTCGGACTCCACTGAAATGGATGCACAACTACTTGGCAGGTTTGATTCCCCGTGCTGTACGAATGGCGCCCGTTGGGTGAATGCTTCTGACGGTAAAAGGCCCGTGTAAAGTGACGGTTCATAACGGTAAAAAGCCCGTAGAACCCGAATCCATTCGTATGTCAAGTAGGTTGCAAGGATCCATGACCCGGGTCGACTTCTAGACGTAGAAGAGGACGAGAATAGGGGATACCTTGGCATGGTTACCGATTAGTGATATTGTGGGTTGATGAATTCATGGCATGTTTCCATATAGTGTATGTGTGCTCAAAGTCACTTCCCTTCCCCGGACTTGAGTTAGGATTGTTAGAACCATAAATAATCTGAGAGAATCCATAAGATAGGGAACTCACTGAGATTTGATGTATCTCACCCCACTGTTGTTGTTTACATCACAGGTCCTGCAGGTTCGGCGACGGGTAGGGACAAAGTGGTTTGACTTTTCCTTCCGGTTCGTAGATTTTGAGATGGCATGGCTTCCGCTATGACGTTTTATTTTGATATCATTGCATTGATCTAGTTCTTAGTTTTTATCATGTTGGAACATCTTGTGTATGTAATGCCTTAGCTTTTGTGTTGTATTAGAGGCATTTATGCGTATAATGTGTTAACTAGGAACTTATTGTATTTCAATACCAAATACTTGGATTCATATATATAATTTATGCTTTGATGTATGGATTTTATATGTGGGTGTTACATCTATAGTCTAAAGAAATACATATAAGTTATCACGTGCATTAATATTCATGTTTATTTGGAATCAAATTCTTTAAAATTTTAATTATCTAACGTCACCTTGCTTAACCAAAACTGCAACCATTGTATGATAATATAAACAAGAATAATTGCGTTTCACTTCTTCGTATAGATTTAGGATTTCTTCAAAGCTTTTAATTTTGGGATAGCCATCCATCATGGTTCTACTATTCACCACATAAAACAAACTTTCTTATATATCATCTCTTCCAAATTTCTTAGGTTAAATCCATGTTAACTAAGGTTTATAAATGGATTTGGCCATAACTTTTATATTTGAGATGACTTCTCTGTTAGTTTGGACTAATGTGGCTAAATAATTCCTTGATGGATCATTATGTCAAAATCAAATGTTTTGAATAAATACTACATTTATACGTTGAGCTTAAACGTAAGTTTATTTATGTTTCTTTCATAAAATTTGTTGGAGTTTATACCAAGGAAGTATTGTTTGATCAATTTCTTATAAAGGTTTACGAACTTAAGTGTATTTTTCGTTATTTTACTTTTAAAGAATTTGATATCTTATATGGTAGTTATGTAAAGTCGCCAAAATCATGATTAATATGATAAAAACAATATTAAAGCACTCAAATCTAACTTAAATTTTTATGTTTTACTAATGATGTTATGGTCATAAATAATTGTTTTAGGGATTTAAATAGAATTCTAAAAGAAGATGACCTATTCACAAACATTGATTTGATATTGTTATGTTGAAATCTTTATTTTTGGCTGAGTTTAGAACTAGGTGACATGAAACTTAATGTTCCACTAAAATTTATAATTGATCATTAAAAATAATACATTTATAAACCATAACAAGTATTTATGGTTGTAAATCATAGGCTTAGTTAGTAGTTCTTAATATGTTATTCTTTTCTATACGTTGGAATGAGTTTTCATCATTTTAATTATCATTTATATCAAACTTATAATGTTTATCATGTTCACACTATTCTAATTTATTGCATTTGGTTATAATAATTTTAGAATAACATAACATAGTATTTGTGTCCAGACAAATAATAAATTAATAAGAATTTTGAAGGTTATTGGTTATTATATCTATGAAATAGTTTAGAGGAATAATAAATAGTTTTTATTTAATTTTAAAAAATTACTTTCTAAAACTTTAGAATGCTGTAAAAGTTATTATTAATAGGACGGTGTGTTAAAATCGTTGAATAAGTTGTTAGTTTGTATAGAGTTAATAGTGTTTACAATCATTTGATTATTTAGTTTTGAAAATTAGAAATATATTTTTTGATTTTATCACATTTTAATTATATTTTTAATTTTTATAATTTTTTTATTAATATATTAGAAATTGATAATCATTCAACTAATTGGTTATGTATATAATATGACATAAAATATTATAATAAAAATGAATAGGTTTTTATTTTTTCTTGATTTAAATGGTTTATTATAATATTTAGAAAAGTTTTTAATACTTTTATAAATTTGTTTTTAGTATTTGGAAACGGTTATAATTATAATAATATAATAATCACTGAAGTAGTAAAAAAATTAAATTGGATGTTAGTTTTGAAAATTTTGGAATGATTTATCATTTTGAATGATTTCTATATATATCTTTTGAGAAATAATTTTATAATTTTGGAATAACTTAAACACATTCTTTATATATATATATATATATATATATATATATATATATATATATATATATATATATATAGACGCGCACACACATGACGCTATACTAGAATAGTATTTCACACACTTACATTGTAGAATCAATTTCTCCATTGATCGATTTGTTTAGAAATTACAATTGTAAGATCACAATTTCGTAAGTGCCTTACGATTTTAAATTAATTTCTTTTCAGTTTCGTTTTATTTTATTTGATTCATTTGAATCATATAGACACATGAGGAAAATATACAATGTATTATCGTATTCATTTATGTTAAATTGTTCCACGAGCCACATGGTTGATTTCTTGTTTTGTTGTTCAGGGCAATTATAGACGATTTTGATGCTATTTTATACATTTGTTTCAGCTTTTATGTTTGATATTAAGGGTTTCACTATAAATCTTATTAATAGGTTGAGTCGTATTCTATAAACATATTAAGTTATTATCTACACAACATGTGCCTCATTCATCCATGTTGAGCATCTCTTCCTCCTCCTGAAAAGATAGAAAAAGGTTTTTTTTTTATGTTGGGTTTAAACGTTCAAATTACATACCTAATGAATTGATTATTGTTTGAATTAAATTTAAAAATTTTAACTTCTTTTGCGATGGTAGTTTTCATATATTCTATTGTAATACCCAGTATTTTTATGACACCGAATAATATTGCATTGTGATTAATTGAGTCCTGTTGCTCTGAGAAATTATTTGATAAAATACTTAGAGTAACTTCGGTACTTAGAATTGATCCAATTAATATTATCTGACTCTGAGATATTTTACTAATTTGGACTAAAGAGACTTTTTGGACATTTAGTAGTATTATTTACTAATACTAGTTTACTACTTATTCCTTTTCCTCCCATTTTCCAAACAAAAAGAAAAAGATAGAAAGAAAGAAGATTTGAAGAAAGAAAATGGGAAGAAGGGAAAAGAAGAGAAAAACAAGAAATTGAAGAAAAAGCTCAAGAACATCATCCAATCTTCATCCAAACTTCTTAATCATCTTCATCTTGCTCATTTTGAAGGTGGGTTCTAGTTAGTACCACTATTAGAGAATTTTAGAGAAAGATTGAGTTAGGTTAGATTATGAAAAATATGGAATTTTATGGTTGAATCTTGTTATAAATGTTGTTGAATGCTTGTTATCATGTCTATACTGAGTTTAGATCATGTGGGTATTATTGGGTTATGTTTTGATGGAGAAATTATGACTTGGAAGTGAAGAACAGCAGCTGGGAGAAGTTCTGGTTCGCAGGGTTCGCCTAGCGAACCTGGGGCAAAGCCCAGCGAACAGCAATCGAGGGTTCGCCTAGCGAACCCGAACGTTCGCCTAGCAAAGGTTCGCGGGCATGTTCGCTTAGCGAAGTTAGTGTGTTTTGAATATGGGAACTTACTGCCTAGGTGTTCGCTGGCACACTCGCCTAGCGAAGGTGAAGGCGAAGGTTCGCCAGGCGTTCGCCTAGCGAACTTATGGTGTTTTGGGTCTGGGAGTATTCTGTTTAATTACTCGCCAGCTTGCTCGCGAAGCGGAGGGGGAGGCGAAGGTTCGCCAGGGCGTTCGCGAAGCGAACTTTATGTCTGTTTTGTTCTGTTTGTTCATTCGCCAGAGGCTTCGCGTAGCGAAGGCGGAAGCGAACGCTCGCTGGGAGTTTCGCCTAGCGCACATGTCAGTTTGTGCAGTTTTGTTTCCTTCATAACTTTTGATCCGTAACTCGGATCGGGGCGTTCTTGGTACCGTTAGAAAGCCACGACGACCCTCTACCCAATAAAAAGTGGAAATTAGGAGTATAATGTAGGACAAATTATTCAGAGGCAAATGAATGAAAGTATTGATTTATGATATGTTGTTATGTGATTCTATTACGCAATTGACTTATGTTTACCTATTTTCTCTTATTGTCAAGCATGTTTGAGTATGTATGCATGTCAAAATATGAAATAGTAAGAGTGAGGAAAACCCTAATGAACTATAGGAGAATTTAGAAGTTGAAACGCTAGTATGGATCATGTGGTTAACCTTTGTGGATTTGAACCGGCATGTGAGGCCGAGAGGCATTTTTAGCCTTGAGATTGTCGAATACAATCGTGGTGTCTTGTATGATCACATAATCGTAACCAGATTATTTTATATTGAGTGTAGTTTCATGAGTCTCGGACTCCACTGAAATGGATGCACAACTACTTGGCAGGTTTGATTCCCCGTGCTGTACGAATGGCGCCCGTTGGGTGAATGCTTCTGACGGTAAAAGGCCCGTGTAAAGTGACGGTTCATAACGGTAAAAAGCCCGTAGAACCCGAATCCATTCGTATGTCAAGTAGGTTGCAAGGATCCATGACCCGGGTCGACTTCTAGACGTAGAAGAGGACGAGAATAGGGGATACCTTGGCATGGTTACCGATTAGTGATATTGTGGGTTGATGAACTCATGGCATGTTTCCATATAGTGTATGTGTGCTCAAAGTCACTTCCCTTCCCCGGACTTGAGTTAGGATTGTTAGAACCATAAATAATCTGAGAGAATCCATAAGATAGGGAACTCACTGAGATTTGATGTATCTCACCCCACTGTTGTTGTTTACATCACAGGTCCTGCAGGTTCGGCGACGGGTAGGGACAAAGTGGTTTGACTTTTCCTTCCGGTTCGTAGATTTTGAGATGGCATGGCTTCCGCTATGACGTTTTATTTTGATATCATTGCATTGATCTAGTTCTTAGTTTTTATCATGTTGGAACATCTTGTGTATGTAATGCCTTAGCTTTTGTGTTGTATTAGAGGCATTTATGCGTATAATGTGTTAACTAGGAACTTATTGTATTTCAATACCAAATACTTGGATTCATATATATAATTTATGCTTTGATGTATGGATTTTATATGTGGGTGTTACATCTATAGTCTAAAGAAATACATATAAGTTATCACGTGCATTAATATTCATGTTTATTTGGAATCAAATTCTTTAAAATTTTAATTATCTAACGTCACCTTGCTTAACCAAAACTGCAACCATTGTATGATAATATAAACAAGAATAATTGCGTTTCACTTCTTCGTATAGATTTAGGATTTCTTCAAAGCTTTTAATTTTGGGATAGCCATCCATCATGGTTCTACTATTCACCACATAAAACAAACTTTCTTATATATCATCTCTTCCAAAGTTCTTAGGTTAAATCCATGTTAACTAAGGTTTATAAATGGATTTGGCCATAACTTTTATATTTGAGATGACTTCTCTGTTAGTTTGGACTAATGTGGCTAAATAATTCCTTGATGGATCATTATGTCAAAATCAAATGTTTTGAATAAATACTACATTTATACGTTGAGCTTAAACGTAAGTTTATTTATGTTTCTTTCATAAAATTTGTTGGAGTTTATACCAAGGAAGTATTGTTTGATCAATTTCTTATAAAGGTTTACGAACTTAAGTGTATTTTTCGTTATTTTACTTTTAAAGAATTTGATATCTTATATGGTAGTTATGTAAAGTCGCCAAAATCATGATTAATATGATAAAAACAATATTAAAGCACTCAAATCTAACTTAAATTTTTATGTTTTACTAATGATGTTATGGTCATAAATAATTGTTTTAGGGATTTAAATAGAATTCTAAAAGAAGATGACCTATTCACAAACATTGATTTGATATTGTTATGTTGAAATCTTTATTTTTGGCTGAGTTTAGAACTAGGTGACATGAAACTTAATGTTCCACTAAAATTTATAATTGATCATTAAAAATAATACATTTATAAACCATAACAAGTATTTATGGTTGTAAATCATAGGCTTAGTTAGTAGTTCTTAATATGTTATTCTTTTCTATACGTTGGAATGAGTTTTCATCATTTTAATTATCATTTATATCAAACTTATAATGTTTATCATGTTCACACTATTCTAATTTATTGCATTTGGTTATAATAATTTTAGAATAACATAACATAGTATTTGTGTCCAGACAAATAATAAATTAATAAGAATTTTGAAGGTTATTGGTTATTATATCTATGAAATAGTTTAGAGGAATAATAAATAGTTTTTATTTAATTTTAAAAAATTACTTTCTAAAACTTTAGAATGCTGTAAAAGTTATTATTAATAGGACGGTGTGTTAAAATCGTTGAATAAGTTGTTAGTTTGTATAGAGTTAATAGTGTTTACAATCATTTGATTATTTAGTTTTGAAAATTAGAAATATATTTTTTGATTTTATCACATTTTAATTATATTTTTAATTTTTATAATTTTTTTATTAATATATTAGAAATTGATAATCATTCAACTAATTGGTTATGTATATAATATGACATAAAATATTATAATAAAAATGAATAGGTTTTTATTTTTTCTTGATTTAAATGGTTTATTATAATATTTAGAAAAGTTTTTAATACTTTTATAAATTTGTTTTTAGTATTTGGAAACGGTTATAATTATAATAATATAATAATCACTGAAGTAGTAAAAAAATTAAATTGGATGTTAGTTTTGAAAATTTTGGAATGATTTATCATTTTGAATGATTTCTATATATATCTTTTGAGAAATAATTTTATAATTTTGGAATAACTTAAACACATTCTTTATATATATATATATATATATATATATATATATATATATATATATATATATATATATATATATATATATAGACGCGCACACACATGACGCTATACTAGAATAGTATTTCACACACTTACATTGTAGAATCAATTTCTCCATTGATCGATTTGTTTAGAAATTACAATTGTAAGATCACAATTTCGTAAGTGCCTTACGATTTTAAATTAATTTCTTTTCAGTTTCGTTTTATTTTATTTGATTCATTTGAATCATATAGACACATGAGGAAAATATACAATGTATTATCGTATTCATTTATGTTAAATTGTTCCACGAGCCACATGGTTGATTTCTTGTTTTGTTGTTCAGGGCAATTATAGACGATTTTGATGCTATTTTATACATTTGTTTCAGCTTTTATGTTTGATATTAAGGGTTTCACTATAAATCTTATTAATAGGTTGAGTCGTATTCTATAAACATATTAAGTTATTATCTACACAACATGTGCCTCATTCATCCATGTTGAGCATCTCTTCCTCCTCCTGAAAAGATAGAAAAAGGTTTTTTTTTTATGTTGGGTTTAAACGTTCAAATTACATACCTAATGAATTGATTATTGTTTGAATTAAATTTAAAAATTTTAACTTCTTTTGCGATGGTAGTTTTCATATATTCTATTGTAATACCCAGTATTTTAATGACACCGAATAATATTGCATTGTGATTAATTGAGTCCTGTTGCTCTGAGAAATTATTTGATAAAATACTTAGAGTAACTTCGGTACTTAGAATTGATCCAATTAATATTATCTGACTCTGAGATATTTTACTAATTTGGACTAAAGAGACTTTTTGGACATTTAGTAGTATTATTTACTAATACTAGTTTACTACTTATTCCTTTTCCTCCCATTTTCCAAACAAAAAGAAAAAGATAGAAAGAAAGAAGATTTGAAGAAAGAAAATGGGAAGAAGGGAAAAGAAGAGAAAAACAAGAAATTGAAGAAAAAGCTCAAGAACATCATCCAATCTTCATCCAAACTTCTCAATCATCTTCATCTTGCTCATTTTGAAGGTGGGTTCTAGTTAGTACCACTATTAGAGAATTTTAGAGAAAGATTGAGTTAGGTTAGATTATGAAAAATATGGAATTTTATGGTTGAATCTTGTTATAAATGTTGTTGAATGCTTGTTATCATGTCTATACTGAGTTTAGATCATGTGGGTATTATTGGGTTATGTTTTGATGGAGAAATTATGACTTGGAAGTGAAGAACAGCAGCAGGGAGAAGTTCTGGTTCGCAGGGTTCGCCTAGCGAACCTGGGGCGAAGCCCAGCGAATAGCAATCGAGGGTTCGCCTAGCGTACCCGAACGTTCGCCTAGCAAAGGTTCGCGGGCATGTTCGCCTAGCGAAGTTAGTGTGTTTTGAATATGGGAACTTACTGCCTAGGTGTTCGCTGGCACACTCGCCTAGCGAAGGTGAAGGCGAAGGTTCGCCAGGCGTTCGCCTAGCGAACTTATGGTGTTTTGGGTCTGGGAGTATTCTGTTTAATTACTCGCCAGCTTGCTCGCGAAGCGGAGGGGGAGGCGAAGGTTCGCCAGGGCGTTCGCGAAGCGAACTTTATGTCTGTTTTGTTCTGTTTGTTCATTCGCCAGAGGCTTCGCGTAGCGAAGGCGGAAGCGAACGCTCGCTGGGAGTTTCGCCTAGCGCACATGTCAGTTTGTGCAGTTTTGTTTCCTTCATAACTTTTGATCCGTAACTCGGATCGGGGCGTTCTTGGTACCGTTAGAAAGCCACGACGACCCTCTACCCAATAAAAAGTGGAAATTAGGAGTATAATGTAGGACAAATTATTCAGAGGCAAATGAATGAAAGTATTGATTTATGATATGTTGTTATGTGATTCTATTACGCAATTGACTTATGTTTACCTATTTTCTCTTATTGTCAAGCATGTTTGAGTATGTATGCATGTCAAAATATGAAATAGTAAGAGTGAGGAAAACCCTTAGGAACTATAGGAGAATTTAGAAGTTGAAACGCTAGTATGGATCATGTGGTTAACCTTTGTGGATTTGAACCGGCATGTGAGGCCGAGAGGCATTTTTAGCCTTGAGATTGTCGAATACAATCGTGGTGTCTTGTATGATCACATAATCGTAACCGGATTATTTTATATTGAGTGTAGTTTCATGAGTCTCGGACTCCTCTGAAATGGATGCACAACTACTTGGCAGGTTTGATTCCCCGTACTGTACGAATGGCGCCCGTTGGGTGAATGCTTCTGACGGTAAAAGGCCCGTGTAAAGTGGCGGTTCATAACGGTAAAAAGCCCGTAGAACCCGAATCCATTCGTATGTCAAGTAGGTTGCAAGGATCCATGACCCGGGTCGACTTCTAGACGTAGAAGAGGACGGGAATAGGGGATACCTTGGCATGGTTACCGATTAGTGATATTGTGGGTTAATTAACTCATGGCAAGTTTCCATATAGTGTGTGTGTGCTCAATGTCACTTCCCTTCCCCGGACTTGAGTTAGGATTGTTAGAACCATAAATAATCCGAGAGAATCCATAAGATAGGGAACTCACTGAGATTTGATGTATCTCACCCCACTGTTGTTGTTTACATCACAGGTCCTGCAGGTTCGGCGACGGGTAGGGACAAAGTGGTTTGACTTTTCCTTCCGGTTCGTAGATTTTGAGATGGCATGGCTTCCGCTATGACGTTTTATTTTGAGATCATTGCATTGATCTAGTTCTTAGTTTTTATCATGTTGGAACATCTTGTATATATAATGCCTTAGCTTTTGTGTTGTATTAGAGGCATTTATGTGTATAATGTGTTAACTAGGAACTTATTGTATTTCAATACCAAATACTTGGATTCATATATATAATTTATGCTTTGATGTATGGATTTTATATGTGGGTGTTACATCTATAGTCTAAAGAAATACATATAAGTTATTACGTGCATTAATATTCATGTTTATTTGGAATCAAATTCTTTAAAATTTTAACTATCTAACGTCACCTTGCTTAACCAAAACTGCAACCATTGTATGATAATATAAACAAGAATAATTGCGTTTCACTTCTTCGTATAGATTTAGGATTTCTTCAAAGCTTTTAATTTTGGGATAGCCATCCATCATGGTTCTACTATTCACCACATAAAACAAACTTTCTTATATATCATCTCTTCCAAAGTTCTTAGGTTAAATCCATGTTAACTAAGGTTTATAAATGGATTTGGCCATAACTTTTATATTTGAGATGACTTCTCTGTTAGTTTGGACTAATGTGGCTAAATAATTCCTTGATGGATCATTATGTCAAAATCAAATGTTTTGAATAAATACTACATTTATACGTTGAGCTTAAACGTAAGTTTATTTATGTTTCTTTCATAAAATTTGTTGGAGTTTATACCAAGGAAGTATTGTTTGATCAATTTCTTATAAAGGTTTACGAACTTAAGTGTATTTTTCGTTATTTTACTTTTAAAGAATTTGATATCTTATATGGTAGTTATGTAAATTCGCCAAAATCATGATTAATATGATAAAAACAATATTAAAGCATCAAATCTAACTTAAATTTTTATGTTTTACTAATGATGTTATGGTCATAAATAATTGTTTTAGGGATTTAAATAGAATTCTAAAAGAAGATGACTTATTCACAAACATTGATTTGATATTGTTATGTTGAAATCTTTATTTTTGGCTGATTTTAGAACTAGGTGACAAGAAACTTAATGTTCCACTAAAATTAATAATTGATCATTAAAAATAATACATTTATAAACCATAACAAGTATTTATGGTTGTAAATCATAGGCTTAGTTAGTAGTTCTTAATATGTTATTCGTTTCTATACGTTGGAATGAGTTTTCATCATTTTAATTATCATTTATATCAAACTTATAATGTTTATCATGTTCACACTATTCTAATTTATTGCATTTGGTTATAATAATTTTAGAATAACATAACATAGTATTTGTGTCCAGACAAATAATAAATTAATAAGAATTTTGAAGGTTATTGGTTATTATATCTATGAAATAGTTTAGAGGAATAATAAATAGTTTTTATTTATTTTTAAAAAATTACTTTCTAAAACTTTAGAATGCTGTAAAAGTTATTATTCATAGGACGGTGTGTTGAAATCGTTGAATAAGTTGTTAGTTTGTATAGAGTTAATAGTGTTTACAATCATTTGATTATTTAGTTTTGAAAATTAGAAATATATTTTTTGATTTTATCACATTTTAATTATATTTTTAATTTTTATAATTTTTTTATTAATATATTAGAAATTGATAATCATTCAACTAATTGGTTATGTATATAATATGACATAAAATATTATAATAAAAATGAATAGGTTTTTATTTTTTCTTGATTTAAATGGTTTATTATAATATTTAGAAAAGTTTTTAATACTTTTATAAATTTGTTTTTAGTATTTGGAAACGGTTATAATTATAATAATATAATAATCACTGAAGTAGTAAAAAAATTAAATTGGAAGTTAGTTTTGAAAATTTTGGAATGATTTATCATTTTGAATGATTTCTATATATATCTTTTGAGAAATAATTTTATAATTTTGGAATAACTTAAACACATTCTTTATATATATATATATATATATATATATATATATATATATATATATATATATATATAGACGCGCACACACATGACGCTATACTAGAATAGTATTTCACACACTTACATTGTAGAATCAATTTCTCCATTGATCGATTTGTTTAGAAATTACAATTGTAAGATCACAATTTCGTAAGTGCCTTACGATTTTAAATTAATTTCTTTTCAGTTTCGTTTTATTTTATTTGATTCATTTGAATCATATAGACACATGAGGAAAATATACAATGTATTATCGTATTCATTTATTTTAAATTGTTCCACGAGCCACATGGTTGATTTCTTGTTTTGTTGTTCAGGGCAATTATAGACGATTTTGATGCTATTTTATACATTTGTTTCAGCTTTTATGTTTGATATTAAGGGTTTCACTATAAATCTTATTAATAGGTTGAGTCGTATTCTATAAACGTATTAAGTTATTATCTACACAACATGTGCCTCATTCATCCATGTTGAGCATCTCTTCCTCCTCCTGAAAAGATAGAAAAAGTTTTTTTTTTATGTTGGGTTTAAACGTTCAAATTACATACCTAATGAATTGATTATTGTTTGAATTAAATTTAAAAATTTTAACTTCTTTTGCGATGGTAGTTTTCATATATTCTATTGTAATACCCCGTATTTTTATGACACCGAATAATATTGCATTGTGATTAATTGAGTCCTGTTGCTCTGAGAAATTATTTGATAAAATACTTAGAGTAACTTCGGTACTTAGAATTGATCCAATTAATATTATCTGACTCTGAGATATTTTACTAATTTGGACTAAAGAGACTTTTTGGACATTTAGTAGTATTATTTACTAATACTAGTTTACTACTTATTCCTTTTCCTCCCATTTTCCAAACAAAAAGAAAAAGATAGAAAGAAAGAAGATTAGAAGAAAGAAAAGGGGAAGAAGGGAAAAGAAGAGAAAAACAAGAAAATGAAGAAAAAGCTCAAGAACATCATCCAATCTTCATCCAAACTTCTCAATCATCTTCATCTTGCTCATTTTGAAGGTGGGTTCTAGTTAGTACCACTATTAGAGAATTTTAGAGAAAGATTGAGTTAGGTTAGATTATGAAAAATATGGAATTTTATGGTTGAATCTTGTTATAAATGTTGTTGAATGCTTGTTATCATGTCTATACTGAGTTTAGATCATGTGGGTATTATTGGGTTATGTTTTGATGGAGAAATTATGACTTGGAAGTGAAGAACAGCAGCTGGGAGAAGTTCTGGTTCGCAGGGTTCGCCTAGCGAACCTGGGGCGAAGCCCAGCGAACAGCAATCGAGGGTTCGCCTAGCGAACCCGAACGTTCGCCTAGCGAAGTTAGTGTGTTTTGAATATGGGAACTTACTGCCTAGGTGTTCGCTGGCACACTCGCCTAGCGAAGGTGAAGGCGAAGGTTCGCCAGGCGTTCGCCTAGCGAACTTATGGTGTTTTGGGTCTGGGAGTATTCTGTTTAATTACTCGCCAGCTTACTCGCGAAGCGGAGGGGGAGGAGAAGGTTCGCCAGGGCGTTCGCGAAGCGAACTTTATGTCTGTTTTGTTCTGTTTGTTCATTCGCCAGAGGCTTCGCCTAGCGAAGGCGGAAGCGAACGCTCGCTGGGAGGTTCGCCTAGCGAACATGTCAGTTTGTGCTGTTTTGTTTCCTTCATAACTTTTGATCCGTAACTCGGATCGGTGCGTTCTTGGTACCGTTAGAAAGCCACGACGACCCTCTACCCAATAAAAAGTGGAAATTAGGAGTATAATGTAAGACAAATTATTCAGAGGCAAATGAATGAAAGTATTGATTTATGATATGTTGTTATGTGATTCTATTACGTAATTGACTTATGTTTACCTATTTTCTCTTATTGTCAAGCATGTTTGAGTATGTATGCATGTCAAAATATGAAATAGTAAGAGTGAGGAAAACCCTTATGAACTATAGGAGAATTTAGAAGTTGAAACGCTAGTATGGATCATGTGGTTAACCTTTGTGGATTTGAACCGGCATGTGAGGCCGAGAGGCATTTTAGCCTTGAGATTGTCGAATACAATCGTGGTGTCTTGTATGATCACATAATCGTAACTGGATTATTTTATATTGAGTGTAGTTTCATGAGTCTCGGACTCCTCTGAAATGGATGCACAACTACTTGGCAGGTTTGATTCCCCGTGCTGTACGAATGGCGCTCGTTGGGTGAATGCTTCTGACGGTAAAAGGCCCGTGTAAAGTGACGGTTCATAACGGTAAAAAGTCCGTAGAACCAGAATCCATTCGTATGTCAAGTAGGTTGCAAGGATCCATGACCCGGGTCGACTTCTAGACGTAGAAGAGGACGGGAATAGGGGATACCTTGGCATGGTTACCGATTAGTGATATTGTGGGTTGATGAACTCATGGCATGTTTCCATATAGTGTGTGTGTGCTCAAAGTCACTTCCCTTCCCCGGACTTGAGTTAGGATTGTTAGAACCATAAATAATCTGAGAGAATCCATAAGATAGGGAACTCACTGAGATTTGATGTATCTCACCCCACTGTTGTTGTTTACATCACAGGTCCTGCAGGTTCGGCGACGGGTAGGGACAAAGTGGTTTGACTTTTCCTTCCGGTTCGTAGACTTTGAGATTGCATGGCTTCCGCTATGACGTTTTATTTTGAGATCATTGCATTGATCTAGTTCTTAGTTTCTATCATGTTGGAACATCTTGTATATGTAATGCCTTAGCTTTTGTGTTGTATTAGACGCATTTATGTGTATAATGTGTTAACTAGGAACTTATTGTATTTCAATACCAAATACTTGGATTCATATATATAATTTATGCTTTGATGTATGGATTTTATATGTGGGTGTTACATCTATAGTCTAAAGAAATACATATAAGTTACTACGTGCATTAATATTCATGTTTATATGGAATCAAATTCTTTAAAATTTTAACTATCTAACGTCACCTTGCTTAACCAAAACTGCAACCATTGTATGATAATATAAACAAGAATAATTGCGTTTCACTTCTTCGTATAGATTTAGGATTTCTTCAAAGCTTTTAATTTTGGGATAGCCATCCATCATGGTTCTACTATTCACCACATAAAACAAACTTTCTTATATATCATATCTTCCAAAGTTCTTAGGTTAAATCCATGTTAACTAAGGTTTATAAATGGATTTGGCCATAACTTTTATATTTGAGATGACTTCTCTGTTAGTTTGGACTAATGTGGCTAAATAATTCCTTGATGGATCATTATGTCAAAATCAAATGTTTTGAATAAATACTACATTTATACGTTGAGCTTAAACGTAAGTTTATTTATGTTTCTTTCATAAAATTTGTTGGAGTTTATACCAAGGAAGTATTGTTTGATCAATTTCTTATAAAGGTTTACGAACTTAAGTGTATTTTTCGTTATTTTACTTTTAAAGAATTTGATATCATATATGGTAGTTATGTAAAGTCGCCAAAATCATGATTAATATGATAAAAACAATATTAAAGCACTCAAATCTAACTTAAATTTTTATGTTTTACTAATGATGTTATGGTCATAAATAATTGTTTTAGGGATTTAAATAGAATTCTAAAAGAAGATGACCTATTCACAAACATTGATTTGATATTGTTATGTTGAAATCTTTATTTTTGGCTGAGTTTAGAACTAGGTGACATGAAACTTAATGTTCCACTAAAATTAATAATTGATCATTAAAAATAATACATTTATAAACCATAACAAGTATTTATGGTTGTAAATCATAGGCTTAGTTAGTAGTTCTTAATATGTTATTCTTTTCTATACGTTGGAATGAGTTTTCATCATTTTAATTATCATTTATATCAAACTTATAATGTTTATCATGTTCACACTATTCTAATTTATTGCATTTGGTTATAATAATTTTATAATAACATAACATAGTATTTGTGTCCAGACAAATAATAAATTAATAAGAATTTTGAAGGTTATTGGTTATTATATCTATGAAATAGTTTAGAGGAATAATAAATAGTTTTTATTTAATTTTAAAAAATTACTTTCTAAAACTTTAGAATGCTGTAAAAGTTATTATTAATAGGACGGTTTGTTGAAATCGTTGAATAAGTTGTTAGTTTGTATAGAGTTAATAGTGTTTACAATCATTTGATTATTTAGTTTTGAAAATTAGAAATATATTTTTTGATTTTATCACATTTTAATTATATTTTTAATTTTTATAATTTTTTTATTAATATATTAGAAATTGATAATCATTCAACTAATTGGTTATGTATATAATATGACATAGAATATTATAATAAAAATGAATAGGTTTTTATTTTTTCTTGATTTAAATGGTTTATTATAATATTTAGAAAAGTTTTTAATACTTTTATAAATTTGTTTTTAGTATTTGGAAACGGTTATAATTATAATAATATAATAATCACTGAAGTAGTAAAAAAATTAAATTGGAAGTTAGTTTTGAAAATTTTGGAATGATTTATCATTTCGAATGATTTCTATATATATCTTATGAGAAATAATTTTATAATTTTGGAATAACTTAAACACATTCATTATATATATATAAATATATATATATATATATATATATATATATATATATATATATATATATATATATATATATATATATATATAGACGCGCACACACATGACGCTATACTAGAATAGTATTTCACACACTTACATTGTAGAATCAATTTCTCCATTGATCGATTTGTTTAGAAATTACAATTGTAAGATCACAATTTCGTAAGTGCCTTACGATTTTAAATTAATTTCTTTTCAGTTTCGTTTTATTTTATTTGATTCATTTGAATCATATAGACACATGAGGAAAATATACAATGTATTATCATATTCATTTATGTTAAATTGTTCCACGAGCCACATGGTTGATTTCTTGTTTTGTTGTTCAGGGCATTTATAGACGATTTTAATGCTATTTTATACATTTGTTTCAGCTTTTATGTTTGATATTAAGGGTTTCACTATAAATCTTATTAATAGGTTGAGTCGTATTCTATAAACATATTAAGTTATTATCTACACAACATGTGCCTCATTCATCCATGTTGAGCATCTCTTCCTCCTCCTGAAAAGATAGAAAAGGGTTTTTTTTTTATGTTGGGTTTAAACGTTCAAATTACATACCTAATGAATTGATTATTGTTTGAATTAAATTTAAAAATTTTAACTTCTTTTGCGATGGTAGTTTTCATATATTCTATAGTCTAAAGAAATACATATAAGTTACTACGTGCATTAATATTCATGTTTATTTGGAATCAAATTCTTTAAAATTTTAACTATCTAACGTCCCCTTGCTTGTAATGCCCTGTGTAATATATACCTAGAATAATACAATACAAGCATTGTATTTGGTACTGACACCATCATAAGTGCCTAATGGCGTAATTCACATACTTGACCATTCTAAAACATAATACAACTATGGTACAAGCTATGGAAATTAGCCAAAAATAAAATAAAACAAAGATCAATATACAATATTCCTCATTGTACAAGAACAATAAAATACACAGCGGAATAAGCTTAACTAAGCTTCTCTTGAAACATCCCAGCATCGCTCCACTTGTAAATCAAACCTGCAAACCGTACCTGAAATATAGCAACTATAGTGGGGTGAGATACATCAAATCTCAGTGAGTTCCCTATCCTATAGATCCTCTCGGCTGTACAAGGTTCTATCAATCCTAACTCAAGTCAAGGGGAAGGGAAATGACTTTGAGTTCACAATCTCACACTATATGGAAACATGTCATGAGTTCATCAACTCAAAATATCACTAATCGATAACCATACCAAGGCATCCCCTGTTCCCGTCCGCTTCTACGTCTAGAAGTCGACCCGAGTCATGGATCCTTGTAATCTACTTGACATACGAATGGATTCGGTTTCTACGGGCCTTTTACCGTTATGAACCGTCACTTCACACGGGCCTTTTACCGTCACAAGCATACGCTCCATGGGCGCCATTCGTACAGCACGGGGAATCAAACCTGCCAAGTAGTTGTGCATCCATTTCAAAGGAGCTCGAGACTCATGAAACTGCACTCAAGATAACCGGTTACGATTACGTGATCACACACAAACAAGCATGTTTGTATTCGACAATCATAAGGCACACTCGCCTTTTCTCCTAATCACAAAAGTTCACACATGTTCCATACTAGTGTTTACTCTCTCCTAGACCAATCTCGTCACGGATGCATCTTCCTACATCAGGTGCCCGAGCCTTGCCATCTAGGTTATCTACTCCAGGCCAGAACTCGTCAATGAATGCACGAGCATCGCCCTCCAGAGTTTCTATCATAATTCTAATCACAACCTAGAATTATACCATTTGTTTTGGGGTAAGTTTCCTCACTCTTCCTAATTCATATTTTAAGCATGCATATAACTTTCATTCACAATTCACAACTAGATAGACATGGTAACATCACAATTATTACAAGTAACACATATAATAACACAACACATAAAACACCCCTTTCGGGTTCCCTCCGATTCATTAATTGGGTATCATATCAATAGTTCACATTCTTATCCCGTAGGATATTCCACCGCTTTCTAACGGCTATCCCTATGCCGAAATCGGACTTACGGTCCAAAAGATATCAATCCCGACGTTTCGCAAAAACATTACTTTCCTTCATTTCCCTCTAAGTAATTTATCCCACATCATACCTAATATTTCCACTTTTTATCAGATAGAGGGTCGTCGTAGCTTTCTAATGACACCGAGAACGTCCCGATCCGAGTTACGGATCAAAAGTTATGAAGGAAACAAAACTGCACTAACTGTCACATTCGCTAGGCGAACACCCAGCGAGCATTCGCTCCAGCCTTCGCTAGGCGAAGCCCCTGGCGAATGAACAAACAATACCAAAACAGACATAAAGTTCGCTTCGCGAACTCTCTAGCGAACCTTCGCCTCGCCCTTCGCTTCGCGAACAACTCAGCGAAGCAAGTCAGAACCAAACAGAACTGAAAACACACAAAGTTCGCTAGGCGAACGTCTCTGGCGAACATTCTCTGACCTTCGCTGGCGGGTTTGCTAGGCGAACCCTCGAAAATCCGTTCGCTGCGCTTCGCCCCAGGTTCGCTAGGCGAACCATGCGAAACCCAGAAATCTCAGTAGCGTCACAGCTGGGCCTTTGGGGTCCAAAACCCACTCCAAACACTACCCAATGCACAAACAAGCATAAATAGATGATTCTACACACGTATTGATCATACAACACAGTTTATAACTCATTTTATCCGTTAGATTCCATTGATTTATCCGATTAATACTTTTCTCTCAAATCTAACCTAAGTTCAAATCATTGATTTCTAGAACTTAGAGTTTCTATCTAGAACCCACCTGATATATGGAGAGGAGTTTGAAGAAGATGGTCCAAGCTTTTCTCTCTTTTCCTCTTCTCCTCCTTTCTCTTCTTCATCATTTTCTTCTTCTTCTTTCTATTTCCTTTTTCTTTCTCATTCTCTTACCAAATATATATATATATATATAAACCAATATTATATAATATAATCTAATAGAGCAAAATATCTCCAATTGATATTTTGTCGTTTCAACCAATTGATCAATCATTAGAGTTACCTTAAAATTCTCTTTCGGACTAATAATTATTATTCCGTCTCCTTAATAAAATAATTGATCTCTTCTGATATCCAATTAAGCAATTAAATAATGCGGGGTATTACATTGCTTAACCAAAACTGCAACCATTGTATGATAATATAAACAAGAATAATTGCGTTTCACTTCTTCGTATAGATTTAGGATTTCTTCAAAGCTTTTAATTTTGGGATAGCCATCCATCATGGTTCTACTATTCACCACATAAAACAAACTTTCTTATATATCATCTCTTCCAAAGTTCTTAGATTAAATCCATATTAACTAAGGTTTATAAGTGGAGTTGGCCATAACTTTTATATTTGAGATGACTTCTCTGTTAGTTTGGACTAATGTGGCTAAATAATTCCTTGATGGATCATTATGTCAAAATCAAATGTTTTGAATAAATACTACATTTATACGTTGAGCTTAAACGTAAGTTTATTTATGTTTCTTTCATAAAATTTGTTGGAGTTTATACCAAGGAAGTATTGTTTGATCAATTTCTTATAAAGGTTTACGAACTTAAATGTATTTTTCGTTATTTTACTTTTAAAGAATTTGATATCTTATATGGTAGTTATGTAAAGTCGCCAAAATCATGATTAATATGATAAAAACAATATTAAAGCACTCAAATCTAACTTAAATTTTTATGTTTTACTAATGATGTTATGGTCATAAATAATTGTTTTAGGGATTTAAATAGAATTCTAAAAGAAGATGACCTATTCACACACATTGATTTGATATTGTTATGTTGAAATCTTTATTTTTGGCTGAGTTTAGAACTAGGTGACATGAAACTTAATGTTCCACTAAAATTAATAATTGATCATTAAAAATAATACATTTATAAACCATAACAAGTATTTATGGTTGTAAATCATAGGCTTAGTTCGTAGTTCTTATTTAAAATTTTGTAATAATGAAATAACAATATGTTATTCTTTTCTATCCGTTGGAATGAGTTTTCATCATTTTAATTATCATTTATATCAAACTTATAATGTTTATCATGTTCACACTATTCTAATTTATTGCATTTGGTTATAATAATTTTAGAATAACATAACATAGTATTTGTGTCCAGACAAATAATAAATTAATAAGAATTTTGAAGGTTATTGGTTATTATATCTATGAAATAGTTTAGAGGAATAATAAATAGTTTTTATTTAATTTTAAAAAATTACTTTCTAAAACTTTAGAATGCTGTAAAAGTTATTATTAATAGGACGGTGTGTTGAAATCGTTGAATAAGTTGTTAGTTTGTATAGAGTTAATAGTGTTTACAATCATTTGATTATTTAGTTTTGAAAATTAGAAATATATTTTTTGATTTTATCACATTTTAATTATATTTTTAATTTTTATAATTTTTTTATTAATATATTAGAAATTGATAATCATTCAACTAATTGGTTATGTATATAATATGACATAAAATATTATAATAAAAATGAATAGGTTTTTATTTTTTCTTGATTTAGATGGTTTATTATAATATTTAGAAAAGTTTTTAATACTTTTATAAATTTGTTTTTATTATTTGGAAACGGTTATAATTATAATACTATAATAATCACTGAAGTAGTAAAAAAATTAAATTGGAAGTTAGTTTTGAAAATTTTGGAATGATTTATCATTTTGAATGATTTCTATATATATCTTTTGAGAAATAATTTTATAATTTTGGAATAACTTAAACACATTCTTTATATATATATATATATATATATATATATATATATATATATATATATATATATAGACGCGCACACACATGACGCTATACTAGAATAGTATTTCACACACTTACATTGTAGAATCAATTTCTCCATTGATCGATTTGTTTAGAAATTATGTAAAGCCCATATACTAATACATGCATCAAATCATCTATTATACATGAGTTTCGCTTTTGTTACTGAAATATAATAAGTTCCTAGTTAACACATTATATACATAAATGCCTCTAATACAAAACACTAAAAGTCTAAGGCATTACATATACAAGATGTTCCAAAATGATAAAAACTAAGAACTAGATCAATACAACGATCTCAAAACATAAACGCCATAGCGGAAGCCATGCCATCACAAAACCACGATCCGTAAGGAAAGTCAAATAACCTTGTCCTTACCCTTCGCCAAACCTGCAGAACCTGTGATGTAAACAACAACAGTGGGGTGAGATACATCAAATCTCAGTGAGTTCCCTATTTTAAAGTCCTCTCGGCTTTACAAGGTTCTAACAAACCTAACTCATGTCAAAGGGGAAGGGGAGAGTGACCATGAGTACACACACACAAGTAACCATAATGTGAGCCTGTAACTCACGCTAGTACCGAAGTACGTTCTGAGCCTGTACACTCAAGAACTCACAAAGTACCGAAGTACCTCTTGAGCCTGTAAACTCAAGGATTCACATATCAATAACCAATACCAAGGTATCCCCTTTTCCCGTACCCTTCTACGTCTAGAAGGCGATCCGAGTCATGGATCCTTGTAGCTACTTGGCATACGAATGGATTCGGGATCACATGTCCGTACACCGTGATCCGTCACTTCACACGGCCAGTGCACCGTCACAAGTCTCTACCCATAGGATCCATCCTACTATCACGGGACTCAAACCTGCCAAGTAGTTGTGTATAATGTTCAGAGGAGGTGCTCGAGTCTCATGAACTACACCGCACAAACAGTGGTTATTGATAAACAAAAATGCACACGCCTCGGCCTTTCATGCACGAGCGTTGCCACACATAAAATTTCACACTTCCAACACTGTTTATGGTAATAATTCTCACTCTACCTATCTCATATTTTAGCATGCATATAAACTCAAACATGTTTAACAATGAGAACAATAACCAAAGCATAATACATTTGAACAATAGAAATACAAATGATAAAAACAACCCACTTATCCCACTTTTGGGTTTCTCCGATTATTTAATCGGGCAGTAAAATTAACCTTTTTCACCTCCATTGCATAGAATATTTTCTTAGCTTCCCGTCGATATAAAGAACTCTTAAATCGGATAAACGAGTTAAAAGTTATGAATTTTTGAAAAAAAAGAAAATTATTGAGTTACAGCGAAATTCGCCTGGCCACTTCAGAATTCGCCTGGCCAATCACCATTCGCCAGCACTTCGCCTGGCCAATCACCATTCGCCAGCACTTCGCCTGGCGAATCTAGTGGCAAATCCCCAATTTCAGAAAAATCAAAGGTTTCAGTAGCTCACACATTTCTGTCTTTTCAAATCCGCCTGGCGAATCTGGAATCCGCCTGGCGAATCCCTTCCGCCAGTACTTCGCCTGGCGAGACAGTGGCGAGACCAAATTCGCCTGGCCACTTAAAAATTCGCCTGGCCACTTGCACCAGAACCAGAATTTTTTTCTGCTGCGGGTTTCATGATTCTAACCCCCAAAATCCCACTTTTCCAAACCAAAAACAGTTCCAACAACACAAACAAGCATAATTAATGTTCATAAGCATAGAGTGATCATACAATCCAATTTATCTCGATTTTTAACCGCTAGATTATCGATTTCAACATATTGACCTAAAACTCAAATATTCCAAAAACTCAAAAAGAAAAAGGGTCTCTAACTAGAACCCACCTCTAGTAAGATGAAGATGAAGATGATGGTGAAGAAGATTGGATGAAGATTGATGAATGGATGATGATGATTCTTGATGTTCTTGAGTTTTTCTTCTTTTCTCTCCTTCACTTTTCCTTTCCTTCACTTTCCTTCAATGTTTCTAACTTTCTCTTTGTTTCCAAATGAAGTGGAGAGAAAAATAGATAGTATAGAAAAATTGCCACTTATTAGTAATACTACTAAATGTCCAAATTAGCTCAATTGCACAAAAAAAAAAACTCAAAGTTAAATACTATTAATTTAATCAACTCTGAGTTCATCAGTTTACTCTAATTATTCTATCAAATAATTGTTCAGAGTACTCCGAAACCCAGTTGATCATAATAATATTAACCAGAGCGTTTATAAATTTACGGGGTATTACATCCTCCCCCCCTTAAATAGAAATTCGTCCTCGAATTTAGAAGATTACCCGAACAGATGTGGATAAGAATCTCGCATCTCCGATTCTAGTTCCCAAGTAGCATCACCCGGATGCGTCACATCCCATTGCACCTTGACAAGAGGAATGTCTTTGTTCCTTAACACTTTGGTTTCTCTTTCCACGATGCAACTCACTTGTGGTTCAAAAGTCAAATCCGCTTCTATTTCTACCGATTCTGGTAGAATTGGCTGAAGAGGATCAGGAACAAACTTACGGAGCTGAGATACGTGAAAAACATCATGCATTTCAGATAGAGAGGGTGGTAAAGCTAATCTGTAAGCAACTTCACCAATCCTTTCTAAAATATGATACGGTCCCACGTATCTCGGAATTAATTTACGTGACTTAAACGGTCATCTCAATCTTAACCTCGGAGTAACTTTCAGAAATACATGATCACCTTCCTCAAATTCCAAAGGTCTCCTACGATTGTCCGCATAACTCTTTTGACGATCTTGTGCTTGTTTAACTTTCTCACAGATCATCTGAATCTTTTCCGTAGTTTCTTGAATAATCTCGGGTTCCAAAATTCTATCTTCGCCAATTTCAGCCCAACACAAAGGTGTTCTACACTTCCTCCCATACAATGCTTCATAAGGAGCCATACCGATGCTCGCATGGTAACTATTGTTATAGGAAAACTCAATTAACGGCAAAAGTTCTCTCCAATTCCCTCTACTCTCTAACACACAAGCTCTTAACATATCCTCCATCGTTTGTATTGTTCACTTAGTCTGACCATCCGTTTGAGGATGATTCGACGTGCTTAAATGCAAATTCGTACCCATCGCTTGTTGGAACACCTTCCAAAATCTCGAAGTAAACTTCGGATCTCTATCGGACACAATATTAGAAGGAACACCATGCAATCTCACAATCTCGGCAATAAACAACCTCTCAAGATGACTTGCCTTATAAGTAGTCTTTACGGCTAAGAAATGCACGAATTTCGTTAGTCGATCTACAATCACCCAAATAGAATCATAACCACCTTGCGTTCGGGGTAAACCCACTGCAAAGTCCATAGAAATACTATCCCACTTCCAAACTGGAATATCCAAAGGTTGTAACAAACCGCCCGGTCTTTGGTGTTCAATCTTCACCTGTTGACATACTGCACATTCTGACACATATTCCGTTATATCCTTTTTCATCCCAGACCACCAGTAATCCTTCTTTAAATCCTGATACATCTTCGAAGAACCCGGATGTATCGTAAAATTACCTTTATGAGCTTCGTCTAGAATCTTCCGTTTCAATGCCTCATCTTTCGGAACACAAATCTGTTGATTAAACAAAACAACCCCATCAGCTGCTTGTGTAAAACCCGGTTGAAGTAACAATTCTTGTAAATCTTCCTCTAACAATTGTGCCTGTTGAATCTCAACTCTTAAGGTAGAATTGACATTCAAATTTCCCATAATTACCCCCATTCGGAGTCCACACAAACTGGAGATTAAGATCTCTAAACTTCTCCAACAATGAATACTCTAAAAGCATCAATTCCGCACTATGAACTATTTTCCGACTTAAAGCATCCGCTACTTTATTCGCCTCTCCTGGATCATACTTCAATTCTAAGTCATAATCCTTTAAATACTCCATCCACCTTCTCTGTCGCATATTCAACTCCTTTTGGTCAAATAAATACTTTAAACTTTTGTGGTCACTGAACATTTCAAAACGTACACCATACAAATAATGACGCCACACCTTCAGTGCAAACACCACGGCAGCTAGTTCCAAATCATGAGTTGGATAATTCTTCTCATGAACTTTCAACTGTCGAGAAGCATAAGCTACTACTTGACCGCCTTGCATCAGAACACCCCCTAATCGCCTCTTAGAAGCATCACAAAATACTTCATAAGAGTTATTAGGATCAGGAATAATTAATACTGGAGCACTCGTCAAACTTTCCTTCAATTTCATAAAACTTTGTTCACAACCCGAATCCCACTCAAAAGAAAAATCCTTCTGAGTAAGTTTCGTCATTGGTAAGGCCAATTGAGAAAAACCTTTTATGAACCTTCTGTAGTAACCCGCCAATCCCAAGAAACTTCTAACCTCTGAAGCATTTCTCGGTCTCTCCCAATTAATCACTGCTTCTACCTTTGATGGATCCACTGCCACACCACCCTGAGATATAACATGTCAAAGAAAATTAACTTCCGACATCCAAAATTCACACTTGCTTAACTTGGCAAACAATTGCTTCTCTTGCAATACCGATAAGACAATCCTCAGATGTTCTCCGTGCTCTTGAGGAGTACGAGAATAAATAAGAATATCGTCAATAAAGATTACCACAAATTGGTCCAAGTAAGCCTGAAATATTCGATTCATGTAATCCATAAAAACAGCTGGAGCATTAGTCACACCGAAAGGCATCACTAGGAATTCGTAATGACCGTAACGGGTTCTAAATGCAGTTTTTGGCACATCGGAACTCTTCACTCGGATCTGATGATAACCCGACCGTAAATCAATCTTCGAGAACACACAGGCTCCTTTCAATTGATCTAACCAGTCGTCTATCCTGGGTAAGGGGTATTTGTTCTTAATGGTGACATTATTCAACTTACGGTAATCAATGCACAATCGCATTCCCCCATATTTCTTCTTTACTAACAACACTGGAGCTCCCCAAGGTGAAACACTAGGTCTAACAAAATGCTTAGACATCAAGTCCTCCAATTGGTCCTTTAATTCTCTTAATTCAAGCGGTGCCATCCGATACGGAGAAACGGATATAGGAGCCGTTCCCGGTATCAGGTCAATAGAGAACTCAACTACTCTCTCTGGAGGAAGAGAAGAAACATCCTCAGGAAACACTTTAGGAAACTCACACACGATTGGAATACTCAGAACTTGTTGTTCCCTACTTTCTTCCTTAGTAAGAACCAATAAAACAGATTTCTCTTTCTCAAACAAGAAATTTACCATTCCCACCGTACCTTCTAAAATCGTTGATAATACATCTTTCGAAGTAGCCTCAGCAGATGGAATAATAATTAGCTTCTCCTCACAACCGATAAAAATTGAATTAGCTGAAAGCCAATCCATTCCCAGAACAACATCCACTTTCTTGAGCGGCAAACAAATAAGATCGATTTGGAAGACTCTTTCATTCACTGACAAAACACAATTTTCACACATTAATGGTGTGTCGACCATTTCATCCATGGCAGTAGTAACCACCATAGGAGGAAACAGAGGAATAGTTTGCAACCCCAGTCGCCTCACATATCTCAAGGACACAAAAGAATGTGTAGCCCCACAGTCAAATAAAACAAAACAAGGTTGTCCATTTATAAAACACATACCCGCAATCAAGGAGTTGTCCCCCTTTCCTTTCCTCGTATCCAAGGTATACACTCGGCCAGTAGTCTTCCCTTGTGCCTGATTTCTACCCTGAGGACAATCCCTCCCTATGTGACCCATCCTATTACACTGATAACACCGTATCCCCTCCGAATTGCACCTCCCAGAATGATTCCTCCCACAAGTACGGCATACCGGAGGCACACTAGTTCTAGAACTTTGTACTTGCTTCCCTTTGGAAGACTGTTGCCTTTGCCTATACTGTTTATTCGACCTTCCACGGTCACTTTGAGTTACCCTGTTCGAATCCACCTCCATTTGTATCTTTTTCAAACTATTTTCTGCCACATAACATTGTCTTAACATTTCAGCATAAGTAGCAAATTCCCGTTGGGACACGCTGTGTGAAATCTCAGCCCTTAACCCAAACAGAAATTGATCTATCTTCCACCTCTCATCAGGAGCATACATGGTCTGTCTAGAATAGTCAGCCATGATCTCAAATTATTCCGCATAAGAAGCCACTGATAAATTTCCCTGTCTCAACTGTTGGAACTCAAACTCCTTTTGAGACCTTAATGAACTCGGAAAATATTTCTCCATAAAGATTACCTTAAACTGTTCCCACACTTTCGGCACCTCCTGAATTGTCATCAAAGCTGAAGCGCTCTCCCACCACCTCATGGCAGGACCCTTCAACCAGTGAGAAGCAAAGACCACCTTATTCTCCTCACTGCAATGAACTATCAGAAAAATTCGTTCCATACCTGTTATCCATTCGTGTGCCTTCACCGGATCTAGCCCTCCTTGAAACTCCGGAGGATTCATACGAACAAATTCCCTGTAGGTTCCTCCTGCAACTTCCGGAACAACCACTGGGGGATGCAGACCATCAGCCATTTGTTGCATCATTCCTTGCATGAACTGATTCTGCTGCTGCTGCATTTGTTGCATGAATTGATACAAAGGGGCGTTCCCTTCATCACCCTGGGGAACCGTCCCAGCTGGAGTAGTCCTTGGAGTTCTGGGTCTTCCACGGTTGTTTCTACGTCCGTCGGCCATGTTCCTGAATGTCATACAAATAGGATTAAGTTGATCAGGCCCAATACTATAAATATAACATGCAAGACCCAAGGCGACAACACGTATCTGAAACGGAAGAAACACTTATTCTATTTCATGGCTAGGTCGAGGATACGACCTGCTCTGATACCAACTGTAAAGCCCATATACTAATACATGCATCAAATCATCTATTATACATGAGTTTCACTTTTGGTACTGAAATATAATAAGTTCCTAGTTAACACATTATATACATAAATGCCTCTAATACAAAACACTAAAAGTCTAAGGCATTACATATACAAGATGTTCCAAAATGATAAAAACTAAGAACTAGATCAATACAATGATCTCAAAACATAAACTCCATAGCGGAAGCCATGCCATCACAAAACCACGATCCGTAAGGAAAGTCAAATAACCTTGTCCTTACCCTTCGCCAAACCTGCAGAACCTGTGATGTAAACAGCAACAGTGGGGTGAGATAGATCAAATCTCAGTGAGTTCCCTATCTTAAAGTCCTCTCGGCTTTACAAGGTTCTAACAAACCTAACTCATGTCAAAGGGGAAGGGGAGAGTGACCATGAGTACACACACACAAGTAAAAATAATGTGAGCCTGTAACTCACGCTAGTACCGAAGTACGTTCTGAGCCTGTACACTCAAGAACTCACAAAGTACCGAAGTACCTCTTGAGCCTGTAAACTCAAGGATTCACATATCAATAACCAATACCAAGGTATCCCCTTTTCCCGTACCCTTCTACGTCTAGAAGGCGATCCGAGTCATGGATCCTTGTAGCTACTTGGCATACGAATGGATTCGGGATCACCGGTCCGTACACCGTGATCCGTCACTTCACACGGCCAGTGCACCGTCACAAGTCTCTACCCATAGGTTCCATCATACTATCACGGGACTCAAACCTGCCAAGTAGTTGTGTATAATGTTCAGAGGAGGTGCTCGAGTCTCATGAACTACACCGCACAAACAGTGGTTATTGATAAACAAAAATGCACACGCCTCAGCCTTTCATGCACGAGCGTTGCCACACATAAAATTTCACACTTCCAACACTGTTTATGGTAATAATTCTCACTCTACCTATCTCATATTTTAGCATGCATATATACTCAAACATGTTTAACAATGAGGACAATAACCAAAGCATAATACATTTGAACAATAGAAATACAAATGATAAAAACAACCCACTTATCCCACTTTTGGGTTTCTCCGATTATTTAATCGGGCAGTAAAATTAACCTTTTTCACCTCCATTGCATAGAATATTTTCTTAGCTTCCCGTCGATATAAAGAACTCTTAAATCGGATAAACGAGTCAAAAGTTATGAATTTTTGAAAAAAAAGAAAATTATTGAGTTACAGCGAAATTCGCCTGGCCACTTCAGAATTCGCCTGGCCAATCACTATTCGCCAGCACTTCGCCTGGCCAATCACCATTCGCCAGCACTTCGCCTGGCGAATCTAGTGGCGAATCCCCAATTTCAGAAAAATCAAAGGTTTCAGTAGCTCACACATTTCTGTCTTTTCAAATCCGCCTGGCGAATCTGGAATCCGCCTGGCGAATCCCTTCCGCCAGTACTTCGCCTGGCGAGACAGTGGCGAGACCAAATTCGCCTGGCCACTTAAAAATTCGCCTGGCCACTTGCACCAAAACCAGAATTTTTTTCTGCTGCGGGTTTCATGATTCTAACCCCCAAAATCCCACTTTTCCAAACCAAAAACAGTTCCAACAACACAAACAAGCATAATTAATGTTCATAAGCATAGAGTGATCATACAATCCAATTTATCTCGATTTTTAACCGCTAGATTATCGATTTCAACATATTGACCTAAAACTCAAATATTCCAAAAACTCAAAAAGAAAAAGGGTCTCTAACTAGAACCCACCTCTAGTAAGATGAAGATGAAGATGATGGTGAAGAAGATTGGATGAAGATTGATGAATGGATGATGATGATTCTTGATGTTCTTGAGTTTTTCTTCTTTTCTCTCCTTCACTTTTCCTTTCCTTCACTTTCCTTCAATATTTCTAACTTTCTCTTTGTTTCCAAATGAAGTGGAGAGAAAAATATATAGTATAGAAAAATTACCACTTATTAGTAATACTACTAAATGTCCAAATTAGCTCAATTGCACAAAAAAAAAAAAAACTCAAAGTTAAATACTATTAATTTAATCAACTCTGAGTTCGTCAGTTTACTCTAATTATTCTATCAAATAATTGTTCAGAGTACTCCGAAACCCAGTTGATCATAATAATATTAACCAGAGCGTTTATAAATTTACGGAGTATTACAAATTACAATTGTAAGATCACAATTTCGTAAGTGCCTTACGATTTTAAATTAATTTCTTTTCAGTTTCGTTTTATTTTATTTGATTCATTTGAATCATATAGACACATGACGAAAATACACAATGTATTATCATATTCATTTATGTTAAATTGTTCCACGAGCCACATGGTTGATTACTTGTTTTGTTGTTCAGGGCAATTATAGACGATTTTGATGCTATTTTGTACATTTGTTTCAGCTTTTATGTTTGATATTAAGGGTTTCACTATAAATCTTATTAATAGGTTGAGTCGTATTCTATAAACATATTAAGTTATTATCTACACAACATGTGCCTCATTCATCCATGTTGAGCATCTCTTCCTCCTCTTGAAAAGATAGCAAAAGGTTTTTTTTTTATGTTGGGTTTAAACGTTCAAATTACATACCTAATGAAATGATTATTGTTTGAATTAAATTTGAAAATTGTAACTTCTTTTGCGATGGTAGTTTTCATATATTCTATAGTCTAAAGAAATACATATAAGTTACTACGTGCATTAATATTCATGTTTATTTGGAATCAAATTCTTTAAAATTTTAACTATCTAACGTCACCTTGCTTAACCAAAACTGCAACCATTGTATGATAATATAAACAAGAATAATTGCGTTTCACTTCTTCGTATAGATTTAGGATTTCTTCAAAGCTTTTACTTTTGGGATAGCCATCCATCATGGTTCTACTATTCACCACATAAAACAAACTTTCTTATATATCATCTCTTCCAAAGTTCTTAGGTTAAATCCATGTTAACTAAGGTTTATAAATGGATTTGGCCATAACTTTTATATTTGAGATGACTTCTCTGTTAGTTTGGACTAATGTGGCTAAATAATTCCTTGATGGATCATTATGTCAAAATCAAATGTTTTGAATAAATACTACATTTATACGTTGAGCTTAAACGTAAGTTTATTTATGTTTCTTTCATAAAATTTGTTGGAGTTTATATCAAGGAAGTATTGTTTGATCAATTTCTTATAAAGGTTTACGAACTTAAGTGTATTTTTCGTTATTTTACTTTTAAAGAATTTGATATCTTATATGGTAGTTATGTAAAGTCGCCAAAATCATGATTAATATGATAAAAACAATATTAAAGCACTCAAATATAACTTAAATTTTTATGTTTTACTAATGATGTTATGGTCATAAATAATTGTTTTAGGGATTTAAATAGAATTCTAAAAGAAGATGACCTCTTCACAAACATTGATTTGATATTGTTATGTTGAAATCTTTATTTTTGGCTGAGTTTAGAACTAGGTGACATGAAACTTAATGTTCCACTAAAATTAATAATTGATCATTAAAAATAATACATTTATAAACCATAACAAGTATTTATGGTTGTAAATCATAGGCTTAGTTAGTAGTTCTTATTTAAAATTTTGTAATAATGAAATAACAATATGTTATTCTTTTCTATACGTTGGAATGAGTTTTCATCATTTTAATTATCATTTATATCAAACTTATAATGTTTATCATGTTCACACTATTCTAATTTATTGCATTTGGTTATAATAATTTTAGAATAACATAACATAGTATTTGTGTCCAGACAAATAATAAATTAATAAGAATTTTGAAGGTTATTGGTTATTATATCTATGAAATAGTTTAGAGGAATAATAAATAGTTTTTATTTAATTTTAAAAAATTACTTTCTAAAACTTTAGAATGCTGTAAAAGTTATTATTAATAGGACGGTGTGTTGAATTCGTTGAATAAGTTGTTAGTTTGTATAGAGTTAATAGTGTTTACAATCATTTGATTATTTAGTTTTGAAAATTAGAAATATATTTTTTGATTTTATCACATTTTAATTATATTTATAATTTTTATAATTTTTTTATTAATATATTAGAAATTGATAATCATTCAACTAATTGGTTATGTATATAATATGACATAAAATATTATAATAAAAATGAATAGGTTTTTATTTTTTCTTGATTTAAATGGTTTATTATAATATTTAGAAAAGTTTTTAATACTTTTATAAATTTGTTTTTAGTATTTGGAAACGGTTATAATTATAATAATATAATAATCACTGAAGTAGTAAAAAAATTAAATTGGAAGTTAGTTTTGAAAATTTTGGAATGATTTATCATTTTGAATGATTTCTATATATATCTTTTGAGAATTAATTTTATAATTTTGGAATAACTTAAACACATTCTTTATATATATATATATATATATATATATATATATATATATATATATATATATATATATATATATATATATATATATAGACGCGCACACAGATGACGCTATACTAGAATAGTATTTCACACACTTACATTGTAGAATCAATTTCTCCATTGATCGATTTGTTTAGAAATTACAATTGTAAGATCACAATTTCGTAAGTGCCTTACGATTTTAAATTAATTTCTTTTCAGTTTCGTTTTATTTTATTTGATTCATTTGAATCATATATACACATGAGGAAAATATACTATGTATTATCATATTCATTTATGTTAAATTGTTCCACGAGCCACATGGTCGATTTCTTGTTTTGTTGTTCAGGGCAATTATAGACGATTTTGATGCTATTTTATACATTTGTTTCAGCTTTTATGTTTCATATTAAGGGTTTCACTATAAATCTTATTAATAGGTTGAGTCGTATTCTATAAACATATTAAGTTATTATCTACACAACATGTGCCTCATTCACCCATGTTGTGCATCTCTTCCTCCTCTTGAAAAGATAGCAAAAGGTTTTTTTTTATGTTGGGTTTAAACGTTCAAATTACATACCTAATGAAATGATTATTGTTTGAATTAAATTTGAAAATTTTAACTTCTTTTGCGATGGAAGTTTTCATATATTCTATAGTATAAAGAAATAGATATAAGTTACTACGTGCATTAATATTCATGTTTATTTGGAATCATATTCTTTAAAATTTTAACTATCTAACGTCATCTTGCTTAACCAAAACTGCAACCATTGTATGATAATATAAACAAGAATAATTGCGTTTCACTTCTTCGTATAGATTTAGGGTTTCTTCAAAGCTTTTAATTTTGGCTTAGCCATCCATCATGGTTGTAACACCCACACACACACACACAGATATATATATATATATATATATATATATATATATATATATATATGCATCAAATCATATATTATACATGAAAAGTACATTTGGTACTGAAATATACAATAAGTTCTTAGTAAACACATTATACATATACATGCCAAAAAAGCCTAATACAAAAAAACTACGGCATGCTATATCTACAAGATGTTTCAAAAGACAAAACACTAAGAACTAGATCACTAATGATCTCAAAAACTCCACAACGGAAGCAAAGCCATCGGATAAGTAAGTATAATCACACGGCCTTATCCTTACCCCTCGCGGAACCTGCAGTACCTGTGATGTAAACAACAACAGTGGGGTGAGATACATCAAATCTTAGTGAGTTCCTTATCTTAAAGTCCTCTTGGCTCTACAAGGTTCTAATAAATCTAACTCAAGTCAAAAGGGAAGGGAAGTGACTTTGAGTACACACACTATATAAATAACCACACCGGTGAGCTGTTAACTCACACTAGTACCAAAGTACGTCCTGAGCCTGTTAGCTCAAGAATCTCACTAATCAGTAACCATACCAAGGCATCCCTTTTTCCCGTCCGCTTCTATGTCTAGAAGACGACCTGAGTCATGGATCCTCGAAATTACTTGGCATACGAAATGGATTCGGGAACAACGGCCTGTTAGCCGTGAACCGTCACTTCTCATGGCCTGTTAACCATCACAAGTCTCTACCCTTAGGTTCCATTCGTACTATACGCGGGAATCAACCCTGCCAAGTAATGGTGCATATGTTTCAGGGGAGCTCGAGACCCATGAAACGCACTATCAATAATAATAACCGGTTACGATTACACAATATGTACACACGCCTCGGCCTTACTTGCACGAGCGTTGCCACTATGTCATTTCACACTTTCCGACATTGTTTAGGGTAATGGTTCTCACTCTTCCTATTCCATATTTTAGCATGCATACATATTTAACAACAATTACACACCATCAAACGCTAAAAATCAACAAAATGACACTATTCCCAAAATCCCGACATAATTAAATCGGCCAACAACTTTAAAACCATTTTCATAAGAAGCACATTCTGTTAGCTTTCCAATGATATCAAAAATATTAAAAACGGATAACCGAGTCAAAAGTTATGGACATAACCAAAAATAGCATCGCGAAAAAACACAAGTGTGCAATTTTCCTGACCGTACGCGTATTGCCTTGTGCCATACGCGTACCGCCCATCTGGCTCGCCCAGCCATACGCGTATTGCCCTAGGTGATTCGCGTATGGGCAGAGCTGTTTTCCCCTTGAAAATTTCCATTTTTCCTCCATTACGCGTACCATTCATGCCATACGCGTAAGGCCATGCCCCATACGCGAATGGGCAGTGGAAATTTGCAGAATTTCCTGCAGAATTTTTTTCTGCTACGGGTTCCCTAAAATCAACCCCAAAAATCCATTTTCCACAACCACCAAGTATCAAAACATGATATAATCATAACAACCAGTATAACATACAATCAAAGATTGAATTTCAGCAGTTAAATTAAGATTCTATGGTAAAATTCCACATTTCCTAACAATATCACCTAACTCTAAAACTCAATAAAACCTTAATCTAAAGAGTCTAACTAGAACCCACCTGGATTACAAGATGAGGAGGTTGCCGATGAGATGAAACGATGAAGATTGGTTGATGATTGGTGACTTAGAGCTCTTGGGGAATTTCCTCTTCTTCCTCTTCCTTCCTTTCTTTCTTTTTCTCTAAGTCTCCCAACTATTACCAAATAAGGAAATGAAAGGAAAATATTCCTACTAACATTAATTGGTCATACCACTAATTATCCAAATTATCTCAACGCACCAATTAATAAAACTCCAAGTTAAACAATATTAATATAATCAAATTCCGAGTTCGTCGGTTTACTCTAATTTCTTTGCCCAATAATTGCTCAGAGTACCCCCGAACCCAGTTGATCATAAAAATATTATCTAAAAATGCTCACAAAATTATGGGGTATTACATCCTCCCCCCCTTAAATAGAAATTCGCCCACGAATTTAAAGAAATTACCTGAAAAGATGAGGATAGACCTCCCGCATTTCCGATTCCAATTCCCAAGTTGCATTTCCCGGACGCGTCTTGTCCCACTGGACCTTAACAAGGGAGATCTCTTTATTCCGCAGCACTTTAGTTTCTCTTCCGGTGATACGACTTGGTTGAGGCTCAAATGTCAAATCAGCTTCTATCTCAATTGTATCTGGAAAAATTGGCTGAAGAGGATCTGGGACAAATTTCCGAAGCTGAGACACATGAAAAACGTCGTGCATTTCTGACAGAGAAGGCGGTAAGGCTAATCTGTAAGCTACTTCTCCAATTCTTTCTAAGACTTGATACGGTCCCACATATCTTGGACATAACTTCCGCGATTTAAATGGTCCCTTCAATTTCAATCTCGGAGTAACCTTCAAAAATACATGACCAACGGTCTCCTACGGTTGTCCGCATAGCTTTTCTGACGATCTTGGGCTTGTTTAATCTTTTCCCGAATCATTCTAATCCTTTCCGTAGTCTCGTGAATAATCTCGGGTCCCAAAATTCTATCATCGCCAACCTCCGTCCAACACAATGGCGTTCTACACTTCCGACCATACAACGCCTCATAAGGTGCCATACCAATACTTGCATGATAACTGTTATTATAAGAGAATTGGATCAACGGCAAAAGTTCTATCCAATTTCCCCCACTTTCAAGCACACAAGCTCTTAACATGTCCTCTATGGTTTGTATTGTCCGTTCCGTCTGACCGTCCATTTGCGGATGGTTCGACGTACTCAAATGTAACCTCGTTCCCATGGCTTGTTGAAAAGCCCTCCAAAATCTGGAAGTAAACTTTGGATCTCTATCCGAAACGATACTAGTAGGAATACCATGCAATCTCACTATCTTTGAAATAAACAACCTTGCGAGATGACTCGCCTTGTAGGTAGTCTTCACAGCCAAGAAATGCCCTGATTTCGTTAATCGGTCCACAATTACCCAAATCGAGTCATAACCACCTTGCGCACGTGGTAAACCCACTGCGAAGTCCATTGAAATACTATCACATTTCCACATCGGAATCTCTAAAGGTTGCAACAAGCCACCCGGCCTTTGGTGCTCAATCTTCACTTGTTGGCACACCACACATTCCGATACATACTCCGCAATATCTCTTTTCATCCCGGACCACCAATAGTCCCTCTTTAAATCTTGATACATCTTTGAAGCACCAGGATGTATAGTAAAAGTACCCTTATGCGCTTCTTCCAAAATCCTTCGTTTTAACTCCGTATTGTCCTGAACACAAATCCTTTGGTTAAACAAAATCGTTCCGTCGGTAGCTCGCACAAAACTCGGTTGTAATAACGCTTCCTGCAATTTCTCGTCTACCCCTTGTTCTTGTTGGATTTCTTCTCTGAGAGTAGAGATAATATTCAAATTTCCCATAACTACACAATCAGGAGTCCAATTAAATTGAAGATTTAGGTCTCTAAACTTTTCCATTAAGGCATACTCTAACATCATCAACTCGGCACTATGCAACTCTTTCCTGCTCAAAGTATCTGCTACCTTGTTCGCTTTACCCGGATGGTACTTTAGTTCAAAATCATAATCTTTCAAATATTCCATCCACCTCCTTTGACGCATATTCAATTCTTTCTGATCAAATAAGTACTTTAAGCTTTTATGGTCACTAAACATCTCAAAACGTACACCATACAAATAGTGACGCCACACTTTCAAGGGAAAAACAACTGCCGCCAATTCTAAATCATGCGTTGGGTAATTCTCTTCATGGACTTTCAGCTGTCGTGAAGCATAAGCCACTACATGTCCCTCTTGCATTAGCACCCCACCTAATCCCTTCTTCGATGCATCACAATATACTTCATATGACTTGCTAGGATCAGGAATAACCAAAACAGGAGCGGTAGTCAATCTCTCCTTCAAACTCCTAAAAATTCTTTCACAAGCAGAATCCCACTCATACGAATACTCCTTCCGAGTAAGTCTTGTTAATGGTAAAGCCAGTTGCCAAAATCCCTTAATAAACCTTCTGTAATACCCTGCCAAACCCAAGAAACTTCTAACTTCAGAAGCATTCTTCGGTCTCTCCCAATTAATCACTGCTTCAACTTTGGATGGATCGACTGCTACACCTCCCTGGGATATGACATGCTCAAGAAAATTAACCTCAGACATCCAAAATTCACACTTACTCAACTTAGCAAAAAGTTGCTTCTCTTGTAAGATGGATAAAACAATTCTTAGGTGTTCTCCGTGCTCTTGAGGATCACGAGAATAAATAAGAATGTCGTCAATGAAAATCACCACAAATTGGTCCAAGTAAGGTTGGAATATCCGATTCATAAAATCCATGAAAACTGTCGGAGCATTAGTCACACCGAAAGGCATCACCAAAAATTCATAATGACCATAACTAGTTCTAAACGCAGTCTTTGGTACATCTGCACTCTTCACCCGAATCTGATGATAACCCGACCGTAGATCAATCTTCGAGAACACACAGGCTCCTTTCAATTGATCCAACAGGTTGTCTATCCTTGGTAATGGGTATTTGTTCTTGATGGTGACCTTATTCAATTGACGGTAATCAATACACAGCCGCATTCCACCATCCTTTTTCTTTACCAATAACACTGGAGCTCCCCAGGGTGAAACACTGGGTCGAACAAAATGCTTAGCCAATAGTTCTTCCAACTGATTCTTTAGTTCTCTTAATTCAAGTGGTGCCATCCGATACGGAGAAACGGATATTGGGGCCGTTCCCGGTATTAGGTCAATAGAGAATTCCACTTCCCTCTCCGGAGGAAGAGAAGTGATATCCTCGGGAAAAACTTCAGGAAAGTCACAAACTACCGGAATACTCAAAACTTGGATGTTACTACTCTCCTCCTTGGTAAGAATCAAAAGAACAGACTTTTCTCCCTCAAACAAGAAATTAATCATTCCCACCGTACCTTCTATAATAGTGGTTAACACATCCTTCGAAGTAGCCTCTTCGGACGGAATAATGATCAGTTTTTCCTCACACCCAATAAACACAGAATTAGCGGAAAGCCAATCCATTCCCAGAACAACATCCACTTTCTTAAGCGGTAAACAAATAAGGTCAATCTGGAAAACTCTTTCATTCACCGACAAAACACAATTCTCACACATCAACGGTGTCTCTACAATCTCGTCCATGGCAGTAGTAACCACCATAGAAGGAAACAAAGGAACAACGTGCAACCCAAGTCGCTTCACGCAACGCGTGGACATAAAAGAATGCGTTGCCCCACAATCAAATAAAACAAAACAAGGATGTCCATTTACGAAACACGTACCCGCAATCAAGGAGTTATCACCCTTTGTCTTCCTTGCATCCAAGGTATACACTCGGCCGGTATTCTTCCCTTGTGCCTGATTCCTACCCTGAAGACAATCCTTCGCCATGTGGCCCACCTTATTACACTGATAACATCTTATTCCCTCCAAACTACACCTACCATAATGATTCCGTCCACACATACGACATACCAGAGGCACACTAGTTCTAGAACCCTGAGCTTGCTTCCCTTTAAAGGATTGTTGCCTTGGTCTAACCAGCTGATTCGGTCTCCCTCGATCACTTTGATTCATCCTACTCAAATCTCCTTCTATTTGTACCTTTTTCAAACTATGCTCCGCAACATAACACTGTCGTAACAATTCAGCATAGATAGTAAATTCTCTCTGAGATACACTGTGTGAAATTTCAGCCCTTAAACCAAACAGAAACTGATCAATCTTCCACCTCTCATCAGGAGCATACATGGCTTGTCTAGAATAAGCGGCCATAGTTTCAAATTCCTCAGCATAAGAAGCCACAGTCAACTTTCCTTGTCTCAATTGTTGAAACTCGAATTCCTTCTGAGATCTCAAGGAACTTGGAAAATATTTCTCCATAAAAATTACCTTAAACTGCTCCCATACCTTTGGTACCTCCTGAATTGTCATCAAAGCTGAAGCACTTTCCCACCACCTCATGGCCGAACCCTTCAACACGTGAGAGGCGAAGACCACCTTGTTTTCCTCACTGCACTGAACTATTAGGAAAATCCGTTCCATACCTGATATCCATTCATGACCCTTTACTAGATCTAACCCTCCCTGAAATTCCGGGGGATTCATACGGATGAAATCCCTAAAGGTTCCCCCTGCAGCTTCTGGTACCACAACTAGAGGATGCACACGACCAGCCATTTGCTGTACCATTTGTTGCACAAACTGATTCTGCTGCTGTTGCATCTATTGCATAAATTGGTATAAAGGTGCATTTCCCTCATCACCCGGCGGATTAGTCCCTGCTGGAGTGGTCCTTCGTCTACCACGGTTGTTTCTGGGCATGTCAGCCATGTTCTTGAATTTCATACAGATAGGATTAAGTTGATCAGACTCAATACCATAAATATAACAGACAAGACCCATGGCGTCACGCCGCATATGAAACGGAAAGAAAACTTATTCTATTTCATGGCTAGGTCGAGGATACGACCTGCTCTGATACCAACTGTAACGCCCACATATATATATATATATGCATCAAATCATATATTATACATGAAAAGTACGTTTGGTACTGAAATATACAATAAGTTCTTAGTGAACACATTATACATATACATGCCCAAAAAGCCTAATACAAAAAAACTACGGCATGCTATATCTACAAGATGTTTCAAAAGACAAAACACTAAGAACTAGATCACTAATGATCTCAAAAACTCCACAACGGAAGCGAAGCCATCAGATAAGTAAGGATAATCACACGGCCTTATCCTTACCCTTCGCGGAACATGCAGTACCTGTGATGTAAACAACAACAGTGGGGTGAGATACATCAAATCTTAGTGAGTTCCCTATCTTAAAGTCCTCTCGGCTCTACAAGGTTCTAATAAATCTAACTCAAGTCAAAAGGGAAAGGAAGTGACTTTGAGTACACACACTATATAAATAACCACACCGGTGAGCCTGTTAACTCACACTAGTACCAAAGTACGTCCTGAGCCTGTGAGCTCAAGAATCTCACTAATCAGTAACCATACCAAGGCATCCCCTTTTCCCGCCCGCTTCTACGTCTAGAAGAAGACCCGAGTCATGGATCCTCGAAATTACTTGGCATACGAAATGGATTCGGGAACAACGGCCTGTTAGCTGTGAACCGTCACTTCTCATGGCCTGTTAACCATCACAAGTCTCTACCCTTAGGTTCCATTCGTACTATATGCGGGAATCAAACCTGCCAAGTAATGGCGCATATGTTTCAGAGGAGCTCGAGACCCATGAAACGCACTATCAATAATAATAACCGGTTGCGATTACACAATACACACGCCTCGGCCTTACTTGCACGAGCGTTGCCACTATGTCATTTCACACTTTCCGACATTATTTAGGGTAATGGTTCTCACTCTTCCTATTCCATATTTTAGCATGCATACATATTTAACAACAATTACACACCATCAAATGCTAAAAATCAACAAAACGACACTATTCCCAAAATCCCGACATAATTAAATTGGCCAACAACTTTAAAACCATTTTCATAAGAAACACATTCTGTTAGCTTTCCAATGATATCAAAAATATTATAAACGGATAACCGAGTCAAAAGTTATGGACATAACCAAAAATAGCATCGCGAAAAAACACAACTGTGCAATTTTCCTGACCGTACGCGTATTGCCTTGTGCCATACGCGTACCTCCCATCTGGCTCGCCCAGCCATAAGCGTATTGCCCCAGGTGATACGCGTATGGGCAGAGCTGTTTTCCCCTTGAAAATTTCCATTTTTCCTCCATTACGCGTACCATACATGCCATACGCGTAAGGCCATGCCCCATACGCGTATGGGCAGTGGAAATTTGCAGAATTTCCTGCAGAATTTTTTTCTGCTACGGGTTACCCAAAAATCCATTTTCCACAACCACCAAGTATCAAAACATGATATAATCATAACAACCAGTATAACATACAATCAAAGACCGAATTTCAGCAGTTAAATTAAGATTCTATGGTAAAATTCCACATTTCCTAACAATATCACCTAACTCTAAAACTCAATAAAACCTTAATCTAAAGAGTCTAACTAGAACCCACCTGGATTATAAGATGAGGAGGTTGCAGATGAGATGAAACGATGAAGATTGGTTGATGATTGGTGACTTAGAGCTCTTGGGGAATTTCCTCTTCTTCCTCTTCCTTCCTTTCTTTCTTTTTCTCTAAGTCTCCCAACTATTACCAACTAAGGAAATGAAAGGAAAATATTCCTACTAAAATTAATTGGTCATACCACTAATTATCCAAATTATCTCAACGCACCAATTAATAAAACTCCAAGTTAAACAATATTAATATAATCAAATTCCGAGTTCGTCGGTTTACTCTAATTATTTTGCCCAATAATTGCTCAGAGTACCCCAGAACCCAGTTGATCATAAAAATATTATCCAAAAATGCTCAAAAAATTATGGGGTATTACAATGGTTCTACTATTCACCACATAAAACAAACTTTGTTATATATCATCTCTTCCAAACTTCTTAGGTTAAATCCATGTTAACTAAGGTTTATAAATGGATTTGCCCATAACTTTTATATTTAAGATGACTTCTCTGTTAGTTTGGACTAATGTGGCTAAATAATTCCTTGATGGATCATTATGTCAAAATCAAATGTTTTGAATAAATACTAAATTTATACGTTGAGCTTAAACGTAAGTTTATTTATGTTTCTTTCATAAAATTTGTTGGAGTTTATACCAAGGAAGTATTGTTTGATCAACTTCTTATAAAGGTTTATGAACTTCAGTGTATTTTTCGTTATTTTACTTTTAAAGAATTTGATATCTTATATGGTAGTTATGTAAAGTCGCAAAAATCATGACTAATATGATAAAAACAATATTAAAGCACTCAAATCTAACTTAAATTTTTATGTTTTACTAATGATGTTATGGTCATAAATAATTGTTTTACGGATTTAAATAGAATTCTAAATGAAGATGACCACTTCACAAACATAGATTTGATATTGTTATGTTGAAATCTTTATTTTTGGCTGAGTTTAGAACTAGGTGACATGAAACTTAATGTTCCACTAAAATTAAAAATTGATCATTAAAAATAATACGTTTATAAACCATAACAAGTATTTATGGTTGTAAATCATAGGCTTAGAAACTAGTTAGTAGTTCTTATTTAAAATTTTGTAATAATGAAATAACAATATGTTATTCTTTTCTATACGTTGGAATGAGTTTTCATCATTTTAATTATCATTTATATCAAACTTATAATGTTTATCATGTTCACTCTATTCTAATTTATTGCATTTGGTTATAATAATTTTAGAATAACATAACATAGTATTTGTGTCCAAATAAATAATAAATTAATAAGAATTTTGAGGGTTATTGGTTATTATATCTATGAAATAGTTTAGAGGAATAATAAATAGTTTTTATTTAATTTTAAAAAATTACTTTCTAAAACTTTAGAATGATGTAAAAGTTATTTATTAATAGGACGGTGTGTTAAAATCGTTGAATAAGTTGTTAGTTTGTATAGAGTTAATAATGTTTACAATCATTTGATTATTTAGTTTTGAAAATTAGAAATATATTTTTTGATTTTATAACATTTTAATTATATTTTTAATTTTTATAATTTTTGTATTAATATATTTGAAATTGATAATCATTCAACTAATTGGTTATGTATATAATATGACATAAAATATTATAATAAAAATGAATAGTTTTTTATTTTTTTATTTATTTAAATGGTTTATTATAATATTTAGAAAAGTTTTTAATACTTTTATAAATTTGTTTTTATTATTTGGAAACGGTTATAATTATAATAATATAATAATCACTGAAGTAGTAAAAAAATTAAATTGGAAGTTAGTTTTGAAAATTTTGGAATGATTTATCATTTTGAATGATTTCTATATATATCTTTTGAGAAATAATTTTATAATTTTGGAATAACTTAAACATTCTTTATATATATATATATATATATATATATATTGACGCGCACACACATGACACAATACTAGAATAGTATTTCACACACTTACATTGTAGAATCAATTTCTCCATTGATCGATTTGTTTAGAAATTACAATTGTAAGATCACAATTTCGTAAGTGCGTTACGATTTTAAATTAATTTCTTTTCAGTTTCGTTTTATTTTATTTGATTCATTTGAATCATATAGACACATGAGGAAAATATACAATGTATTATCATATTCATTTATATTACATTGTTCCACGAGCCACATGGTTGATTTCTTGTTTTGTTGTTTAGGGCAATTATAGACGATTTTGATGCTATTTTATACATTTGTTTCAGCTTTTATGTTTGATATTAAGGGTTTCACTATAAATCTTATTAATAGGTTGAGTCGTATTCTATAAACATATTAAGTTATTATCTACACAACATGTGCCTCATTCATCCATGTTGAACATCTCTTCCTCCTCCTGAAAAGATAGCAAAAGGTTTTTTTTTATGTTGGGTTTAAACGTTCAAATTACATACCTAATGAATTGATTATTGTTTGAATTAAATTTGAAAATTTTAACTTTTTTTGCGATGATAGTTTTCATATATTTTATAGTCTAAAGAAATACATATAAGTTACTACGTGCATTAATATTCATGTTTATTTGGAATCAAATTCTTTAAAATTATAACTATCTAACGTCACCTTGCTTAACCAAAACTGCAACCATTGTATTATAATATAAACAAGAATAATTGCGTTTCACTTCTTCGTATAGATTTAGGATTTCTTCAAAGCTTTTAATTTTGGCATAGCCATCCATCATGGTTCTACTATTCACCACATAAAACAAACTTTCTTATATATCATCTCTTCCAAAGTTCTTAGGTTAAATCCGTGTTAACTAAAGTTTATAAATGGATTTGGACATAACTTTTATATTTGAGATGGCTTATCTGTTAGTTTGGACTAATGTGGCTAAATAATTCCTTGATGGATAATTATGTTAAAATTAAATGTTTTGAATAAATACTAAATTTATACGTTGTGCTTAAACGTAAGTTAATTTATATTTCTTTCATAAAATTTGTTGGAGTTTATACCAAGGAAGTATTGCTTGATCAACTTCTTATAAAGGTTTACAAACTTGAGTGTATTTTTCGTTATTTTACTTTTAAAGAATTTGATATCTTATATGGTAGTTATGTAAAGTCGCGAAAATCATGACTAATATGATAAAAACAATATTAAAGCACTCAAATCTAACTTAAATTTTTATGTTTTACTAATGATGTTATGGTCATAAATAATTGTTTTAGGGATTTAAATAGAATTCTAAAAGAAGATGATGTAATGCCCCGTAAATTATTTTACTCTAGATGATATTATTATTGATCTACTGGGTTTCGGTCTACTCTGAGAATTTATTTGGATAAAATAAATAGAGGAAATTGATGAGCTCAGTGCAAATCAATTAATATTATCTGACTCTGAGGTTTTAAGTATTTGAACTTTAGAGACTTTTTGGACAATTAGTAGTGTTACTATATATTTGGTTTTCCTTTATCATTTCTTTTTCTCTTTTTCTCTTCATTTGGGGAAAGGATAGAAAAAAGGAAGAAAGAAAGAAGAAGTGAAGAAAAGAGATAAGGAGAGAAAACTTAGAAGTTGAAAGATCAAGAACATCATCAAATCTTCATCAATTCATCTCATCTTCTTCATCAATCATATTCATCTTCATCTTACTAGAGGTGGGTTCTAGTTAGGACATTAGTTTTAGAGTTGTGGAAATGTTTGAGTTAGTTCAGAATTGTTGGAAATCGATAAGCTAACGGTTAAAAATTGATATAATTTGTGTAGTATGACCATATTATGCATATAAACGTTGTTGATGCTTGTTTGTGATGTTTGAAATTGATTGGGTTAAGAAATGGGGATTTTGGGGCTTTGGGACCATGGAACCCATAAGGGAAGAATTCTGGTTCTGGTGTGATTCGCCAGGTGAATTGAGAATTCTCCAGGCGAATTAAGTCTTGCCACTATCTCGCCAGGCGAAAACCAGATTCGCCACGCGAATTTGGAGAGATAGAAAAGTGTTAGCTACTGGAACTTTTTATTTTTCTTAAATTGGAGTCTCGCCACTGTCTCGGCAGGCGAAGTGCTGGCGGAAGGGAGTTTCGCCAGGCGAAGTGCTGGCGAAGGGGGATTCGCCAGGCGAAATACAGATTCGCCAGGAGAATCTGCCTGGGACCAAATATTTTTCTTTCTTCATAAATCTATAACTTTTGACTCGTTTATCCGATTTAACAGTTCTTTATATCGTTGTGAAGCTAAGGAAATATTCTATGCAAGGGAGATGAAAAATGTTAATTTTACTGTCCGATTAAAGAATCGGAGAAATTCCAAAAGTGGTATATTATGTGTCACTTGTCGGATATGATTCTATTGTGCAATTATGATATATCTTAACTACCATATTATTGTTTAGCATCGTTGTTATTGAATAGGCATGTTAAAATATGAAATAGGTAGGGTGAGGATTATTACCATAACAATGTTAGAACCTAGTAACGGATAGGAAATGGTTGAATAACATAGCGACGACGCTCGTGCAAGAGAGGTCGAGGCGTGCGTCTATTATCGAATGGTTGTATGTGAAATCACGAATCGTAACCACTATTCTATTATGTTCCATTTCATGAGTAACGAGCTCCTCTGTAATGAATGCACGATTTCTTGGTAGGTTTGATTCCCAATGTTATAGTACGAATGAAGCCTACGGGTAAAGAGACTTGTGACGGGTATGAGCCGTGTGAAGTGACGGATCACAGGTACGGGCCGATGATCCCGAATCCATTTCGTATGCTAAGAAATCTACGAGGGTCCATGACTCGTTACAACTTCTAGACGTAGAAGAGTGCGGGAGAAAGGGGATACCTTGACCGGTTTAACGATAGTGATACATTTCGGGTTAACGAACTCGATAGAATCAAAACATATGGTGTGTGTTCTCAAAGTCACTTCCCTTCCCATTTGACTTGAGTTAGGATATTAGAACCTTGTAAAGCCGAAAGAATCCATAGGATAGCGAATTCACTGAGATTTGATGTATCTCACCCCACTGTTGTTGTTTACATCACAGGTACTACAGGTTCGGTGAAGGGTAAGGACAAAGTGGTTTGACTTTTCCTTACGGATCGTAGATTTTGAGATGGCATGGCTTCCGCTATGACGTTTTATTTTGAGATTATTGTATTGATCTAGTTGTTAGTGCAATTTAGGATATCTTGTATATGTTATGCCGCACACGTTAGAACTTTGTATTTAGGGCATTTAATGTATACAATGTGTTAACTAGGAACTTGTATATATTTCAGTACCAAACGTATTATTCATGTATGATATATGCTTTGATGTATGTATGTATATATATGGGCGTTACAGATGAACTCTTCACAAACATAGATTTAATATTGTTATGTTGAAATTTTTATTTTTGGCTGAGATTAGAACTAGGTGACATGAAACTTAATGTTCCACTAAAATTAATAATTGATCATTAAAAATAATACGTTTATAAACCATAACAAGTATTTATGGTTGTAAATCATAGGCTTAGAAACTACTCCCTCCGTCTCACAATAGGTGTTCTCTTTGAGATTTTCACACTTTTTAAGATAATGATTAATTGTGTTGATTTCAATAATAAAACGAGTGTCATTTACTAAGATAACCTTATTACTAATAGATAGTGGAGTAGTTAAGTGAATTAAAATACAATAAATAAGGGTAAGTTAATGGAAAGAAATAATAAATATTACATTGGTATTCTAAAGGGACAAATAATTTGAGACAAATAAAAAAATGAAAGAGGACACCTATTATGAGACGAAGGGAGTAATTAGTAGTTCTTATTTAAAATTTTGTAATAATGAAATAACAATATGTTATTCTTTTCTATTCGTTGGAATGAGTTATCATCATTTTAATTATCATTTATATCAAACTTCTAATGTTTATCATGTTCACACTATTCTAATTTATTGCATTTGGTTATAATAATTTTAGAATAACATAACATAGTATTTGTGTCCAAACAAATAATAAATTAATAAGAATTTTGAAGGTTATTGGTTATTATATCTATGAAATAGTTTAGAGGAATAATAAATAGTTTTTATTTAATTTTAAAAAATTACTTTCTAAAACTTTAGAATGATGTAAAAGTTATTTATTAATAGGACGGTGTGTTAAAATCGTTGAATAAGTTGTTAGTTTGTATAGAGTTAATAGTGTTTACAATCATTTGATTATTTAGTTTTGAAAATTAGAAATATATTTTTTGATTTTATAACATTTTAATTATATTTTTAATTTTTATAATTTTTTTATTAATATATTAGAAATTGATAATCATTCAACTAATTGGTTATGTATATAATATGACATAAAATATTATAATAAAAATTAATAGTTTTTAATTTTTTCTTGATTTAAATGGTTTATTATAATATTTAGAAAAGTTTTTAATACTTTTATAAATTTGTTTTTATTATTTGGAAACGGTTATAATTATAATAATATAATAATCACTGAAGTAGTAAAAAAATTAAATTGGAAGTTAGTTTTGAAAATTTTGGAATGATTTATCATTTTGGATGATTTCTATATATATCTTTTGAGAAATAATTTTATAATTTTGGAATAACTTAAACACCTTCTTTATATATATATATATATATATATATATATATATATATATATATATATATATATATATATATATATTGATGCGCACACACATGACGCTATACTAGAATAGTATTTCACACACTTACATTGTAGAATAAATTTCTCCATTGATCGATTTGTTTAGAAATTACAATTGTACGATCACAATTTCGTAAGTGCCTTACGATTTTAAATTAATTTCTTTTCAGTTTCGTTTTATTTTATTTGATTCATTTGAATCATATAGACACATGAGGAAAATATACAATGTATTATCATATTCATTTATATTACATTGTTCCACGAGCCACATGGTTTATTTCTTGTTTTGTTGTTCAGGGCAATTATAGACGATTTTGATGCTATTTTATACATTTGTTTCAGCTTTTATGTTTGATATTAAGGGTTTCACTATAAATCTTATTAATAGGTTGAGTCGTATTCTATAAACATATTAAGTTATTATCTACACAACATGTGCCTCATTCATCCATGTTGAGCATCTCTTCCTCCTCCTGAAAAGATAGCAAAAGTTTTTTTTTTATGTTGGGTTTAAACGTTCAAATTACATACCTAATGAATTGATTATTGTTTGAATTAAATTTGAAAATTTTAACTTCTTTTGCGATGATAGTTTTCATATATTTTATAGTCTAAAGAAATACGTATAAGTTACTACGTGCATTAATATTCATGTTTATTTGGAATCAAGTTCTTTAAAATTATAACTATCTAACGTCACCTTGCTTAACCAAAACTGCAACCATTGTATGATAATATAAACAAGAATAATTGTGTTTCACTTCTTCGTATAGATTTAGGATTTCTTCAAAGCTTTTAATTTTGGCATAGCCATCCATCATGGTTCTACTATTCACCACATAAAACAAACTTTCTTATATATCATCTCTTCCAAAGTTCTTAGGTTAAATCCATGTTAACTAAAGTTTATAAATGGATTTGGTCATAACTTTTATATTTGAGATGGCTTATCTGTTAGTTTGGACTAATGTGGCTAAATAATTCCTTGATGGATCATTATGTTAAAATTAAATGTTTTGAATAAATACTAAATTTATACGTTGTGCTTAAACGTAAGTTTATTTATATTTCTTTCATAAAATTTGTTGGAGTTTATACCAAGGAATTATTGTTTGATCAACTTCTTATAATGGTTTACAAAATTGAGTGTATTTTTCGTTATTTTACTTTTTAAGAATTTGATATCTTATATGGTAGTTATGTAAAGTCGAAAAAATCATGACTAATATGATAAAAACAACATTAAAGCACTCAAATCTAACTTAAATTTTTATGTTTTACTAATGATGTTATGGTCAAAAATAGTTGTTTTAGGGATTTAAATAGAATTCTAAAAGAAGATGATGTAATACCCCGTAAATTATTTTACTCTAGATGATATTATTATTGATCTACTGGGTTTCGGTCTACTCTGAGAATTTATTTGGATAAAATAAATAGAGGAAATTGATGAGCTCAGTGCAAATCAATTAATATTATCTGACTCTGAGGTTTTAAGTATTTGAACTTTAGAGACTTTTTAGACAATTAGTAGTGTTACTATATATTTGGTTTTCCTTTATCATTTCTTTTTGTCTTTTTCTCTTCATTTGGGGAAAGGATAGAAAAAAGGAAGAAAGAAAGAAGATGTAATACCCCGTAAATTTATAAACGCTCTAGTTAATATTTTTATGATCAACTGGGTTCCGGTGTACTCTGAGCAATTATTAGAGGAAATAATTAGAGTAAACTGACGAACTCAGTGTTGATTAAATTAATAGTATTTAACTTTGAGTTTTATTGTTTGATGCATTTGAGCTAATTTGGATATTTAGTAGTATTACTAATAAGTGGTAATTTTTCTATACTATCTATTTTTCTCTCCACTTCATTTGGAAACAAAGAGAAAGTTAGAAACATTGAAGGAAAGTGAAGGAAAGGAAAAGTGAAGGAGAGAAAAGAGGAAAAGCTCAAGAACATCAAGAATCATCATCAATCTTCATCCAATCTTCTCAATCATCTTCATCTTCATCTTGCTAGAGGTGGGTTCTAGATAGATGCTCTAGATGTAGAATTCCATGTATTTTGGAGTTAGGGTAGAATTGTGAGAAAAGGAGTAATTATGTTAAAATCATGCAGTTAACGGATGAAATGTGAGATAATCGTTGTTAAATGCTTGCTGTTAGGATTATACCATGTTTTGTTGACTATAATGAGGTTTGGATGTGTTTTGGTTGGAAAATAATTGATTTTGGGGTTGGAGACAGCGCTGTTGAGAAGTGGAATTTTCCAAGCTTCGCCTAGCGAACCTGGGGCGAGTCCCAGCGAACGGATTTTTGAGGGTTCGCCTAGCGAACCTGCCAGCGAAGGTCAGCGAGTGTTCGCCAGGGACGTTCGCCTAGCGAACATTGAGTGTTTTCAGTGCTGTTTGCTACTGCCTCGTTTCGCTAAGTCGTTCGCGAAGTGAAGGGCGAGGCGAGTGTTCGCCAGAGTGTTCGCGGAGCGAACTTTATGTCTGTTTCTATTCTGTTTGTGCATTCGCCAGGAGCTTCGCCTCGCGAAGGGGGAGCGAAGTCTCGCTGGCATGTTCGCCCAGCGAACATGGCTGTGTGTGGAATTTTATTTATTTCATAACTTTTGCATCGTTTATCCGTTTTGTGTATTCTCGATATCGATGTGAAACTGTGAATAACCTCTATTTAATAGAAGGAAGAGATATTGGTTGATGCCCGATTAAATGAATCGGAGGGAACCGTAAATCGACGTAATATGTGATATGTCGACTTTTATCTGTGAATGGTGTGTAATTGTTGTTGAAAATGTATGCATGCTAAATTATGAAATAAGTAGAGTGAGGACAATTACCATAAGCAGTGTTGGAAGATTTAGACCGAATAAACACTAGTATGGAACATGTGTGTTAACCGTTTGGTTATGCTAAGGCATTGTGGCCCTGTGATTGTCAAATACAATCACGATCGTGTATGATCACGTAATCGTAACCGGTTATCTTTGCGAGTGCGTTTCATGGGTCTCGAGCTCCTCTGAAACTTGTGCACAACTACTTGACAGGTTTGATCCCCGTGTGCAGTACGAATGGCGCTCTGGGAGCGTATGCTTGTGACGGTTTATGGCCGTGTGAAGCGACGGTTCATAACGGTTTATGGCCCGTAGAACCCGAATCCATTCGTATGTCAAGTAGGTTCAAGGATCCATGACTCGGATCGTCTTCTAGACGTAGAAGCGGACGGGAAAAGGGGATGCCTTGGTGTGGTTACGGATTAGTGATATTGTGGGTTGATGAACTCATAACATGTTTCCATATAGTGTGCGTGTACTCAAAGTCACTCCCCTTTTCTCTTTTGACTTGAGTTAGGTTTGTTAGAACCTTGTAGAGCCGAGAGGACTTTAAGATAGGGAACTCACTGAGATTTGATGTATCTCACCCCACTGTTGTTGTTTACATCACAGGTTCTGCAGGTCCAGCGAAGGGTAAGGACAAGGCTATTTGACTTTCCTTACGGATCGTGGTTTTGTGATGGCATGGCTTCCGCTATGGCGTTATGTTTTAAGATCATTGCATTGATCTAGTTCTTAGTTTTTATCTTTTCGAACATCTTGTATATGTAATGCCTAAGACTTTTAGTATTTTGTATTAGAGGCAATTATGTATATAATGTGTTAACTAGGAACTTATTTTTTTTCAGTACCAAAAGTGAAACTCGTGTATAATATATGATTTGAGGCATGTATTGTATAGGGTCTTTACAGTTGGTATCAGAGCAGGTCGTATCCTCGACCTAGCCATGAAATAGAATAAGTGTTTCTTTCCGTTTCAGATACGTGGTGTCGCCTTGGGTCTTGCATGTTATATTTATAGTATTGGGGCTGATCAACTTAATCCTATTTGTATGACATTCAGGAACATGGCTGACGGACGTAGAAACAACCGTGGAAGACCCAGAACTCCGAGAACTACTCCAGCTGGGACAGTTCCACAGGGTGATGAAGGGAATGCCCCTTTGTACCAATTTATGCAACAGATGCAGCAGCAGCAGAATCAGTTCATGCAAGGGATGATGCAACAAATGGCTGATGGTCTACATCCTCCAGTAGTTGTTCCGGAAGTCACAGGAGGAACCTACCGGGAATTTGTTCGGATGAATCCTCCTGAGTTCCATGGAGGGCTAGATCCGGTGAAGGCACACGAGTGGATAACAGGTATGGAAAGGATTTTTCAGATAGTTCATTGCAGTGAAGAGAATAAGGTGGTATTTTCTTCTCACTGGTTGAAGGGTCCTGCCATGAGGTGGTGGGAGAGCGCTTCAGCCTTGATGACAATTCAAGAGGTGCCAAAAGTGTGGGAACAGTTTAAAGTAATCTTTATGGAGAAATATTTTCTGAGTTCTTTAAGGTCGCAAAAGGAGTTTGAATTTCAACAGTTGAGACAGGGCAACTTATCAGTGGCTTCTTATGCTGAAAAATTTGAGAACATGGCTGACTATTTCAGACAGACCATGTATGCTCCGGATGAGAGGTGGAAGATAGATCAGTTTCTGTTTGGTTTAAGGGCTGAGATTTCACACAGCGTGTCTCAACGGGAATTTACTACTTATGCTGAAATGTTAAGACAGTGTTATGTGGCGGAAAATAGTTTGAAAAAGGTACAAATGGAGGTGGATTCGAATAGGGCGACTCAAAGTGACCGTGGAAGGTCGAATCAACAGTTTAGGCAAAGGCAACAGTCCTCCAAAGGGAAGCAAGTACAGAGTTCTAGAACTAGTGTACCTCCGGTGTGTCGTACTTGTGGTCGGAATCATTACGGCCGATGTGGTATCGAAGGTGTGAGGTGTTATCAGTGTCAGAAGGTGGGCCACTTGGCGAGGGATTGTCCTCAGAGTAGAAATCAGACACAAGGGAAGACTACGGGCCGAGTGTATACCTTGGATGCGAGGAAGGCAAAGGGGGACAACTCCTTGATTGCGGGTACGTGTTTCGTAAATGGACAACCTTGCTTTGTTTTATTTGATTGTGGGGCAACTCATTCTTTTGTGTCCACGCGTTGTGCAAAGCGACTTGGGTTGCAAACTATTCCTCTATTTCCTCCTATGGTGGTTACTACCGCTATAGATGAAATTGTTGAAACACCGTTGATGTGTGAAAATTGTGTGTTGTCGGTTAACGAAAGAGTTTTCCAAATTGATCTTATTTGCCTGCCGCTCAAGAAAGTGGATGTTGTTCTGGGAATGGATTGGCTTTCAACTAATTCGGTTTTTATCGGCTGTGAGGAGAAGTTAATCATTATTCCATCTGCTGAGGCTACTTCTAAGGATGTGTTATCAACGATTTTAGAAGGTACGGTGGGAATGGTAAATTTCTTATTCGAGAAGGAGAAAACTGTTTTAATGGTTCTTACTACGGAGGGAAGTAGTGAACAGCAAGTTCTGAGTATTCCCATAGTGTATGAGTTTCCTGAAGTGTTTCCAGAGGATGTTTCTTCTCTTCCTCCGGAGAGAGAAGTTGAGTTCTCTATTGACCTGATACCAGGAACGGCTCCTATATCCGTTTCTCCGTATCGGATGGCACCGCTTGAGTTAAGAGAGTTGAAGGACCAATTGGAGGAATTGATGTCTAAGCATTTTGTTAGACCTAGTGTTTCACCTTGGGGAGCTCCAGTATTATTGGTAAAGAAGAAAGATGGGGGAATGCGGTTGTGCATTGATTATCGTAAGTTGAACAAAGTCACTATTAAGAACAAGTACCCCTTGCCCAGGATAGACGACTTGTTAGATCAATTGAAAGGAGCCTGTGTGTTCTCGAAGATTGATTTACGGTCGGGTTATCATCAGATTCGAGTGAAGAGTTCCGATGTGCCAAAAAATGCATTTAGAACCCGTTACGGTCATTACGAATTCCTAGTGATGCCTTTCGGTGGGACTAATGCTCCAGCTGTTTTTATGGATTACATGAATCGAATATTTCAGGCTTACTTTGACCAATTTGTGGTAATCTTTATTGACGACATTCTTATTTATTCTCGTACTCCACAAGAGCATGGAGAACATCTGAGATTTTCTTATCGGTTTTGCGGGAGAAGCAATTGTTTGCTAATTTAAGCAAGTGTGAGTTTTGGATGTCGGAAGTTAATTTTCTTGGACATGTTATATCTCAGGGTGGTGTGGCGGTAGATCCATCAAAGGTAGAAGCAGTTATTAATTGGGAGAGACCGAGAAGTGTTTCAGAAGTCAGAAGTTTCTTGGGATTGGCTGGTTACTATAGAAGATTTATTAAGGGTTTTTCTCAATTAGCCTTACCAATGACGAAACTTACCCGGAAGGATGTTGCTTTTGAGTGGCATTCGAGTTGTGAACAAAATTTTATGAAATTGAAGAAAAGTTTGACGAGTGCTCCAGTATTAATTATTCCTGATCCTAATAACTCTTATGAAGTGTTCTGTGATGCTTCTAAGAGGGGATTAGGGGGTGTTCTGATGCAAGGAGGTCAAGTAGTAGCTTACGCTTCTCGACAGTTGAAAGTTCATGAAATGAATTATCCAACTCATGACTTAGAACTAGCTGCCGTGGTGTTTATACTGAAGGTGTGGCGTCATTATTTGTATGGTGTACGCTTTGAAATGTTCAGTGACCACAAAAGTTTGAAGTATTTGTTTGACCAGAAGGAGTTGAATATGCGACAAAGAAGATGGATGGAGTACTTGAAAGATTATGACTTTGAACTAAAGTATCACCCAGGAAAGGCGAATAAAGTAGCGGATGCTTTAAGTCAGAAAAGGGTGCATAGTGCAGAATTGATGATTTTGGAGTATTCGTTGTTGGAAAAGTTTAGAGACCTAAATCTCCAATTTGTGTGGACTCCAAGTGGTGTAATTATGGGGAATTTGAATGTTAATTCTACTCTAAGAGTGGAAATTCAACAAGAACAACTGTTAGAGGAGGAGTTACAAGAGTTGTTACTTCAACCGGGCTTTACACGAGCAACGGATGGAATTATTCTGTTTAATCAACGGATATGTGTTCCGAAAGATGAAACATTGAAAAGGAAAATTTTAGACGAAGCTCATAAAGGTACTTTTATGATACATCCTGGTTCTTCGAAGATGTATCAGGATTTAAAGAAGGATTATTGGTGGTCTGGGATGAAAAAGGATATAGCGGAGTATGTGTCAGAATGTGCAGTATGTCAACAGGTGAAGATTGAACACCAAAGACCGGGCGGTTTGTTACAACCTCTGGATATTCCGATTTGGAAGTGGGATAGTATTTCTATGGATTTTGCAGTGGGTTTACCTCGTACACAGGGAGGTTATGATTCTATTTGGGTGATTGTAGATCGACTAACAAAATCTGCGCATTTATTAGCCGTGAAGACTACTTATAAGGCAAGTCATCTTGCGAGGTTGTTTATTGCCGAGATTGGGAGATTGCATGGTGTTCCTTCTAATATTGTGTCCGATAGAGACCCGAAGTTTACTTCGAGATTTTGGAAAGTGTTCCAACAAGCGATGGGTACGAATTTGCGTTTAAGCACGTCGAATCATCCTCAAACAGATGGTCAGACTGAGCGAACAATACAAACAATGGAGGATATGTTAAGAGCTTGTGTGCTAGAGAGTAGAGGAAATTGGAAAGAACTTTTGCCGTTAATTGAGTTTTCCTATAACAATAGTTATCATGCGAGCATCGGTATGGCTCCTTATGAAGCATTGTATGGGAGAAAATGTAGAACACCTTTATGTTGGGCTGAAATTGGCGAAGATAGGATTTTGGGACCCGAGATTATTCAAGAAACTACGGAAAAGATTCGAATGATCCGTGAGAAAGTTAAACAGGAACAAGATCGTCGGAAGAGTTATGCAGACAATCGTAGGAGACCTTTGGAATTTGAGGAAGGTGACCATGTATTTCTGAAAGTTACTCCGAGGTTGAGATTGAGAGGTCCGTTTAAGTCACGCAAGTTAAGTCCGAGATACGTGGGACCGTATCAGATTTTAGAAAGGATAGGTGAAGTTGCTTACAGATTAGCCTTACCGCCTTCTCTGTCAGAGATGCACGATGTTTTTCATGTATCTCAGCTCCGTAAGTTTGTTCCTGATCCTCTTCAACCAATTCTACCAGAATCGGTGGAAATAGAAGCGGATTTGACTTTTGAACCACAACCGAGTTGTATCGTGGGAAGAGAGACGAAAGTGTTAAGGAACAAAGATATTCCACTTGTTAAGGTGCAATAGGATATGACGCATCCGGGTGATGCTACGTGGGAGCTAGAATCGGAAATGCGAGATTCTTATCCGCATCTGTTCAGGTAATCTTTTAAATTCGAGGACGAATTTCTATTTAAGGGGGGGAGGATTTAACACCCCGTAAATTTATAAACGCTCTAGTTAATATTTTTATGATCAACTGGGTTCCGGTGTACTCTGAGCAATTATTAGAGGAAATAATTAGAGTAAACTGACGAACTCAGTGTTGATTAAATTAATAGTATTTAACTTTGAGTTTTATTGTTTGATGCATTTGAGCTAATTTGGATATTTAGTAGTATTACTAATAAGTGGTAATTTTTCTATACTATCTATTTTTCTCTCCACCTCATTTGGAAACAAAGAGAAAGTTAGAAACATTGAAGGAAAGTGAAGGAAAGGAAAAGTGAAGGAGAGAAAAGAGGAAAAGCTCAAGAACATCAAGAATCATCATCAATCTTCATCCAATCTTCTCAATCATCTTCATCTTCATCTTGCTAGAGGTGGGTTCTAGATAGATGCTCTAGATGTAAAATTCCATGTATTTTGGAGTTAGGGTAGAATTGTGAGAAAAGGAGTAATTATGTTAAAATCATGCAGTTAACGGATGAAATGTGAGATAATCGTTGTTAAATGCTTGCTGTTAGGATTATACCATGTTTTGTTGACTATAATGAGGTTTGGATGTGTTTTGGTTGGAAAATAATTGATTTTGGGGTTGGAGACAGCGCTGTTGAGAAGTGGAATTTTCCAGGCTTCGCCTAGCGAACCTGGGGCGAGTCCCAGCGAACGGATTTTTGAGGGTTCGCCTAGCGAACCTGCCAGCGAAGGTCAGCGAGTGTTCGCCAGGGACGTTCGCCTAGCGAACATTGAGTGTTTTCAGTGCTGTTTGCTACTGCCTCATTTCGCTAAGTCGTTCGCGAAGCGAAGGGCGAGGCGAGTGTTCGCCAGAGTGTTCGCGAAGCGAACTTTATGTCTGTTTTTATTCTGTTTGTGCATTCGCCAGGAGCTTCGCCTCGCGAAGGGGGAGCGAAGTCTCGCTGGCATGTTCGCCCAGCGAACATGGCTGTGTGTGGAATTTTATTTATTTCATAACTTTTGCATCGTTTATCCGTTTTGTGTATTCTCGATATCGATGTGAAACTGTGAATAACCTCTATTTAATAGAAGGAAGAGATATTGGTTGATGCCCGATTAAATGAATCGGAGGGAACTGTAAATCGACGTAATATGTGATATGTCGACTTTTATCTGTGAATGGTGTGTAATTGTTGTTGAAAATGTATGCATGCTAAATTATGAAATAAGTAGAGTGAGGACAATTACCATAAGCAGTGTTGGAAGATTTAGACCGAATAAACACTAGTATGGAACATGTGTGTTAACCGTTTAGTTATGCTAAGGCATTGTGGCCTTGTGATTGTCAAATACAATCACGACTGTGTATGATCACGTAATCGTAACCGGTTATCTTTGCGAGTGCGTTTCATGGGTCTCGAGCTCCTCTGAAACTTGTGCACAACTACTTGACAGGTTTGATCCCCGTGTGCAGTACGAATGGCGCTCTGGGAGCGTATGCTTGTGACGGTTTATGGCCGTGTGAAGCGACGGTTCATAACGGTTTATGGCCCGTAGAACCCGAATCCATTCGTATGTCAAGTAGGTTCAAGGATCCATGACTCGGATCCTCTTCTAGACGTAGAAGCGGACGGGAAAAGGGGATGCCTTGGTGTGGTTACGGATTAGTGATATTGTGGGTTGATGAACTCATAACATGTTTCCATATAGTGTGCGTGTACTCAAAGTCACTCCCCTTTTCTCTTTTGACTTGAGTTAGGTTTGTTAGAACCTTGTAGAGCCGAGAGGACTTTAAGATAGGGAACTCACTGAGATTTGATGTATCTCACCCCACTGTTGTTGTTTACATCACAGGTTCTGCAGGTCCAGCAAAGGGTAAGGACAAGGCTATTTGACTTTCCTTACGGATCGTGGTTTTGTGATGGCATGGCTTCCGCTATGGCGTTATGTTTTGAGATCATTGCATTGATCTAGTTCTTAGTTTTTATCTTTTCGAACATCTTGTATATGTAATGCCTAAGACTTTTAGTATTTTGTATTAGAGGCAATTATGTATATAATCTTTACAGAAGAAGTTAAGAAAAGAGATAAGGAGAGAAAACTTAGAAGTTGAAAGATCAGGAACATCATCAAATCTTCATCAATTCATCTCATCTTCTTCATCAATCATATTCATCTTCATCTTACTAGAGGTGGGTTCTAGTTAGGACATTAGTTTTAGAGTTGTGGAAATGTTTGATATAATTTGTGTAGTATGACCATATTATGCATATAAACATTGTTGATGCTTGTTTGTGATGTTTGAAATTGATTGGGTTAAGAAATAAGGATTTTGGGGCTTTGGAATCATGGAACCCGTAAGGGAAGAATTCTGGTTCTGGTCTGATTCACCAGGCGAATTGAGAATTCGCCAGGCGAATTAAGTCTTGCCACTGTCTCGCCAGGCGAGGGGCAGGCGAAAGGGATTCGCCAGGCGAAAACCAGATTCACCACGCGAATTTGGAGAGACAGAAATGTGTTAGCTACTGGAACTTTTGATTTTTCTTAAATTGGAGTCTCGCCACTGTCTCGCCAGGCGAAGTGCTGGCGGAAGGGAGTTTCGCCAGGCGAAGTGCTGGCGAAGGGGGATTCGCCAGGAGAATCTGCCTGGGACCAAATATTTTTCTTTCTTCAAAAATCTATAACTTTTGACTCGTTTATCCGATTTAAGAGTTCTTTATATCGTTGTGAAGCTAAGGAAATATTCTATGCAAGGGAGAGGAAAAATGTTAATTTTACTATCCGATTAAATAATCGGAGAAATTCCAAAAGTGGTATATTATGTGTTACTTATCGGATATGATTCTATTGTGCAATTATGATATATCTTGCCTACCATATTATTGTTTAGCATGGTTGTTATTGAATAAGCATGTTAAAATACGAAATAGGTAGGGTGAGGATTATTACCATAACAATGTTGGAACCAAGTAACGGATAGGAAATGGTTGAATAACATAGCGACGACGCTCGTGCAAGAGAGGCTGAGGCGTGCGTCTATTACCGAATGGTTGTATGTGAAATCACGAATCGTAACCACTATTCTATTATGTGCCATTTCATGAGTAACGAGCTCCTCTATAATGAATGCACGATTTCTTGGTAGGTTTGATTCCCAATGTTATAGTACGAATGGAGCCTACGGGTAAAGAGACTTGTGACGGGTATGAGCCGTGTGAAGTGACGGATCACAGGTACGGGCCGATGATCCCGAATCCATTTTGTATGCTAAGAAATCTACGAGGGTCCATGACTCGTTACTACTTCTAGACGTAGAAGAGTGCGGGAGAAAGGGGATGCCTTGACCGCTTTAATGATAGTGATACATTTCGGGTTAACGAACTCGATAGAATCAAAACATATGGTGTGTTCTCAAAGTCACTTCCCGGTTTAATGTTAGGATATTAGAACCTTGTAAAGCCGAGAGAATCCATAGGATAGCGAATTCACTGAGATTTGATGTATCTCACCCCACTGTTGTTGTTTACATCACAGGTACTACAGGTTCGGCGAAGGGTAAGGACAAAGTGGTTTGACTTTTCCTTACGGATCGTAGCTTTTGAGATGGCATGGCTTCCGCTATGACGTTTTATTTTGAGATCGTTGTATTGATCTAGTTCTTAGTGTAATTTGGGATATCTTGTATATGTTATGCCGCACACGTTAGAACTTTGTATTTAGGGCATTTAATGTATACAATGTGTTAACTAGGAACTTGTATATATTTCAGTACCAAACGTATTATTCATGTATGATATATGATTTGATGTATGTATGTATATATATGGGCGTTACAGATGAACTCTTCACAAACATAGATTTAATATTATTATGTTGAAATTTTTATTTTTGGCTGAGTTTAGAACTAGGTGACATGAAACTTAATGTTCCACTAAAATTAATAATTGATCATTAAAAATAATACGTTTATAAACCATAACAAGTATTTATGGTTGTAAATCATAGGCTTAGAAACTACTTCTTCCGTCTCACAATAGGTGTTCTCTTTGAGATTTTCACACTTTTTAAGATAATGATTAATTGTGTTGATTTCAATAATAAAACGAGTGTCATTTAATAAAATAACTTTATTAATAATAGATAGTGGAGTAGTTAAATGAATTAAAATACAATAAATAAGGGTAAGTTAATGGAAAGAAATAATAAATATTACATTGGTATTCTAAAGGGACAAATAATTTGAGACAAATAAAAAAATGAAAGAGGACACCTATTATGAGACGGAGGGAGTAGTTAGTAGTTCTTATTTAAAATTTTGTAATAATGAAATAACAATATGTTATTCTTTTCTATTCGTTGGAATGAGTTATCATCATTTTAATTATCATTTATATCAAACTTATAATGTTTATCATGTTCACACTATTCTAATTTATTGCATTTGGTTATAATAATTTTAGAATAACATAACATAGTATTTGTGTCCAAACAAATAATAAATTAATAAGAATTTTGAAGGTTATTGGTTATTATATCTATAAAATAGTTTAGAGGAGTAATAAATAGTTTTTATTTAATTTTAAAAAATTACTTTCTAAAACTTTAGAATGATGTAAAAGTTATTTATTAATAGGACGGTGTGTTAAAATCGTTGAATAATTTGTTAGTTTGTATAGAGTTAATAGTGTTTACAATCATTTGATTATTTAGTTTTGAAAATTAGAAATATATTTTTTGATTTTATAACATTTTAATTATATTTTTAATTTTTATAATTTTTTTATTAATATATTAGAAATTGATAATCATTCAACTAATTGGTTATGTATATAATATGACATAAAATATTATACTAAAAATGAATAGTTTTTTATTTTTTCTTGAATTAAATGGTTTATTATAATATTTAGAAAAATTTTAATACTTTTATAAATTTGTTTTTATTATTTGGAAACGGTTATAATTATAATAATATAATAATCACTGAAGTAGTAAAAAAATTAAATTGGAAGTTAGTTTTGAAAATTTTGGAATGATTTATCATTTTGAATGATTTCTATATATATCTTTTGAGAAATAATTTTATAATTTTGGAATATCTTAAACACCTTCTTTATATATATATATATATATATATATATATATATATATATATATATATATATATATATATATATATATATATATATATATATATATTGACGCGCACACACATGACGCTATACTAGAATAGTATTTCACACACTTACATTGTAGAATCAATTTCTCCATTGATCGATTTGTTTAGAAATTAAAATTGTAAGATCACAATTTCGTAAGTGCCTTACGATTTTAAATTAATTTCTTTTCAGTTTCGTTTTATTTTATTTGATTCATTTGAATTATATAGACACATGAGGAAAATATACAATGTATTATCATATTCATTTATATTACATTGTTCCACGAGCCACATGGTTGATTTCTTGTTTTGTTGTTCAGGGCAATTATAGACGATTTTGATGCTATTTTATACATTTGTTTCAGCTTTTATGTTTGATATTAAGGGTTTCACTATAAATCTTATTAATAGGTTGAGTCGTATTCTATAAACATATTAAGTTATTATCTACACAACATGTGCCTCATTCATCCATGTTGAGCATCTCTTTCTCCTCCTGAAAAGATAGCAAAAGGTTTTTTTTTTATGTTGGGTTTAAACGTTCAAATTACATACCTAATGAATTGAGTATTGTTTGAATTAAATTTGAAAATTTTAACTTCTTTTGCGATGATAGTTTTCATATATTTTATAGTCTAAAGAAATACGTAAAAGTTACTGCATGCATTAATATTCATGTTTATTTGGAATCAAATTCTTGAAAATTATAAGTATCTAACGTCACCTTGCTTAACCAAAACTGCAACCATTGTATGATAATATTAACAAGAATAATTGCATTTCACTTCTTCGTATAGATTTAGGATTTCGTCAAAGCTTTTAATTTTGGCATAGCCATCCATCATGGTTCTACTATTCACCACATAAAACAAACTTTCTTATATATCATCTCTTCCAAAGTTCTTAGGTTAAATCCATGTTAACTAAGGTTTATAAATGGATTTGGCCATAACTTTTATATTTGAGATGACTTCTCTGTTAGTTTGGACTAATGTGGCTAAATAATTCCTTGATGGATCATTATGTTAAAATTAAATGTTTTGAATAAATACTAAATTTATACGTTGTGCTTAAACGTAAGTTTATTTATATTTCTTTCATAAAATTTGTTGGAGTTTATACCAAGGAAGTATTGTTTGATCAACTTCTTATAAAGGTTTACAAACTTGAGTGTAGTTTTCGTTATTTTACTTTTAAAGAATTTGATATCTTATATGGTAGTTATGTAAAGTCGCGAAAATCATGACTAATATGATAAAAACAATATTAAAGCACTCAAATCTAACTTAAATTTTTATGTTTTACTAATGATGTTATGGTCATAAATAATTGTTTTAGGGATTTAAATAGAATTCTAAAAGAAGATGATGTAATACCCCGTAAATTATTTTACTCTAGATGATATTATTATTGATCTACTGGGTTTCGGTCTACTCTGAGAATTTATTTGGATAAAATAAATAGAGGAAACTGATGAGCTCAGTGCAAATCAGTTAATATTATCTGACTCTGAGGTTTTAAGTATTTGAACTTTAGAGACTTTTTGGACAATTAGTAGTGTTACTATATATTTGGGTTTCCTATATCATTTCTTTTTCTCTTTTTCTCTTCATTTGGGGAAAGGATAGAAAAAAGGAAGAAAGAAAGAAGAAGTGAAGAAAAGAGATAAGGAGAGAAAACCTAGAAGTGGAAAGATCAAGAACATCATCAAATCTTCATCAATTCATCTCATCTTCTTCATCAATCATATTCATCTTTATCTTACTAGAGGTGGGTTCTAGTTAGGACATTAGTTTTAGAGTTGTGGAAATGTTTGAGTTAGGTTAGAAATGTTGGAAATCGATAAGCTAACGGTTAAAAATCGATATAATTTGTGTAGTATGACCATATTATGCATATAAACATTGTTAATGCTTGTTTGTGATGTTTAAAATTGATTGGGTTAAGAAATGGGGATTTTTGGGCTTTGGGACCATGGAACCCGTAAGGGAAGAATTCTGGTTCTGGTGTGATTCGCCAGGCAAATTGAGAATTCGCCAGGCGAATTAAGTCTTCCCACTGTCTCGCCAGGCGAGGGGCTGGCGAAAGGGATTCGCCAGGCGAAAACCAGATTCGCCACGCAAATTTGGAGAGACAGTAATATGTTAGCTACTGGAACTTTTAATTTTTCTTAAATTGGAGTCTCGCCACTGTCTCGCCAGGCGACGTGCTGGCGGAAGGGAGTTTCGCCAGGCGAAGTGCTGGCGAAGGGGGATTCGCCAGGCGAAATACAGATTCGCCAGGAGAATCTGCCTGGGACCAAATATTTTTCTTTCTTCAAAAATCTATAACTTTTGACTCGTTTATCCGATTTAAGAGTTCTTTATATCATTGTGAAGCTAAGGAAATATTCTATGCAAGGGAGATGAAAAATGTTAATTTTACTGTCCGATTAAATAATCGGAGAAATTCCAAAAGTGGTATATTATGTGTTACTTGTCGGATATGATTCTATTGTGCAATTATGATATATCTTGCCTACCATATTATTGTTTAGCATGGTTGTTATTGAATAGGCATGTTAAAATATGAAATAGGTAGGGTGAGGATTATTACCATAACAATGTTGGAACCTAGTAACGGATAGTAAATGGTTGAATAACATAGCGACGACGCTCGTGCAAGAGAGGCTGAGGCGTGCGTCTATTACCGAATGGTTGTATGTGAAATCACGAATCGTAACCACTATTCTATTATGTGCCATTTCATGAGTAACGAGCTCCTCTGTAATGAATGCACGATTTCTTGGTAGGTTTGATTCCCAATGTTATAGTACGAATGGAGCCTACGGGTAAAGAGACTTGTGACGGGTATGAGCCGTGTGAAGTGACGGATCACAGGTATGGGCCGATGATCCCGAATCCATTTCGTATGCTAAGAAATCTACGAGGGTCCATGACTCGTTACTACTTCTAGACGTAGAAGAGTGCGGGAGAAAGGGGATGCCTTGACCGGTTTAACGATAGTGATACATTTCGGGTTACCGAACTCGATAGAATCAAAACATATGGTGTGTGTTCTCAAAGTCACTTCCCTTCCCATTTGACTTGAGTTAGGATATTAAAACCATGTAAAGCCGAGAGAATCCATAGGATAACGAATTCACTGAGATTTGATGTATCTCACCCCACTGTTGTTGTTTACATCACAGGTACTACAGGTTCGGCGAAGGGTAAGGACAAAGTGGTTTGACTTTTCCTTACGGATCGTAGCTTTTGAGATGGCATGGCTTCCGCTATGACGTTTTATTTTGAGATCGTTGTATTGATCTAGTTCTTAGTGTAATTTGGGATATCTTGTATATGTTATGCCGCACACGTTAGAACTTTGTATTTAGGGCATTTAATGTATACAATGTGTTAACTAGGAACTTGTATATATTTCAGTACCAAACGTATTATTCATGTATGATATATGCTTTGATGTATGTATGTATATATATGGGCGTTACAGATGAACTCTTCACAAACATAGATTTAATATTGTTATGTTGAAATTTTTATTTTTGGCTGAGTTTAGAACTAGGTGACATGAAACTTAATGTTCCACTAAAATTAATAATTGATCATTAAAAATAATACGTTTATAAACCATAACAAGTATTTATGGTTGTAAATCATAGGCTTAGAAACTACTTCCTCCGTCTCACAATAGGTGTTCTCTTTGAGATTTTCACACTTTTTAAGATAATGATTAATTGTGTTGATTTCAATAATAAAACGAGTGTCATTTAATAAAATAACTTTATTAATAATAGATAGTGGAGTAGTTAAATGAATTAAAATACAATAAATAAGGGTAAGTTAATGGAAAGAAATAATAAATATTACATTGGTATTCTAAAGGGACAAATAATTTGAGACAAATAAAAAAATGAAAGAGGACACCTATTGTGAGACGGAGGGAGTAGTTAGTAGTTCTTATTTAAAATTTTGTAATAATGAAATAATAATATGTTATTCTTTTCTATTCGTTGGAATGAGTTATCATCATTTTAATTATCATTTATATCAAACTTATAATGTTTATAATGTTCACACTATTCTAATTTATTGCATTTGGTTATAATAATTTTAGAATAAAATAACATAGTATTTGTGTCCAAACAAATAATAAATTAATAAGAATTTTGAAGGTTATTGGTTATTATATCTATGAAATAGTTTAGAGGAGTAATAAATAGTTTTTATTTAATTTTAAAAAATTACTTTCTAAAACTTTAGAATGATGTAAAAGTTATTTATTAATAGGACGGTGTGTTAAAATCGTTGAATAAGTTGTTAGTTTGTATAGAGTTAATAGTGTTTACAATCATTTGATTATTTAGTTTTGAAAATTAGAAATATTTTTTTTTATTTTATAACATTTTAATTATATTTATAATTTTTATAATTTTTTTAATAATATATTAGAAATTGATAATCATTCAACTAATTGGTTATGTATATAATATGACATAAAATATTATAATAAAAATGAATAGTTTTTTATTTTTTCTTGATTTAAATGGTTTATTATAATATTTAGAAAAATTTTAATACTTTTATAAATTTGTTTTTATTATTTGGAAACGGTTATAATTATAATAATATAATAATCACTGAAGTAGTAAAAAAATTAAATTGGAAGTTAGTTTTGAAAATTTTGGAATGATTTATCATTTTGAATGATTTCTATATATACCTTTTGAGAAATAATTTTACAATTTTGGAATAACTTAAACACATTCTTTTATATATATATATATATATATATATATATATATATAGACACGCACACACATGACGCTATACTAGAATAGTATTTCACACACTTACATTGTAGAATCAATTTCTCCATTAATCGATTTGTTTAGAAATTAAAATTGTAAGATCACAATTTCGTAAGTGCCTTACGATTTTAAATTAATTTCTTTTCAGTTTCGTTTTATTTTATTTGATTCATTTGAATCATATAGACACATGAGGAAAATATACAATGTATTATCATATTCATTTATATTACATTGTTCCACGAGCCACATGGTTGATTTCTTGTTTTGTTGTTCAGGGCAATTATAGACGATTTTGATGCTATTTTATACATTTGTTTCAGCTTTTATGTTTGATATTAAGGGTTTCACTATAAATCTTATTAATAGGTTGAGTCGTATTCTATAAACATATTAAGTTATTATCTACACAACATGTGCCTCATTCATCCATGTTGAGCATCTCTTCCTCCTCCTGAAAAGATAGCAAAAGGTTTTTTTTTTTATGTTGGGTTTAAACGTTCAAATTACATACCTAATGAATTGAGTATTGTTTGAATTAAATTTGAAAATTTTAAATTCTTTTGCGATGATAGTTTTTATATATTTTATAGTCTAAAGAAATACGTATAAGTTACTGCGTGCATTAATATTCATGTTTATTTGGAATCAAATTCTTTAAAATTATAACTATCGAACGTCACCTTGCTTAACCAAAACTGCAACCATTGTATGATAATATAAACAAGAATAATTGCATTTCACTTCTTCGTATAGATTTAGGATTTCGTCAAAGCTTTTAATTTTGGCATAGCCATCCATCATGGTTCTACTATTCACCACATAAAACAAACTTTCTTATATATCATCTCTTCCAAAGTTCTTAGGTTAAATCCATGTTAACTAAGGTTTATAAATGGATTTGGCCATAACTTTTATATTTGAGATGACTTCTCTGTTAGTTTGGACTAATGTGGCTAAATAATTCCTTGATGGATCATTATGTTAAAATTAAATGTTTTGAATAAATACTAAATTTATACGTTGTGCTTAAACGTAAGTTTATTTATATTTCTTTCTTAAAATTTGTTGGAGTTTATACCAAGGAAGTATTGTTTGATCAACTTCTTATAAAGGTTTACAAACTTGAGTGTATTTTTCGTTATTTTACTTTTAAAGAATTTGATATCTTATATGGTAGTTATGTAAAGTCGCGAAAATCATGACTAATATGATAAAAACAATATTAAAGCACTCAAATCTAACTTAAATTTTTATGTTTTACTAATGATGTTATGGTCATAAATAATTGTTTTAGGGATTTAAATAGAATTCTAAAAGAAGATGATGTAATACCCCGTAAATTATTTTACTCTAGATGATATTATTATTGATCTACTGGGTTTCGGTCTACTCTGAGAATTTATTTGGATAAAATAAATAGAGGAAACTGATGAGCTCAGCGCAAATCAGTTAATATTATCTGACTCTGAGGTTTTAAGTATTTGAACTTTAGAGACTTTTTGGACAATTAGTAGTGTTACTATATATTTGAGTTTCCTTTATCATTTCTTTTTCTCTTTTTCTCTTCATTTGGGGAAAGGATAGAAAAAAGGAAGAAAGAAAGAAGAATTGAAGAAAAGAGATAAGGAGAGAAAACCTAGAAGTGGAAAGATCAAGAACATCATCAAATCTTCATCAATTCATCTCATCTTCTTCATCAATCATATTCATCTTCATCTTACTAGAGGTGGGTTCTAGTTAGGACATTAGTTTTAGAGTTGTGGAAATGTTTGAGTTAGGTTAGAAATGTTGGAAATCGATAAGCTAACGGTTAAAAATCGATATAATTTGTGTAGTATGACCATATTATGCATATAAACATTGTTGATGCTTGTTTGTGATGTTTGAAATTGATTGGGTTAAGAAATGGGGATTTTGGGGCTTTGGGACCATGGAACCCGTAAGGGAAGAATTCTGGTTCTAGTATGATTCGCCAGGCGAATTGAGAATTCGCCAGGCGAATTAAGTCTTGCCACTGTTTCGCCAGGCGAGGGGCTGGCGAAAGGGATTCGCCAGGCGAAAACCAGATTCGCCACGCGAATTTGGAGAGACAGTAATGTGTTATCTACTGGAACTTTTAATTTTTCTTAAATTGGAGTCTCGCCACTGTCTCGCCAGGCGAAGTGCTGGCGGAAGGGAGTTTCGCCAGGCGAAGTGCTGGCGAAGGGGGATTCGCCAGGCGAAATACAGATTCGCCAGGAGAATCTGCCTGGGACCAAATATTTTTCTTTCTTCAAAAATCTATAACTTTTGACTCGTTTATCCGATTTAAGAGTTCTTTATATCATTGTGAAGCTAAGGAAATATTCTATGCAAGGGAGATGAAAAATGTTAATTTTACTGTCCGATTAAATAATCGGAGAAATTCCAAAAGTGGTATATTATGTGTTACTTGTCGGATATGATTCTATTGTGCAATTATGATATATCTTGCCTACCATATTATTGTTTAGCATGGTTGCTATTGAATAGGCATGTTAAAATATGAAATAGGTAGGGTGAGGATTATTACCATAACAATGTTGGAACCTAGTAACGGATAGTAAATGGTTGAATAACATAGCGACGACGCTCGTGCAAGAGAGGCTGAGGCGTGCGTCTATTACCGAATGGTTGTATGTGAAATCACGAATCGTAACCACTATTCTATTATGTGCCATTTCATGAGTAACGAGCTCCTCTGTAATGAATGCACGATTTCTTGGTAGGTTTGATTCCCAATGTTATAGTACGAATGGAGCCTACGGGTAAAGAGACTTGTGACGGGTATGAGCCGTGTGAAGTGACGGATCACAGGTATGGGCCGATGATCCCGAATCCATTTCGTATGCTAAGAAATCTACGAGGGTCCATGACTCGTTACTACTTCTAGACGTAGAAGAGTGCAGGAGAAAAGGGATGCCTTGACCGGTTTAACGATAGTGATACATTTCGGGTTACCGAACTCGATAGAATCAAAACATATGGTGTGTGTTCTCAAAGTCACTTCCCTTCCCATTTGACTTGAGTTAGGATATTAAAACCTTGTAAAGCCGAGAGAATCCATAGGATAACGAATTCACTGAGATTTGATGTATCTCACCCCACTGTTGTTGTTTACATCACAGGTACTACAGGTTCGGTGAAGGGTAAGGACAAAGTGGTTTGACTTTTCCTTACGGATCGTAGCTTTTGAGATGGCATGGCTTCCGCTATGACGTTTTATTTTGAGATCGTTGTATTATTCTAGTTCTTAGTGTAATTTGGGATATCTTGTATATGTTATGCCGCACACGTTAGAACTTTGTATTTAGGGCATTTAATGTATACAATGTGTTAACTAGGAACTTGTATATATTTCAGTACCAAACGTATTATTCATGTATGATATATGCTTTGATGTATGTATGTATATATATGGGCGTTACAGATGAACTCTTCACAAACATAGATTTAATATTGTTATGTTGAAATTTTTATTTTTGGCTGAGTTTAGAACTAGGTGACATGAAACTTAATGTTCCACTAAAATTAATAATTGATCATTAAAAATAATACGTTTATAAACCATAACAAGTATTTATGGTTGTAAATCATAGGCTTAGAAACTACTTCCTCCGTCTCACAATAGGTGTTCTCTTTGAGATTTTCACACTTTTTAAGATAATGACTAATTGTGTTGATTTCAATAATAAAACGAGTGTCATTTAATAAAATAACTTTATTAATAATAGATAGTGGAGTAGTTAAATGAATTAAAATACAATAAATAAGGGTAAGTTAATGGAAAGAAATAATAAATATTACATTGGTATTCTAAAGGGACAAATAATTTGAGACAAATAAAAAAATGAAAGAGGACACCTATTGTGAGACGGAGGGAGTAGTTAGTAGTTCTTATTTAAAATTTTGTAATAATGAAATAATAATATGTTATTCTTTTCTATTCGTTGGAATGAGTTATCATCATTTTAATTATCATTTATATCAAACTTATAATGTTTATAATGTTCACACTATTCTAATTTATTGCATTTGGTTATAATAATTTTAGAATAACATAACATAGTATTTGTGTCCAAACAAATAATAAATTAATAAGAATTTTGAAGGTGATTGGTTATTATATCTATGAAATAGTTTAGAGGAGTAATAAATAGTTTTTATTTAATTTTAAAAAATTACTTTCTAAAACTTTAGAATGATGTAAAAGTTATTTATTAATAGGACGGTGTGTTAAAATCGTTGAATAAGTTGTTAGTTTGTATAGAGTTAATAGTGTTTACAATCATTTGATTATTTAGTTTTGAAAATTAGAAATATATTTTTTTATTTTATAACATTTTAATTATATTTTTAATTTTTATAATTTTTTTAATAATATATTAGAAATTGATAATCATTCAACTAATTGGTTATGTATATAATATGACATAAAATATTATAATAAAAATGAATAGTTTTTTATTTTTTCTTGATTTAAATGGTTTATTATAATATTTAGAAAAATTTTAATACTTTTATAAATTTGTTTTTATTATTTGGAAACGGTTATAATTATAATAATATAATAATCACTGAAGTAGTAAAAAAATTAAATTGGAAGTTAGTTTTGAAAATTTTGGAATGATTTATCATTTTGAATGATTTCTATATATACCTTTTGAGAAATAATTTTACAATTTTGGAATAACTTAAACACATTCTTTTATATATATATATATATATATATATATATATATATATATATATATATATATATATATATATATATATATATATATATATATATATATATATATATATATATATATATATATATATATATAGACACGCACACACATGACGCTATACTAGAATAGTATTTCACACACTTACATTGTAGAATCAATTTCTCCATTAATCGATTTGTTTAGAAATTAAAATTGTAAGATCACAATTTCGTAAGTGCCTTACGATTTTAAATTAATTTCTTTTCAGTTTCGTTTTATTTTATTTGATTCATTTGAATCATATAGACACATGAGGAAAATATACAATGTATTATCATATTCATTTATATTACATTGTTCCACGAGCCACATGGTTGATTTCTTGTTTTGTTGTTCAGGGCAATTATAGACGATTTTGATGCTATTTTATACATTTGTTTCAGCTTTTATGTTTGATATTAAGGGTTTCACTATAAATCTTATTAATAGGTTGAGTCGTATTCTATAAACATATTAAGTTATTATCTACACAACATGTGCCTCATTCATCCATGTTGAGCATCTCTTCCTCCTCCTGAAAAGATAGCAAAAGGTTTTTTTTTTTATGTTGGGTTTAAACGTTCAAATTACATACCTAATGAATTGAGTATTGTTTGAATTAAATTTGAAAATTTTAACTTCTTTTGCGATGATAGTTTTTATATATTTTATAGTCTAAAGAAATACGTATAAGTTACTGCGTGCATTAATATTCATGTTTATTTGGAATCAAATTCTTTAAAATTATAACTATCTAACGTCACCTTGCTTAACCAAAACTGCAACCATTGTATGATAATATAAACAAGAATAATTGCATTTCACTTCTTCGTATAGATTTAGGATTTCGTCAAAGCTTTTAATTTTGGCATAGCCATCCATCATGGTTCTACTATTCACCACATAAAACAAACTTTCTTATATATCATCTCTTCCAAAGTTCTTAGGTTAAATCCATGTTAACTAAGGTTTATAAATGGATTTGGCCATAACTTTTATATTTGAGATGACTTCTCTGTTAGTTTGGACTAATGTGGCTAAATAATTCCTTGATGGATCATTATGTTAAAATTAAATGTTTTGAATAAATACTAAATTTATACGTTGTGCTTAAACGTAAGTTTATTTATATTTCTTTCTTAAAATTTGTTGGAGTTTATACCAAGGAAGTATTGTTTGATCAACTTCTTATAAAGGTTTACAAACTTGAGTGTATTTTTCGTTATTTTACTTTTAAAGAATTTGATATCTTATATGGTAGTTATGTAAAGTCGGGAAAATCATGACTAATATGATAAAAACAATATTAAAGCACTCAAATCTAACTTAAATTTTTATGTTTTACTAATGATGTTATGGTCATAAATAATTGTTTTAGGGATTTAAATAGAATTCTAAAAGAAGATGATGTAATACCCCGTAAATTATTTTACTCTAGATGATATTATTATTGATCTACTGGGTTTCGGTCTACTCTGAGAATTTATTTGGATAAAATAAATAGAGGAAACTGATGAGCTCAGCGCAAATCAGTTAATATTATCTGACTCTGAGGTTTTAAGTATTTGAACTTTAGAGACTTTTTGGACAATTAGTAGTGTTACTATATATTTGAGTTTCCTTTATCATTTCTTTTTCTCTTTTTCTCTTCATTTGGGGAAAGGATAGAAAAAAGGAAGAAAGAAAGAAGAAGTGAAGAAAAGAGATAAGGAGAGAAAACCTAGAAGTGGAAAGATCAAGAACATCATCAAATCTTCATCAATTCATCTCATCTTCTTCATCAATCATATTCATCTTCATCTTACTAGAGGTGGGTTCTAGTTAGGACATTAGTTTTAGAGTTGTGGAAATGTTTGAGTTAGGTTAGAAATGTTGGAAATCGATAAGCTAACGGTTAAAAATCGATATAATTTGTGTAGTATGACCATATTATGCATATAAACATTGTTGATGCTTGTTTGTGATGTTTGAAATTGATTGGGTTAAGAAATGGGGATTTTGGGGCTTTGGGACCATGGAACCCGTAAGGGAAGAATTCTGGTTCTAGTATGATTCGCCAGGCGAATTGAGAATTCGCCAGGCGAATTAAGTCTTGCCACTGTTTCGCCAGGCGAGGGGCTGGCGAAAGGGATTCGCCAGGCGAAAACCAGATTCGCCACGCGAATTTGGAGAGACAGTAATGTGTTATCTACTGGAACTTTTAATTTTTCTTAAATTGGAGTCTCGCCACTGTCTCGCCAGGCGAAGTGCTATCGGAAGGGAGTTTCGCCAGGCGAAGTGCTGGCGAAGGGGGATTCGCCAGGCGAAATACAGATTCGCCAGGAGAATCTGCCTGGGACCAAATATTTTTCTTTCTTCAAAAATCTATAACTTTTGACTCGTTTATCCGATTTAAGAGTTCTTTATATCGTTGTGAAGCTAAGGAAATATTCTATGCAAGGGAGATGAAAAATGTTAACATTACTGTCCGATTAAATAATCAGAGAAATTCCAAAAGTGGTATATTATGTGTTACTTGTTGGATATGATTCTATTGTGCAATTATGATATATCTTGCCTACCATATTATTGTTTAGCATATTTGTTATTGAATAGGCATGTTAAAATATGAAATAGGTAGGGTGAGGATTATTACCATAACAATGTTGGAACCTAGTAACGGATAGGAAATGTTTGAATAACATAGCGACGACGCTCGTGCAAGAGAGGCCGAGGCGTGCGTCTATTACCGAATGGTTGTATGTGAAATCACGAATCGTAACCACTATTCTATTATGTGCCATTTCATGAGTAACGAGCTCCTCTGTAATGAATGCACGATTTCTTGGTAGGTTTGATTCCCAATGTTATAGTACGAATGGAGCCTACGGGTAAAGAGACTTGTGACGGGTATGAGCCGTGTGAAGTGACGGATCACAGGTACGGGCCGATGATCTCGAATCCATTTCGTATGCTAAGAAATCTACGAGGGTCCATGACTCGTTACTACTTCTAGACGAAGAAGAGTGTGGGAGAAAGGGGATGCCTTGACCGATTTAACGATAGTGATACATTTCGGGTTAACGAACTCGATAGAATCAAAACATATGGTGTGTGTTCTCAAAGTCACTTCCCTTCCCATTTGACTTGAGTTAGGATATTAGAACCTTGTAAAGCCGAGAGAATCCATAGGATAGCGAATTCACTGAGATTTGATGTATCTCACCCCACTGTTGTTGTTTACATCACAGGTACTACAGGTTCGGCGAAGGGTAAGGACAAAGTGGTTTGACTTTTCCTTACGGATCGTAGCTTTTGAGATGGCATGGCTTCCTCTATGACGTTTTATTTTGAGATGATTGTATTGATCTAGTTCTTAGTGCAATTTGGGATATCTTGTATATGTTATGTCGCACACGTTAGAACTTTGTATTTAGGGCATTTAATGTATACAATGTGTTAACTAGGAACTTGTATATATTTCAGTACCAAACGTATTATTCATGTATGATATATGCTTTGATGTATGTATGTATATATATGGGCGTTACAGATGAACTCTTCACAAACATAGATTTGATATTGTTATGTTGAAATTTTTATTTTTGGCTGAGTTTAGAACTAGGTGACATGAAACTTAATGTTCCACTAAAATTAATAATTGATCATTAAAAATAATACGTTTATAAACCATAACAAGTATTTATAGTTGTAAATCATAGGCTTAAAACTAGTTAGTAGTTCTTATTTAAAATTTTGTAATAATGAAATAACAATATGTTATTCTTTTCTATTCGTTGGAATGAGTTATCATCATATTAATTATCATTTATATCAAACTTATAATGTTTATCATGTTCACACTATTCTAATTTATTGCATTTGATAACATAGTATTTGTGTCCAAACAAATAATAAATTAATAAGAATTTTGAAGGTTATTGGTTATTATATCTATGAAATAGTTTAGAGGAATAATAAATAGTTTTTATTTAATTTTAAAAAATTACTTTCTAAAACTTTAGAATGATGTAAAAGTTATTTATTAATAGGACGGTGTGTTGAAATTGTTGAATAAGTTGTTAGTTTGTATAGAGTTAATAGTGTTTACAATCATTTGATTATTTAGTTTTGAAAATTAGAAATATATTTTTTGATTTTATAACATTTTAATTATATTTTTAATTTTTATAATTTTTTTATTAATATATTAGAAATTGATAATCATTCAACTAATTGGTTATGTATATAATATGCCATAAAATATTATAATAAAAATGAATAGGTTTTTATTTTTTCTTGATTTAAATGGTTTATTATAATATTTAGAAAAGTTTTTAATACTTTTATAAATTTGTTTTTATTATTTGGAAACGGTTAAAATTATAATAATATAATAATCACTGAAGTAGTAAAAAAATTAAATGGGAAGTTAGTTTTGAAAATTTTGGAATGATTTATCATTTTGAATGATTTCTATATATACCTTTTGAGAAATAATTTTACAATTTTGGAATAACTTAAACACATTCTTTTATATATATATATATATATATATATATATATATATATATATATATATATAGACACGCACACACATGACGCTATACTAGAATAGTATTTCACACACTTACATTGTAGAATCAATTTCTCCATTGATCGATTTGTTTAGAAATTACAATTGTAAGATCACAATTTCGTAAGTGCCTTACGATTTTAAATTAATTTCTTTTCAGTTTCGTTTTATTTTCTTTGATTCATTTGAATCATATAGACACATGAGGGAAATATACCATGTATTATCATATTCATTTATATTACATTGTTCCACGAGCCACATGGTTGATTTCTTGTTTTGTTGTTCAGGGCAATTATAGACGATTTTGATGCTATTTTATACATTTGTTTTAGCTTTTATGTTTGATATTAAGGGTTTCACTATAAATCTTATTAATAGGTTGAGTCGTATTCTATAAACATATTAAGTTATTATCTACACAACATGTGCCTCATTCATCCATGTTGAGCATCTCTTCCTCCTCCTGAAAAGATAGCAAAAGGTTTTTTTTTTATGTTGCGTTTAAACGTTCAAATTACATACCTAATGAATTGATTATTGTTTGAATTAAATTTGAAAATTTTAACTTCTTTTGCGATGATAGTTTTCATATATTTTATAGTCTAAAGAAATACGTATAAGTTACTACGTGCATTAATATTCATGTTTATTTGGAATCAAATTCTTTAAAATTTTAACTATCTAACGTCACCTTGCTTAACCAAAACTGCAACCATTGTATGATAATATAAACAAATATAATTGCGTTTCACTTCTTCGTATAGATTTAGGATTTCTTCAATGCTTTTAATTTTGGCATAGCAATCCATCATGGTTCTACTATTCACCACATAAAACAAACTTTCTTATATATCATCTCTTCCAAAGTTCTTAGGTTAAATCCATGTTAACTAAGGTTTATAAATGGATTTGGCCATAACTTTTATATTTGAGATGACTTCTCTGTTAGTTTGGACTAATGTGGCTAAATAATTCCTTGATGCATCATTATGTCAAAATCAAATGTTTTGAATAAATATTAAATTTATACGTTGAGCTTAAACGTAAGTTTATTTATGTTTCTTTCATAAAATTTGTTGGAGTTTATACCAAGGAAGTATTGTTTGATCAACTTCTTATAAAGGTTTACGAACTTGGGTGTATTTTTCGTTATTTTACTTTTAAAGAATTTGATATCTTATATGGTAGTTATGTAAAGTCGCGAAAATCATGACTAATATGATAAAAACAATATTAAAGCACTCAAATCTAACTTAAATTTTTATGTTTTACTAATGATGTTATGGTCATAAATAATTGTTTTAGGGATTTAAATAGAATTCTAAAAGAAGATGACCTCTTCACAAACATAGATTTGATATTGTTATGTTGAAATCTTTATTTTTGGCTGAGTTTAGAACTAGGTGACATGAAACTTAATGTTCCACTAAAATTAATAATTGATCATTAAAAATAATACGTTTATAAACCATAACAAGTATTTATGGTTGTAAATCATAGGCTTAGAAACTAGTTAGTAGTTCTTATTTAAAATTTTGTAATAATGAAATAACAATATGTTATTCTTTTCTATACGTTGGAATGAGTTTTCATCATTTTAATTATCATTTATATCAAACTTATAATGTTTCTCATGTTCACACTATTCTAATTTATTGCATTTGGTTATAATACTTTTAGAATAACATAACATAGTATTTGTGTCCAAACAAATAATAAATTAATAAGAATTTTGAAGGTTATTGGTTATTATATCTATGAAATAGTTTAGAGGAATAATAAATTGTTTTTATTTAATTTTAAAAAAATTACTTTCTAAAGCTTTAGAATGATGTAAAAGTTATTTATTAATAGGACGGTGTGTTGAAATCGTTGAATAAGTTGTTAGTTTGTATAGAGTTAATAGTGTTTACAATCATTTGATTATTTAGTTTTGAAAATTAGAAATATATTTTTTGATTTTATAACATTTTAATTATATTTATAATTTTTATAATTTTTTTATTAATATATTAGAAATTGATAATCATTCAACTAATTGGTTATGTATATAATATGACATAAATATTATAATAAAAATGAATAGGTTTTTAGTTTTCCTTGATTTAAATGGGTTACTATAATATTTAGAAAAGTTTTTAATACTTTTATAAATTTGTTTTTATTATTTGGAAACGGTTATAATTATAATAATATAATAATCACCGAAGTAGTAAAAAAAGTAAATTGGAAGTTAGTTTTGAAAATTTTGGAATGATTTATCATTTTGAATGATTTCTATATATGTCTTTTGAGAAATAATTTTATAATTTTGGAATAACTTAAACACATTCTTTATATATATATTTATATATATATATATATAGACGCGCACACACATGATGTAATACCCCGTAATATCTAAATGCTCAATTGGATATCAGAGGAGATCGGATGAGAATCTATGTGCTCTATCTTTGATTAATTGGATTTATGGAATCCTCTAAGTACTTTAAGTATCGACATTTGGAATCAATAGAGCAACTAATGAACTCTGAAGAGATCAATGATTTTATTAAAGAGACGGATTAATATTTATTAATCCGGGAAAGTAATTTTATGGTAATTCTAATAATTGATCAATTGGTTTGAGACGATAAAATATGAACTGGAGATATTTTACCCTGTTGGAGTTATATTATATATTAATGATTATGTATATATATATATATATAATAAAAGAAAGAAAAATTGAAAGGAAAAAGGAAAAAGAAGAAGAAGTTAGGAAGAAGAAGAGGAAATGGAAGAGAAAGAGAGAAAGTGGAGAAAGAGGAAGAAGAGAGAAAAGCTGGATCATCATCCTCTTCAAACTCCTCTTCGATTATCAGGTGGGTTCTAGTTAGACACTTTAGAGTAGAGTTTTATTGAGTTTTAGAGTTAGTTTGATATTGTTAGAAAATGAGAAATTTTGCACTTAAATCATGTTTTAATGTTCCTTATGATTGATACATGTTAAATACGTGTTGTTATGTATCCAATTGGTATTTTTCTAGTGTTTAGATGTGAATTGGAAGGGAAAATAGAGCATTTTCACAGGACCCATTATGCAGGAAAAATTCTTGTTTTCACGCTGCCCATACGCGTATCACCCAAGGCAATACGCATATTGGTTAAGGCAATACGCGTATGGCCATCAAGAAATGTGGGCAATACGCGTATGGGGTTCCATTTTCTCGACCATCTGCCCATTTGCGTATTGGTACGAGTACGGTTTTGGGCAATACGCGTATGAGGTAGGGTAGTACGCGTATTGTGGTTTTAAATGGAATTTTTAAGGGAAAACAACATCTTCCCATAAGCGTATCACCTTGGGCAATACGCGTATGGCTGGGAGAGCCAGCTGGGCAATACGCGTATGGCACAAGGCAATACGCGTACGACCCGGAGGGTGCAGAATTGTGTGTTTTCGCGATACTATTTCTTGTTATTTCCATAACTTTTGACTCGTGTATCCGATGCGAGTATTCTTGGTGTCGTTATGAAGCTATGAATATCCTCTAGCTAATGGTAGTGAGAAATACCTGTTTATTGCCGATTAAATAAATCGGAGGGAACTGTGAATTGGTGTAATGTGTGATATGTTGAATTATGTGTTTCCATTATGCGATTGATGATTATTTTCCTATGCTCTTATTGTTAAACATGTTTGAATATATATATGCATGTTAAAATACGAAATAGTTAGAGTGAGGACTATTACAGAAAACAATTGTCGAAAAGTGTGGAAATGGCATAGTGACAACGGTCGTGCATGAGAGGCCGAGGCGTGTGTCTAGTAATCATAACCAGTTTATCTTACGGTGTAGTTTCATGAGACACGAGCACCTCCTCTGAAACGTATGCATAATTACTTGGCAGGTTTGTTTCCCGCGTATAGTACGAATGGAGCCTACGAGTAAAGAGACTTGTGACGGTGTACGGGCCGTGTGAAGTGACGGATCACGGTGTACGAGCCGATGATCCCGAATCCATTTCGTATGCTAAGTAAATGCAAGGATCCATGATTCGAATCGTCTTCTAGACGTAGAAGCGGACGAGAACAGGGGATGCCTTGGTACAGTTATTTATTAGTGAGATTCTTGAGTTTACAGGCTCAGGACGTACTTTGGTACTAGTGTGAGTTAACAGGCTCACGAGTGTGAATCCATATATGGCGTGTGTGTACTCAAAGTCACTTCCCTTCCCTTTTGACTTGAGTTTGGTTGTTAGCACCTTGTAAAGCCGAGAGAATCTATAAGATAGGGAACTCACTGAGATTTGATGTATCTCACCCCACTATAGTTGCTATATTTCAGGTACTTGCATGTTTGTTTTACAAGTGGAGCTATGGTTGGAAGTTTCAAGAGAAGCTTAGTTATGTTTGTTCCGCTGTGTATTATCTGTTGTATACAATAGAGGATATTGTATATTCTTAGATTTTATTTTCTTTGGCTAGTTTCCATGACTTGTGCCATGGGTTGGATTTTTGTTTTAGCAATGGACAAGTATGTGAACTATGCCATTAGGCGCTTTTGATGTGTCAGTACCAAATAAAATGCTTGTATTGTATTATTCTAGATAGATATTATACAGGGCATTACAGTTGGTATCAGAGCAGGTCGTATCCTCGACCTAGCCTTGAAACATCATAAGTAAATCTATTCCTGCCTCTTAAGTGTGTCTTGCCAGCATGACTCTTAATATCATACTATCTAGTGTTGGGCCTGATCAACCTAATGTTATATATGTGACGGGTAGAATCATGTTTGAGCGACCACGAGGACTCCAAAGTTTTGTCGTAACTTGTGTTGTGAGGGTAGGCTCAAGCCTATAGTATGTAGTAAGGAGTTTGGTCAGCTCAACTGATATTTTAGTATAGGTTGTGATTTGTGTAACATGGAATTGAAGAGTGGGGTGTTGTTCAGGAAATCCTTTGGAATGGATAGAGTCTGAAAATTTAGGATCTCTATCGGACGATTGGTCAAGGTATTGAGGAATATGTAAAATCGCAAGTAGAGCTGGATTGACCATTAGTACGGATAAGGATTTCAAGTAATCTCATCCCGTGGAAAAGAGAAGTTGTTTTGTGGAACGTGTAACGTAAGGCCCGGAAGGGAGATAACTGTTGGTGCTTCAGTTCTAAGGTCTCTATGGTATCTTGAGTAGACGAGAGTACCTTAAGGAATGTGTTTGGAACAATGTCTTCCAACTGGTTTAAAGTTGAGAGTTAAGGACGTTCAGTTTCTTATGGGAACCTAAAGTTGTATGGAAGTGTGTGAAGGAACACAAGGATGTGTTACATGCTTCAAGTGAAACAAGTACGTGTCAGGCGAAGAGGGGGTGAGGATTTGCGTATATTCAGTCATGTAGAGAGATTAAGTTCGAGATAATATTTTAGGTTTTCTGTTTTCAGTAAGAGACCAAATTGGAATTGTTAAATTACCCAAGGAACAGTATAAGGTATTGTGTTGGAGAAGGAATGAGCTTCATTTAGTAACGGAAAGTGTAGTGATACGAACCGGAAGAAGTTGGTGTTAAGAAACAGAGTAAATACCTTGGATTCAAGTTTATATTTGGACCTGAGAGGATTACAATGGAGGGTGAAGTAAGCGCAGCATGAAAACCGGTATTAACGGTATGTTAGGAGGAAGTGACAACAAAATGTATTTTGGACGACGGTGCAATAGAGCTATTGAGTAGTTGTTGAGGCTCAAATTAAGGAAGTGTAATCAAAGATGGTTCGCCTGTGAGGAGCCTATTAGTATGAGGTGAAATGAGAAATTTACACGTTGGAAGTAAGAACAAGCGTAGTAGTAGCACCGTGGCCACAAGTGTACACGATGGATTCTCATTCTTGAGACCAGTGTGAAGGGACGTACTTTGTGGCATCGTGAAGATTGTATTTTAAGAAGCAAGATTGCGGTAAATCGACTAAAACCAAACCAGGGCTTATTACGGACTAAGAGTAAATGATGGGACGGTTCATAGCGGAAAGATCTTGTAGTTAGTTAATGAGAATTGCGGAATGCGGGTATTTCAGTAAGTGACTTAAGTGTAAGTGTGATGTACAATGGATAGTTGGAAGAAAGAAATTTCGGTTAATGTGTACGAAGTGGGGGAAAGGTTCTTCAAGAGGATGCATTGCCCGATTTATTTTTGAGGTTAGAGAAACTTCTGTATTTGCGAATAATCGGAATAATTGGAATCTACCTTTTATTGAACTAAGAACGTTGTTGTCTTATTTTCTCACCAAGGAGTTCAAGTGAGAGAATAAGGTGGTATGCTTGATATGAAATGTCCATCAATTTTGTGGTACCGTTTATTGGTTGTGTGTTGAGTTTTGGCTTATGGACGAATTAAGTGTGAGTTGTGGCTAAAACCCTAGAATGTCGTCATTATTGACTTCCCGCTAGTGCAATTGTGTGAGCAGAAAAATGAACTATCCCGCTGAAGTTTTGTAGTGTGACTACGTCAGAATATTGGAATTTTACCTTGTCACTTGGTTGGAGTGTGTCGTCTGCATGTTATGACCTTGTCAATTTTTCCTGAGTGGATCATGGTTAGTGACTGTTATACAAGTTAGGAAGCCGTAAGTTGAGAAGGATATTTTTCCAGTTAGAACAAAACAAATTGATGGTTTGGGTAGGGATGGCTTGAATGAAGAAGGAGCTGGTTTCCAGTTTCTGCAGCAGTGTTAACTGATTAACACAATGGGGTTAACCGATTAACACGTGCAAGGATGATAGTTGTGCTGAATTTTGAGAAGTTATCTGATTAGCTCAGATGGGTAATCGATTAACATGTGTGTAAATTGTGAAATCCCTTAGGAACCATCATCTGTGTTTTGTTACCTTATGTTGCTCCGAGTGGAGAGTATTGTGTGAATGGAAAACGGGATGGTAAGTAAATGAAGGACGGATTTGTGTTTAGAAATTGGAACTTGTGGAAGGGTGTGACTTAGTCGATCATCTGGTTAGATGACCAAGGATTTTGACTTCGAGGAAGTAATCTTACGAACTGGGTTGAGTATGAGAAAGTCTTAGGTGCATTATTATTACTGTTGAGAACTTTAAAGACGAAGTTGGAAAATACTTACGAAGTGTTGACCACGCAAGGAAATATTTCGGTGTGTATTCATGGTGTTGGTTTTGGACTCTGTGAGAATGGTACCAGTTGTGTACAGTTGCGTTTTACCAAGAGAATGAAATTTGGAGGTTATCCTTCCAAGTAAGAGTGAAATTGAACGTTCCGAAGTTAAGCATATAACTTGGTTCGTTTATGAAACAGAACAATTAAGGAAAGTTGATTCAATGGAGAAGCGTGGCAGGTCCGTTGAGGGTGTGTGTACGTGTAGAGTGTTGTTTGGGGATCGGTGAGTAGATTGAAAACTCACAATTGCGCTAGAATGGCTTAAGTTTTGGGTACATGGTGAATTGTATATGTTTGAAGTTCCGAAATGGGGTTACATGTGATTGATTGAGATCTCGAAATCAACCAGAAATCGTGAGCGAGTCGGACAACCGCAAAGAGAGTTGTTACAGAATGGGGTAACTAGAAACGGAAGTTGATAAGCTACTTTGGATGAAATTGTTTCGAGTTTAGACCGGATTGAGAGTTGTGTGGTTATGTGTTCCACTATAGGACGTTGGTAAGTTTCTTATGTCGTTGGTTAGTAAGAACCCAAATGGATAAGGGTGTTTCTCCGCGGACTGTTATCTACTTGGTGATGCTTGAGGATTAGTGGTATTCCACTGTTAGATTTTTGGATTTGCGTAGTGGAAGGAGACAGACGAAAGAGTCCAGTCAGAATTAGAGATTTGAAAGATTGTTACTTATAGGAATAATAAAGAAAGGCAATATCGGATGGAATGATTACAATGTTTAGTATTGGACAGATGGAAATGGTAAAGAAGTCGTGGACTAGTTATGAAGTGGTTCGAATGTTAAGGGATTCGTGAAAGGATAGTTGTCAGTAATTGCATGAAGTTAAGAAATCACTAAATTACATCGTGAGGATGTATGGAGTGTTGTGGTCCTGATTTGAGAGGAGGTGTTACGTCGTGTTTTGCGACTCAATAGAAAGGTGTAAGAATAGTATATTCCTTCTGAAGTAGAATGCGACTCAGTCTTCTAGTAAGAAACAACAGATGAATTACGGGAAAAAGGCAAAGTTATAAATTAACTCGATATTGGAACAAGAGTATGATTAAGGACGTAAAGTTTGTTAATTATGAAAATAAGTATTTTGGTCTGTGAAGTTAAGTTGGAATTGGAATACGTCAGGAAGTTGAACGGAAGTAAAGTTAAGTGTGAATCTAAGACCAGGATACAAGTTGTGGTTATTGCCGAGTAGAGGAAATTCGGGGGCGAATTTCAATTTAAGGGGGGGAGAGTGTAATACCCCGTATTATCTAAATGCTCAATTGGATATCAGAGGAGATCGGATGAGCATCTATGTGCTCTATCTTTGATTAATTGGATTTATGGAATCCTCTAAGTACTTTAAGTATCGACATTTGGGATCAATATAGTAACTAATGAACTCTGAAGAGATCAATGATTTTATTAAAGAGAAGGATTAATATTTATTAATTCGGGAAAGTAATTTTATGGTAATTCTAATAATTGATCAATTGGGTTGAGACGATAAAATATCAATTGGAGATATTTTACCCTGTTGGAGTTATATTATATATTAATGATTATGTATATAGATGTATATATATATATATATATATATATAATAAAAGAAAGAAAAATAGAAAGGAAAAAGGAAAAAGAAGAAGAAGTTAGGAAGAAGAAGAGGAAATAGAAGAGAAAGATAGAAATTGGAGAAAGAGGAAGAAGAGAGAAAAGTTGGATCATCATCCTCTTCAAACTCCTCTTCGAATATCAGGTGGGTTCTACTTAGACACTTTAGAGTAGAGTTTTATTGAGTTTTAGAGTTAGTTTGATATTGTTAGAAAATGAGAAATTTTGCACTAAAATCATGTTTTAATGTTCCTTATGATTGATACATGTTAAATACGTGTTGTTGTGTATCCAATTGGTATTTTTCTGGTGTTTAGAAGTGAATTGGAAGGGAAAATGGAGCATTTTCGCAGAACCCATTATGCAGGAAAAATTCTGGTTTTCACGCTACCCATACGCGTATCACCCAAGGCAATACGCGTATTGGTTAAGGAAATACGCGTATGGCCATGAAGAAATGTGGGCAATACGCGTATGGGGTTCCATTTTCTCGGCCATCTGCCCATTTGTATATTGGTACGCGTACGGTTTTGGGCAATACGCGTATGAGGTAGGGTAGTATGCGTATTGGGGTTTTAAATGGAATTTTTAAGGGAAAACAGCCTCTGCCCATACGCGTATCACCTTGGGCAATACGCGTATGGCTGGGCGAGCCAGCTGGGTAATACGCGTATGGCACAAGGCAATACGCGTACGGCCTGGAGGGTGCAGAATTGTGTGTTTTCGCGATACCATTTCTTGTTATTTCCATAACTTTTGACTCGTGTATCCGATGCGAGTATTCTTGATGTCGTTATGAAGTTATGAATATCCTCTAGCTAATGGTAGTGAGAAATACCTGTTTATTGTCGATTAAATAAATCGGAGGGAACCGTGAATTGGTGTAATGTGTGATATGTTTAATTATGTGTTTCCATTATGCGATTGATGATTATTTGCCTATGCTCTTATTGTTAAACATGTTTGAATATATATATGCATGTTAAAGTACGAAATAGGTAGAGTGAGGACTATTACCGAAAACAATTGTCGGAAAGTATGGAAATGGCATAGTGACAACGCTCGTGCATGAGAGGCCGAGGTGTGTGTCTAGTAATCATAACCAGTTTATCTTACGGTGGAGTTTCATGAGACTCGAGCACCTCCTCTGAAACATATGCACAATTACTTGGCAGGTTTGATTCCCGCGTATAGTACGAATGGAGCCTACGGGTAAAGAGACTTGTGACGGTGTACGGGCCGTGTGAAGTGACGGATCACGGTGTACAGGCCGATGATCCAGAATCCATTTCGTATGCCAAGTAAATGCAACGATCCATGACTCGAATCGTCTTCTAGACGTAGAAGCGGACGAGAACAGGGGATGCCTTGGTACGGTTATTGATTAGTGAGATTCTTGAGTTAACAGGCTCAGGACGTACTTTGGCACTAGTGTGAGTTAACAGGCTCACGAGTGTGAATCCATATATAGCGTGTGTGTACTCAAAGTCACTTCCCTTCCCTTTTGACTTGAGTTTGGTTGTTAGCACCTTGTAAAGCTGAGAGAATCTATAAGATAGGGAACTCACTGAGATTTGATGTATCTCACCCCACTATAGTTGCTATATTTCAGGTACTTGCAGGTTTGTTTTACAAGTGGAGCTATGGTTGGAAGTTTCAGGAGAAGCTTAGTTAAGTTTGTTCTGCTGTGTATTATCTGTTGTATACAATAGAGGATATTGTATATTCTTAGATTTTATTTTCTTTGGCTAGTTTCCATGACTTGTGCCATGGGTTGAATTTTTGTTTTAGCAATGAACAAGTATGTGAACTATGCCATTAGGCGCTTTTGATGTGTCAGTACCAAATAAAATGCTTGTATTGTATTATTCTAGATAGATATTATACAGGGCATTACACATAACACTATACTTGAATAGTATTTCACACACTTACATTGTAGAATCAATTTCTCCATTGATCGATTTGTTTAGAAAGCACAATTGTAAGATCACAATTTCGTAAGTGCCTTAAGATTTTAAATTAATTTCTTTTCAGTTTCGTTTTATTTTATTTGATTCATTTGAATCATATAGACACATGAGGAAAATATACAATGTATTATCATATTCATTTATATTACATTGTTCCACGAGCCACATGGTTGATTTCTTGTTTTGTTGTTCAGGGCAATTATAGACGATTTTGATGCTATTTTATACATTTGTTTTAGCTTTTATGTTTGATATTAAGGGTTTCACTATAAATCTTATTAATAGGTTGAGTCATATTCTATAAACATATTAAGTTATTATCTACACAACATGTGCCTCATTCATCCATGTTGAGCATCTCTTCCTCCTCCTGAAAAGATATCAAAAGGTTTTTTTTTATGTTGGGTTTAAACGTTCAAAATACATACCTAATGAATTGATTATTGTTTGAATTAAATTTGAAAATTTTAACTTCTTTTGCGATGATAGTTTTCATATATTCTATAGTCTAAACAAATACATATAAGTTACTACGTGCATTAATATTCATGTTTATATGGAATCAAATTGTTTAAAATTTTAACTATCTAACGGCACCTTGCTTAACCAAAACTGCAACCATTGTATGATAATATAAACAAGAATAATTGCGTTTCACTTCTTCGTATAGATTTAGGATTTCTTCAAAGCTTTTAATTTTGGCATAGCCATCCATCATGGTTCTACTATTCACCACGTAAAACAAACTTTCTTATATATCATCTCTTCCAAAGTTCTTAGGTTAAATCCATGTTAACTAAGGTTTATAAATGGATTTGGCCATAACTTTTATATTTGAGATGACTTCTCTGTAGGGGTGTACATGGGTTGGGTCAACCCACAAAACCCGGTCAAACCCACCCAAAAAAATCCAAAAAAGTGGGTTGGGTCGAGTGATTGGGCGGATATGGGTTTAAAAAATAAAAAACCCATTAAAAAAATCGGGTTTCGGGTAAAACCAGACCCAACCCAAAAAACCCACTGACCCACTAATCAAACATTTATTTTTATAATTTTAATAATTTTGATAAATATTAACTTAGTTGTTGCAACTTTAGTCTCTTAATATTTACTATTTTAATGAATTACGACTTTAACTAATTTTGAATGTTTTACTTTTTAGATATTTTGATACTAATACAATTTTATGTCATGTAACTTTAGCTTGTTGCTAATATTTTATGATAATTTTTATTTGTTGATGATATCATTTATTATTTTATGACGTTTAAAGATAGTAAAAATAAGTTATCAAATTTATTTTAAAAAAATAAAAATGTTGAGTAATTTTATGAAAAAAATATGTCGAATTATCATTTAGTTATTTAATATTAATAAAATAGAAGAATTATTTGGGCAACCCACTACCCAACCCAATCCAACTCGAAAATTAGTGGGTTTGCCCAAACCAACCCATTCGTGTAACGGGTGGTTATTTTACCGCTCCCAAACCATAATGTTTTATATGGATTGGGTATGGGTTTGGCCAAACCCAGCCTAAACCTGCCCATGTACACCCCTACTTCTCTGTTAGTTTGGACTAATGTGGCTAAATAATTCCTTGATGGATCATTATGTTAAAATTAAATGTTTTGAATAAATGCTAAATTTATACGTTGAGCTTAAACGTAAGTTTATTTATATTTCTTTCATAAAATTTGTTGGAGTTTATACCAAGGAAGTATTGTTTAATCAACTTCTTATAAAGGTTTAAGAACTTGAGTGTATTTTTCGTTATTTTACTTTTAAAGAATTTGATATCTTATATGGTAGTTATGTAAAGTCGCGAAAATCATGACTAATATGATAAAAACAATATTAAAGCACTCAAATATAACTTAAATTTTTATGTTTTACTAATGATGTTATGGTCATAAATAATTGTTTTAGGGATTTAAATAGAATTCTAAAAGAAGATGACCTCTTCACAAACATAGATTTGATATTGTTATGTTGAAATCTTTATTTTTGGCTGAGTTTAGAACTAGGTGACATGAAACTTAATGTTCCACTAAAATTATTAATTGATCATTAAAAATAATATGTTTATAAACCATAACAAGTGTTTATGGTTGTAAATCATAGGCTTAGAAACTAGTTAGTAGTTCTTATTTAAAATTTTGTAATAATGAAATAACAATATGTTATTTTTTTCTATACGTTGGAATGAGTTTTCATCATTTTAATTATCATTTATATCAAACTTATAATGTTTATCATGTTCACACTATTCTAATTTATTGCATTTGGTTATAATAATTTTAGAATAACATAACATAGTATTTGTGTCCAAACAAATAATAAATTAATAAGAATTTTGAAGTGTAATACCCCATAAAGTATTCTACTCTGGATAATATTAGTTGTGATCAACTGAGTCCTAGTGTGCTCTGAGAAATTATCTGCAGAGATAATTAGGGTAACTGTTGAACTTAGAGTAAATCCAATTAATATTATCTGACTCTGAGATATTTAAGTATTTGAACTTTAGAGACTTTTTGGACAATTAGTAGTGTTGATGTTTGATGATGTTTTACTATATCATTCCTTTTCCTCTCATTTTCCTCTGTAGAAGCAAAGGGAGAAAAAGATAGAAAGAAGTGGAGAGAAAGAAAAGAGAAGGAAAGGAAGAGAAAAAGAGGAAAGCTCAAGAGCAAGAACATCATCAAATCTTCATCCAATCATCTTCAAATCTTCACCATCTTCATCTAATCAAGGTGGGTTCTAGATAGATGCTTTTGTTTTAGATTTTCTTAGATTCTAAGACTTAGGTTAGAGTTGTAAGAGAATTGGTTAAATTGGAAAATCTTGAAATTAACGGTTGAAATGTGTTATAAACTAAGTAGTATGAGTTATATGAGTGCAAAATCATTTATGTTTGATTGTGGGATGTTTGGATATGTTTTGGTGGGGTTTTGGAACCAAGGCAGATCAGCTGTTACGCTGATGAACTTTTTCATTTCCCAGATTCGCACTGCGAATCCCCCAGCGAAGGGGAAATCATGGACTCGATGGCAGCTTCGCACTGCGAATCAGGTAGCGAACGTTCGCCAGTGGTTCGCACTGCGAACCTCACATTGTTTTTGCTACTGACTTGGTTCGCCAGCTGTTTGCACTGCGAATGGTGCAGCAAACAAGTGTTGGCTAGGCGTTCGCTGGACGTTTGGCACTGCGAATGAGGTAGCGAGCATTCGCTGGCTTCTTCGCAATGCGAGTATGACAGAACACCCAACCTATTTCTTGCATAACTTTTGACTCGTTTATCCATTGCGAGTATTCTTGGTATCGTTGGGAAGCTAGGAACATATTCTAGCCAATGGAAGTGAGAAATACCAGTTTGTTGCCCGATTAAATAAATCGGAGGGAACCGTAAATTAGTATAATTTGTGGTATGTTGAATTATGTATTTCCATTATGTGATTGATGACTTTATGCCTACGCTCTTATTGTGAAACATGTTTGAATAGTTTTGCATGTTAAAACACAAAATAGGTAGAGTGAGGAATATTACCGTAAACAATGTCGGAAAATGTAGAATGAATAAACACTAGTATGGAACATGTGTGTTAACCGTTTGGTTGTGATAAGGCGTAATGGCCTTGTGATTGTCGAATACAATCACGTTTGTGTGTGATCACGTAATCGTAACTGATTATCTTGCGAGTGCGTTTCATGGGTCTCGAGCTCCTCTGAAACTTGTGCACAACTACTTGGCAGGTTTGATTCCCGCGTGCAGTATGAATGGCGCTTTGAGAGCGTATGCTTGTGACGGTTAATGGCCCGTGTGAAGTGACGGTTCATAACGGTTAATGGCCCGTAGAACCCGAATCCATTCGTATGTCAAGTAGGTTACCAGGCTCCATGACTCGGGTCGACTTCTAGACATAGAAGCGGACGGGAACAGGAGATGCCTTGGTGTGGTTACCGATTAGTGATACTTTGAGTTGATGAACTCATGACATGTTTCCATATAGTGTGTGTGTACTCAAGGTCTTTTCCCTTCCCTTTTGACTTGAGTTAGGATGTTAGAACCTTGTAAAGCCGAGAGGACTATAAGATAGCGAACTCACTGAGATTTGATGTATCTCACCCCACTGTTGTTATTTACATCACAGGTTCTGCAGGTTTGGCGAAGGGCAAGGACACGGTTATTTGACTTTCCTTACGGATCGTAGCTTTTGGTTGGCAGGCTTCCGTTGTGAAGATTTTTGAGATCATTAGTTGATCTAGTTCTTAGTATTTGTCTTTGGAACATCTTGTAGATATACTATGCCGTAGTTTTTTTGTATTTAGTCTTTTTGGGCATGTATATGTATAATGTGTTTACTGGGAACTTGTATATTTCAGTACCAAACATATTATTCATGTATCATATATGCTTTGATGTATGTATGTATATGTGGGCGTTACATAATTTCTCAGAGTACACTGGGACTCAGTTGATCACAACTAATATTATCTGGAGTAAAATAATTTTACGGGGTATTACATCCTCCCCCCTTAAATAGAAATTTGCCCACGAATTTAAAACAATTACCTGAAGAGATGAGGATAGACTTCCCGCATCTCCGATTCCAATTCCCAAGTTACATCACCTGGATGCGTCTCATCCCACTGGACCTTAACAAGAGGAATCTCTTTATTTCTTAACACTTTAGTTTCTCTTCCGTTGATACGACTCGGTTGAGGCTCAAATGTCAAATCTGCTTCTATCTCAATTGTATCTGGTAAAATTGGCTGAAGAGGATCTGGGACAAATTTCCGAAGCTGAGATACATGAAAAACATCATGCATCTCGGACAGAGAAGGCAGTAAGGCTAATCTGTAGGCTACTTCCCCAATTCTTTCCAAAATTTGATATGGTCCCACATATCTCGGACTTAACTTCCGCGATCGAAACGGTCCTTTCAACCGCAATCTCGGAGTAACCTTCAGAAACACGTGATCGCCTTCTTCAAATTCTAAAGGTCTTCTTCGGTTATCCGCATAACTCTTCTGACGATCTTGTGCTGCTTAACCTTTTCACGGATCATCCTGATCTTCTCCGTAGTTTCGTGAATAATCTCGGGTCCCAACATCCTATCTTCCCCAACTTCTACCCAACACAACAGTGTCCTATACTTCCTTCCATACAACGCCTCATAAGGTGCCATACCAATACTTGCATGATAATTGTTATTATAAGAAAACTCAATCAACGGCAAAAGTTCTATCCAATTTCCTCCACTTTCAAGTACACAAGCTGTCAATATGTCTTCCATGGTTTGTATTGTCCGTTCCGTCTGACCGTCCGTTTGCGGATGATTCGACGTACTCAAACATAACTTCGTTCCCATTGCTTGTTAAAAAGCTCTCCAAAATCTCGAAGTGAACTTTGGATCTCTATCTGAAACGATAGTAGTAGGGATACCATTCAATCTTACTATCTCTGAAATGAACAACCTTGCGAGATGACTCGCCTTATAAGTAGTCTTTACGGCCAAGAAATGCGCAGACTTCGTTAACCAATCTACAATTACCCAAATCGAATCATAACCTCCTTGCGCACGGGGTAATCCCACCGCGAAGTCCATCGAAATACTATTCCATTTCCACACCGGAATTTCTAAAGGTTGCAACAAGCCACCCGGCCTTTGGTGCTCGATTATCACTTATTGGCACACCGCACATTCCGACACATACACCACAATATCTCTTTTCATCTCGGACCACCAATAGTCTCTCTTTAGATCTTGGTATATCTTTGAAGACCCCGGATGTATAGTAAAAGCACCCTTATGCGCTTCTTCCAAAATCCTCCTTTTTAACTCCGTATTATCCGAAACACAAATCCTTTGGTCAAATACAATAACTCCGTCGGTAGATCGCACAAAACCCGGTTGCAATAACACTTCTTGTAACTTCTCATCTAACCCTTGCTCTTGTTGGATTTCTTCCCGAAGAGTAGAAGTGATATTCAAATTTCCCATAATCACACAATTAGGAGTCCAATTAAATTGAAGATTTAGATCTCTAAACTTCTCCATTAAGGCATACTCTAACATCATCAAGTCGGCACTATGCAACACTTTCCTGCTTAAAGCATCTGCCACCTTATTCGCTTTACCCGAATATGATGATAACCCGACTGTAAATCAATCTTCGAGAACACACACGCTCCTTTCAATTGATCTAACAGATCGTCTATCCTTGGCAATGGGTACTTGTTCTTGATGGTGACCTTATTCAATTGACGGTAATCAATACACAACCGCATTCCACCATCCTTTTTCTTTACCAACAACATTGGAGCTCCCCCGGGCGAAACACTTGGTCGAACAAAATGCTTAGCCAACAACTCTTCCAATTGATCCTTTAATTCTCTTAATTCAAGTGGTGTCATCCGATATGGAGAAACGGATATTGGAGCCGTTCTCGGTATCAGGTCAATAGAGAATTCCACTTCCCGCTCAGGGGGAAGAGAAGTGATATCCTCGGGGAAAACTTCAGGAAAGTCACAAACTACCGAAATACTCAAAACTTGATGGTTACTACCCTCCTCCTTAGTAAGAATCAAAAGAACGGATTTTTCTTCCTCAAATAAGAAATTAATCATTCCAACCGTACCTTCCAAAATAGTAGTTAACACATCCTTCGGAGTAGCTTCAGTAGATGGAATAATGATTAGTTTTTCTTCACACCCGATAAATACCAAATTAGCTGAAAGCCAATCCATTCCCAGAACAACATCCACTTTCTTAAGCGGTAAGCAAATCAAATCAATCTGGAAAACTCTTTCATCCACAGATAAAACACAATTCTCACACATTAAAGGTGTTTCAACCATCTCATCCATGGCAGTAGTAACCACCATGGGTGGAGACAACGGAACCGCTTGTAACCCAAGCTGCTTTACACATTGCATCGATATAAAAGAGTGTGTAGCTCCACAATCAAATAAAACAAAGCAAGGATTTCCATTCACAAAACACGTACCAGCAATCAAAGAGTTATCACCCTTTGTCTTCCTTGCATCCAAGGTATACACTCGGCCGATATTCTTTTCTTGCATCTGATTCCTCTTCTGAGGACAATCCCTCGATAAATGGCCCACCTTATTACACTGATAACACCTTATTCCTTCCCAATTACACCTACCAAAATGGTTCTTTCCACAATTACGGCATACCGGAGGCGCACTAGTCCTGGAACTCTGAACTTGTTTCCCTTTGAAAGATTGTTGTCTCGGTCTAAATTGTTGATTTGATCGCCCACGATCACTTTGATTCACCCTACTTAACTCTCCTTCTGCTTGCACCTTCTTTAAGCTATGCTCCGCCACATAACACTGTCGTAACAATTCCGCATAGCTAGTAAATTCCCTCTAAGACACACTATGTGAAATTTCGGCCCTTAAACCAAACAGAAACTGATCAATCTTCCACCTCTCATTAGGAGCATACATGGCTTGTCTAGAATAAGCAGCCATAACCTCGAACATTTTTGCATAAGAAGCCACGGTCAAGTTGCCTTGTCTCAACTGTTGAAACTCGAATTCCTTCTGAGACCTTAAGGAACTTGGAAAGTACTTCTCCATAAAAGTTATCTTAAACTGTTCTCATACTTTCGGTACCTCTTGAATTGTCATTAAAGCTAAAGCGCTTTCCCACCATCTCATAGTAGGATCCTTTAACAAATGAGAAGCGAAAACAACCTTATTTTCTTCACTACACTGAACTATCAAGAAAATCCGCTCCATACCGGATATCCATTCATGAGCTTTTACTGGATCTAACCCTCCCTGAAACTCCAGAGGATTCATACGAATGAAATCCCTAAAGGTTCCCCCTGCAGCTTCCGGAACAACCACTAGAGGATGCACACCACCAGCCATTTGATGTACCATTTGTTGCACAAACTGATTCTGCTGTTGCTGCATCTGTTGCATAAACTGATACAGAGGGGCATTCCCTTCGTCCCCTGGCGGATTTGTCCCTGCTAGAGTAGTTCTCGGTCTACCACGGTTGTTTCTGCACTGGTCGGCCATGTTCCTAAATGTCATACAAATAGGATTAAGTTGATCAGGCTCAATACCACAAATATAACATGTAAGACCAATGGCGACACAACACATATGAAACGGAAGGAAAAAAAACTTATACTATTTCATGGCTATGTCGAGGATACGACCTACTCTGATACCAACTGTAAAGCCCATATATATATATACATACCACAAAGCATATATTATACATGAATTCCACGTTTGGTACTGAAATATACAATAAGTTCCTAGTAAACACATTATACATATACATGCCCAAAAAGCCTAACCCAAAATAACTACGGCATAATATATCTACAAGATGTTCTGAAGACAAATACAAAGAACTAGATCAAATAATGATCTCAAAAATCTTCACAACGGAAGCTTTGCCACACAAAAGCTACGATCCATAAGGAAAGTCACATAACCTTGTCCTTACCCTTCGCCGAACCTGCAGAACCTGTAATGTAAACAACAACAGTGGGGTGAGATACATCAAATCTCAGTGAGTTCGCTATCTAATAGTCCTCTCGGCTTTACAAGGTTCTATCATCCTAACTCAAGTCAAAAGGGAAGGGAAGTGACTTTGAGTACACACACGCCATACATGCATTCAGACTAGTGAGCCTGTGAACTCACACTAGTACCAAAGGAAGTCCTGAGCCTGTTATCTCAAGAATCTCGCTAATCAATAACCGTAACAAGGCATCCCCTGTCCCCGTCCGCTTCTACGTCTAGAAAATGATTCGATTCATGGATCCTTGTATTTACTTGGCATACGAAATGGATTCGGGATCATCGGCCCGTACACCGTGATCCGTCACTTCACACGGCCCATACACCGTCACAAGTCTCTTACCCGTAGGCTTCATTCGTACTATACGCGGGAATCAAACCTGCCAAGTAATTGTGCATACGTTTCAGAGGAGGTGCTTGAGTCTCATGAAACTACACCGTAAGATAACTGGTTATGATTACTAGACACACGCCTCGGCCTCTTCTGCACGAGCGTTGTCATTATGTCATTTCCACACTTTTCGACAATGGCTTACGGTAATGATCCTCACTCTACTTATTCATATTTTAACATGCAAACATATTCAAACATGTTTAACAATAAGAGCAAAGGCATATAATCATCAATCACATAATGGAACATGCATAATTCAACATACCACAATTATACCAATTTACGGTTCCCTTCGATTTATCTAATCAGGCAATAAACAGATATCTCTTGCTGCCATTAGCTAGAATATGTTCTTAGCTTCACAACGATACCAAGAACACTCACAACGGATAAACGATACAAAAATTATGAAAGAAACAAGTTGGATGTTCTGTCATGCTCGCATTGCGAAGCAGCCAGCGAATGCTCGCTACTTCATTCGCAGTGGGAAGCGTCCAGCGAACGCCTAGCCAACACTTATTCGCAGCACCATTCGCAGTGCGAACAGCTGGCGAACCAAGTCAGTAGCAAACCAAGGCAATGTTCGCAGTGCGAACCTCTGGCGAATGTTCACCTTCGCCTTCGCCGTACGAACCTCCAGCGAGTGCACGATTTCTCCTTCGCTAGGGGATTCGCAGTGCGAATCTGGGAAAATGCAGAAGTTCTTCAGCGTAACAGCTGAGTTCCCATGGGTCCAAAACCCCACCAAAACATATCCAAACATTCCACAATCAAATATAAATGATTCTACACTCATATAGCCTATACTACTCAGTTTACAACACATTCCAACCATTAAATTTCATCGATTACCAAATTAAGCAATTTCTCATAAACCTAACTTAAGCTAAAAATCACTTCTAATTCTAAAACTTAAGTTTCTATCTAGAACCCACCTTGAATAGATGAAGATGGCGAAGATTGGAAGATGATTTGGTGAAGATCTGATGATGTTCTTGATGATCTTGATCTTGGACTTTTTCCTCTTTTCCTCTTCTTTCCTTTCCTTTCTCTCCAAATTCTTTCAATCTTTTCCTTTCTTTGCTTCTAAGTGGAAAATGAGTGGAAAAGGAAATGATATAAAAAAATATCATCAATTAGCAACACTACTAATTGTCCAAAAAGTCTCTAAAGTTCAAATACTTAAATATCTCAGAGTCAGATAATATTAATTGGATTTACTCTAAGTTCAACAGTTACCCTAATTATCTCTGCAGATAATTTCTCAAAGTACACTGGAACTCAGTTGATCACAACTAATATTATCCGGAGTAAAATAATTTTACGGGGTATTACACAATAAGTTCCTAGTAAACACATTATACATATACATGCCCAAAAAGCCCAAATACAAATAACTACGGCATAGTATATCTACAAGATGTTCCAAGGACAAATACTAAGAAGTAGATCAAATAATGATCTCAAAAATCTTCACAACGGAAGCCTTGCCTAACAAAAGCTACGATCCGTAAGGAAAGTCACATAACCTTGTCCTTACCCTTTGCCAAACCTGCAGAACCTGTGATGTAAACAACAACAGTGGGGTGCGATACATCAAATCTCAGTGAGTTCGCTATCTTATAGTCCTCTCGGCTTTACAAGGTTCTAACATCCTAACTCAAGTCAAAAGGGAAGGGAAGTGACTTTGAGTACACACACGCCATATATGGATTCACACTCGTGAGCTTGTTAACTCACACTAGTGCCAAGGTAAGTCCTGAGCCTGTTAACTCAAGAATCTCGCTAATAAATAACCGTACCAAGGCATCCCCTGTTCCCGTCCGCTTCTACGTCTAGAAGACGATCCGAGTCATGGATCCTTGTATTTACTTGGCATACGAATTGGATTCGGGATCATCGGCCTGTTAACCGTGAACCGTCACTTCTCATGGCCTGTTAACCATCACAAGTCTCTTTACCATATGGCTCCAATCGTACTATACGCGGAAATCAAACCTGCCAAGTAATTGTGCATACGTTTCAGAGGAGGTGCTCGAGTCTCATGAAACTACACCGTAAGATAAATTGGTTATGATTACTAGACACACGCCTCGGCCTCTCATGCGCGAGCGTTGTCACTATGTCATTTCCACACTTTTCGACATCATTTACGGTAATGCTCCTCACTCTACTTATTCATATTTTAACATGCATACATATTCAACATGTTTAACAATAAGAGCATAGGCATGTAATCATCAATCACATAATGGAAATACATATTCAGTTTCGTTTTTTTTATTTGAATCATTTGAATCATATAGACACATGAGGAAAATATACAATGTATTATCATATTCATTTATATTACATTGTTCCACGAGCCACATGGTTGATTTCTTGTTTTGTTGTTCAGGGCAATTATAGACGATTTTGATGCTATTTTATACATTTGTTTCAGCTTTTATGTTTGATAGTAAGGGTTTCACTATAAATCTTATTAATAGGTTGAGTCGTATTCTATAAGCATATTAAGTTATTATCTACACAACATGTGCCTCATTCATCCATGTTGAGCATCTCTTCCTCCTCCTGAAAAGATAGCAAAAGGTTTTTTTTTTATGTTGGGTTTAAACGTTCAAATTACATACCTAATGAATTGATTATTGTTTGAATTAAATTTGAAAATTTTAACTTCTTTTGCGATGATAGTTTTCATATATTCTATAGTCTAAAGAAATACATATAAGTTACTACGTGCATTAATATTCATGTTTATTTGGAATCAAATTCTTTAAAATTTTAACTATCTAACGTCACCTTGCTTAACCAAAACTGCAACCATTGTATGATAATATAAACAAGAATAATTGTGTTTCACTTCTTCGTATAGATTTAGGATTTCTTCAAAGCTTTTAATTTTGGCATAGCCATCCATCATGGTTCTACTATTCACCACATAAAACAAACTTTCTTATATATCATCTCTTCCAAAGTTCTTAGGTTAAATCCATGTTAACTAAGGTTTATAAATGGATTTGGCCATAACTTTTATATTTAAGATGACTTCTCTGTTAGTTTGGACTAATGTGGCTAAATAATTCCTTGATGGATCATTATGTTAAAATTAAATGTTTTTAATAAATACTAAATTTATACGTTGAGCTTAAACGTAAGTTTATTTATATTTCTTTCATAAAATTTGTTGGAGTTTATACCAAGGAAGTATTGTTTGATCAACTTCTTATAAAGGTTTACGAACTTGAGTTTATTTTTCGTTATTTTACTTTTAAAGAATTTGATATCTTATATGGTAGTTATGTAAAGTCGCGAAAATCATGACTAATATGATAAAAACAATATTAAAGCACTCAAATCTAACTTAAATTTTTATGTTTTACTAATGATGTTATGGTCATAAATAATTGTTTTAGGGATTTAAATAGAATTCTAAAAGAAGATGACCTCTTCACAAACATAGATTTGATATTGTTATGTTGAAATCTTTATTTTTGGCTGAGTTTAGAACTAGGTGACGTGAAACTTAATGTTCCACTAAAATTAATAATTGATCATTAAAAATAATACGTTAATAAACCATAACAAGTATTTATGGTTGTAAATCATAGGCTTAAAGACTAGTTAGTAGTTCTTATTTAAAATTTTGTAATAATGAAATAACAATATGTTATTCTTTTCTATACGTTGGAATGAGTTTTCAACATTTTAATTATCATTTATATCAAACTTATAATGTTTATCATGTTCACACTATTCTAATTTATTGCATTTGGTTATAATAATTTTAGAATAACATTACATAGTATTTGTGTCCAAACAAATAATAAATTAATAAGAATTTTGAAGGTTATTGGTTATTATATCTATGAAATAGTTTAGAGGAATAATAAATAGTTTTTAGTTAATTTTAAAAAACTACTTTCTAAAACTTTAGAATGATGTAAAAGTTATTTATTAATAGAATGGTGTGTTGAAATCGTTGAATAAGTTGTTAGTTTGTATAGAGTTAATAGTGTTTACAATCATTTGATTATTTAGTTTTGAAAATTAGAAATATATTTTTTGATTTTATAACATTTTAATTATATTTTTAATTTTAATTATTTTTTTATTAATATATTAGAAATTGATAATCTTTCAACTAATTGGTTATGTATATAATATGACATAAAATATTATAATAAAAATGAATAGTTTTTTATTTTTTATTTATTTAAATGGTTTATTATAATATTTACAAAAGTTTTTAATACTTTTATAAATTTGTTTTTATTATTTGGAAACGGTTATAATTATAATAATATAATAATCACTGAAGTAGTAAAAATATTAAATTGGAAGTTAGTTTTGAAAATTTTGGAATGATTTATCATTTTGAATGATTTCTATATATATCTTTTGAGAAATAATTTTATAATTTTGGAATAACTTAAACACATTCTTTATATATATATATATATATATATATATATATATATATATATATATATATATATATATATATATATATATATATATATATATATATATATATATATATGTAATACCCCGTATTTTCTAAATGCTCAATTGGACATCAGATGAGATCAGATGAATATTTATGTGCTCCATCTTTGATTAATTGGAATAATGGAGTATCCTAAGTGCTCTAAGTGTTGTCAATTGGGATCAATAGAGCAACTTGAGAACTCTGAAGAGATCAATTATTTTATTAAAGAGACGGATTAATATTTATAAGTTCAAGAAAGTATTTTAAGGTAACTCTAATAATTGATCAATTAGTGTTAGAAGACAAAATATCAATTGGAGATAGTTACCCTATTGGATTTATATTATATAATAAGTATTATATATATATTTATATGAGAAAGAGAAAGAAGAAGTGGGTAAGGAGAAGAAAAGGAAACAGAAAGAAGAAAAAGGAAAAACGTGAAGAAAAGAGAAGAGAGGAAAAAGAGAAAGAGGGAGAAGGAAGTTTATGGATCATCATCATCTCCATTATCAATCTTTAGGTGAGTTCCATTAGATAGAACTTGGGTAGGAAGTTTGGGGAAGAAATTCATGTTTGGGGTTTTGGGTTTTATGTGAAATAACATGCCTAAATGTGTTTTTATGATGATAATACATGCCTTGATTGTTGTTACACGTTTGGGGTTGATATTGTATGAATTGGAAGTGTTTTAGGTGAAGAAATGAGAGATTTTGGCCCCCAATGACTTGTTTTGACGCTGCTGCGAATTCTGGGTTTCGCGGGTTCGCCTAGCGAACCAAAGCGAAGGCGAAAGTGAACGTTCGCTGGCGGGTTCGCCTAGTAAACATGACAGCTTTTCCCATTTTGTTTCCTTCATAACTTTTGATCCGTAACTCGGATCGGGGCACGGTCGAAAGCGTTGGAAAGCTATTTCAATGCTTTTTGTGATGGTGAGGTAGAAACATGGCTATATGCTATGGATTGATAAGATAAATATAGAAATGTAGTGTATGTACTTTTGTTTCCACCAAAACTTAAGGATCGGGAATCCGATGGATACGAGTCCAAAGCCATTGGAAAGATAATCCCATAGGGGATTGAATGGTGCATTAGACCATGAGTTAACCAAGGATGTTTGGTAGAGGATACTAGTGGCGTGTATGCCTTAAAATGTGTGTGAACCACTTTATTGACTATGTTTAACATATTATGCTTATATATTGATTGTGGCTTGATTAATGGCTTGATGTGATCACTTGTTATGTCTCCCTTGTATACGTGTGAATGTAATGCATTATGTTCATAAATGCTGTGACGTGATCAGTGTCGTGCTCGTTCCCGTTCGTCCCGGTTGAACGTTCGGATGTGATATGATTGTGATGTATGCTTGAATCGGAGTAGGCCTAAGCTACTAGGTGGTGTTTCACCGGAGTTCCGGACTTGGTCCGATGGATACCGGACTTGTTCTGAAGAATACCGTTGCGATGATCTTGTGGGGGTCCACTAGGACGTATTTCCCACTTACCGTTAACTCGTCTGCGTGCTCGGTATACACCTGAGCTACCGTTGCGATGTGCTTGTGGGGGCCTTATATGGCGTTTACCCACTTGCCGTTAACACATCGGCGTGATCGGTATGGTGGGGTTGTGATGCCATGAAGGCAATATCACTCTGTTACTCACCTTTAGTGGTGTCATGTAGGCAATACCACTAGGCTTTCTCCCGGTGGGCTTGTGCAGTCATGTAGGCGTTCTTGCACTTGCCGATACACACATGCGTATTGATGATTGATGGATGGGTTCCGCGGCCACTTAGGCGTGTATCACTTCGGACTCATCTGACTCATTGTGCTGTGTGCTGTGTGCTTGTGCTAGTCTCTTGACGTAGGCACTTGGTTACTCATCGAGGGTGTGATATATTGTGGCCTATGTAGACAGGTTGATACTACTTCTGGATTCCTCGTACGTGAGTACGGGTCTGCATGATTGGTCGTTTGATCTATTTATTGTTGTTTGTGTACTTGTTGTTATTTCATTGGTGAGTCAAGGGACTACTAACGAAGATATGACCCATTGTTGTATATTTGCCCCATACCGTGAGTAAACCCCGGATCCACGGTGGATCCGTTTGATTGCATGTACCCTGTAGAACTGAGGGAACCCATAAGATAGGGGAACTCACTGAGATTATTATCTCACCCCATTATTGTTGTTATTTTTCAGGTGTTATTTGCAGGTTTGTTTTACAAGTGGAGTTATGCTTGGATGTTTCAAGAGAAGCTTAGTTAAGCTTATTCTACTGTGTATTATTTTCTTGTACAATGAGGAATATTGTACCTTATTCTTAGATTTTCTTGTTTTGGCTAATTTCCATGCCTTGTACCAAAGGTTGTATTTATGTATTAGAAATGGTCAAGTATGTGAATTATGCCATTAGGCACTTATGATTGTGTCAGTACCAAATGAAAACACTTGTATGGTATTATTCTAGATAAATATTATACAGGGCGTTACAGTTGGTATCAGAGCAGGTCGTGTCCTCGACCTAGCCTTGAAACATCATAAGTAAATCTATTCCTGCCTCTTAAGTGTGTCTTGCCAGCATGACTTTTAATATCATACTATCTAGTGTTGGGCCTGATCAACCTAATACTAGGTATGTGATAGGTAGAATCATGGTTGAGCGACCACGAGGACTCCGAAGTGTTGTCGGAACTTGTGCTGTGAGGATAGGCTCAAGCCAAGAGTTAGTAGTGTGGAGTTTTGGTCAGTTCAGTTGAGGTCTTAGTAGAAGTCGTGCTTTGGGTAGCATGGAATTGAAAAGGGGTGTGTTGTTCAAGAAATCCTTTGGAAAGGACGGAGTCTGAACGTTAAGAATCTCTAGCGGACGATTGGTTTAAGTATTGAGGAATATGTAAAGTCGCTAGTAGAGCCGGATTGACTACTGGTATAGATAAGAGTTTCAAGAAATCTCATTCCAAGGAAAAGAAAAGTTGTTTTGTGGAATGTGTGACGTAAGGTCCGGAAGTGAGATAAGTATTGGTGCTTCAGTTTCTAAGGTTGCTATGGTATCTTGGACGGACGAGAGTACCTTAAGGAATGTGTTCGGAACCATATCTTCCAATTGGTTTAAAGTTGAGAGTTAAAGAAATTCGACTTTTATGAGAACCTAAAGTGGTAGAGAAGTGTGTGAAGGAACACAAGGATGTGTTTACATGCTTCAAGTGAAACAAGTACGTGTCGGACGAAGAGTGGGTAATTTTGCAAAATCAAAGAATCTAATGGTTGAAATGTGTTATAATTGAGTGGTATGGTCAATACATGTGTGGAATCATTCGTTGGTATTGGGTTGTGTGTTTGGTTATGTTTTGGATGAGATTATTGGCCTTAAGGACCTGCTATTACATTGCTGAGAGATTATGGGTTTTCGCGTGTTCGCTAAGCGAACCACAGCGAAGGGCAAGGCGAAGGTTCGCCAGGTGTTCGCGTAGCGAACTTTGTGCCCTTTTGGCGCTGTCTGGGTTCGCCTAGAGATTCGCTAAGTGAAGGGGAAGGCGAATGTTCGCCTGGTGTTCGCGAAGCGAACGTTCTCTGGGGGGATTCGCCTAGCGAACATGGCAGGTTTTGCGTTTTTGTTTTCTCCATACCTTTTGACTCGGGTGTCCGATTTAAGCGCTCTTTATATCGATGTGAAGGTATGAAAGTGTTCTATGCTGTGGAAAAATGAAAATATTGTTTATGAGGCGGATTTTATTCGAATATATGGAATGAACGGTATTAACAATATGTTATGAGAAAGTTACACCTTGGTATTAAGAACGAGGGCAGTGGTAGCACCTTAGTCACAAGAGTATGTGATGGATTCGTACCCTTGAGACATACTTTGTGGAACAGCGAGTATTGTATCCTAAAAAGTGGGACGTGTAATGGATAGTTTGAGTAAGAAAGTGAACTATCCCGCCAAAGAGTTGTCGTGTGACCGCGTCAGAATTTGGAATTTCTACCTTGTCACTTGGTTGGAGTGCATCATCTACATGTGTTGACCTTGTTGGTTTTATCTGAGTGGATCATGGTTGGTGAATGTTAGGCCAGTTAAGGAACCGCGAGTTGGAAAATGATATTTGAGTTAGAACGAATCAGATTGATGGTTGAGTAGGGATGGCTTGATTTAAGAGGAAAACTGATTTGTAGATTCTGCGGCAGTATTTATTGATTAAACAAGGTGGTTAACCGATTAACAAGTGTATTGAGGTGTTACGTGGGATTTGGAGAAGTTAACTGATTAGCTCAGATGGTTAATCGAAGAACGTATGGGTAAGCTATGAAATCTTTTGAGAACCATCATCTGTGTTTTGTTACCTTATGTTGCTCCGAGGGGAGAGTACTGTGTGAATGGAAATGAAATGGTAAGTAAATGAAGGATGAATTGCATTTTGGAATCGTAACTTTTGGAAGGTTGTTGCCTAGTTGACCATCTGTTGGGATGACAAGGGAATTGTCCTAGAGGAAATAACCTTGTAAACTAGGTTGAGTGAGAGGGTCCTAGGTGTTTTGCCGTTGTGAGTCTTAAGGACGAAGTTAAAGAATACCCACGAAGTATTGATCTTGCAAGGAATATTTCGGTGAGTAATCATGGTATTGGTAAGGTATGGACGATTGGTCAGAATTAGTAAGTGCTATCAGCCGTGGAGTTACGGTATTGGATTTAGACTCCGTGAAAGTGGTACCAGTTATGTGCAGTTGTGTTCTAACCAGAGAAGGAATTTGTAGGTTATCTTTCCAAGTACTAGTAAGAATTGGACGTTCCGAAGTTAAGTATGTAACTGAGAATAGTTTATGAAACAGAACGAATGAGAAGAGTTGATTCAACTGAGAGGGTGGTATGGACTTCGAAGGTGTGTGTGTATGTGGAGTGTTGTACGTGAATTGGTGAGTAATATGGAAACTCACAATCGTGCTTGGGATGGTTAAGGTTTTGAGGAGTGGTGATTCGTATATGTTTGAAGTTCCGTGATGGTGTTACATTGTCAGTAGTGGATATTTGGTGACGACAAGAGCCTTGAGTAAGTCGGAAACTGTAAGAAGAATCATTTTGGAATGTGGTAACCAGAACCAAAAGTTGTTAAACTACTTCAGATATATTAGTTCGAGTTTGGAATGAATTTGGAGTTGTGAATGTCCTGGTTGTAGCAGTGTAACTCTTGCGTCTTTATCGTCTACAAAGTGTTGGACAGATGTTAAGATATTGTGTGTTGGTGAGGGAATTGTTATACCGTAGGACATCAGTAAATTTTTGATGTCGTTGGTTAGTAAGGACCCCAGTGAATAAGTGTGTTTCTCCGTGGACTGTTGGCTACTTGGGAATGCTTCAGACTTGGTAGTATTCCATTATTAGAATTGGAGTTGCGCAGTGGAAGTGACCGATGAAAGAATTAAATCAGAATAATGGGAATTTGGAAGATTGTTACTTATACGTTGGGAAATAAGAAGAACTTGTCCTAAGCGTGTTATCTTGGTGTAATAAGAAGTCGTTCGACTGGTAAGAAGTCGTTCGACTGTTCATGAAGTGGTTTGAAACGTTGAAGGTTTTATAAAGGATAGTTGTCGGTAATTACATAAAGGAAAGGAATCACCAAATTGCCTCATGAGAATTTGATGAGTGTTTGTTATCATTACTGCTGAGAATCTTAAGGAAACGAAGTTTGATAATTCGTGAAAATAAGGATTTTGGTCTGTGAACTCAAGTTAGAATTGGAATACGTCAGAATTTTAAACGGAAGTAAAGATTAAGTATGGATCTAAGACAATGATGCAGGTTATAGTTTTGTCGACTAGAGGAAATTCAGGGGCGAATTTCAATTTAAGGGGGGGAGAGTGTAATACCCCGTATTTTCTAAATGCTCAATTGGACATCAGATGAGATCAGATGAATATTTATGTGCTCCATCTTTGATTAATTGGAATAATGGAGTATCCTAAGTGCTCTAAGTGTTGTCAATTGGGATCAATAGAGCAACTTGAGAACTCTAAAGAGATCAATTATTTTATTAAAGAGACGGATTAATATTTATAAGTTCAAGAAAATATTTTAAGGTAACTCTAATAATTGATCAATTGGTGTTAGAAGACAAAATATCAATTGGAGATAGTTACCCTATTGGATTTATATTATATAATAAGTATTATATATATATATATATATATATTTATATGAGAAAGAGAAAGAAGAAGTGGGTAAGGAGAAGAAAAGGAAAAAAAAAGAAGAAAAAGGAAAAACGTGAAGAAAAGAGAAGAGAGGAAAAAGAGAAAGAGGGAGAAGGAAGTTTATGGATCATCATCATCTCCATCATCAATATTTAGGTGAGTTCCATTAGATAGAACTTGGGTAGGAAGTTTGGGGAAGAAATTCATGTTTGGGGTTTTGGGTTTTATGTGAAATAACATGCCTAAATGTGTTTTTATGATGATAATACATGCCTTGATTGTTGTTACACGTTTGGGGTTGATATTGTATGAATTGGAATTGTTTTGGGTGAAGAAATGAGAGATTTTGGCTCCCAATGACTTGTTTTGACGCTGCTGCGAATTCTGGGTTTTGCGGGTTCGCCTAGCGAACCAAAGCGAAGGCGAAAGCGAACGTTCGCTGGCGGGTTCGCCTAGCGAACATGACAGCTATTCCCATTTTGTTTCCTTCATAACTTTTGATCTATAACTCGGATCGGGGCACGGTCGGAAGCGTTGGAAAGCTATTTCAATGCTCTTTGTGATGGTGAAGTAGAAACATGGCTATATGCTATGGATTGATAAGATAAATATAAAAATGTAGTGTATGTACTTTTGTTTCCACCAAAACTTAAGGATCGGGAATCCGATGGATACGAGTCCAAAGCCATTGGAAAGATAATCCCATAGGGGATTGAATGGTGTATTAGACCATGAGTTAACCAAGGATGTTTGGTAGAGGATACTAGTGGCGTGTATGCCTTAAAATGTGTGTGAACCACTTTATTGACTATGTTTAACATATTATGCTTATATATTGATTGTGGCTTGATTAATGGCTTGATGTGATCGCTTGTTATGTCTCCCTTGTATATGTGTGAATATAATGCATTATGTTCATAAATGCTGTGACGTGATCAGTGTCGTGCTCGTTCTCGTTCGTCCCGGTTGAACGTTCGTATGTGATATGATTGTGATGTATGCTTGAATCGGAGTAGGCCTAAGCTACTAGGTCGTGTTTCACCTGAGTTCTGGACTTGGTCCGATGGATACCGGACTTGTTCCGAAGAATACCGTTGCGATGAGCTTGTGGGGGTCCACTAGGACGTATTTCCCACTTGCCGTTAACTCATCTGCGTGCTCAGTATACACCTGAGCTACCGTTGCGATGTGCTTGTGGGGGCCTTATAAGGCGTTTACCCACTTGCCGTTAACACATCGGCGTGATCGGTATGGTGGGGTTGTGATGCCATGAAGGAAATATCACTCCGTTACTCACTTCTAGTGGTGTCATGTAGGCAATACCACTAGGCTTTCTCCCGGTGGGCTTGTGCAGTCATGTAGGCGTTCTTGCACTTGCCGATACACACATGCGTATTGATGATTGATGGATGGGTTCCGCGGCTACTTAGGCGTGTATCACTTCGGACTCATCTGACTCATTGTGTTGTGTGCTTGTGCTAGTCTCTTGACGTAGGCACTTGGTTACTCATCGAGGGTGTGATATATTGTGGCCAATGTAGACAGGTTGATACTACTTCTGGATTCCTCGTACGTGAGTACGGGTCTGCATGATTGGTCGTTTGATCTATTTATTATTGTTTGTGTACTTGTTGTTATTTCATTGGTGAGTCAAGGGACGACTAATGAAGATATGACCCATTGTTGTGTATTTGCCCCAGACCGTGAGTAAACCCCGGATCCACGGTGGATCCGTTTGATTGCATGTACCCTGTAGAACCGAGGGAACCCATAAGATAGGGGAATTCACTGAGATTATTATCTCACCCCATTATTGTTGTTATTTTTCAGGTGTTATTTGCAGGTTTGTTTTACAAGTGGAGTTATGCTTGGATGTTTCAAGAGAAGCTTAGTTAAGCTTATTCTACTGTGTATTATTTTCTTGTACAATGAGGAATATTGTACCTTATTCTTTGATTTTCTTGTTTTGGCTAATTTCCATGCCTTGTACCAAAGGTTGTATTTATGTATTAGAAATGGTCAAGTATGTGAATTATGCCATTAGGCACTTATGATTGTGTCAGTACCGAATGAAAACACTTGTATGGTATTATTCTAAATAAATATTATACAGGGCGTTACAATATATATATATATATATATATAGACGCGCACACACATGACGCTATACTAGAATAGTATTTCACACATTTACATTGTAGAATCAATTTCTCCATTGATCGATTTGTTTAGAAATTACAATTGTAAGATCACAATTTTGTAAGTGCCTTACGATTTTAAATTAATTTCTTTTCAGTTTCGTTTTATTTTATTTGATTCATTTGAATCATATAGACACATGAGGAAAATATACAATGTATTATCATATTCATTTATATTACATTGTTCCACGAGCCACATGGTTGATTTCTTGTTTTGTTGTTCTGGGCAATTATAGACGATTTTGAAGCTATTTTATACATTTGTTTCAGCTTTTATGTTTGATAGTAAGGGTTTCACTATAAATCTTATTAATAGGTTGAGTCGTATTCTATAAACATATTAAGTTATTATCTACACAACATGTGCCTCATTCATCCATGTTGAGCATCTCTTCCTCCTCCTGAAAAGATAGCAAAAGGTTTTTTTTTATGTTGGGTTTAAACATTCAAATTACATACCTAATGAATTGATTATTGTTTGAATTAAATTTGAAAATTTTAACTTCTTTTGCGATGATAGTTTTCATATATTCTATAGTCTAAAGAAATACATATAAGTTACTACGTGCATTAATATTCATGTTTATTTGGAATCAAATTCTTTAAAATTTTAACTATCTAACGTCACCTTGCTTAACCAAAACTGCAACCATTGTATGATAATATAAACAAGAATAATTGCGTTTCACTTCTTCGTATAGATTTAGGATTTCTTCAAAGCTTTTAATTTTGGCATAGCCATCCATCATGGTTCTACTATTCACCACATAAAACAAATTTTCTTATATATCATCTCTTCCAAAGTTCTTAGGTTAAATCCATGTTAACCAAGGTTTATAAATGGATTTGGCCATAACTTTTATATTTGAGATGACTTCTCTGTTAGTTTGGACTAATGTGGCTAAATAACTCCTTGATGGATCATTATGTTAAAATTAAATGTTTTGAATAGATACTAAATTTATACGTTGAGCTTAACAGTAAGTTTATTTATATTTCTTTCATAAAATTTGTTGGAGTTTATACCAAGGAATTATTGTTTGATCAACTTCTTATAAAGGTTTACGAACTTGCGTGTATTTTTCGTTATTTTACTTTTAAAGAATTTGATATCTTATATGGTAGTTATGTAAAGTCGCGAAAATCATGCCTAATATGATAAAAACAATATTAAAGCACTCAAATCTAACTTAAATTTTTATGTTTTACTATTGATGTTATGGTCATAAATAATTGTTTTAGGGATTTAAATAGAATTCTAAAAGAAGATGACCTCTTCACAAACATAGATTTGATATTGTTATGTTGAAATCTTTATTTTTGGCTGAGTTTAGAACTAGGTGACATGAAACTTAATGTTCCACTAAAATTAATAATTGATCATTAAAAATAATACGTTAATAAACCATAACAAGTATTTATGGTTGTCAATCATAGGCTTAGAAACTAGTTAGTAGTTCTTATTTAAAATTTTGTAATAATAAATAACAATATGTTATTCTTTTCTATACATTGGAATGAGTTTTCAACATTTTAATTATCATTTATATCAAACTTATAATGTTTATCATGTTCACACTATTCTAATTTATTGCATTTGGTTATAATAATTTTAGAATAACATAACATAGTATTTGTGTCCAAACAAATAATAAATTAATAAGAATTTTGAAGGTTATTGGTTATTATATCTATGAAATAGTTTAGAGGAATAATAAATAGTTTTTATTTAATTTTAAAAAATTACTTTCTAAAACTTTAGAATGATGTAAAAGTTATTTATTAATAGGACGATGTGTTGAAACCGTTGAATAAGTTGTTAGTTTGTATAGAGTTAATAGTGTTTACAATCATTTGATTATTTAGTTTTGAAAATTAGAAATATTTTTTTTGATTTTATAACATTTTAATTATATTTTTAATTTTTATAATCTTTTTATTAATATATTAGAAATTGATAATCATTCAACTAATTGGTTATGTATATAATATGACATAAAATATTATAATAAAAATGAATAGATTTTTATTATTTATTTATTTAAATGGTTTATTATAATATTTACAAAAGTTTTTAATACTTTTATAAATTTGTTTTTATTATTTGGAAACGGTTATAATTATAATAATATAATAATCACTGAAGTAGTAAAAAAATTAAATTGGAAGTTAGTTTTGAAAATTTTGGAATGATTTATCATTTTGAATGATTTCTATATATATCTTTTGAGAAATAATTTTATAATTTTGGAATAACTTAAACACATTCATTATATATATATATATATATATATATATATATATATATATATATATATATATATATATATATATATATATATATATATATATATATATATATATAGACGCGCACACACATGACGCTATACTAGAATAGGATTTCACACACTTACATTGTAGAATCAATTTCTCCATTGATGGATTTGTTTAGAAATGACAATTGTAAGATCACAATTTCGTAAGTGCCTTACGATTTTAAATTAATTTCTTTTCAGTTTCGTTTTATTTTATTTGATTCATTTGAATCATATAGACACATGAGGAAAATATACAATGTATTATCATATTCATTTATATTACATTGTTCCACGAGCCACATGGTTGATTTCTTGTTTTGTTGTTCTGGGCAATTATAGACGATTTTGAAGCTATTTTATACATTTGTTTCAGCTTTTATGTTTGATAGTAAGGGTTTCACTATAAATCTTATTAATAGGTTGAGTCGTATTCTATAAACATATTAAGTTATTATCTATTCATCCATGTTGAGCATCTCTTCCTCCTCCTGAAAAGATAGCAAAAGGTTTTTTTTATGTTGGGTTTAAACATTCAAATTACATACCTAATGAATTGATTATTGTTTGAATTAAATTTGAAAATTTTAACTTCTTTTGCGATGATAGTTTTCATATATTCTATAGTCTAAAGAAATACATATAAGTTACTACGTGCATTAATATTCATGTTTATTTGGAATCAAATTCTTTAAAATTTTAACTATCTAACGTCACGTTGCTTAACCAAAACTGCAACCATTGTATGATAATATAAACAAGAATAATTGCGTTTCACTTCTTCGTATAGATTTAGGATTTCTTCAAAGCTTTTAATTTTGGCATAGCCATCCATCATGGTTCTACTATTCACCACATAAAACAAATTTTCTTATATATCATCTCTTCCAAAGTTCTTAGGTTAAATCCATGTTAACCAAGGTTTATAAATGGATTTGGCCATAACTTTTATATTTGAGATGACTTCTCTGTTAGTTTGGACTAATGTGGCTAAATAACTCCTTGATGGATCATTATGTTAAAATTAAATGTTTTGAATAAATACTAAATTTATACGTTGAGCTTTACCGTAAGTTTATTTATATTTCTTTCATAAAATTTGTTGGAGTTTATACCAAGGAATTATTGTTTGATCAACTTCTTATAAAGGTTTACGAACTTGAGTGTATTTTTCGTTATTTTACTTTTAAAGAATTTGATATCTTATATGGTAGTTATGCAAAGTCGCGAAAATCATGCCTAATATGATAAAAACAATATTAAAGCACTCAAATCTAACTTAAATTTTTATGTTTTACTATTGATGTTATGGTCATAAATAATTGTTTTAGGGATTTAAATAGAATTCTAAAAGAAGATGACCTCTTCACAAACATAGATTTGATATTGTTATGTTGAAATCTTTATTTTTGGCTGAGTTTAGAACTAGGTGACATGAAACTTAATGTTCCACTAAAATTAATAATTGATCATTAAAAATAATACGTTAATAAACCATAACAAGTATTTATGGTTGTCAATCATAGGCTTAGAAACTAGTTAGTAGTTCTTATTTAAAATTTTGTAATAATAAATAACAATATGTTATTCTTTTCTATACGTTGGAATGAGTTTTCAACAATTTAATTATCATTTATATCAAACTTATAATGTTTATCATGTTCACACTATTCTAATTTATTGCATTTGGTTATAATAATTTTAGAATAACATAACATAGTATTTGTGTCCAAACAAATAATAAATTAATAAGAATTTTGAAGGTTATTGGTTATTATATCTATGAAATAGTTTAGAGGAATAATAAATAGTTTTTATTTAATTTTAAAAAATTACTTTCTAAAACTTTAGAATGATGTAAAAGTTATTTATTAATAGGACGATGTGTTGAAACCGTTGAATAAGTTGTTAGTTTGTATAGAGTTAATAGTGTTTACAATCATTTGATTATTTAGTTTTGAAAATTAGAAATATTTTTTTTGATTTTATAACATTTTAATTATATTTTTAATTTTTATAATCTTTTTATTAATATATTAGAAATTGATAATCATTCAACTAATTGGTTATGTATATAATATGACATAAAATATTATAATAAAAATGAATAGATTTTTATTATTTATTTATTTAAATGGTTTATTATAATATTTACAAAAGTTTTTAATACTTTTATAAATTTGTTTTTATTATTTGGAAACGGTTATAATTATAATAATATAATAATCACTGAAGTAGTAAAAAAATTAAATTGGAAGTTAGTTTTGAAAATTTTGGAATGATTTATCATTTTGAATGATTTCTATATATATCTTTTGAGAAATAATTTTATAATTTTGGAATAACTTAAACACATTCTTTATATATATATATATATATATATATATATATATATATATATATATAGACGCGCACACACATGACGCTATACTAGAATAGGATTTCACACACTTACATTGTAGAATCAATTTCTCCATTGATGGATTTGTTTAGAAATGACAATTGTAAGATCACAATTTCGTAAGTGCCTTACGATTTTAAATTAATTTCTTTTCAGTTTCGTTTTATTTTATTTGATTCATTTGAATCATATAGACACATGAGGAAAATATACAATGTATTATCATATTCATTTATATTACATTGTTCCACGAGCCACATGGTTGATTTCTTGTGTTGTTGTTCAGGGCAATTATAGACGATTTTGAAGCTATTTTATACATTTGTTTCAGCTTTTATGTTTGATAGTAAGGGTTTCACTATAAATCTTATTAATAGGTTGAGTCGTATTCTATAAACATATTAAGTTATTATATACACAACATGTTCCTCATTCATCCATGTTGAGCATCTCTTCCTCCTCCTGAAAAGATAGCAAAAGTTTTTTTTTATGTTGGGTTTAAACGTTCAAATTACATACCTAATGAATTGATTATTGTTTGAATTAAATTTGAAAATTTTAACTTCTTTTGCGATGATAGTTTTCATATATTCTATAGTCTAAAGAAATACATATAAGTTACTACGTGCATTAATATTCATGTTTATTTGGAATCAAATTCTTTAAAATTTTAACTATCTAACGTCACCTTGCTTAACCAAAACTGCAACCATTGTATGATAATATAAACAAGAATAATTGCATTTCACTTCTTCGTATAGATTTAGGATTTCTTCAAAGCTTTTAATTTTGGCATAGTCATCCATCATGGTTCTACTATTCACCACATAAAACAAACTTTCTTATATATCATCTCTTCCAAAGTTCTTAGGTTAAATCCATGTTAACTAAGTTTTATAAATGGATTTGGCCATAACTTTTATATTTGAGATGACTTCTCTGTTAGTTTGGACTAATGTGGCTAAATAATTCCTTGATGGATCATTATGTTAAAATTAAATGTTTTGAATAAATACTAAATTTATACGTTGAGCTTAAACGTAAGTTTATTTATATTTCTGTCATAAAATTTGTTGGAGTTTATACCAAGGAAGTATTGTTTGATCAACTTTGTAACGCCCATATATATATATATATATATATATATATATATATATATATATACATCAAAGCATATATTATACATGAATTCCACTTTTGGGACTGAAATATACAATAAGATCCTAGTAAACACATTATACATATACATGCCCAAAAAGCCTAATACAAAAAAACTACGGCATAGTATATCTACAAGTTATTCCAAAGACAAATACTAAGAACTAGATCAAATAATGATCTCAAAAACTCCACAACGGAAGCAAAGCCATCAGATAAGTAAGGATAATCACACAGCCTTATCCTTACCCTTCGCGGAACCTACAGTACCTGTGATGTAAACAACAACAGTGGGGTAAGATACATCAAATCTCAGTGAGTTCCCTATCTTAAAGTCCTCTCGGCTTTACAAGGTTCCAATAAATCTAACTCAAGTTAAAGGGAAGGGAAATGACTATGAGTACACACACTAAATAGGTATCCACACTCGTGAGCCTGTTAACTCACACTAGTACCAAAGTACGTCCTGAGCCTGTTAACTCAAGAATCTCACTAATCAATAACCATACCAAGACATCCCCTTTTCCCGTCCGCTTCTACGTCTAGAAGATGACCCGAGTCATGGATCCTTGAAGTTACTTGGCTTACGAAATGGATTCGGGATCATCGGCCCATACACCGTGATCTGTCACTTCACACGGCCCGTACACTGTCACAAGTCTCTTTACCCGTAGGCTCCATTCATACTATACGCGAGAATCAAACCTGCCAAGTAATTGTGCATACGTTTCAGAGGAGGTGCTCGAGTCTCATGAAACTACAGCGTAAGATACACTGGTTATGATTACTAGCCACACGCCTCGGCCTTTCATGCGCGAGCGTTGTCACTATGTCATTTCACACTTCCGACATTGTTTACGGTAAGTCCTCACTCTACCTATTTCGTATTTTAACATGCATACATATTCAAACATGTTTAACAATAAGAGTATAGGCACATAATCATCAATCGCATAATTGAAACACATAATTCAACATACCACACATTACACCAATTCACGGTTCCCTCCGATTTATTTAATCAGGCAATAAACAGATATTTCTCACTACCATTAACTAGAGGATATTCATAGCTTCATAACGACACCAAGAATACTCATATAGGATAAACGAGTCAAAAGTTATGGAAATAACAAGAAATGGTATCGCGAAAAAACACAATTTTGCACCCTCCTAGCCGTACGCGTATTGCCCTTAGCCATACGCGTATTGCCTTACTCACTCGCTCATCCATACACGTATTGCCCAAAGTGATACGCGTATGGGCAGAGACTGATTTTTTCCAAAAATTCCTTTTTAAAACCCCAATACGCGTATTTCCCCACTTCATACGCGTATTGCCTTAACCAATACGCGTATTGCCTTGGGTGGTACGCGTATGGGTAGCGTGAAACCCAGAATTTTCCTGCATAATTGGTTCTGCGAAAATGATCCATTTTCCCTTCCAATTCACTTCTAAGCACCAGAGAAATACCAATTGGATACACAACAACACATATCTAACATGTATCAATCATACAGAACATTAAAACATGATTTTAGTGTAAAATTTCTCATTTTCTAACAATATCAACTAACTCTAAAACTCAATAAAACTATACTCTAAAGTGTCTATCTAGAACCCACCTGGAATACCAGATGAGGATGATGAAGCTGAGATGAAAAGATTGGAGATGGGTTGATGAATCAATCTCTTGAGCTCTTGAGAATTTCCTCTCCTTTTTCCTTCCCTTCCTATTCTTTCTCCAAGTTACTATCTCTTTCAAATACGGAAAAGGAAAAGAAAATAGCCATAGGAAACATTAATTGGTAATACTACTAATTATCCAAATTATCTCAATTGCACCAATTAATAAAACTCCAAGTTAAATAATATTATTCTAATCCATTCCGAGTTCGTCAGTTTACTCTAATTACTTTATCCAATGATTGCTCAGAGTACACCGGAACCCAGTTGATCATAATAATATTATCCAAAATGTTCACAAAATTATGGGGTATTACATCCTCCTCCCCTTAAATAGAAATTCGCCCTCGAATTTAAGAGATTACCTGAACAGATGAGGGTAGACCTCCTGCATTTCTGATTCCAATTCCCAAGTTGCATCGCCCGGATGCGTCTCATCCCACTGGACCTTAACAAGAGGAATCTCTTTATTTCTTAACACTTTAGTTTCTCTTCCTGTGATACGACTCGGTTGAGGCTCAAACGTCAAATCTGCTTATATCTCAATTGTATCTGGTAAAAGGGGCTGAAGAGGATCTGGGACAAATTTCTGAAGCTGAGACACATGAAAAACGTCGTGCATCTCTGACAGAGAAGGTGGTAAGGCCAATCTGTAAGCTACTTCTCCAATTCTTTCTAAGACTTGATATGGTCCCACGTATCTTGAATTTAACTTCCGCGATTTAAATGGTCCTTTCAATCTCAATCTCGGAGTAACCTTCAAAAATACATGATCCCTCTCATCAAACTCCAACGGTCTCCTACGGTTGTCCGCATAGCTTTTCTGACGATCTTAGGCTTGTTTAACTTTTCCACGAATCATTATAATGATGTTATGGTCATAAATAATTATTTTTGGGATTTAAATAGAATTCTAAAAGAAGATGACCTCTTCACAAACATAGATTTGATATTGTTATGTTGAAATCTTTATTTTTGGCTAAGTTTAGAACTAGGTGACATGAAACTTAATGTTCCACTAAAATTAATAATTGATCATTAAAAATAATACGTTTATAAACCATAACAAGTATTTATGGTTGTAAATCATAGGCTTAGAAACTAGTTAGTAGTTCTTATTTAAAATGTTGTAATAATGAAATAACAATATGTTATTCTTTTCTATACGTTGGAATGAGTTTTCATCATTTTAATTATCATTTATATCAAACTTATAATGTTTATCATGTTCACACTATTCTAATTTATTGCATTTGGTTATAATAATTTTAGAATAACATAACATAGTATTTGTGTCCAAACAAATAATAAATTAATAAGAATTTTGAAGGTTATTGGTTATTATATCTATGAAATAGTTTAGAGGAATAATAAATAGTTTTTATTTAATTTTAAAAAATTACTTTCTAAAACTTTAGAATGATGTAAAAGTTATTTATTAATAGGACGGTGTGTTGAAATCGTTGAATAAGTTGTTAGTTTGTATAGAGTTAATAGTGTTTACAATCATTTGACTATTTAGTTTTGAAAATTAGAAATATATTTTTTTATTTTATAACATTTTATTTATATTTTTAATTTTTATAATTTTTTTATTAATATATTAGAAATTGATAATCATTCAACTAATTGGTTATGTATATAATATGACATAAAATATTATAATAAAAATGAATAGGTTTTTATTTTTTCTTCATTTAAATGGTTTATTATAATATTTAGAAAAGTTTTTAATACTTTTATAAATTTGTTTTTGTTATTTGGAAACGGTTATAATTATAATAATATAATAATCATTGAAGTAGTAAAAAAATTAAATTGGAAGTTAGTTTTGAAAATTTTGGAATGATTTATCATTTTGAATGATTTCTATATATATGTTTTGAGAAATAATTTTATAATTTTTGTAATACCCCGTATTATCTAAATGCTCAATTGGGATCAATAGAGCAACTAATGAACTCTGAAGAGATCAATTTATATTGGTTCAAGAAAAGGATTTAAGGTAAATTCAATAACTGATCAATTGGATTGAGACGACAAAATATCAATTGGAGATATTTTACTCTATTGGTTTATATTATATAATAAGTTTATATATATATATATATATATATATATATATATATATATATATATTTGTTAAGAAAAGAAAAAGGAAGAGAAAGATAGAAAGAAGGAGGAAAAGAGGAAAAGAAGAGAAAGAGAGAAAATGGAGAAGATGAAGAAGAGAAACCCATGGATCATCAGCATCTTCCTCAAACTCCTCTTCGATAATCAGGTGGGTTCTAGTTGGACACTCTAAGTGTTAGAAACTCATGAATTGAAATTAGGTTAAATCGAGAGAAAATGAAATCTAACGGATTAAATGAGTTGTAATCTGAGTAATATAGTTGATATCTATATGTAATCATCCCCCAATGCTTACTTGTGTGTTTGATCATGTTTTGGATGAGATAATTGGTGGAAATGAACTGTTGTACGTTACTGCGAAATTCTGGGTTTTCGCAGGTTCGCACTGAGAGTCCCCTAGCGAAGGGAAAGCGAGCATTCGCTGGTTATTCGCACGGCGAAGGTGAGGGCGAACATTCTCCAGAGGTTCGCACTACGAACTTTACCTTGTTTTTGTTCTGACTTGGTTCGCCAGACGTTCGTACTGCGAATGGGGCAGCGAACCAGTGTTGGCTAGGCATTAGAAAGCTATGACGACCCTCTATCTGATAAAAAGTGAAAATCTTGGGTATGATGTGGGATATTTCATTTAGTGGGAAAAGAAGGAAGGTAGTGTTTTGTGAAATTTCGGAATTGACATCTTTTGGATCGTAAATCCGATTGAGGCATATTTATAGCCGATGTAAAGTTGTGGAAATCTCCTATGAGATAAGAGTGAGAGATATTGATTTGTTACCCGATTAAATGAATCGGAGGAAACCTACGTATTGTGTTAACTAGGTAAATGTGAAAAGTGATGTTTTATGTGTTATGTTATTATATGTGTTACTTGTAATATTTGTGATTATACCATGTCTATCTAATTGTGAATCATGAATGAAAGAAATATGCATGTTTAAAATGAATTTGGAAGAGTGAGGAAACTTTACCCCAAAACAAATGGTATAATTTTAGGTGGTGGATAGAATTGTGATAGAAACTTTGAATGGCGACGCTCGTGCATTCACTGACGAGTTCGGGCCTAGAGTAGATAACGTAATGACAACGCTCGTGCATGAGAGGCCGAGGCATGTGTCCATTACCGTATGGTATAGAATGAGTGAAACACTAGTATGGGACATGTGTAATTGTTATGTTTTATAGTAAGGCAAAAAAGGCCTTAAGGAATTGTGGCCTTGTGATTGTCGAATACAATCACGTTTTGTATATGATCACGTAATCGTAACCATTTATCTTGAGGTGTAGTTTCATGAGACTCGAGCTCCTCCTCTGAAACGTATGCACAATTACTTGGCAGGTTTGGTTCCTGCGTGTAGTACGAATGAAGTCTATATGGTAAAGAGACTTGTGATGGTTAATAGGCCATGAGAAGTGACGGTTCACAGTTAATAGGCCGATGATCCCGAATCCATTTCGTATGTCAAGTAACTACAAGGATCCATGACTCGGGTCGACTTCTAGACGTAGAAGCGTACGGGAAAAAGGGGATGCCTTGGTACGGTTATCAATTTGTAAGGAATCTTGAGTTAACAGGCTCAGGACGTAATTCCTTCTGTGTGAACTTTGTGAGTTAACAGACTCATGACATGTTTCCATATAGTGTGAGATGGTGAGATTATGAACTCAAAGTCATTTCCCTTCCCCTTGACTTGAGTTAGGATTGATAGAACCCTGTAAAGCCGAGAGGATCTATTGGATAGGGAACTCACTGAGATTTGATGTATCTCACCCCACTATAATTGCTTTATTTCAAGTAATTGCAGGTTTGATTTGCAAGTGGAGCAATGTTGGGATGTTTCAAGAGAAGCTTGGCTTTAGCATTTCCGCTGTGTATTTGTTGTATACAATTGAGGATATTGTATATTCTTAGATTTTATTTTCTTTGGCTAGTTTCCATGACTTGTGCCATAGATTGTATTTGTGTTTTAAGAATGGACAAGTATGTGAACTATGCCATTAGGCACTTTTGATGTGTCAGTACCAAATAAAATGCGTGTATTGTATTATTCTAGATATATATTATACAGGGCATTACAGTTGGTATCAGAGCATGTCGTATTCTCGACCTAGCTTTGAAACATCATAAGTAAATCTATTCCTGCCTCTTAAATGTGTCTTGCCAGCATGAAACTTAATATCATATTATGTAGTGTTGGGCCTGATCAACCTAATACTATGTATGTGATAGGTAGAATCATGGTTGAGTGACCACGAGGACTCCGAAGTGTTGTCGTAACTTGTGCTGTGAGGGTAGGCTCAAGCCAAGAGTTGTAGTAAGGAGTTTTGGTCAGCTCAGTGAGGTTTTAGTAGAAGTTGTGCTTGAGTAGCATGGAGTTAAAGAGTGAGGCGCTATTCAAGCAATCCTTTGGAATTGATGGAGTCCAAAAGTTAGGGATCTCTATCGGAGGATTGGATAAGGTATCAAGCAATGTAAAATTGCTAGTGGAGCTGGATTGACCACTAGTACGGATAAGGATTTCAAGTAATCTCATTCCGTCGAAAAGAAAAGTTATATTATGGAATGTGTGACGTAAGATCCGGAAGTGAGATAAGTATTGGTGCTTCAGTTTCTAAGGTCGCTAGGGTATCTTGAGTGGACGAGAGTACCTTAAGGAATGTGTTTGGAACAATGTCTTCTAACTGGTTAAGAGTTTAGAGTTAAGGAAGTTCGGCTATTATGGGAACTTAAAGTAGTTGAGAAGTGTGTGAGGGAACACGAGGATGTGTTTACATGCTTCAAGTGAACCAAGTATGCGCCGGACGAAGAGTGGACGATGAGTTGCGCGTATTCAGATAGGAACGGAGGTTAAGTTCAAGGTAATATATCAGGATTTCTGTTTTCGGTGAGACATCAATTTGGAATTTGTTAACTTGCCCAAGGAACCGTATAAGGTATTATGTTGTAGAAAGATTGAACTTCATTAGTAACGGAAGAAGCGTGTGTTAAGGAGTAGAGTAAGTATTTTGGAATTTAAGGGAAACGGTATTAACGGTATGTTATAAGGAAGTGACAACGGAATGTATTTTTTTGGACGAAGGTGTAATAGAGTTATTGTGTAGTTGCGAGGCTCAGATTAAGGAAGTGTAATCAAGGATGGTTCACCCATGAGAAAGTTACACTTTGGTATCAAGAGCGAGCGTAGTAGTAGCACCGTGGTCATAAGTGTACGTAATGAATTCTTATTCTTGAGGCAAGTGTGAAGGAAAGTACTTTGTGGAACTGTGAGTATTGTATCCTAAGAAGTAAGATTGTGGTAAAACAACGAAAAGAAAATCAGGACCTCTTACAGAATAAGTGTAAATCATGGAATGATTTATACCGGAAGGGTTTTGTTAATGGTTGATGAGAATTGTCAGTTGCGGATTTTCCATTACGTAATTTGGTTTACGTGGGATGTTCGATGGATAGTGAAGGGTAAGAAATCCCGGTTAAGGGGTGCGAAGCGATGGAAAGGTTCTTCGAGAGGATACGTTACCCCAATCTATTTTAAACTATAGAGGATTTCTGTATTTGTAAATAGTCAGAATATTCGGAATCTACCTTTTGTTGGACTAAGAACGTTGTAGTATTATTTCTCACCAAGGGATTCAAGTGAGAGAACAAGGTTGTATGCTTGACATGAGATGTCCATCATTTTCGTGGTACCGTGTAATGGTGGTGTGCTTGTGTCAGAATTGGGAATGTTGATTGTCACTTGGTTGGAGTGTGTCGTCTGCATGTTTGACTTTGTCGGTTTATCTTGAGTTGATCATGGTTGGTGAATGTTACACAAGTTAAAAGCCACGAGTTAAGAATGATATTTTGGGTTAGAGAAAATTGGGTTGATGGTTTGAGTAGGGATGGTTTTGAATTATGAGGAATTGGTTTTGATTCAGCAGCAGTGTTAACCGACTAACACAATGGGGTTAACTGTTTAACACGTGCGAGAATGGTGTTTTGCGCTGAATTTTGAGGAGTCAACCGATTAACCTCAGATGGGTAATCGATTAACGTGTGTGTAAATTATGGAATCCCTTAGGAACCATCATCTGTGTTTTGGTTACCTTATGTTTCCCCGATTGGAGGGTATTGTGCGATTAGAGAACTGGATTGTAAGTTAATGAAAGACAAAATTGTATTTTGAAATTAGAACTCCTGGAAGGTTATTGCATAGTTGACCATTTATTCAACCGACGAAAGAGTTTGACTTTAGGAGAAGTAATCTTGGGAACGGTGTTGTGTATGAGGAAGTCTTAGGTGCATTGTTATTATTACTGTTGAGAACTTTAAGGACGAAGTTGGAAAATACTCACGAAGTATTGATCTTGCAAGGAATGTACTTCTATGTGTAATTAGGGTTTTAAGTAAAGTATGAACAGTTGATCCGAGTTAGTAATTGTTAACTTCCGTGAGTTCATGGTATTGGATTTAGACTCCGTGAGAGTGGTACCAGTTGTGTGTAGTTGTGTTTGACCCAGAGAAGGAGTTTGAAAGTTATCATTCCAAGTACGAGTAAGAATTGGACGTTCCGAAGTTAAGCATGTAACTTGGAATTGGTTGTGGAACGGAACGAATGAGAAATTTGGATTCAATTGAGAAACGTGGCATGTCCGTTGAGGATGTGTGTACGTGTAGAGTGTTGTGTGTGGATTGGTGAGTAGTATGGAAATGCACAATCTCACTTTGAATGGTGAAATTTTTGATAAGTGGTGATTCGTATATGTTGAAGTTCCGTGATGGTATTACATTGTCAGTAGTGGAGATTTGGTGACGGCAGAAGCCTTGAGTAAGTCGGAAAGCGTAAGAAGAATCGATTTGGAATGTGGTAACCAGAAACGAAAGTTGTCAAACTATTTTGGGATATATGGATTCAAGATCGAATGGTTTTGGAGTTGTCTGTGTTATGGTTGTAACAATGTAACTCATGTACCTTTTTCGTTTGAAGAGTGTCAGACCGATGTTTGTAGATTGTGTGTTGGCAAGGAAATTGTTATACCATAGGACGTCAGTAAATTTCTTGTGCCATTGGTTAGTAAGGACCCTAATGGATAAGCGTATTCCTCCGCAGACTGTTAACTACCTAGTAGTATTTAAGAATCGTGGTGTTCCACTATTAGATTTTGGGTTACGCAATGGAAGGTGACAGACGAATGAGTTAGGTCAGAATAATAAGAATTTTGAAGGATTATTACTTGTAAGTATGGAAGTAAGAATATTTTGTTCTAATTGTATTACCTTTTGGTGTGACACGAAAGAAAGGAAATAGCGGATTCAATGATTACAATGTTTAGTATCAGACTAGAAGGAACTGGTAAGGAAGTCGTGATTAGTTATGAAGTGGTTCGAATGTTAAAGGATTTATGAAAGGATAGTTGTCGGTAATTGTATAAAGGAAAGAAATCATTGAATTACCTCACGAGGATTTGATGAATGTTTATTGTCCCAATTTGAGATAAGGTGTTACAGTTTTGTTGAGTGACTCGGTAGAGGAATGTAGAATGGTACATTCTTTCCGAAGTAAGATGCGACCAAGTGTTTTGTATGGATTAACAAATGAATTATGGAAGAAGCAAGTTGAAAGTTAACCCAAATTGGAATAAGAGTATGAATAAGGACGTGAAGTTTGATAGTTCGTGAAATTAAAAATTTGGTATGTGAAGTTAAGTTGGATTTTGGATTATGTCAGAAATTCTAACGGAAGTAAAGTCGAGTGTGGAACTAAGACGATAATGCAAGTTGTGGTTATTGTTGAGCGAAGGAAATTCAGGGGCGAATTTCAATTTAAGGGGGGGAGAGTGTAATACCCCGTATTATCTAAATGCTCAATTGGGATCAATAGAGCAACTAATGAACTCTGAAGAGATCAATTTATATTAGTTCAAGAAAAGGATTTAAGGTAACTTCAATAACTGATCAATTGGATTGAGACGACAAAATATCAATTGGAGATATTTTACTCTATTGGATTATATTATATAATAAGTTTATATATATATATATATATATATATATATATATATATATATATATATATATATATATATTTGTTAAGAAAAGAAAAAGAAAGAGAAAGATAGAAAGAAGAAGGAGGAAAAGAGGAAAAGAAGAGAAAGAGAGAAAATGGAGAAGATGAAGAAGAGACACCCATGGATCATCAGCATCTTCCTCAAACTCCTCTTCGATTATCAGGTGGGTTCTAGTTAGACACTCTAAGTGTTAGAAACTCACGAATTGAAATTAGGTTAAATCGAGAGAAAATGAAATCTAACGAATTAAATGAGTTGTAATCTGAGTAATATAGTTGATATCTATATGTAATCATCCCCCAATGCTTACTTGTGTGTTCGATCATGTTTTGGATGAGATAATTGGTGGAAATGAACGGTTGTACGTTACTGCGAAATTCTGGGTTTTCGCAGGTTCGCACTGTAAGTCCCCTAGCGAAGGGAAAGCGAGCATTCGCTGGTTATTCTCACGGCGAAGGTGAGGGCGAACATTCTCCAGAGGTTCGCACTGCGAACTTTACCTTGTTTTGGTTCTGACTTGGTTCACCAGACGTTCGTACTGCGAATGGGGCAGCGAACTAGTGTTGGCTAGGCATTCACTGGGATCTTCGCACTGCGAGTGAGGGAGCGAGCATTCGGTGGATGCTTCGCAAAGCGAACATGACAGCTTTTCCGTTTTGTTTCCTTCATAACTTTTGATCCGTAACTCGGATCGGGACGTTCTTGGTGTCATTAGCAAGCTATGACGACCCACTATCTGATATGGGATATTTCATTTAGTGGGAAAAGAAGGAAGGCGGTGTTTTCTGAAATGTCGGAATTGGCAGGTTTGATTCCCGCGTGTAGCACGAATGGAGCCTATATGGTAAAGAGACTTGTGATGGTTAACAGGCCATGAGAAGTGACGGTTCACGGTTAACAGGCCGATCATCCCGAATCAATTTCGTATGCCAAGTAACTGTAAGGATCCATGACTCGGGTCGACTTCTAGACGTAGAAGCGGACGAGAAAAGGGGATGCCTTGGTACGATTATCGATTCGTAAGGAATCTTGAGTTAACAGGCTCAGGACGTAATTTCTTCCGTGTGAACTTTGTGAGTTAACAGACTCATGACATATTTCCATATAGTGTGAGATGGTGAGATTGTGAACTCAAAGTCATTTCCCTTCCCCTTGACTTGAGTTAGGATTGATAGAACCCTGTAAAGCCGAGAGGATCTATAGGATAGGGAACTCACTGAGATTTGATGTATCTCACCCAACTATAGTTGCTTTATTTCAGGTAATTGCAAGTTTGATTTGCAAGTGGAGCAATGTTGGGATGTTTCAAGAGAAGCTTGACTTTATCATCTCCGCTGTGTATTTGTTGTATACAATTGAGGAAGTGTATATTCTTAGATTTTATTTTCTTTGGCTAGTTTCCATGACTTGTGCCATAGATTGTATTTGTGTTTTAAGAATGGACAAGTATGTGAACTATCCATTAGGCACTTTTGATGTGTCAGTACCAAATAAAATGCGTGTATTGTATTATTCTAGATATATATTATACAGGGCATTACAATTTTTGAATAACTTAAACACATTCTTTATATATATATATATATATATATAGAAGCGCACACACATGACGCTATACTCGAATAGTATTTCACACACTTACATTGTAGAATCAATTTCTCCATTGATCGATTTGTTTAGAAATTACAATTGTATGATCACAATTTCGTAAGTGCCTTACGGTTTTAAATAAATTTCTTTTCAGTTTCGTTTTATTTTATTTGATTCATTTGAATCATATAGACACATGAGGAAAATATACAATGTATTATCATATTCATTTATATTACATTGTTCCACGAGCCACATGGTTGATTTCTTGTTTTGTTGTTCAGGGCAATTATAGACGATTTTGATGCTATTTTATACATTTGTTTCAGCTTTTATGTTTGATATTAAGGGTTTCACTATAAATCTTATTAATAGGTTGAGTCGTATTCTATAAACATATTAAGTTATTATCTACACAACATGTGCCTCATTCATCCATGTTGAGCATCTCTTCCTCCTCCGGAAAAGATAGAAAAAGGTTTTTTTTTTATGTTGGGTTTAAACGTTCAAATTACATACCTAATGAATTGATTATTGTTTGAATTAAATTTGAAAATTTTAACTTCTTTTGCGATGATAGTTTTCATATATTCTATAGTCTAAAGAAATACATATAAGTTACTACGTGCATTAATAATCATGTTTATTTGGAATCAAATTCTTTAAAATTTTAACTATCTAACTCACCTCGCTTAACCAAAACTGCAACCATTGTATGATAATATAAACAAGAATAATTGTGTTTCACTTCTTCGTATAGATTTAGGATTTCTTCAAAGCTTTTAATTTTGGCATAGCCATCCATCATGGTTCTACTATTCACCACATAAAACAAACTTTCTTATATATCATCTCTTCCAAAGTTCTTAGGTTAAATCCATGTTAACTAAGGTTTATAAATGGATTTGGCCATAACTTTTATATTTGAGATGACTTCTCTGTTAGTTTGGACTAATGTGGCTAAATAATTCCTTGATGGATCATTATGTTAAAATTAAATGTTTTGAATAAATACTAAATTTATACGTTGAGCTTAAACGTAAGTTTATTTATGTTTCTTTCATAAAATTTGTTGGAGTTTATACCAAGGAAGTATTGTTTGATCAACTTCTTATAAAGGTTTACGAACTTGAGTGTATTTTTCGTTATTTTACTTTTAAAGAATTTGATATCTTATATGGTAGTTATGTAAAGTCGCGAAAATCATGACTAATATGATAAAAACAATATTAAAGCACTCAAATCTAACTTAAATTTTTATGTTTTACTAATGATGTTATGGTCATAAATAATTGTTTTAGGGATTTAAATAGAATTCTAAAAGAAGATGGCCTCTTCACAAACATAGATTTGATATTGTTATGTTGAAATCTTTATTTTTGGCTGAGTTTAGAACTAGGTGACATGAAACTTAATGGTCCACTAAAATTAATAATTGATCAGTAAAAATAATACGTTTATAAACCATAACAAGTATTTATGGTTGTAAATCATAGGCTTAGAAACTAGTTAGTAGTTCTTATTTAAAATTTTGTAATAATGAAATGACAATATGTTATTCTTTTCTATACGTTGGAATGAGTTTTCATCATTTTAATTATCATTTATATCAAACTTATAATGTTTATCATGTTCACACTATTCTAATTTATTGCATTTGGTTATAATAATTTTAGAATAACATAACATAGTATTTGTGTCCAAACAAATAATAAATTAATAAGAATTTTGAAGGTTATTGGTTATTATATCTATGAAATAGTTTAGAGGAATAATAAATAGTTTTTATTTAATTTAAAAAAATTACTTTCTAAAACTTTAGAATGATGTAAAAGTTATTTATTAATAGGACGGTGTGTTGAAATCGTTGAATAAGTTGTTAGTTTGTATATAGTTAATAGTGTTTACAATCATTTGATTATTTAGTTTTGAAAATTAGAAATATATTTTTTGATTTTATAACATTTTAATTATATTTTTAATTTTTATAATTTTTTTATAAATATATTAGATATTGATAATCATTCAACTAATTGGTTATGTATATAATATGACATAAAATATTATAATAAAAATGAATAGGTTTTTATTTTTTCTTGATTCAAATGGTTTATTATTGTAATACCCATATTATCTAATTGATCAATTGGTTGAGATGACAAAATATCAATTGGAGATATTTTACCCTGTTGGAATTATATTATATAATAAGCATTATATATATATGTGTGTGTGTGTGTGTGTGTGTGTGTGTGTGTGTGTAAAGAAAGAAAAAGAGATAGATAGAAAGAAGAAGGAGGAAAAGAGGAAAAGAAGAGAAAGAGGGAAAAAGCCATGGATGAAGAAGAAAAGCTTGTGGATCATCTTCATCGATTCATCATCTTCTCCAAACTCCTCTTCGATTATCAGGTGGATTCTAGTTAGACACTCTAAGTTCAAGAAATAGATGTTTGGAACATAGGATAGAATTGAGAGAAAATGATTAAACGGATAATCGATGAAATCTAACAGATGAAACGTGATATAAAATGTGTGGAATACTTGTTGTATGATTGGGTTATGTTTTGGTATGCTTTGGATGAGTTTTGGTGGAAGAAAGGTTGGTTTTTTGCCCAAATGACCCATAACAGCGCTGCTGAGATTTTGGGTTTTCGCAGGTTCGCACTGCGAAACCCCTAGCGAAGGGGAAATCGAACATTCGCTGGTTGTTCGCACGGCGAAGGTTAAGGCAAACATTCGCCAGAGATTCGCCAGAGGTTCGCACTGCGAACATTACCCTGTTTTGGTTCTGCCACGGTTCGCCAGACGTTCGCACTGCGAATGGGACAGCGAACCCAGTGTATTTAGGCATTCACTGAGAGCTTCGCACTACGAATGAGAAAGCGAGCATTCGCTGGCTGCTTCGCATTGCAAACATAACAGATCCTCCAACTTGTGTCTTTCATAACTTTTGATCCGTAACTCGGATCGGGACGTTCATGGTGTCATTAGAAAGCTATGACAACCCTCTATCCGATGAAAATATTGGGTATGATGTGGGATAAATTATTTAGTGGAAAATGAAGGAAAGTGATGTTTTATGTGATGTGTGATTATGTGTGTTTACTTGTAACATTTGTGATTATACCATGTCTATCAAATTGTAAATTGTGAATGAGAAATATGCATGTTAAAATAAATTAGGAAGAGTGAGGAAAGTTTACCCCAAAACAAATGGCATAGTTAAGATTGTTATAATTCTAGGTTGTGAATAGAATGAGTAAACACTAGTATGGAACATGTGTGTAAACCTTTGTGGTTTGTGATAAGGCATTGTGGCCTTGTGATTGTCGAATACAATCACATTTGTGTGTGCAATCACGTAATTGTAACCGGTATCTTGTGAGTGCGTTTCATGGGTCTCGAGCTCCTCTGAAACATGTGCACAACTACTTGGCAGGTTTGATTCCCGTGTGCAGTACAAATGGCACTTTGAGAGCGTATGCTTGTGACGGTAAATGGCCCGTGTGAAGTGACGGTTCATAACGGTATAAGGCCCGTAGAACCCGAATCCATTCGTATGTCAAGTAGGTTCAAGGGTCCATGACTCGTGTCGACTTCTAGACGTAGAAGCGGCCAGGAACATGGGATACCTTGGTGTGGTTATCGATTCGTAAGGAATCTTGAGTAACCGACTCAGGACGTAATTCCTTCAGTGATATTGCGAGTTGATGAACTCATGACATGTTTCCATATAGTGTGAGATTGTGAATTTGTGCACGCAAAGTCATTTTTCCCTTCCCCTTGACTTGAGTTAGGATTGATAGAACCCTGTAAAGCCGAGAGAATCTATAGGATAGGGAACCCACTGAGATTTGATGTATCCACCCCACTATAGTTGTTTTATTTCAGGTGCAGGTTTGGTTACAAGTGGAGCGATGCTCAGATGTTTCAAGAGAAGCTTAGTTAAGCTTATTCCGCTGTGTATTCTTTTGTTGTATACAATTGAGGATATTGTATATTATTCTTAGATTTTATCTTTGGCCAGTTTCCATGACTTGTGCCATGTGTTGTATTTATGTTTTAGAAATGAACAAGTATGTGAACTATGCCATTAGGCACTTTTGATGTGTCAGTACCAAATAAAATGCTTGTATGGTATTATTTTAGATATATATTATATAGGGCATTACAGTTGGTATCAGAGCAGGTCGTGTCCTCGACCTAGCCTTGAAACATCATAAGTAAATCTATTCCTGCCTCTTAAGCATGTCTTGCCATCATGAAACTTAATATCATACTATGTAGTGTTGGGTCTGATCAACCTAATACTATGTATGTGATAGGTAGAATCATGGTTGAGCGACCATGAGGACTCCAAAGTGTTGTCGGAACTTGTGCTGTAAGGGGAGGCTCAAGCCAAGAGTTAGTAGTGTGGAGATTTGGTCAGCTCAGTTGAGGTTTTAGTAGAAGATGTGCTTGGGTAGCATGAAATTAAAGAGTGGTGGGTTGCTCGAGCAATCCTTTGGAATTTATGGAGTCTTAAAATTAAGGACCTCTATAGGACGATTGATTAAGGTATTGAGGAATATGTAAAGTCGCTAGTGGAGCTGGATGGACCACTAGTATGGGTAAGAATTTCAAGTAGTCTCATTCCGTGGAAAAGAAAAGTTGTATTATGGAATGTGTGACGTAAGGTCCGGAAGTGAGATAAGTATTGGTGCTTCAGTTTCTAAGGTCGCTATGGTATCTTGAATGGACGAGAGTACCTTAAGGAATGTGTTCGGAATAATATCTTCCGACTGATTAAAGTTGAGAGTTAAGGACGTTCGACTTTTATGGGAACCTAAAGTAGTAGGGAAGCGTGGGAAGGAACACAAGGATGTGTTACATGCTTCAATGAAACAAGTGTGTGCTGAACGAAGAGTAGAAGATGAATTGCATATATTCAGTTATGTAGAGAGTTTAAGTTCAAGGTAATACATCAGGATTTCTATTTTCGGTGAGACGTCAATTTGGAATTTGTTAATTTGCCCAAGGAACCGTATAAGGTATTATGTTGGAGGAAGAATGAACTCCATTTAGTAACGGAAGTGTAGTGATATGGATCGGAAGTAGTTCATATTAAGAGACACAGTAAGCATCTTGGATTAAAGAGAATCTAAGTAAGATGGTTTATATTGGGACCTAAGAGGATTACCGTGGAGAGCAAAGTAAACGCGATGTGGAAAACGGTATGTTATGAGAAAGGTTACACCTTGGTATTAAGAACAAGCATAGTAGTAGCACCATGGTGACAAGTGTACATAATGGATTCTTATTCTTAAGGTAAGTGTGAAGGGATGTACCTTATGGAGCAGTGAACATAGTATCGTAAGAAGTAAGACTGCGGTAATCAACAAAAACCAAAATTAGGACTTATTATGGACTAAGTGTAAATCATGGTATGATTTATACCAGAAGGGTTTTGTAACTAGTTGATGAGAATTGTCGGTTGCGAATCTTCCATTAAGTAATTTGGTGTAAGTGGGATATGTAATGGATAATGCAGGGTAAGAAATCCCGGTTAATGTGTACGAAGTGGTGGACGGGATCTTCAAGAGGATGCATTGCCCCGATTTATTTTCAAGTATAGGGAAACTTCTGTATTTGTGAATAATCGGAATATTTTGAATCTACCATTTGTTGGACTAAGAACGTTGTTATTTTATTTCTCACCAAGGAGTTCAAGTGAGAGAACAAGGTTGTATGCTTGACATGAGGTGTCCATCATTTTTGTGGTACCGTGTAATGGTTGTGTGTTGGGTTTTACTTATGGACGAATCAAGTAAGAGTTGTGGCTAAGACCCTAGGATGTCGTCATTATTGACTTCCCGCTAGTATCGTTGTATGAACAGAGAGTGAACTGTTCCGCTGAAGTTTTATGGTGTGCTTGTGTCAGAATTGGGAATGTTGATTGTCACTTGGTTGGAGTGTGTCGCCTGCATGTTTTGACTTTGACGGTTTATCTTGAGTTGATCATGGTTGGTGAATGTTACACAAGTTAAAAGCCACGAGTTAAGAATGATATTGTGGGTTAGAGCAAATTGGATTGATGGTTTGTGTAGGATGGTTTTGAATTATGAGGAATTGGTTTTGATTCAGCAGCAGTGTAAGCGACTAACACAATGGGGGTAACCGTTTAACACGTGCAAGAATGGTGTTTTACGCTGAATTTTGAGGAGTTAACCGATTAATCTCAGACGGGTAATCGATTAAGGGTGTGTAAATTATGTAATCCCTTAGGAACCATCATCTGTGTTTTGGTTGCCTTATGTTGCCCCGATTGAAGGGTATGTTGCTGTCGCACCCTAATTTTTGACCCTAAGATGTCATCTTCATTTGTGCATCCTAGGTCAAGCATCTCTGCATTGTCTGAGCTAACCCATATCTTGTAGTTTGTTTCTTTGTGTTCAAATTAGGTTTACATATCACCACGAAGCTCCCCAATTTGTTTTGAAGCAAGTCAAATCAACAAAAGATCTCCAGTACAAGAACTTTGGAATTAGAATTTTGCTCTAAAGAAATCATTGAGAAATTGACTCTAGCAAGTCAGGATTTGTGTGGTCCACCTACCACTTGAGGTCATTTATATTCAAGGGACTCCACTCAATAAGAAGCCATGCTTCATTGATCCTCAACAGGAAGAATTTGAGCCTCAACCCCGCTATACTTCAAAATTAGGGTTCTTATGACGCTTATCAGCCGACAGCTTTGATTCTTCATCAAGATGATCTCCTAAACCATAATTATTGATTCCCTTAGTTTATTAACATCCTCAAGAGTCTCCTAAGACCTTTAGATGGGAAGGAAGAAGCAAACTTACAAGATTTGGCCTCAGTGCGTTCACAGTCAGAATTAGGATTTGACTGAAACCCTAATCTTCTGGGATCTTGGTTCAAATGAAGTGTTAATGGTTTTAATCATCGTATATTGTCTCATGAAGCATCCAAAGCATCCATATAAAGTTTTGTGAGGTTTCTTGCAAGATAAGTAGGGTTTTGATCGCGAAAGACTTCGTATATGACATTTTTCCCCTAATAGCCCGATTTGGAATAACCATAACTCCTAAACCATGCACTCAAATTAAACGACTCAAAGCTCGTTGGAAAGCTCTCATCAAGATCTTTAACTCATTCCATATGACTTTTTGTCTAAAAATGCTTAGATTTTGAGTTATGAAGCTTACAAGACATTTTGGCCAAACACTTAGAAATTTTTCAGCACTTTCCTCCACATTTTTCTCCAACTTTGACCTCATTTTTCACCCATTTCTACTTGGATTCAAGACTTGAGTCCCAAATGAAAGTTGTAGAGCTTGTTAAGAACTTTCCAACCATATGTGGAACATCCCAATAGGATAAGCCAAACTCAAGTTATGGTGTTTTAAAGTTAGGTACCTCAAATGTCAAAATTCAATAACTTAGAAATTTTTCTAAGTCCTTTTTCGTTTTCTCATGTGCACGACTTTATGGCCCATTTTCTTATTGTTACAAGCCTCATTTCAATTACTTTCCAACATCAAACTTGTAGTATTATCCAAGAACTTTCATTTAAACTCAAAAGCATGAAAATTGGATCATTAAGTTAGGAGATATCATGAGAGGAACATGGCCATACGAATTCTATTTTGTACCAAGAACACATCAATTTTGGATTTAAAATCTCATCCTCTCTGCAGAGCTACCAATCCTTTCCCTACTCCACTTTATCCTAAAGGCATGCTACCTTTACTCTTGCTTTTGTACTTTCATGATAATCTTTACAAGCTACCACCCACATTTCCTTAAACCAAAGTCACAAGCCTACACCATAGCATTCATGTTTCCAAGGATTTCTTTTTCTGACTCACAATAAAGGATAGGCTGCATGGCCAGCTCTCACTTGGCTCAAGAATGACCCAATGCGTGTAGTATCCTGCAAGAGGTATGCCTCTACTGCATTTAAGACTACAACACACCAACTCACCTATAAAAGGCAGCCACAATCAACAAGCTGAACATCAATTCTCCTCGCAAGCATTTACACTTCCAAGCTGTGAACCGAACAGAAGGAAGTTTCTGAATTGCTGTAGAAGTTTTTGAACACTCAAGACATTAGTAAAGCTCCAGTTGGTATCATTCTCTTTTCATTCTTATTTATCATATTCACTCAATATCATTCTTGTCATGAGCATGCATTACACCTGAATCCTGTCTATGTGTGCCTTTTGTTATATGTATGATGTGCATTTGTTATGAAGTTGTCATTATTTGCTCATTAGAAAAGTATAGGTTACTTTGACCTGAAACCATGCCGTATGTCATACCTGCTGCTAACATGTCGAGCTAACCATTAGTCTTTATAGATTTGTTTTGTGGTCACTCTGCTGATTTCTATCATATGGATCGAAGAATGTTAGTGTTACTCTTGTTCATGTCCCTATTGGTTTAACCTTTTAATGTATTTTTTTGGAATTATGTTTAGTTTTGAGCTGATTATAAGTGTTAGGGGTTGGCAATTATTGAATCTGGGTCCTAGTTTGCTCTTCTCCTTAATGCCATTGTCATGGTTCAAGTCTACTCCTTTATGTGTCTTACATAGTTACATATATACCATGCCAGTAACTCGACAACTCAAACGCATCTTGCTTTTATATTATGGCCACTATGTTGTCAAGCTGTATTGAAATCTGCTAAATGTATGTGTTCTCCATCCATGATTTTCATCTAAGCCTATTGACATGTGACTTGACTTGTCTAATTTGGTCTTGCTATCTGTCATTTTATTTTGTGGGAATAATATCACTTGAATAGTTGTGTCTGGTTTGTGTATTTGGTTCTGATAAAAACATATGAGTCTTAAGTTGAGATTGGTATACTATGACTGTCCTGTTCAGAAATGTCCCTTGATTAATATTACTCTTTGAATGATAATGCCTGCTTTGACCTACCAGTAACAACTGCAATGTGGCACCCTTGTGCATATTGATGTTTTGATGTTTTGTCCATGACATTTTGCTTGAATTTGGAATATACCCTATCAAGAGTAGGACTGATGTATTCCATATGTGTGTCAACTTGATTTGAATTTTGCCATTATGTGTGGTATGTGTGCCTGCCTGTTAGAAACTTTCTCATCGGTAATTTTCATCCAAATTAAGAACTGCTATGCGATACCATGTTCACATTACTAATTAATGATTAACCTGAACTCATGATGTACATGTCGCTTATCTTGCAAGTTTGTTTTGCACATGTGCTTGCTAAAATATGTATTCAGGTTGTGAATGCCAACCTTAATTTGAACTTCATCAACATGTGTGTTTGAAGCCTAGACCATACCAGTTTCAGCTTGTTATCTCATTTTCATCAATCTTTGACATGGTATCAATTTGCAAGTCTGTTTCTCATATTATTGTTTCCACATTAAACCTGCCTATCCCTAACTGTGAGCCTTGTGAAAACTCTGTTTTGGTGTCATCATACTAAGATGAGATAACACTATCCATGTTTAGAATGCTTTAAGATTGTTGTGTTAATGCTGCAGCTGTTTCCATTTGCCATTGGTGTGTGAATCTGATATCCCTTTCTTTTCCCCTAACTGGATTGATGACTTGGTTGCTAGATAAAAGAACTTCTCTACTAATCATGCTTGTTTTTTTGCATTGCCTCTATGAACTTGACTCAATCTCTTTCCCTGCTATGCATACATGGCTCTCGTGACATCCTACTTTCAGCACTATTTTCTGATTTATGTGGTTAACATTAGAATGTATGGCTGTCATATTCTTATTCTATGCTCTTTCCTGATAAATTCCAGTTTTTATTTCGTCTAATTTGGTTAAGATTTGTGTAAGTTATATGCTTGTGAACATGGCCTGTTGCATTTTTCCATTTTTGCGCGCGCAGTTTGGTTTATATGTTTATCGAGTCATATTATGAACGGATGAAACACGCCGTCCCAACGGTCACACACATGCACTTAAATACGCCTATACCTTGCCGCACCTGGGTTCGATCCTTGGATCACCCATTTTTGTTATTTCTTCCATTTTTTGCATGGCTGCTTCTCTTCTCCTTCCATGGGCCTTGTGCCCCATTTTGCTACCCACACCCCATGTTCTGGCCCATTTTTTTTCCTTTGTTTTTTTAACTGAACCAAATATTTGCATGCACCCCCTCTGCATTTTATTTCAACTTTCCTCTTTTACTCCAATATCTTTTCTTTTCTTTGGAAAACCTCTTTTATTTATCTTACTTAAAATATTTTATATATTCAAAAAAACCTAAAAATATTTATTTTCATAGTTTGTCCCTTAATTATTTATTTTATCATTAATTAATATGTGATGCTTTATTATTGTTAATTATATTTTTAATTGCTAATTGTTGCGTTAGTTTTAATTTTAATAATTAATTACATCTTAAGTTGTTAACTTCTAATTGTGATATTAATTGTTATTCTTAATCATGTTGTCAAATTACCAATTTGTGTCTTGATTTTGAATTTGTCACTTTCTAGTTCTAAAGTTTTGGTTAACGGTCAATTTCTAGATGATTAATCGTCCATGTGATTAATTTTTTAATTACCTTGTGTGTTGAAATTGTTAATTTCTATTGTGTTGTCAATTAATTATCCATTTTTGGTTTAATCATCAATATCATTGTTAAGCATCCTTGTTTAATTCTTGAATTAATATACCCATGTTAATTTATCACATGCTAAATTTTTACACGAATATCACTCTTCTTTATTATCATCCTTTAATTATCATTCTGTATGTTTGTCTTCCTAAAGATTAAAGCATATTGATTGTCATTCCAATTATCATTCTACATGTTTGTCTTCTTAAAGATTGAAGCATGTTGATATCATTTTAATCATTCTACTTGAAGCATATTCATCTTATCCATGTCTTATCATGAAACATATTGCCATCTTCAGGCTTATGTTACTTCCATCATATTATCTCATATCAATGTTGTAACTTGTATCATATCTTATTTCTATCTGTATGTTTATTTATTACTGTCTAAACCTTTTCAAAACAATATAAAATTTCTCGATCCAACGTCGAGTCCATTTTCTACCCATGTAAGTCGATCGCCTTCGTGCATCGCATTCAACCTTTTGGTCACCAGACACAAGTCTAGCATCACCCTGCTAGCACCCTCGCCTAAACAACGTAATTTAATCGCATTAATATCCAAAGGAAAACCCCACGCATGATAACCATGTTATTGTGCATGGTGCATATCATTTGCATTCATAATCGTCACCTTAAGATAAGGCAATTAGACAACTTAGGATAGATTTCCTAGGTTAGTCCCCCCACAGCTTTGATTTCTTAAATCAAACTTTAGCCTACCAAATTCTCCATACAATAGAATTAGATGTTAATCATCTCTAAGAGAGGGACATACAATCCCATGCCCCACAACATACACACATTTTCAAAAAAAACTGTGGTGGTCTTTCTTAAGATGATGACTCATCTTCTTTTCCTAAACCTTTAAGACATTTAGTATCTTTAATGAAGAACTACAAGTGCTCTGATTCCCTCCTGACAGGATATGTAGGCATAAGATGCGATGTCTTGTCGAGCACCCTTAGGAATAAAAATTATGAATCACCTACCCTTTAAACCCTTAGCATAACAGATGACAAATAACATAAATGAATCAAGAGGTTCCTGTAGAGTACTACAGATATCTAGGATGCCAACACCTTCCCTAGGTATAACCAACCCCCGAACTTAGAATCTTAGTGCATTTGCATTGCATTGTGGGAATTCGGTTTTTCTCCCTTCCTTTGGATAAAATCAAAGACCGGTGGTGACATTAAAAATGCGATCCTAGTTAACCAATAACTATGGTATCCAATTTTCACCGCGACAGAATTGGCGACTCCACTGGGGACATTCTCATAAGAGGGTTCCCCCTAACTTACTTCTTTTATGTTGTTTGTTCATTACTTGTATATATTTGTCTACCTGCTTGCTTGGGTTGTCACTTTAAGTGGTGAGGAGTCCTAGACCCGGACATGAGTATAATTATAGGAGATGATATGGTCAAGGGTACTTTGACGGAGTCGATTCCTGAAAAGTCGAATTGAGAAAATCATCGCTCAGTTTAGGTTCTTTTGAACTTAATATTGTTTTAACGAGTACATTCGTGAAAACAGTATTAACTTCGACCAAGGACCTTTAAGACTGGAGACCGTAGCACCTTTAACCCAACTTGGCCTTTTAGGACGTAGTGCGGTGACTATGCGAGAGTCCATTTCCAAATAGTTGTCACGCGATACTACACTCAGACGAGATTCTCTTGAGAATATTATTGACTAACCGAGTGATTTGGGAAGTCGATAATATCCGAAAGATGGGTCGTAGACTCTGGGAACTCTTAGAACCCGTTCGGCAGGTACACTCTGAAACCACACCACCCTATGGGATGGGTAGACCTTGACTCCACTCATGCTCCTTTGAACCTAAGACTCTTTGTTTGCTTGTTTGTGTGCCCTTTTGTTTGTGTGTTTGTGCATACATGCATACATAAGCATCATTTTCGTTCAAGTTCGTGGAATCTGAGTTTTTTATTCACGTCGTAGGGTACCATGGACAATGAAAGAAGGAACACCGTGAAGTATACTTACAAGAGTTTTGACACAAGTGACCTAAGGAGGTTAGAGACTCTGTTGGTTGATCCAAAAGGATTCGAGCGTAGATATGGGGCACGTTTGTTTTTGTTGAAGGTGAGGGTTGATCAAGGACTTCTCTCCACCCTACTTCAGTTTTATGATCCGGTATTTCATTGCTTCACATTCCCTGATTACCAACTGGTGCCGACTCTTGAGGAATATGCATGTCTGACCGGTGTACCTATTTTGGATAAGTCTCCTTTTCCCATTTTTGGTAAGGACCCTAAGGAACAAGAGATTGCTAAGGCGACACATTTGGAGTTAGCAGACATACGAGGGAATATGACTATCAAAGGAGGGATTTCTGTTTTTCCTATGAAATTTCTGGTGGAGAAAGCTTATCATTATGCCAGGCATTCTGACATGGCTGCCTTTGAGGTTATAGATGCTTTAATGATTTATGGTACCTTTCTGTTCCCCAATCTCAAGGACTATGTGGACCTCAATGCTATCAAGATATTCATGAAGAGGAACCCTGTCCCTACTTTGTTAGCTGAAGCTTATCACGCCATACATTCGAAGCATGCCAAAGGAGGACAGATCACCTACTGTGTACCCTTATTGTACAAGTGGTTTACTTCGCACTTACCCAAGGCTAACATTTTCTGGGACCTTAAAAAGGGATGGTGGTCTAAGAAGATCATGGCCCTTACTCATTCTGACGTTGATTGGTATAGCCCTCATAGGTACGAGGATGTCGTGATCATTGATAGCTGTGGAAAGTTCGGGAATGTGCCTCTCCTTGGCATACAAGGAATAACCAGTTACAATCCAGTCTTAGCTCGCAGACAGTTCGGTTACCCTTTGAAGGTCAAGCCTCTTGGTATTCATACAGAAGGATTTTTCTCCAAGGATTACGAAAAGCAGGAGGAATTGAGGAGCAGGATTTTAGAAGCCTGGAGGGACAAACACAAGAAAGATAGGAATGCTTTGGGGAAGCATAATTGTGTCTCCATGGACCCCTACCTACAATGGGTCAAAAGAAGGGCTATTGAGCTAAGGATGCCCTATGATCGCCAAGAGCCTATGGTCTTGAATGAAGAACCTGTCTTCATCTTTGCATCTGAGACAGAGGAATTAAAGATCGCCTTAAGGAAAGCTCAGAAGATAGGGAATGCTTGGAAGGATAAGTGTGAGGTGCTTGTGGAAGAGAATGAAGCGCTTCAAACACAACTAGAGGCAAAAAGTGAGGAAGTTCTCTCTTGCAAAAGGAGGAAGTTACAAGAAGACCCGAGTCCCTCGAACCCTGAGTGTACTTCGTGGGAAGCGATAATAGATGAGCTGGTTCTCGAGAAGTCCCGAATGGAAGAAGAGATTAAGAAGTACAAGCTAAGATTATTGGGGGAATCTCCTTAGGCCGTTTATTAGCCTTTATTTAATTATTGTTAAAAACTCTTGTAAGAATATCAACGGTTGTAATGTTTTCCTTACGAATTTTTAATTCCCGTTTCTTTCACTTGTCACAAATTTTGTATGATTAATGAAATCATGTCCGTTGGTATTCTATGACGATTATAAATACTCAAATTCCATGAACTTTCGCATCTCATTGCATTTGCATTCTCATTCTCATTCACTTCAAAGAACTCAAAGTTTGCTGTTTTTAGATATCGCAAAATGGATCATGGAAGGAAAGGAACGGTACCATACACCTTCAGGGTTTTTGATGTGGAATAGTTGAGGGAACTAGGAGGCCGGATAAGGGATCCAGATGCCTTCGCCACAAAACACGGGCATATTCTCCCCTTATTACAGGTACAAGTAGCTGAGGGTTTATTAGAGACATTGGTTCAACTCTACCATGTAATCTACCACTGCTTCATCTTTCAAGATTTCCAATTGATGCCCACCTTAGAAGAGTATTCTGCTCTATTGGGAATCCCCGTCAAAGCTTCACCCCCGTTCTACGGTGGAGAAGGAAGACCCAGTCAGGAAGACATCGCGAGAGTGACTCGCATCAAGCTGTTGGAGATCCAGACCCACATGATGTTTAGAGGAGGAATCGACGGTTTACCTGCTCAATTCTTATTCGAGAAAGCTCGGGAATTCGCCGACAAAGGAAAAACTAGGGCTTTCGAGAATCTTTTGGCGTTACTGGTTTATGGTCTATTTCTTGTTCCCGAATGTTGAGAATTTCGTAGATGTTCATGCTATCAGGATTTTCATGCTCAAGAATCCTGTCCCTACACTGTTGGCCGATGCATACCACTCGATTCATTCAAAGATCCTGAAAGGAAAAGGTCAGATCGTGTGCTGTACTGCTATCCTCTATAGGTGGTTTATTTCACACCTACCAAAGACCCTGGCCTTCTGGGATGTGAGGGATGGCTCTGAATGGCCCGTTAAACTCATGGCTCTCACTCATTCGGACATCGTCTGGCATGATCCGATGTACGGAGGAATTCCCATGATTCACAGTTGCGGAGAATTTTCCAATGTGCCTCTTCTTGGCACGAAAGGGTGCACCAGTTACAACCCTGTTCTCGCCCGTCGCCAGCTTGGACATCCAATGACTGAGATACCCGACCCAGGAAACCTGAAAAGAATTTTTCTCTATGAAGGAGAAGATCTCCAGCTGAGGATGCAGATTCTATTCGCTTGGCGTCAAATCAACAGACAAGGAATGACTGCAGTAACAAACCCTGATTGCACAATTACAGAATCTTGCTTGGAGTGGTCACGCAAGCGGGCCCTCGCTCTGAAAATGCCGTACCCTCGGCCCAAGCCTCCTATAGTGGAACCAGATGAAATTTCAAGGCTGAAAGCAGAAGTGGAGAAACTGACACTGGACAAGTACATATTCCAGGAAAGGATTGACAAGTTGATGGAAGAACTCAATGAAGAAAAGGGGGTGTCATCCAGCGGATCGAGGCCCTAGTTCCTCTTTGTTGTATTCTGTTGTTTAAAAGCCCTGAGGGTGTACCGTTTATAACAAAAGCTTTAAAATTTCAATGAAAGAGTTTCCAATTACGATATTTAATTACGCTTTTGAGTTCCCTGAAGTGAATGTTGCATCATGCTGCATCATACGCATCATTAGCATCTGCATCTGCATTCTTTTGTGTTCCGAGTCCTCACCTGTGTTTCTCCTCATCAGTTGTTGTTAAGAGAAAGACAAGCTGAAGCCCCGATACAATACTCGAGCCAATCGCAAGAAAAGAATGGATCAACTTGAACAGGAAAACAGAGCACTCCGGAAGGAGGTTTCAACATTGAAAGAAAGTCTAGAAAAGATCAACGGAATGATGGAAGCTTTGATGGCTGCTCAGAATCAGCCATCACACAGCACTGTTATCTCTGAGACAATATCAGCACCGATCCCAGTGGTGCCCACTACAAATGAAGTTCCTGGTTATCCGTGGGGTATACCTCCTAACTTTACTCCAGCTGGATATCACCCGACTGTTTCTTAAGGTGTTGCTACAACTGCTGTGATGACTACGCCACCACCCGTGGTAAACGCTACTCTGTTTCATCTAGAAGAGCCCGTGTTCCATGCTGACTTTAGTGAGAATGCTGGAATGGAAGAACGAATGGACGATTTCCAAGATCAGTTCCTAGAAATAAGGAAAGAAATCAAGGCCCTTCGTGGAAAAGAGTTGTTCGGGAGGAGCGCCTCTGAGCTGTGCTTAGTTCCCAATGTCAAGATTCCTCCAAAATTCAAACTCCCTGATTTGGAGAAGTATAAAGGGAACTCTTGCCCACACAGTCACATAGTTATGTATGCCCAGAAAATGTCGGCTCATAAGGATGAAGATCCCCTATTGATACACTTCTTCCAAGATAGTTTGACTGGTGCAGCCCTTAAGTGGTACATGGGGTTAGATAGTTCAAAGGTCCGCAGCTTTAATGATCTCTGTGAGCTTTTTATCAAACAGTACAAGTATAATGTCGACATGGCACCAGATAGAGACCAGTTGAGAGCTATGTCCCAGAAAGAAAGAGAGAGTTTTAAGGAGTATGCCCAGCGCTTGCGTGAACTTGCCGCTCAAGTTACTTCACCTCTGGAGGAAAAGGAGATGACTAGAATTTTCCTGAAGACACTGAGCCCGTTTTTGTATGAAAGAATGGTAGCCAGCACCCCTAATGACTTTACCGAGATGGTGAACATGGGAATGCGTTTGGAGGAGGGGGTTCGCGAAGGAAGATTGGTAAGAGAAGGAACTTTTCCCAGCAATGCCAAGAAGTATGGAAGTACTTTCGGGAAAAAGAAAGAATAAGAAGTAAGTGTTGTACACCAAGGATGGACGAAAGGAAGGTATCAACAATGCCCGCATGTCGCTGCTGTGACCCCAGTTATTAATGCTCCAACTTACCAGCCACCGTTTGCGCAACCTTACCAACCACCACCTCAAACTCCACCTGCTTCGCCACAGCAATACCATCAGCAAAATCAGCCGTCTTCTCAATAAACCCGACAGCCATTCAACAGCCCAAATCGTATGGTGAGGAAGCCAAATTTTGACCCAATTCCTATGTCCTATGCAGAACTTTTTCCAGCATTGTTGAAAAAGGGCCATATCCAGACTAAGCCACCGCCAGCAGTGCCCAAGGACCCTCCTTATTAGTATAGAGGAGATCAATTTTGTCCCTATCATCAGGGAGCGCCGGGCCATAATATTGAGAACTGTTATGGAATGAAAGCCGATGTTCAAAGATTGGTCAAGAGCGGAGTTATAACTTTCAAGGATTCGAACCCGAATGTGCAGAATAATCCCCTACCACCACACGGGGTTGCCAATGTAAACATGATCCAAGAATGTTCCGCGGAAGAAATTGAAGAAGTATTTGTAATAGTTCCCCATATCAAAGAGCTGGAACGAATTGAGTTCACTTATGACAGCCGGAAGACTGCTACAACTCCTCTAGTCATTAATGTACCTGGTCCAGTTCCTTACACTTCCAGCAAGGCTATTCCCTACAGATATAACGCCACTATGCTTGAAAATGGTAAGGAAGTGCCTTTGTCTAATCCGTCATCTGTAGTCAATATCGCTGATGTTAGTCGGATTACGAAAAGTGGTCGGGTTTACACTGCACCAGCTAAGGAGGTTCCTTCTGAACAACCAGTTGTGAAGGATGCAACCCTGGGGCAGTCCGGTAAGAATGATTCTGTAGACAAATCGGATGAGATCCTGAAAATGATCAAAAGAAGTGAATACAAGGTGGTGGATCAGTTGCTGCAGACACCATCCAAAATATCTGTGCTACAACTGTTGATGAATTCTGAGGCCCATAGGCAGGCGTTACAAGGAGTACTCGAGCAGGCATACATTGACCATGATACGACTATGGAACAATTTAGTGGAATAGTGGGTAACATTACTGCATGCAACAATCTGGGATTCTGCGAAGAAGAGTTACCCGAAGAAGGTAGGAAACATAACTTAGCTCTGCACATTTCCATAAACTGCATGAATGACATGATATCCGGAGTTTTGGTTGATACTGGTTCTTCATTGAACGTGATGCCAAAAACAACTCTCGCAAGGCTGACTTATCAAGGACCACCCATGAGGCCAAGTGGTGTTGTTGTCAAAGCCTTTGACGGTTCGAGGAAAACCGTGATTGGAGAAGTGGATTTGCCCATGACTATCGGGCTCAGTGTTTTTCAGGTTCCATTCCAGGTCATGGACATTCATGCCTCCTACAGTTGCTTATTAGGCAGGCCATGGATACATGATGTGGGAGCTGTCACATCTACACTCCACCAGAAACTGAAATATGTTTGCGATGGACAGTTAGTCACAGTTTGCGGGGAAAGGGCTTTAGTGGTAAGCCATTTTTCTTCCTTTTTCGACATTGATGCGGACGAGGAGGTAGGAACTCCATTTCAAGCCCTCTCAATTGTTAATAATACTAAGAATGATGGAGTTTCCATGGCATCTTTTAAGGATGCGCAACGAGTTGTGGAAAGTGGCTCTCAAGGGAAGTGGGGGCAGGTATTGGAGTTGCCCAAAAATAAGAACAAGAAAGGTTTGGGTTTCAAAGGTAACAATTCTGAGAAGACCCCTACAGGAAATATGGTTATTCTCCCCATCAAGAATGTGTTTCACAGTGGAGGGACTGTCCATTCACCGAGGGTAAATATTGTGGAGGAAGACTCTGAAGATGCCATCATTCCTCTCTTTCCTCCTCCACCAGGAGACCAAGGACCCAAATATGAAGCCAGTGCCATCCTTGAAGATGAGTCTGCCGAAGATCAGCCTAATTTCGTGACGCATGGGGCAATGGCCTGAAACTGGAGTACTGTCAACATTCCCATTGTGATCCCATTATCAAAGTAATTGTTTTGTTGTTTGTTTTAGTATATTCGCTCTGCCCAAGGCGATGACATTTGTGTGTGGGCTCTACTATAAATAATTCCCTTTGCTCCGCCCAAGGCAAAGGTGATTTTGTGTTAGGGCTTCTATTTGAAATCATTATCATCAATAAAGTTATCATTTTACATTCCTATTTTTTTTGTTCCCATTTGTTATTACTCTAAGGAAAGTGGTAATCACAATTTTTCGTAAAATCACTGTGTACATTCGTGCGCACTTTCATCTGCTTAATATCTAACATAAAATCACATCACATGTGCAGACTATTGCACGAACTGAACATCGAAAACAATCATCCAATGCCTTCTCCGAACTTTGAGTTTCCTGTGTTCGAAGCTGAAGAAGAGGAAGAAGAAATCCCTGAGGAAATATCCCGTCTACTCGAGAATGAAGGCAAAGCTATTCAGCCTCATGAAGAGCCGTTGGAGCTTATTAACTTGGGTACAGAGGAACTCCGTAAAGAGGTAAAGATTGGAGCTTCGCTTGTGACTGATGTGAAGGCGAGGTTGATTGAATTGCTCAAGGAATATGTTGATGTGTTCGCTTGGTCGTACCAAGATATGCCTAGTCTTGACACCGCTATAGTGGAGCATCGTCTACCTTTGAAGCCAGAATGTCCGCCGATCAAACAAAAGCTCAGAAGGACTCGCCCTGATATGGCCTTGAAGATTAAAGAAGAGGTACAAAAGCAGATTGATGCAGGTTTTCTCGTTACCTCTAAGTATCCGCAGTGGTTAGCCAATATTGTGCCTATGCCGAAGAAGGATGGTAAAGTTCGAATGTGTGTTGACTACAGAGATTTGAATAAAGCAAGTCCGAAGGATGATTTTCCATTGCCTCATATTGACGTGTTGGTGGACAGCACCGCAAGGTATAAGGTCTTCTCTTTTATGGACGGATTTTCAGGTTATAATCAAATCAAGATGGCTCCCGAAGATATGGAGAAGACATCATTCATCACACCATGGGGCACATTTTATTACAGAGTTTTGCCGTTCGATTTGAAGAATGCTGGTGCAACATATCAAAGGGCTATGACTACTCTTTTCCATGATATGATGCATAAAGAAATCGAAGTTTATGTGGACGACATGATAGCCAAGTCCAAGACTGAAGAAGACCATGTCAAACACCTGTTAAAGTTGGTTCGGCATTTGAGGAAGTATCAGCTACGTTTGAATCCTAACAAGTGCACATTTGGTGTCCGCTCAGGAAAACTGCTAGGTTTCATTGTTAGCCAAAATGGAATCGAAGTGGACCCAGGGAAAATTAAGGCCATACGAGAAATGCCGGCTCCGACTACGGAAAAACAGGTCAGAGGGTTCCTGGGGCATTTGAACTACATCTCTCGATTCATCTCTAATATGACCGCTACTTGTGGACCCATTTTCAAGCTTCTCAGAAAAGAACAAGGTTATGTTTGGACTGAACAATGTCAGAAAGCATTTGATAGTATTAAAAAGTATCTTCTGGAGCCTCCTATTCTGATTCCTCCGGTTAGGGTCAGACCTTTGATCATGTATCTGACGGTTTTAGAAGATTCTATGGGATGTGTGCTCGGTCAGCGGGATGAATCCGGGAAGCAGGAGCATGCCATTTATTACCTCAGCAAAAAGTTCACCGACTGTGAATCTAGATATTCAGTGTTAGAGAAGACTTGCTACGCCTTAGTATGGGCTGCTCGGCGGTTGCGCCAATACATGTTAAATCATACCACTTGGCTAATCTCTAAGATGGATCCCATTAAGTACATTTTTTAGAAACCAGCCCTGACAGGAAGGATTGCCAGATGGAAGATGCTGTTATCCGAATACGATATCGAATATCACACTCATAAGGCAATTAAAGGAAGTGTTTTAGCGGATCACCTAGCTCACCAGCCATTGAAGACCATCAGTCTGTGGAGGATGATTTCCCTAATGAGAATGTGATGTATTTGAAAATGAAGGATTGTGAAGAACCATTGCCAGATGAAGGGCCTGAACCGGATTCTCAGTGGGGTTTGATTTTTGACGGTGCTGTCAATAGCTACGGTAAAGGGGTTGGGGGAATTATTGTGACTCCTCATGGATCTCACATCCCTTTCACGTCAAGATTGACTTTTCCATGTACAAACAATGAAGCTGAATATGAAGCATGTATCATGGGCCTGGAAGAGGCGATGGATTTAAGAATCAAGAATTTAGACGTGTATGGCGATTCTGCTGTAGTGATAAACCAAATTACAGGAGAATGGGTGACCCAACAAGACAATTTGATTCTGTACAGAGATTATGCAAGAAGACTACTTCCGTTCTTCAACAGAGTCGAGTTCCACCACATCCCTCGTACCGAGAATAGGATGGCAGATGCATTGGCAACTCTAGCTTCTATGATTGTGGTGAACCGCTGGAACGATTGCCCCAATATTGATGTTATGCGCCTTGACAGGCCAGCTTATGTGTTCTCAGTGGAAGAAGTTATTGATGAAAACCCTGGTATTACGATATTGAGTTGTTTCTCCGGAGGCAAGAATACCCGCTTGGGGCATCTAACAAAGATAAGAAAACTTTGAGAAGATTAGCTGGCAACTTTTTCTTGAATAATAATGTGCTTTACAAGAGGAACTTCGACATGGTCCTGCTGATATGTGTTGATAAGCGAGAAGCGAATACATTAATGACCGAAATTCATGAAGGATCTTTTGGTACCCACGTTAACGGACATGCTATGGCAAAGAAACTCCTGAGAGCAGGCTATTATTGGATAACGATGGAATCTGATTGTTACAAGTTCGCCAAGAAGTGCCACAAGTGTCAAATCTATGCCGACAAAATTCATGTGTCACCGACTCTTCTGAATGTTATCTCGTCTCCATGGCCTTTCTCCATGTGGGGCATTGATATGATCGGTATGATAGAACCAAAAGAGTCTAATGGACACCGCTTTATATTGGTTGCGATTGATTACTTCACCAAATGGGTTGAAGCCGCTTCCTACGCAAATGTTACCAGACAGGTGGTCGTCAGGTTTATCAAGAACCAACTTATTTGCAGGTACGGTGTGCCGAATAAAATCATCACTGATAATGGTTCGAACTTAAATAATAAGATGATGAAGGAATTGTGCGAGGAATTCAAGGTTGAGCATCACAACTCTTCTCCGTATCGGCCAAAGATGAATGGGGCGGTTGAAGCAGCAAACAAGAATATAAAGAAAATTATCCAGAAAATGGTAGTCACTTATAAGGACTGGCATGAGATGCTCCCATTTACTCTAGACGGGTACCGTACTTCAGTGCGCACGTCAACAGGGGCAACACCTTTTTTGCTTGTTTATGGTATGGAAGTTGTACTCCCAGTGGAAGTAGAGATCCCTTCCATGAGAGTCCTAATGGAAGCGAAACTCTCCGAGGCTGAGTGGTGTCAGAACCGGTATGACCAGTTGAACCTGATTGAAGAAAAGAGGTTGGCGGCTTTGTGTCGCGGACAATTATATCAGCAGAAGATAAAGAAGGCTTTTGATAAGAAAGTTCGACCTCGCGAGATTAGAGAGGGAGACCTTGTGCTTAAGAAGATCCAATCTTTCCTTACTGATTCTAGGGTAAAATGGGCTCCCAACTATGATGGTCCTTATGTCGTCAAGAAGATCCTTTCAGGGGGCGCTGTGATGTTAGCAACTATGGATGGGGAAGAGATTACTCGTCCTGTGAATGTGGATGCAGTCAAGAAGTATTATACCTAGAGATGAAGAAAAGGCAGGCCCGGTTCGGTTCATCGAAGCTTACTGTAACAATTAAAGTCGAGACCTCCAGGAGGCCTAGAATATAGGAACTCAAAAATAGCATTGTTTTGTTTTTGATGTAATTTCTGTTATTACCACTTTCCAACATTGCTATAACATATGGGATCACGCAATTTGCTGATCACCATTTTATGAAATAAAGTTGCGATCTTATCATTTATTGGCAAATTATTTTCATCTTGCAAAATGACTTTTATCTTTGATAATAAATTTTAAATTGTCTCATGAGCGGATTACTTTGATTTACGGACACAACAAGGGATATTAACAGTCTCCATAGGCCATGGCTCAAAAGGTATTTATCCCAGGTAATGTGGCCATACCCCAGTAAGTTCTGCTCCAGGTAATCGCGACTCTCCCGTTAAGTTTCTTCAGCTTTCAACCTTCCCCAACGAAACGAGTGTTTATTTCACTCCTCGTGAACTATCTCAATCTTCACCAGTGAAAGCGGATGTTTATTTCATCCCCCAAGAAATCTTTATCTCCGACATTCCCTCAACGAAATGGATATTTATTTTATCCGGCTACAACTTTCATTCAAGACTACTTCAGTTCGCGGCGATACTTATTTATCCCCACGAAGTCTCAACTTCGACGTCTCCGGCTCGCGACTCTGACCCGAGCTTCTCCGAAGCGAGGGTTTATTTCACTCGTCATTGGATTTTTCCGATTATCATAGTCTTCTCCAGCGAAGGTGGATGTTTATTTCATCCCCTCGGAATCTTATTTTCGGCTTCCTTCAGCGAAGCGAGTGTTTATTTCACTCATTATCGGATTTTCTTCTTACCACTGTAAGGTTCCTCCAGCGAAGCAAGTGTTTATTTCGCTCATTATTGGAATCTTTCTTACTATCGTAATTTTCTCCAGTGAAGGTGGATGTTTATTTCATCTCCTCGGAATCTTATTTTCGGCTTCCTCCAGCGAAGCGAGTGTTTATTTCACTCATTATCGGATTTTTTCCTTACTATCGTGAGCTTCCTCCAGCGAAGCGAGTGTTTATTTCACTCATTATTGGAATTTTTCTTACTATCGTAATCTTCCCCAGTGAAGGTGGATGTTTATTTCTCCCCCTCAGAATTTTAGGTTCGACATTTCCAACTACTATATTGATCCAACTTCCCCGATAAAATGGATATTTATTTTATCCCCATAAAGTCTCTTCGATCATGAGTTTAATTCGTTCTCAGTGGAATCTAAGATTCATCTTGGCTATCCTGAGCGAAGTCGTGATGCTCGTCCTAAGCGGAGTGTTCTCTTTTCCCCAGAGAAGCTGTGAGGCAGGATTCGGTCCCAGGGAAGGGCTTGTCATTCATCCCCAGCGATGCTGCTATATTGCCAAGATTGGTCGAGTATTCGTATCGAATTGCTTGTTCTCGTCTCCGGTTTGCTGTTCGTGTTGTTGTCAGCATAAGCATAAGCATGGCATAGTATCCTTGCATTTAGATTCATGGCATACGGCATTTTTGCATCTTGCATTTTGTGTTATTTGTTTTGTTCTGTCACTTTGGTCGTGTTTATCCCCCAAATGATCGGGTTTGTCTGCTCCCTCCAAGTAGAATCATCAGCCCTAGGCAGAAAAAGCGCATACTTTCTAATTCCCCGCTAAGTCCGATCCTCGTGGGAGGTGGTCGCTTTAGTTCTCTTTTCCATATTTGGATAAAGATAAAACCCCAGTTGAGTTCATTCCTCACTAGATGGGTTCTTGTTTGACCGTTTCTTTCCAGTTATTTCCTAGATTGAACTTTGGGTCCCTGACAATCACGATTTTGGATATTTCTGAGATATTGAACCTGGATTAAGCGTGCATTTGTTTTGCACTTTGTCTTCCCAAGAAGAGTTTACTTGAAGATCTCTATGGAAGACACAAATTATTCCTCTGATGATTACTACATTTACACCCAGACGGCAAGTAGCTGCTCTTTATTTGGGCAGTTCAGTTATCAAAGATTTCTACGACAAATGGCGGTCTCATTTCTAGACAGTTTGTCTATCCCCAGAAGTTACCAAGAGAAGCTGAATCATCTTGACCATTGAAGCTTATTTCAGTCTACTACCTCTGCTTAGGCTATCGTGTGATAGTAGGTAATACGTCTGTATTATGGTCAGATGCCTCGCTTAGGCTACCGTGGTGGTAGTAGGTCATCTTTCCTTCTTGTGCTTACCTGGCTTAGGCTATCATGTGCTTGATAGTAGGTAACACACCCCTTTTTGGTCAGATGCCTCGCTTAGGCTACCGTGGTGGTAGTAGGTCATCTTTCCTTCTTGTGTTTATCTGGCTTAGGCTATCATGTGCTTGATAGTAGGTAACACACCCCTTTTTGGTCAGATGCCTCGCTTAGGCTACCGTGGTGGTAGTAGGCCATCTTTCCTTTTGTACTTACCTCACTTAGGCTATCGTGTGTGATAGTAGGTAATGTACGCCCTTTATTACAATTGGATACCTTGCCTTAGGCTACCAGCAGGTGGTGGTAAGTTATCCTGTTCCTTGCAAGTTCTTGGCAAGTGCTTAAGCTACCCTGTGATTGTCAGTCGGTAGTCTCTTTCCCCTCAATGGAGTTAGACCTTTTCCCGTTTGAGTCATATCTCGCTGAGTCGTCCCTTTGACGGGTTTCCTTTTCTTTTCCTTCGTTTTGCATCATTCCATATCATGTGCATTTGGCGGCATCTAAGGGCCAAAAATTTTGTGCATGTTTTTATTTAAGTCTCTCCTATCTTGTCGAGACGAAGATTCCAATCTCCATATCTCCGAATAGGAGAAACTTAAATAGGGGCATCTGTCGAACCCTAATTTTTTACCCTAAGATGTCATCTTCATTTGTGCATCCTAGGTCAAGCATCTCTGCATTGTCTGAGCTAACCCATATCTTGTAGTTTGTTTCTTTGTGTTCAAATTAGGTTTACATATCACCACGAAGCTCCCCAATTTGTTTTGAAGCAAGTCAAATCAACAAAAGATCTCCAGTACAAGAACTTTGGAATTAGAATTTTGCTCTGAAGAAATCATTGAGAAATTGACTCTAGCAAGTCAGGATTTGTGTGGGCCACCTACCACTTGAGGTCATTTATATTCAAGGGACTCCACTCAATAAGAAGCCATGCTTCATTGATCCTCAACAGGAAGAATTTGAGCCTCAATCCCGCTATACTTCAAAATTAGGGTTCTTGTGACGCTTATCAGCCGACAGCTTTGATTCTTCATCAAGATGATCTCCTAAACCCTAATTATTGATTCCCTTAGTTTATTAACATCCTCAAGAGTCTCCTAAGACCTTTAGATGGGAAGGAAGAAGCAAACTTACAAGATTTGGCCTCAGTGCGTTCACAGTCAGAATTAGGATTTGACTGAAACCCTAATCTTCTGGGATCTTGGTTCAAATGAAGTGTTAATGGTTTTAATCATCGTATATTGTCTCATGAAGCATCCAAAGCATCCATATAAAGTTTTGTGAGGTTTCTTGCAAGATAAGTAGGGTTTTGGTCGCGAAAGACTTCGTATATGACATTTTTCCCCTAATAGCCCAATTTGGAATAACCATAACTCCTAAACCGTGCACTCAAATTAAACGACTCAAAGCTCGTTGGAAATCTCTCATCAAGATCTTTAACTCATTCCATATGACTTTTTGTCTAAAAATGCTTAGATTTTGAGTTATGAAGCTTACAAGACATTTTGGCCAAACACTTAGAAATTTTTTAGCACTTTCCTCCACATTTTTCTCCAACTTTGAACTCATTTTTCACCCATTTCTACTTGGATTCAAGACTTGAGTCCCAAATGAAAGTTGTAGAGCTTGTTGAGAACTTTCCAACCATATGTGGAACATCCCAATAGGATAAGCCAAACTCAAGTTATGGTGTTTTAAAGTTAGGTACCTCAAATGTCAAAATTCAATAACTTAGAAATTTTTCTAAGTCCTTTTTCGTTTTCTCATGTGCACGACTTTATGGCCCATTTTCTTATTGTTACAAGCCTCTTTCAATTACTTTCCAACATCAAACTTGTAGTATTATCCAAGAACTTTCATTTAAACTCAAAAGCATGAAAATTGGATCATTAAGTTAGGAGATATCATGAGAGGAACATGGCCATACGAATTCTATTTTGTACCAAGAACACATCAATTTTGGATTTCAAATCTTATCCTCTCTGCAGAGCTACCAATCCTTTCCCTACTCCACTTTATCCTAAAGGCATGCTACCTTTACTCTTGCTTTTGTACTTTCATGATAATCTTTACAAGCTACCACCCACATTTCCTTAAACCAAAGTCACAAGCCTACACCATAGCATTCATGTTTCCAAGGATTTCTTTTTCTAACTCACAATAAAGGATAGGCTGCATGGCCAGCACTCACTTGGCTCAAGAATGATCCAATGCGTGTAGTATCCTACAAGAGGTATGCCTCTACTGCATTTAAGACTGCAACACACCAACTCACCTATAAAAGGCAGCCATAATCAACAAGCTGAACATCAATTCTCCTCGCAAGCATTTACACTTCCAAGCTGTGAACCAAACAGAAGGAAGTTTCTGAATTGCTGTAGAAGTTTCTGAACACTCAAGACATTAGTAAAGCTCCAGTTGGTATCATTCTCTTTTCATTCTTATTTATCATATTCACTCAATATCATTCTTGTCATGAGCATGCATTACACCTGAATCCTGTCTATGTGTGCCTTTTGTTATATGTATGATGTGCATTTGTTATGAAGTTGTCATTATTTGCTCATTAGAAAAGTATAGGTTACTTTGACCTGAAACCATGCCGTATGTCATACCTGCTGCTAACATGTCGAGCTAACCATTAGTCTTTATAGATTTGTTTTGTGGTCACTCTGCTGATTTCTATCATATGGATCGAAGAATGTTAGTGTTACTCTTTTTCATGTCCCTATTTGTTTAACCTTTTAATGTATTTTTTTGGAATTATGTTTAGTTTTGAGCTGATTATAAGTGTTAGGGGTTGGCAATTATTGAATCTGGGTCCTAGTTTGCTCTTCTCCTTAATGCCATTGTCATGGTTCAAGTCTACTCCTTTATTTGTCTTACATAGTTACATATATACCATGCCAGTAACTCCACAACTCAAACGCATCTTGCTTTTATATTATGGCCACTATGTTGTCAAGCTGTATTGAAATCTGCTAAATATATGTGTTCTCCATCCATGATTTTCATCTAAGCCTATTGACATGCGACTTGACTTGTCTAATTTGGTCTTGCTATCTGTCATTTTATTTTGTGGGAATAATATCACTTGAATAGTTGTGTCTGGTTTGTGTATTTGGTTCTGATAAAAACATATGAGTCTTAAGTTGAGATTGGTATACTATGATTGTCCTGTTCAGAAATGCCCCTTGATTACTATTACTCTTTGAATGATAATGCCTGCTTTGACCTACCAGTAACAACTGCTATGTGGCACCCTTGTGCATATTGAATTTGGAATATACCCTGTCAAGAGCAGGACTGATGTATTCCATATGTGTGTCAACTTGATTTGAATTTTGCCATTATGTGTGGTATGTGTGCCTGCCTGTTAGAAACTTTCTCATCGGTAATTTTCATCCAAATTAAGAACTGCTATGCGATACCATGTTCACATTACTAATTAATGATTAACCTGAACTCATGATGTACATGTCGCTTATCTTGCAAGTTTGTTTTGCACATGTGCTTGCTAAAATATGTATTCAGGTTGTGAATGCCAACCTTAATTTGAACTTCATCAACATGTGTGTTTGAAGCCTAGACCATACCAGTTTCAGCTTGTTATCTCATTTTCATCAATCTTTGACATGGTATCAATTTGCAAGTCTGTTTCTCATATTATTGTTTCCACATTAAACCTGCCTATCCCTAACTGTGAACCTTGTGAAAACTCTGTTTTGGTGTCATCATACTAAGATGAGATAACACTATCCATGTTTAGAATGCTTTAAGATTGTTGTGTTAATGTTGCAGCTGTTTCCATTTGCCATTGGTGTGTGAATCTGATATCCCTTTCTTTTCCCCTAATTGGATTAATGACTTGGTTGCTAGATAAAAGAACTTCTCTGATAATCATGCTTGTTTTTTTGCATTGCCTCTATGAACTTGACTCAATCTCTTTCCCTGCTATGCATACTTGGCTCTCGTGACATCCTACTTTCACCACTATTTTCTGATTTATGTGGTTAACATTAGAATGTATGGCTGTCATATTCTTATTCTATGCTCTTTCCTGATAAATTCCAGTTTTTATTTTGTCTAATTTGGTTAAGATTTGTGTAAGTTATATGCCTGTGAACATGGCCTGTTGCATTTTTCCATTTTTGCGCGCGCAATTTGGTTTATATGTTTATCGAGTCATATTATGAACGGATGAAACACGTCGTCCCAACGGTCACACACATGCACTTAAATACGCCTATGCCTTGCCGCACCTAGGTTCGATCCTTGGATCACCCATTTTTGTTATTTCTTCCATTTTTCGCATGGCTGCTTCTCTTCTCCTTCCATGGGCCTTGTGCCCCATTTTGCTACCCACACCCCATGTTCTGGCCCATTTTTTTTTCCTTTGTTTTTTTAACTGAACCAAATATTTGCATGCACCCCCTCTGCATTTTATTTCAACTTTCCTCTTTTACTCCAAAATCTTTTCTTTTCTTTTGAAAACCTCTTTTATTTATCTTACTTAAAATATTTTATATATTCAAAAAAACCTAAAAATATTTATTTTCATAGTTTGTCCCTTAATTATTTATTTTATCATTAATTAATATGTGATGCTTTATTATTGTTAATTATATTTTTAATTGCTAATTGTTGTGTTAGTTTTAATTTTAATAATTAATTACATCTTAAGTTGTTAACTTCTAATTGTGATATTAATTGTTATTCTTAATCATGTTGTCAAATTACCAATTTGTGTCTTGATTTTGAATTTGTCACTTTCTAGTTCTAAAGTTTTGGTTAACGGTCAATTTCTAGATGATTAATCGTCCATGTGATTAATTTTTTAATTACCTTGTGTGTTGAAATTGTTAATTTCTATTGTGTTGTCAATTAATTATCCATTTTTGGTTTAATCATCAATATCATTGTTAAGCATCCTTGTTTAATTCTTGAATTAATATACCCATGTTAATTTATCACATGCTAAATTTTTACACGAATATCACTCTTCTTTATTATCATCCTTTAATTATCATTCTGTATGTTTGTCTTCCTAAAGATTAAAGCATATTGATTATCATTCCAATTATCATTCTACATGTTTGTCTTCTTAGAGATTGAAGCATGTTGATATCATTTTAATCATTCTACTTGAAGCATATTCATCTTATCCATGTCTTATCATGAAACATATTGCCATCTTCATGCTTATGTTACTTCCATCATATTATCTCATATCAATGTTGTAACTTGTATCATATCTTATTTCTATCTGTATGTTTATTTATTACTGTCTAAACCTTTTCAAAACAATATAAAATTTCTCGATCCAACGTCGAGTCCATTTTCTACCCATGTAAGTCGATCGCCTTCGTGCATCGCATTCAACCTTTTGGTCACCAGACACAAGTCTAGCATCACCCTGCTAGCACCCCTCGCCTAAACAACGTAATTTAATCGCATTAATATCCAAAGGAAAACCCCACGCATGATAACCATGTTATTGTGCATGGTGCATATCATTTGCATTCATAATCGTCACCTTAAGATAAGGCAATTAGACAACTTAGGATAGATTTCCTAGGTTAGTCCCCCCACAGCTTTGATTTCTTAAATCAAACTTTAGCCTACCAAATTCTCCATACAATAGAATTAGATGTTAATCATCTCTAAGAGAGGGACATACAATCCCATGCCCCACAACATACACACATTTTCAAAAAAAACTGTGGTGGTCTTTCTTAAGATGATGACTCATCTTCTTTTCCTAAACCTTTAAGACATTTAGTATCTTTAATGAAGAACTACAAGTGCTCTGATTCCCTCATGACAGGATATGTAGGCATAAGATGCGATGTCTTGTCGAGCACCCTTAGGAATAAAAATTATGAATCACCTACCCTTTAAACCCTTAGCATAACAGATGACAAATAACATAAATGAATCAAGAGGTTCCTGTAGAGTACTACAGATATCTAGGATGCCAACACCTTCCCTAGGTATAACCAACCCCCGAACTTAGAATCTTAGTGCATTTGCATTGCATTGTGGGAATTCGGTTTTTCTCCCTTCCTTTGGATAAAATCAAAGACCGGTGGTGACATTAAAAATGCGATCCTAGTTAACCAATAACTATGGTATCCAATTTTCACCGCGACAGGTACGATTAGAGAACTGGATTGCAAGTAAATGAAAGACGAATTTGTGTTTTGAAATCAGAACTTCTGAAGGGTGTAGCATAGTTGACCATTCGTCTAACCGAGGAAAGAGTTTGACTTTTGGAGAAGTAATCTTGGGAACTGTGTTGTGTATGAGGAAGTCTTAGGTGCATTGTTATTATTACTGTTGAGAACTTTAAGGACGAAGTTAGAGAATACTCGCAAAGTATTGATCTTGCAAGGAATAAATTTTGGTGTGTAATTATGGCATTAGTAAGGTATGAACGGTTGGTCCGAGGTAGTAATTGTTATCTTCCGTGAGTTCACAACATCAGATTTAGACCGTGAGAGTGGTACCAGTTGTGTGCAGTTGTGTTTTACCCAGAGAAGGAATTTGAAAGTTATCGTTCCAAGTACGAGTGTAGCGCCCACATATAGATACATACATCAAAGCATATATTATACATGAATAATACGTTTGGTACTGAAATATATACAAGTTCCTAGTTAACACATTGTATACATTAAATGCCCTAAATATAAAGTTTTAAAGTCTACGGCATAACATATACAAGATGTCCAAAAGACACTAAGAACTAGATCAAATAATGATCTAAAAAATCTTCACAACGGAAGCCTTGCCACACAAAATCTACGATCCGTCAGGAAAGTCAAATAACCTTGTCCTTACCCTTCGCCGAACCTGCAGAACCTGTGATGTAGACAACAACAGTGGGGTGAGATACATCAAATCTCAGTGAGTTCGCTATCTTATAGTCCTCTCGGCTTTACAAGGTTCTAACATCCTAACTCAAGTCAAAAGGGAAGGGAAGTGACTTGAGTACACACACGCCATATATGGATTCATACTCGTGAGCCTGCTAACTCACACTAGTACCAAAGTAAGTCCTGAGCCTGTTAACTCAAGAATCTCGCTAATCAATAACTGTACCAAGGCATCCCCTGTTCCCGTCCGCTTCTACGTCTAGAAGACGGTTCGAGTCATGGATCCTTGTATTTACTTGACATACGAAATGGATTCAGGATCATCGGCCCGTACACCATGATCCGTCACTTCACACAACCCGTACACCGTCACAAGTCTCTTTACCCGTAGGCTCCATTCGTACTATACGCGAGAATCAAACCTGCCAAGTAATTGTGCATACGTTTCAGAGGAGGTGCTCGAGTCTCATGAAACTACACCGTAAGATACACTGGTTATGATTACTAGACACACGCCTCGGCCTCTTCTGAACGAGCGTAAGATTACGGTAATGATCCTTACTCTACTTATCCTTATTTTAACATGCATACATATTCCAACATGTCTAACAATACGAGCATAGGCATATAATCATCAATCACATAATGGAACATGCATAATTCAACATACCACAATTATACCAATTTACGGTTCCCTCCGATTTATTTAATCGGGCAGTAAACAGATATTTCTCACTAACATTAGCTAGAATATGTTCCTAGCTTCACAACGATACCAAGAACACTCACAACGGATAAACGATTCAAAAGTTATGAAAGAAACAAGTTGGATGTTCTATCATGTTCGCATTGCGAAGAAGCCAGCGAATGCTCGCTACTTCATTCGCAGTGCGAAGCGTCCAACGAACGCCTAGCCAACACTTGTTCGCTGCACCATTCGCAGTGCGAACAGCTGGCGAACCAAGTCAGTAGCAAAAACAAGGTAATGTTTGCAGTGCGAACCTCTGGCGAATGCTCGCCTTCACACTCGCCGTACGAACATCCAGCGAGTGCACAATTTCCCCTTCGATGGTGGATTCGCAGTGCGAATCTGGGAATTTCAGAAGTTCTTCAGCGTAACAACTGAGTTCCCATGGGCCCAAAACTCCCCCAAAACATATCCAAACATACCAAAATGAAATATAAATGATTCTACACTCATATAGCTTATACTACTCAGTTTATAACACATTTCAACCGTTAAATTTCATCGATTACCAAATTAAGCCATTTCTCATCAAACCTAACTTAAGCTAAAATCATTCTAACTCTAAAACTTAATTTTCTATCTAGAACCCACCTTGAATAGATGAAGATGGTGAAGATTGGAAAATGATTTGATGAAGATTTGATGGTGTTCTTGATGATCTTGACCTTGGACGTTTTCCTCTTTTCCTCTTCTTTCCTTTCCTTTCTCTCCAAATTCTTTCTATCTTTTCCTTTCTTTGCTTCTAAGTGGAAAATGAGTGGAAAAGGAAATGATATAGAAAAATATCATCAATTAGCAACACAACTGATTGTCCAAAAAGTCTCTAAAGTTCAAATACTTAATTATCTCAGAGTCAGATAATATTAATTGGATTTACTCTAAGTTCAACAGTTATCCATTGTTGACAATTCTGGTAAGAAGAGTGGGGCATCCATTTCTTCTCTAAAAGATACGCAATAAGTTGTTGAAAATGGTCAGTCAGTGGGCTGGGGCAGAGTTGTTGAGCTTGTTGAAAACAAGAATAGAGCTGGTCTGGGTTTTTCTCCTGGTATGACTAGAAGAGAATTGAAGCGCTATCAAGATATATTTCACAGTGTTGGGTTTATGCACTCTGGAGATCAAACTATTGCTGCAATTATTGAAGATGATTCAGAAGAAGATATGCCGAACTTTATAACTCACTGAGTGATCTGCCAGAATTGGACAACTTTTGAAATTCCTTCTATTATTTATGCTTCAAAGTAATTTTTTTTTTGCGTTTTTCAAATATCCTTTCACTCTGCCCAAGGTGAATGTGAATTTGTGAGGGCTTTGTTTCAAACTTTATTATCATGAATAAAATGTTATTTTGCTTATCCATGTGTGTTGTTTTTAATCTTTTTGCTTTTTTTGGAAAATGGTAACCTAAAAAACCAAAAAAGATAATAAAATAATTTCAATATCTGCATAATACTTGCACATTTATTTGTTTTCTAAATTCAAGCATATATCATTGTCCAGATTGATTGATAAACCCATTGAAAACAATGTCCCTATACTCTCTCCTAACTTTGAATTACCTGTGTTTGAAGATGAATAAGAGAATGTTGAGGAAATTCCTGATGAGATTTCTCGGTTGCTTGAGCACGAGGAGAAGACCATTCACCCTCACAAAGAGCCGATGGAAGCAATTAATTTGGGATCTGAAGAGGATAGAAAAAAAGTTAAAATTGGGGCACTGTTTCAGTCAGATGTTAAGAAGAGGATGATAGAGCTTCTTAAAGAGTATGTGGATGTATTTGCTTGGTATTATCAAGATATGCCAAGTCTTGATATTGATATTGTGGAGCACAGATTGCCATTGAAGCAAGAATGTCCGCTAGTTAAACAGAAATTGAGAAAAACCCACTCTAATATGGCTGTTAAGATCAAAGAGGAGGTTCAAAAGCATATTGATGCTAGTTTTCTTGTAGATATACTATGCCGTAGTTATTTTGTGTTAGGCTTTTTGGGCATGTATATGTATAATGTGTTTACTAGGAACTTATTGTATATTTCAGTACCAAACATGGAATTCATGTATAATATATGCTTTGTGGTATGTATATATATATGGGCTTTACAGTTGGTATCAAAGCAGGTCGTATCCTCGACCTAGCCATGAAATAGTATAAGTTTTTTTTCTTTCCGTTTCCTATGTGTTGTGTTGCCATTGGTCTTACATGTTATATTTATGGTATTGAGCCTGATCAACTTAATCCTATCTGTATGACATTTAGGAACATGGCCGACCGACACAGAAACAATCGTGGTAGACCGATAACTACTCCAGCAGGGACAAATCCGCCAGGGGACGAAGGGAATGCCCCTCTGTATCAGTTTATGCAACAGATACAGCAACAGCAGAATCAGTTTGTGCAACAAATGGTACAACAAATGGCTGGTGGTGTGCATCCTCCAATGGTTGTTCCGGAAGCTGCAGGGGGAACCTTTAGGGATTTCATTCGTATGAATCCTCCGGAGTTTCAGGGAGGGTTAGATCCAGTAAAAGCTCATGAATGGATATCCGGTATGGAGTGGATTTTCTTGATAGTTCAGTGTAGTGAAGAAAATAAGGTTGTTTTCGCTTCTCACTTGTTAAAGGGTCCTGCTATGAGATGGTGAGAAAGCGCTTCAACTTTAATGACAATTCAAGAGGTACCAAAAGAATGGGAACAGTTTAAGATAACTTTTATGGAGAAGTAATTTCAAAGTTCCTTAAGGTCTCAGAAGGAATTCGAGTTTCAACAGTTGAGACAAGACTACTTGACCGTGGCTTCTTATGCAGAAAAGTTCGAGGTTATGGTTGCTTATTCTAGACAAGCCATGTATGCTCCTGATGAGAGGTGGAAGATTGATCAGTTTCTGTTTGGTTTAAGGGCCGAAATTTCACATAGTGTGTCTCAGAGGGAATTTACTAGCTATGCGGAATTGTTACGACAGTGTTATGTGGCGGAGCATAGCTTAAAGAAGGTACAAGCAGAAGGAGAGTTAAGTAGGGTGAATCAAAGTGATCGTGGGCGATCGAATCAATAATTTACATCGAGACAACAATCTTTCAAAGGGAAACAAGTTCAGAGGTCCAGGACTAGTGCGCCTTCTGTATGCCGTAATTGTGGAAAGAAACATTTTGGTAGGTGCAATTCGGAAGGAATAAAGTGTTATCAGTGTAATAAGGTGGGCCATTTATCGAGTGATTGTCCTCAGAAGAGGAATCAGACGCAAGAAAAGAATACCGGCCGAGTGTATACCATGGATGCAAGGAAGACAAAGGGTGATAACTCTTTGATTGCTGGTACGTGTTTTGTGAATGGAAATCCTTGCTTTGTTTTATTTGATTGTGGAGCTACACACTCTTTTGTATCGATACAATATGTAAAGTGGCTTGGGTTACAAGCGGTTCCGTTGTCTCCACCCATGGTGGTTACTACTGCCATGGATGAGATGGTTGAAACACCTTTAATGTGTGAGAATTATGTTTTATCTGTGGATGGAAGAGTTTTCCAGATTGATTTGATTTTCTTACCGCTTAAGAAAGTGGATGTTGTTCTGGGAATGGATTGGCTTTCAGCTAATTTGGTATTTATCGGTTGTGAAGAAAAACTAATCATTATTCCATTTACTGAAGCTACTTCGAAGGATGTGTTGACTACTATTTTGGAAGGTACGGTTGGAATGATTAATTTCTTGTTTGAGGAAGAAAAATCTATTCTTTTGATTCTTACTAAGGAGGAGGGTAGTAACCGTCAAGTTTTGCGTATTCCGATAGTTTGTGACTTTCCTGAAGTTTTCCCCGAGGATATCACTTCTCTTCCCCTGGAGCGGGAAGTGGAATTCTCTATTGACTTGATACCAGGAACGACTCCAATATCCGTTTCTCCGTATCGGATGGCACCACTTGAATTAAGAGAATTAAAGGATCAATTGGAAGTGTTGTTGGCTAAGCATTTTGTTCGACCAAGTGTTTCGCCCTGGGGAGCTCCAGTGTTGTTGGTAAAGAAAAAGGATGGTGGAATGCAGTTGTGTATTGATTACCGTCAATTGAATAAGTTCCCCATCAAGAACAAGTACCCATTGCCAAGGATAGACAATCTGTTAGATCAATTGAAAGGAGCGTGTGTGTTCTCGAAGATTGATTTACGGTCGGGTTATCATCAGATTTGGGTGAAGAGTTCAGATGTACCAAAGACTGCGTTTAGAACCCGTTATGGTCATTATGAATTTTTGGTGATGCCTTTCGGTGTGACAAATGCTCCGGCAGTATTCATGGATTATATGAATCGGATATTTCAATCTTATTTGGACCAAATTGTGTTGATTTTCATTGATGACATTCTTATCTATTCTCATGATCCTCAAGAGCACGAAGAACACCTAAGAATCGTTTTATCTATCATGCAAGAGAGACAACTCTTTGCCAAGTTAAGTAAGTGTGAGTTTTGGATGTCGGAGGTTAATTTTCTTGGACACGTCATATCTCTGGGAGGTTTAGCGGTTGACCCATCAAAAGTTGAAGCAGTGATAAATTGGGAGAGACGGAAGAATGTGTCTGAAGTTAGAAGCTTTTTGGGACTAGCAGGTTATTATAGAAGGTTTATTAAAGGCTCTTCCCAACTGGCTTTACCGATGACAAGACTTACCCGGAAGGATTATTCGTATGAATGGGATTCAGCTTGTGAGCAAAGTTTCATGAGCTTGAAAGAGAGATTGATGACTGCTCCTGTTTTGGTTATCCCTGATCCTAGCATGTCGTATGAGGTATATTATGATGTGTCGAAGATGGGATTAGGGGGTGTGTTAATGCAAGAGGGACATGTAGTGGCTTATGCTTCTAGACAGTTGAAAGTCCATGAAGAGAATTATCCAACGCATGATTTAGAATTGGCGGCAGTTGTATTTACCTTGAAGGTGTGGCGTCACTATTTGTACGGTGTACGTTTTGAGATGTTTAGTGACCACAAGAGCTTACAGTACCTCTTTGATCAGAAGGAGTTGAACATACGTCAAAGGAGGTGGATGGAATATTTGAAAGATTATGACTTGGAGCTAAAATACCATCCGGGTAAAGCGAATAGGTGGCGGATGCTTTAAGCAGGAAAGTGTTGCATAGTGCCGACTTGATGATGTTAGAGTATGCCTTAATGGAGAAGTTTAGAGATCTAAATCTTCAATTTAATTGGACTCCTAATTGTGTGATTATGGGAAATTTGAATATCATTTCTACTCTTCGGGAAGAAATCCAACAAGAGCAAGGGGTAGATGAGAAGTTACAAGAAGTGTTATTGCAACCGGGTTTTGTGCGATCTACCGACGGAGTTATTGTATTTGACCAAAGGATTTGTGTTCCGGATAATACGGAGTTAAAAAGGAGGATTTTGGAAGAAGCGCATAAGGGTGCTTTTACTATACATCCGGGGTCTTCAAAGATGTACCAAGATCTAAAGAGAGACTATTGGTGGTCCGGGATGAAAAGAGATATTGTGGTGTATGTGTCGGAATGTGCGGTGTTCCAACAAGTGAAGATCGAGCACCAAAGGCCAGGTGGCTTGTTGCAACCTTTAGAAATTCCGGTGTGGAAATGGAATAGTATTTCGATGGACTTCACGGTGGGATTACCCCGTGCGCAAGGAGGTTATGATTCGATTTGGGTAATTGTAGATCGGTTAACGAAGTCTGCGCATTTCTTGGCCATAAAGATTACTTATAAGGCGAGTCATCTCGCAAGGTTGTTCATTTCGGAGATAGTAAGATTGCATGGTATCCCTACTACTATCGTTTCAGATAGAGATCCAAAGTTCACTTCGAGATTTTGGAGAGCTTTTCAACAAGCAATGGGAACGAAGTTATGTTTGACTACGCCGAATCATCCGCAAACGGACGGTCAGACGGAACGGACAATACAAACCATGGAAGACATGTTGAGTGCTTGTGTACTTGAAAGTGGAGGAAATTGGATAGAACTTTTGCCGTTGATTGAGTTCTCTTATAATAACAGTTATCATGCAAGTATTGGTATGGCACCTTATGAGGCGTCGTATGGAAGGAAGTGTAGGACACCGTTGTGTTGGGCAGAAGTTGGGGAAGATAGAATGTTAGGACCCGAGATTATTCACGAAACTACGGAGAAGATCAGGATGATCCATGAAAAGGTTAAGCAAGCACAAGATCGTTAGAAGAGTTATACGGATAACTGAAGAAGACCTTTAGAATTTGAAGAAGGCGATCACGTGTTTCTGAAGGTTACTCCAAGATTGCGGTTGAAAGGACCGTTTCAATCGCGGAAGTTAAGTCCGAGATATGTGGGACCATATCAGATTTTGGAAAGAATTGGGGAAGTAGCCTATAGATTAGCCTTAACGCCTTCTCTGTCTGAGATGCACGATGTTTTTCATGTATCTCAGCTTCGGAAATTTGTCCCAGATCCTCTTCAGCCAATTTTACCGGATACAATTGAGATAGAAGCAGATTTGACATTTGAGCCTCAACCGAGTTGTATCACCGGAAGAGAAACTAAAGTGTTAAGGAATAAAGAGATTCCTCTTGTTAAGGTCCAGTGGGATGAGACGCATCCGGGTGATGCAACTTGGGAATTGGAATCGGAGATGCGGGAGGTCTATCCTCATCTCTTCAGGTAATTGTTTTAAATTCGTGGGCGAATTTCTATTTAAGGGGGGGAGGATGTAATACCCCATAAAATTATTTTACTCCGGATAATATTAGTTGTGATCAACTGAGTCCTAGTGTACTCTGAGAAATTATCTGCAGAGATAATTAGGGTAACTGTTGAACTTAGAGTAAATCCAATTAATATTATCTGACTCTGAGATATTTAAGTATTTGAACTTTAGAAACTTTTTGGACAATTAGTAGTGTTGCTAATTGATGATATTTTTCTATATCATTTCCTTTTCCATTCATTTTCCACTTAGAAGCAAAGAAAGGAAAATATAGAAAGAATTTGGAGAGAAAGGAAAGGAAAGAAGAGGAAAAGAGGAAAAAGTCCAAGATCAAGATGATCAAGAACATCATCAGATCTTCACCAAATCATCTTCCAATCTTCACCATCTTCATCTATTCAAGGTGGGTTCTATATAGAAACTTAAGTTTTAGAATTAGAAGTGATTTTTAGCTTAAATTAGGTTTATGAGAAATTGCTTAATTTGGTAATCGATGAAATTTAACGGTTGGAATATGTTGTAAACTGAGTAGTATAGGCTATATGAGTGTAGAATCATTTATATTTGATTGTGGAATGTTTGGATATGTTTTGGTGGGGTTTTGGACCCATGGGAACTCAGCTGTTACGCTGAAGAACTTCTGCATTTTCCCAGATTCGCACTGCGAATCCCCCAGCGAAGGGGAAATCGTGCACTCGCTGGAGGTTCGCACGGCGAAGGCGAAGGCAAACATTCGCCAGAGGTTCGCACTGCGAACATTACCTTGGTTTTGCTACTGACTTGGTTCGCCAGCTCTTCATACTGCGAATGGTGCAGCGAACAAGTGTGGGCTTGGCGTTCGCTGGACACTTCCCACTGTGAATGAAGTAGCGAGCATTCGCTGGCTGCTTCGTAATGCGAACATGACAAAACATCCAACTTATTTCTTTCATAACTTTTGTATCGTTTATCCGTTGTGAGTGTTCTTGGTATCGTTGTGAAGCTAAGAACATATTCTAGCTAATGGTAGCGAGAGATATCTGTTTATTGCCCGATTAGATAAATCGGAGGGACCCGTAAATTGGTATAATTGTGGTATGTTGAATTATGCATGTTCCATTATATGATTGATGATTACATGCCTATGCTCTTATTGTTAAACATGTTTGAATATGTATGCATGTTAAAATATGAATAAGTAGAGTGAGGATCATTACCGTAAGCCATTGTCAAAAAGTGTGGAAATGACATAATGACAACGCTCGTACAGAAGAGGCCGAGGCGTGTGTCTAGTAATCATAACCAATTATCTTACGGTGTTGTTTCATGAGACTCGAGCACCTCCTCTGAAACGTATGCACAATTACTTGGCAGGTTTGATTCCCGCGTATAGTACGAATGGAGCCTACGGGTAAAGAGACTTGTGACGGTGTACGGGCCATGTGAAGTGACGGATCACGGTGTACGGGCCGATGATCCCGAATCCATTTCGTATGCCAAGTAAATACAAGGATCCATGACTCGAATTGTTTTCTAGACGTAGAAGCAGAAGGGGATAGTGGATGCCTTGGTACGGTTATTGATTAGCAATATTCTTGAGATAACAGGCTCAGGACTTCCTTTGGTACTAGTGTGAGTTCACAGGCTCACTAGTGTGAATGCATGTATGGCGTGTGTGTACTCAAAGTCACTTCCCTTCCCTTTTGACTTGAGTTAGGATGATAGAACCATGTAAAGCCGAGAGGACAATAAGATAGCGAACTCACTGAGATTTGATGTATCTCACCCCACTGTGGTTGTTTACATCACAGGTTCTGCAGGTTCGCCGAAGGGTAAGGACAAGGTTATGTGACTTTCCTTATGGATCGTAGCTTTTGTGTGGCAAGGCTTCCATTGTGAAGATTTTTGAGATCATTATTTGATCTAGTTCTTAGTATTTGTCTTCGGAACATCTTGTAGATATACTATGCCGTAGTTATTTTGTGTTAGGCTTTTTGGGCATGTATATGTATAATGTGTTTACTAGGAACTTTTTGTATATTTCAGTACCAAACGTGGAATTCATGTATAATATATGCTTTGTGGTATGTATATTTATGGGCTTTACAGCTTTTATGTTTGATATTAAGGGTTTCACTATAAATCTTATTAATAGGTTGAGTCGTATTCTATAAACATATTAAGTTATTCTATACACAACATGTGCCTCATTCATCCATGTTGAGCATCTCTTCCTCCTCCTGAAAAGATAGCAAAAGGTTTTTTTTTATGTTGGGTTTAAATGTTCAAATTACATACCTAATGAATTGATTATTGTTTAAATTAAATTTGAAAATTTTACCTTCTTTTGCGATGATAGTTTTCATATATTCTATAGTCTAAAGAAATACATATAAGTTACTACGTGCATTAATATTCATGTTTATTTGGAATCAAATTCTTTAAAATTTTAACTATCTAACGTCACCTCGCTTAACCAAAACTGCAACCATTGTATGATAATATAAACATGAATAATTGCGTTTCACTTCTTCATATAGATTTAGGATTTCTTCAAAGCTTTTAATTTTGGCATAGCCATCCATCATGGTTCTACTATTCACCACATAAAACAAACTTTCTTATATATCATCTCTTCTAAAATTCTTAGGTTAAATCCATGTTAACTAAGGTTTATAAATGGATTTGGCCATAACTTTAATATTTGAGAAGACTTCTATGATAGTTTGGACTAATGTGGCTAAATAATTCCTTGATTGATCGTTATGTCAAAATTAAATGTTTTGAATAAATACTAAATTTATACGTTGAGCTTAAACGTAAGTGTAATACCCCGTAAAATTATTTTACTCCGGATAATATTAGTTGTGATCAACTGAGTCCTAGTGTACTCTTAGAAATTATCTGCAGAGATAATTAGGGTAACTGTTGAACTTAGAGTAAATCCAATTAATATTATCTGACTCTAAGATATTTAAGTATTTGAACTTTAGAGACTTTTTGGACAATCAGTAGTGTTGCTAATTGATGATATTTTTCTATATCATTTCCTTTTCCATTCATTTTTCACTTAGAAGCAAAGAAAGGAAAAGATAGAAAGAATTTGGAGAGAAAGGAAAGGAAAGAAGATGAAAAGAGGAAAAAGTCCAAGATCAAGATGATCAAGAACATCATCAGATCTTCACCAAATCATCTTCCAATCTTCACCATCTTCATCTATTCAAGGTGGGTGCTAGATAGAAACTTAAGATTTAGAATTAGAAGTGATTTTTAGCTTAAATTAGGTTTATGAGAAATTGCTTAATTTGGTAATCGATGAAATTTAACGGTTGGAATGTGTTGTAAACTGAGTAGTATAGGCTATATGAGTGTAGAATCATTTATATTTGATTGTGGAATGGTTGGATATGTTTTGGTGGGGTTTTCGACCCATGGGAACTCAGCTGTTACGCTGAAGAACTTCTGCATTTTCCCAGATTCGCACTGCGAATCCCCCAGCGAAGGGGAAATCGTGCACTCGCTGGAGGTTCGCACGACGAAGGCGAAGGCGAACATTCGCCAGAGGGTCGCACTGCGAACATTACCTTGGTTTTGCTACTGACTTGGTTCGCCAGCTGTTCACACTGCGAATGGTGCAGCAAACAAGTGTTGGCTAGGCGTTCGCTGGACCCTTAGCACTGCGAATGAAGTAGCGAGCATTCGCTGGCTGCTTCGCAATGCGAACATGACAGAACATCCATCTTATTTCTTTCATAACTTTTGTATCGTTTATCCGTTGTGAGTGTTCTTGGTATCGTTGTGAAGCTAAGAACATATTCTAGATAATGGCAGCGAGAGATATCTGTTTATTACCCGATTAGATAAATCGGAGGGAACCGTAAATTGGTATAATTGTGGTATGTTGAATTATGCATGTTCCATTATATGATTGATGATTACATGCCTATGCTCTTATTGTTAAACATGTTTGAATATGTATGCATGTTAAAATATGAATAAGTAGAGTGAGGATCATTACCGTAAGCCATTGTCAAAAAGTGTGGAAATGACATAATGACAACGCTCGTATAGAAGAGGCCGAGACGTGTGTCTAGTAATCATAACCAGTTATCTTACGGTGTTGTTTCATGAGACTCGAGCACCTCCTCTGAAACGTATGCACAATTACTTGGCAGGTTTGATTCCCGCGTATAGTACGAATGGAGCCTACGGGTAAAGAGACTTGTGACGGTGTACGGGCCATGTGAAGTGACGGATCACGGTGTACGGGCCGATGATCCCGAATCCATTTCGTATGCCAAGTAAATACAAGGATCCATGACTCGAATTGTTTTCTAGACGTAGAAGCGGACGGGGATAGTGGATGCCTTGGTACGGTTATTGATTAGCAATATTCTTGAGATAACAGGCTCAGGACTTCCTTTGGTACTAGTGTGAGTTCACAGGCTCACTAGTGTGAATGCATGTATGGCGTGTGTGTACTCAAAGTCACTTCCCTTCCCTTTTGACTTGAGTTAGGATGATAGAACCTTGTAAAGCCGAGAGGACAATAAGATAGCGAACTCACTGAGATTTGATGTATCTCACCCCACTGTGGTCGTTTACATCACAGGTTCTGCAGGTTCGGCGAAGGGTAAGGACAAGGTTACGTGACTTTCCTTATGGATCGTAGCTTTTGTGTGGCAAGGTTTCCATTGTGAAGATTTTTGAGATCATTATTTGATCTAGTTCTTAGTATTTGTCTTCGGAACATCTTGTAGATATACTATGCCGTAGTTATTTTATGTTAGGCTTTTTGGGCATGTATATGTATAATGTGTTTACTACGAACTTTTTGTATATTTCAGTACCAAACGTGGAATTCATGTATAATATATGCTTTGTGGTATGTATATTTATGGGCTTTACAGCTTTTATGTTTGATATTAAGGGTTTCACTATAAATCTTATTAATAGGTTGAGTCGTATTCTATAAACATATTAAGTTATTCTATACACAACATGTGCCTCATTCATCCATGTTGAGCATCTCTTCCTCCTCCTGAAAAGATAGCAAAAGGTTTTTTTTTTATGTTGGGTTTAAATGTTCAAATTACATACCTAATGAATTGATTATTGTTTAAATTAAATTTGAAAATTTTACCTTCTTTTGCGATGATAGTTTTCATATATTCTATAGTCTAAAGAAATACATATAAGTTACTACGTGCATTAATATTCATGTTTATTTGGAATCAAATTCTTTAAAATTTTAACTATCTAACGTCACCTCGCTTAACCAAAACTGCAACCATTGTATGATAATATAAACATGAATAATTACGTTTCACTTCTTCGTATAGATTTAGGATTTCTTCAAAGCTTTTAATTTTGGCATAGCCATCCATCATGGTTCTACTATTCACCACATAAAACAAACTTTCTTATATATCATCTCTTCTAAAATTCTTAGGTTAAATCCATGTTAACTAAGGTTTATAAATGGATTTGGCGATAACTTTAATATTTGAGAAGACTTCTATGTTAGTTTGGACTAATGTGGCTAAATAATTCCTTGATGGATCGTTGTGTCAAAATTAAATGTTTTGAATAAATACTAAATTTATACGTTGAGCTTAAACGTAAGTGTAATACCCCGTAAAATTATTTTACTCCGGATAATATTAGTTGTGATCAACTGATTCCTAGTGTACTCTGAGAAATTATCTGCAGAGATAATTAGGGTAACTGTTGAACTTAGAGTAAATCCAATTAATATTATCTAACTCTGAGATATTTAAGTATTTGAACTTTAGAGACTTTTTGGACAATCAGTAGTGTTGCTAATTGATGATATTTTTCTATATCATTTCCTTTTCCATTCATTTTCCACTTAGAAGCAAAGAAAGGAAAAGATAGAAAGAATTTGGAGAGAAAGGAAAGGAAAGAAGAGGAAAAGAGGAAAAAGTCCAAGATCAAGATGATCAAGAACATCATCAGATCTTCACCAAATCATCTTCCAATCTTCACCATCTTCATCTATTCAAGGTGGGTTCTAGATAGAAACTTAAGATTTAGAATTAGAAGTGATTTTTAGCTTAAGTTAGGTTTATGAGAAATTGCTTAATTTGGTAATCGATGAAATTTAACGGTTGGAATGTGTTGTAAACTGAGTAGTATAGGCTATATGAGTGTAGAATCATTTATATTTGATTGTGGAATGGTTGGATATGTTTTGGTGGGGTTTTCGACCCATGGGAACTCAGCTGTTACGCTGAAGAACTTCTGCATTTTCCCAGATTCGCACTGCGAATCCCCCAGCGAAGGGGAAATCGTGCACTCGCTGGACGTTCGCACGACGAAGGCGAAGGCGAACATTCGCCAGAGGTTCGCACTGCGAACATTACCTTGGTTTTGCTACTGACTTGGTTCGCCAGCTGTTCACACTGCGAATGGTGCAGCAAACAAGTGTTGGCTAGGCGTTCGCTGGACGCTGAGCACTGCGAATGAAGTAGCGAGCATTCGCTGGCTGCTTCGCAATGTGAACATGACAGAACATCCATCTTATTTCTTTCATAATTTTTGTATCGTTTATCCGTTGTGAGTGTTCTTGGTATCGTTGTGAAGCTAAGAACATATTCTAGATAATGGCAGCGAGAGATATCTGTTTATTACCCGATTAGATAAATCGGAGGGAACCGTAAATTGGTATAATTGTGGTATGTTGAATTATGCATGTTCCATTATATGATTGATGATTACATGCCTATGCTCTTATTGTTAAACATGTTTGAATATGTATGCATGTTAAAATATGAATAAGTAGAGTGAGGATCATTACCGTAAGCCATTGTCAAAAAGTGTGGAAATGACATAATGACAACGCTCGTATAGAAGAGGCCGAGACGTGTGTCTAGTAATCATAACCAGTTATCTTACGGTGTTGTTTCATGAGACTCGAGCACCTCCTCTGAAACGTATGCACAATTACTTGGCAGGTTTGATTCCCGCGTATAGTACGAATGGAGCCTACGGGTAAAGAGACTTGTGACGGTGTACGGGCCATGTGAAGTGACGGATCACGGTGTACGGGCCGATGATCCCGAATCCATTTCGTATGCCAAGTAAATACAAGGATCCATGACTCGAATTGTTTTCTAGACGTAGAAGCGGACGGGGATAGTGGATGCCTTGGTACGGTTATTGATTAGCAATATTCTTGAGATAACAGGCTCAGGACTTCCTTTGGTACTAGTGTGAGTTCACAGGCTCACTAGTGTGAATGCATGTATGGCGTGTGTGTACTCAAAGTCACTTCCCTTCCCTTTTGACTTGAGTTAGGATGATAGAACCTTGTAAAGCCGAGAGGATAATAAGATAGCGAACTCACTGAGATTTGATGTATCTCACCCCACTGTGGTCGTTTACATCACAGGTTCTGCAGGTTCGGCGAAGGGTAAGGACAAGGTTACGTGACTTTCCTTATGGATCGTAGCTTTTGTGTGGCAAGGCTTCCATTGTGGAGATTTTTGAGATCATTATTTGATCTAGTTCTTAGTATTTGTCTTCGGAACATCTTGTAGATATACTATGTCGTAGTTATTTTGTGTTAGGCTTTTTGGGCATGTATATGTATAATGTGTTTACTAGGAACTTTTTGTATATTTCAGTACCAAACGTGGAATTCATGTATAATATATGCTTTGTGGTATGTATATTTATGGGCTTTACAGCTTTTATGTTTGATATTAAGGGTTTCACTATAAATCTTATTAATAGGTTGAGTCGTATTCTATAAACATATTAAGTTATTCTATACACAACATGTGCCTCATTCATCCATGTTGAGCATCTCTTCCTCCTCCTGAAAAGATAGCAAAAGGTTTTTTTTTATGTTGGGTTTAAATGTTCAAATTACATACCTAATGAATTGATTATTGTTTAAATTAAATTTGAAAATTTTACCTTCTTTTGCGATGATAGTTTCATATATTCTATAGTCTAAAGAAATACATATAAGTTACTACGTCCATTAATATTCATGTTTATTTGGAATCAAATTCTTTAAAATTTTAACTATCTAACGTCACCTCGCTTAACCAAAACTGCAACCATTGTATGATAATATAAACATGAATAATTGCGTTTCACTTCTTCGTATAGATTTAGGATTTCTTCAAAGCTTTTAATTTTGGCATAGCCATCCATCATGGTTCTACTATTCACCACATAAAACAAACTTTCTTATATATCATCTCTTCTAAAATTCTTAGGTTAAATCCATGTTAACTAAGGTTTATAAATGGATTTGGCGATAACTTTAATATTTGAGAAGACTTTTATGTTAGTTTGGACTAATGTGGCTAAATAATTCCTTGATGGATCGTTGTGTCAAAATTAAATGTTTTGAATAAATACTAAATTTATACGTTGAGCTTAAACGTAAGTGTAATACCCCGTAAAATTATTTTACTCCGGATAATATTAGTTGTGATCAACTGAGTCCTAGTGTACTCTGAGAAATTATCTGCAGAGATAATTAGGGTAACTGTTGAACTTAGAGTAAATCCAATTAATATTATCTAACTCTGAGATATTTAAGTATTTGAACTTTAGAGACTTTTTGGACAATCAGTAGTGTTGCTAATTGATGATATTTTTCTATATCATTTCCTTTTCCATTCATTTTCCACTTAGAAGCAAAGAAAGGAAAAGATAGAAAGAATTTGGAGAGAAAGGAAAGGAAAGAAGAGGAAAAGAGGAAAAAGTCCAAGATCAAGATGATCAAGAACATCATCAGATCTTCACCAAATCATCTTCCAATCTTCACCATCTTCATCTATTCAAGGTGGGTTCTAGATAGAAACTTAAGATTTAGAATTAGAAGTGATTTTTAGCTTAAGTTAGGTTTATGAGAAATTGCTTAATTTGGTAATCGATGAAATTTAACGGTTGGAATGTGTTGTAAACTGAGTAGTATAGGCTATATGAGTGTAGAATCATTTATATTTGATTGTGGAATGGTTGGATATGTTTTGGTGGGGTTTTCGACCCATGGGAACTCAGCTGTTACGCTGAAGAACTTCTGCATTTTCCCAGATTCGCACTGCGAATCCCCCAGCGAAGGGGAAATCGTGCACTCGCTGGACGTTCGCACGACGAAGGCGAAGGCGAACATTCGCCAGAGGTTCGCACTGCGAACATTACCTTGGTTTTGCTACTGACTTGGTTCGCCAGCTGTTCACACTGCGAATGGTGCAGCAAACAAGTGTTGGCTAGGCGTTCGCTGGACGCTGAGCACTGCGAATGAAGTAGCGAGCATTCGCTGGCTGCTTCGCAATGTGAACATGACAGAACATCCATCTTATTTCTTTCATAATTTTTGTATCGTTTATCCGTTGTGAGTGTTCTTGGTATCGTTGTGAAGCTAAGAACATATTCTAGCTAATGGCAGGAAGAGATATCTGTTTATTTCCCGATTAGATAAATCGGAGGGAACCGTAAATTGGTATAATTGTGGTATGTCGAATTATGCATGTTCCATTATATGATTGATGATTACATGCCTATGCTCTTATTGTTAAACATGTTTGAATATGTATGCATGTTAAAATATGAATAAGTAGAGTGAGGATCATTACCGTAATCCATTGTCGAAAAGTGTGGAAATGACATAATGACAACGCTCGTACAGAAGAGGCCGAGGCGTGTGTCTAGTAATCATAACCAGTTATCTTACGGTGTTGTTTCATGAGACTCGAGCACCTCCTCTGAAACGTATGCACAATTACTTGGCAGGTTTGATTCCCGCGTATAGTACGAATGGAGCCTACGGGTAAAGAGACTTATGACGGTGTACGGGCCATGTGAAGTGACGGATCACAGTGTACGGGCCGATGAACCCGAATCCATTTTGTATGCCAAGTAAATACAAGGATCCATGACTCGAATTGTTTTCTAGACGTAGAAGCGGACGGGGATAGTGGATGCCTTGGTACGGTTATTGATTAGCAATATTCTTGAGATAACAGGCTCAGGACTTCCTTTGGTACTAGTGTGAGTTCACAGGCTCACTAGTGTGAATGCATGTATAGCGTGTGTGTACTCAAAGTCACTTCCCTTCCCTTTTGACTTGAGTTAGGATGATAGAACCTTGTAAAGCCGAGAGGATAATAAGATAGCGAACTCACTGAGATTTGATGTATCTCACCCCACTGTGGTCGTTTACATCACAGGTTCTGCAGGTTCGGCGAAGGGTAAGGACAAGGTTACGTGACTTTCCTTATGGATCGTAGCTTTTGTGTGGCAAGGCTTCCATTGTGGAGATTTTTGAGATCATTATTTGATCTAGTTCTTAGTATTTGTCTTCGGAACATCTTGTAGATATACTATGTCGTAGTTATTTTGTGTTAGGCTTTTTGGGCATGTATATGTATAATGTGTTTACTAGGAACTTTTTGTATATTTCAGTACCAAACGTGGAATTCATGTATAATATATGCTTTGTGGTATGTATATTTATGGGCTTTACAGCTTTTATGTTTGATATTAAGGGTTTCACTATAAATCTTATTAATAGGTTGAGTCGTATTCTATAAACATATTAAGTTATTCTATACACAACATGTGCCTCATTCATCCATGTTGAGCATCTCTTCCTCCTCCTGAAAAGATAGCAAAAGGTTTTTTTTTATGTTGGGTTTAAATGTTCAAATTACATACCTAATGAATTGATTATTGTTTAAATTAAATTTGAAAATTTTACCTTCTTTTGCGATGATAGTTTCATATATTCTATAGTCTAAAGAAATACATATAAGTTACTACGTCCATTAATATTCATGTTTATTTGGAATCAAATTCTTTAAAATTTTAACTATCTAACGTCACCTCGCTTAACCAAAACTGCAACCATTGTATGATAATATAAACATGAATAATTGCGTTTCACTTCTTCGTATAGATTTAGGATTTCTTCAAAGCTTTTAATTTTGGCATAGCCATCCATCATGGTTCTACTATTCACCACATAAAACAAACTTTCTTATATATCATCTCTTCTAAAATTCTTAGGTTAAATCCATGTTAACTAAGGTTTATAAATGGATTTGGCGATAACTTTAATATTTGAGAAGACTTCTATGTTAGTTTGGACTAATGTGGCTAAATAATTCCTTGATGGATCGTTGTGTCAAAATTAAATGTTTTGAATAAATACTAAATTTATACGTTGAGCTTAAACGTAAGTGTAATACCCCGTAAAATTATTTTACTCCGGATAATATTAGTTGTGATCAACTGAGTCCTAGTGTACTCTGAGAAATTATCTGCAGAGATAATTAGGGTAACTGTTGAACTTAGAGTAAATCCAATTAATATTATCTAACTCTGAGATATTTAAGTATTTGAACTTTAGAGACTTTTTGGACAATCAGTAGTGTTGCTAATTGATGATATTTTTCTATATCATTTCCTTTTCCATTCATTTTCAACTTAGAAGCAAAGAAAGGAAAAGATAGAAAGAATTTGGAGAGAAAGGAAACGAAAGAAGAGGAAAAGAGGAAAAAGTCCAAGATCAAGATGATCAAGAACATCATCAAATCTTCACCAAATCATCTTCCAATCTTCACCATCTTCATCTATTCAAGGTGGGTTCTAGATAGAAACTTAAGATTTAGAATTAGAAGTGATTTTTAGCTTAAGTTAGGTTTATGAGAAATTGCTTAATTTGGTAATCGATGAAATTTAACGGTTGGAATGTGTTGTAAACTGAGTAGTATAGGCTATATGAGTGTAGAATCATTTATATTTGATTGTGGAATGGTTGGATATGTTTTGGTGGGGTTTTCGACCCATGGGAACTCAGCTGTTACGCTGAAGAACTTCTGCATTTTCCCAGATTCGCACTGCGAATCCCCCAGCGAAGGGGAAATCGTGCACTCGCTGGACGTTCGCACGACGAAGGCGAAGGCGAACATTCGCCAGAGGTTCGCACTGCGAACATTACCTTGGTTTTGCTACTGACTTGGTTCGCCACCTGTTCACACTGCGAATGGTGCAGCAAACAAGTGTTGGCTAGGTGTTCGCTGGACGCTGAGCACTGCGAATGAAGTAGCGAGCATTCGCTGGCTGCTTCGCAATGCGAACATGACAGAACATCCATCTTATTTCTTTCATAATTTTTGTATCGTTTATCCGTTGTGAGTGTTCTTGGTATCGTTGTGAAGCTAAGAACATATTCTAGCTAATGGAAGGAAGAGATATCTGTTTATTTCCCGATTAGATAAATCGGAGGGAACCGTAAATTGGTATAATTGTGGTATGTTGAATTATGCATGTTCCATTATATGATTGATGATTACATGCCTATGCTCTTATTGTTAAACATGTTTGAATATGTATGCATGTTAAAATATGAATAAGTAGAGTGAGGATCATTACCGTAATCCATTGTCGACAAGTGTGGAAATGACATAATGACAACGCTCGTACAAAAGAGGCCGAGGCGTGTGTCTAGTAATCATAACCAGTTATCTTACGGTGTTGTTTCATGAGACTCGAGCACCTCCTCTGAAACGTATGAACAATTACTTGGCAGGTTTGATTCCCGCGTATAGTACGAATGGAGCCTACGGGTAAAGAGACTTGTGACGGTGTATGGGCCATGTGAAGTGACGGATCACAGTGTACGGGCCGATGATCCCGAATCCATTTCGTATGCCAAGTAAATACAAGGATCCATGACTCGAATTGTTTTCTAGACGTAGAAGCGGACGGGGATAGTGGATGCCTTGGTATGGTTATTGATTAGCAATATTCTTGAGATAACAGGCTCAGGACTTCCTTTGGTACTAGTGTGAGTTCACAGGCTCACTAGTGTGAATGCATGTATGGCGTGTGTGTACTCAAAGTCACTTCCCTTCCCTTTTGACTTGAGTTAGGATGATAGGACCTTGTAAAGCCGAGAGGACAATAAGATAGCGAACTCACTGAGATTTGATGTATCTCACCCCACTGTGGTTGTTTACATCACAGGTTCTGCAGGTTCGGCGAAGGGTAAGGACAAGGTTATGTGACTTTCCTTATGGATCGTAGCTTTTGTGTGGCAAGGCTTCCATTGTGAAGATTTTTGAGATCATTATTTGATCTAGTTCGTAGTATTTGTCTTCGGAACATCTTGTAGATATACTATGCCGTAGTTATTTTGTGTTAGGCTTTTTGGGCATGTATATGTATAATGTGTTTACTAGGAACTTTTTGTATATTTCAGTACCAAACGTGGAATTCATGTATAATATATGCTTTGTGGTATGTATATTTATGGGCTTTACAGCTTTTATGTTTGATATTAAGGGTTTCACTATAAATCTTATTAATAGGTTGAGTCGTATTCTATAAACATATTAAGTTATTCTATACACAACATGTGCCTCATTCATCCATGTTGAGCATCTCTTCCTCCTCCTGAAAAGATAGCAAAAGGTTTTTTTTTTATGTTGGGTTTAAATGTTCAAATTACATACCTAATGAATTGATTATTGTTTAAATTAAATTTGAAAATTTTACCTTCTTTTGCGATGATAGTTTTCATATATTCTATAGTCTAAAGAAATACATATAAGTTACTACGTGCATTAATATTCATGTTTATTTGGAATCAAATTCTTTAAAATTTTAACTATCTAACGTCACCTCGCTTAACCAAAACTGCAACCATTGTATGATAATATAAACATGAATAATTGCGTTTCACTTCTTCGTATAGATTTAGGATTTCTTCAAAGCTTTTAATTTTGGCATAGCCATCCATCATGGTTCTACTATTCACCACATAAAACAAACTTTCTTATATATCATCTCTTCTAAAATTCTTAGGTTAAATCCATGTTAACTAAGGTTTATAAATGGATTTGGCGATAACTTTAATATTTGAGAAGACTTCTATATTAGTTTGGACTAATGTGGCTAAATAATTCCTTGATGGATTGTTATGTCAAAATTAAATGTTTTGAATAAATACTAAATTTATACGTTGAGCTTAAACGTAAGTGTAATACCCCGTAAAATTATTTTACTCCGGATAATATTAGTTGTGATCAACTGAGTCCTAGTGTACTCTGAGAAATTATCTGCAGAGATAATTAGGGTAACTGTTGAACTTAGAGTAAATCCAATTAATATTATCTGACTCTGAGATATTTAAGTATTTGAACTTTATAGACTTTTTGGACAATCAGTAGTGTTGCTAATTGATGATATTTTTCTATATCATTTCCTTTTCCATTCATTTTCCACTTAGAAGCAAAGAAAGGAAAAGATAGAAAGAATTTGGAGAGAAAGGAAAGGAAAGAAGAGGAAAAGAGGAAAAAGTCCAAGATCAAGATGATCAAGAACATCATTAGATCTTCACCAAATCATCTTCCAATCTTCACCATCTTCATCTATTCAAGGTGGGTTCTAGATAGAAACTTATGATTTAGAATTAGAAGTGATTTTTAGCTTAAGTTAGGTTTATGAGAAATTGCTTAATTTGGTAATCGATGAAATTTAACGGTTGGAATGTGTTGTAAACTGAGTAGTATAGGCTATATGAGTGTAGAATCATTTATATTTGATTGTGGAATGGTTGGATATGTTTTGGTGGGGTTTTCGACCCATGGGAACTCAGCTGTTATGCTGAAGAACTTCTGCATTTTCCCAGATTCGCACTGCGAATCCCCCAGCGAAGGGGAAATCGTGCACTCACTGGAGGTTCGCACGACGAAGGCGAAGGCGAACATTCGCCAGAGGTTCGCACTGCGAACATTACCTTGGTTTTGCTACTGACTTGGTTCGCCAGCTGTTCACACTGCGAATGGTGCAGCAAACAAGTGTTGGCTAGGCGTTCGCTGGACGCTTAGCACTGCGAATGAAGTAGCGAGCATTCGCTGGCTGCTTCGCAATGCGAACATGACAGAACATCCATCTTATTTCTTTCATAACTTTTGTATCGTTTATCCGTTGTGAGTGTTCTTGGTATCGTTGTGAAGCTAAGAACATATTCTAGCTAATGGCAGCGAGAGATATCTGTTTATTGCCCGATTAGATAAATCGGAGGGAACCGTAAATTGGTATAATTATGGTACGTTGAATTATGCATGTTCCATTATATGATTGATGATTACATGCCTATGCTCTTATTGTTAAACATGTTTGAATATGTATGCATGTTAAAATATGAATAAGTAGAGTGAGGATGATTACCGTAAGCCATTGTCGAAAAGTGTGGAAATGACATAATGACAACGCTCGTACAGAAGAGGCCGAGGCGTGTGTCTAGTAATCATAACCAGTTATCTTACGGTGTTGTTTCATGATACTCGAGCACCTCCTCTGAAACGTATGCACAATTACTTGGCAGGTTTGATTCCCGCTTATAGTACGAATGGAGCCTACGGGTAAAGAGACTTGTGACGGTGTACGGGCCATGTGAAGTGACGGATCACGGTATACGGGCCGATGATCTCGAATCCATTTCGTATGCCAAGTAAATACAAGGATCCATGACTCGAATTGTTTTCTAGACGTAGAAGCGGACGGGGATAGTGGATGCCTTGGTACGGTTATTGATTAGCAATATTCTTGAGATAACAGGCTCAGGACTTCCTTTGGTACTAGTGTGAGTTCACAGGCTCACTAGTGTAAATGCATGTATGGCGTGTGTGTACTCAAAGTCACTTCCCTTCCCTTTTGAGTTGAGTTAGGATGATAGAACCTTGTAAAGCCGAGAGGACAATAAGATAGCGAACTCACTGAGATTTGATGTATCTCACCCCACTGTGGTCGTTTACATCACAGGTTCTGCAGGTTCGGCGAAGGGTAAGGACAAGGTTACGTGACTTTCCTTATGGATCGTAGCTTTTGTGTGGCAAGGCTTCCATTGTGAAGATTTTTGAGATCATTATTTGATCTAGTTCTTAGTATTTGTCTTCGGAACATCTTGTAGATACACTATGCCGTAGTTATTTTGTGTTAGGCTTTTTGGGCATGTATATGTATAATGTGTTTACTAGGAACTTTTTGTATATTTCAGTACCAAACGTGGAATTCATGTATAATATATGCTTTGTGGTATGTATATTTATGGGCTTTACAGCTTTTATGTTTGATATTAAGGGTTTCACTATAAATCTTATTAATAGGTTAAGTCGTATTCTATAAACATATTAAGTTATTCTATACACAACATGTGCCTCATTCATCCATGTTGAGCATCTCTTCCTCCTCCTGAAAAGATAGCAAAAGGTTTTTTTTTTTATGTTGGGTTTAAATGTTCAAATTACATACCTAATTAATTGATTATTGTTTAAATTAAATTTGAAAATTTTACCTTCTTTTGCGATGATAGTTTTCATATATTCTATAGTCTAAAGAAATACATATAAGTTACTACGTGCATTAATATTCATGTTTATTTGGAATCAAATTCTTTAAAATTTTAACTATCTAACGTCACCTCGCTTAACCAAAACTGCAACCATTGTATGATAATATAAACATGAATAATTGCGTTTCACTTCTTCGTATAGATTTAGGATTTCTTCAAAGCTTTTAATTTTGGCATAGCCATCCATCATGGTTCTACTATTCACCACATAAAACAAACTTTCTTATATATCATCTCTTCTAAAATTCTTAGGTTAAATCCATGTTAACTAAGGTTTATAAATGGATTTGGCAATAACTTTAATATTTGAGAAGACTTCTATGTTAGTTTGGACTAATGTGGCTAAATAATTCCTTGATGGATTGTTATGTCAAAATTAAATGTTTTGAATAAATACTAAATTTATACGTTGAGCTTAAACGTAAGTGTAATACCCCGTAAAATTATTTTACTCCGGATAATATTAGTTGTGATCAACTGAGTCCTAGTGTACTCTGAGAAATTATCTGCAGAGATAATTAGGGTAACTGTTGAACTTAGAGTAAATCCAATTAATATTATCTGACTCTGAGATATTTAAGTATTTGAACTTTAGAGACTTTTTGGACAATCAGTAGTGTTGCTAATTGATGATATTTTTCTATATCATTTCCTTTTCCATTCATTTTCCACTTAGAAGCAAAGAAAGGAAAAGATAGAAAGAATTTGGAGAGAAAGGAAAGGAAAGAAGAGGAAAAGAGGAAAAAGTCCAAGATCAAGATGATCAAGAACATCATCAGATCTTCACCAAATCATCTTCCAATCTTCACCATCTTCATCTATTCAAGGTGGGTTCTAGATAGAAACTTAAGATTTAGAATTAGAAGTGATTTTTAGCTTAAATTAGGTTTATGAGAAATTGCATAATTTGGTAATCGATGAAATTTAACGGTTGGAATGTGTTGTAAACTGAGTAGTATAGGCTATATGAGTGTAGAATCATTTATATTTGATTGTGGAATGGTTGGATATGTTTTGGTGGGGTTTTCGACCCATGGGAACTCAGCTGTTACGCTGAAGAACTTCTGCATTTTCCCAGATTCGCACTGCGAATCCCCCAGCGAAGGGGAAATCGTGCACTCGCTGGAGGTTCGCACGACGAAGGCGAAGGCGAACATTCGCCAGAGGTTCGCATTGCGAACATTACCTTGGTTTTGCTACTGACTTGGTTCGCCAGCTGTTCACACTGCGAATGGTGCAGCAAACAAGTGTTGGCTAGGCGTTCGCTGGACGCTTAGCACTGCGAATGAAGTAGCGAGCATTCGCTGGCTGCTTCGCAATGCGAACATGACAGAACATCCATCTTATTTCTTTCATAACTTTTGTATCGTTTATCCGTTGTGAGTATTCTTGGTATCGTTGTGAAGCTAAGAACATATTCTAGCTAATGGCAGGAAGAGATATCTGTTTATTGCCCGATTAGATAAATCGGAGGGAACCGTAAATTGGTATAATTGTGGTATGTTGAATTATGCATGTTCCATTATATGATTGATGATTACATGCCTATGCTCTTATTGTTAAACATGTTTGAATATGTATGCATGTTAAAATATGAATAAGTAGAGTGAGGATCATTACCGTAAGCCATTGTCGAAAAGTGTGGAAATGACATAATGACAACGCTCGTACAGAAGAGGCCGAGGCGTGTGTCTAGTAATCATAACCAGTTATCTTACGGTGTTGTTTCATGAGACTCGAGCACCTCCTCTGAAACGTATGCACAATTACTTGGCAGGTTTGATTCCCGCGTATAGTACGAATGGAGCTTACGGGTAAAGAGACTTGTGACGGTGTACGGGCCATGTGAAGTGACGGATCACGGTGTACGGGCCGATGATCCCGAATCCATTTCGTATGCCAAGTAAATACAAGGATCCATGACTTGAATTGTTTTCTAGACGTAGAAGCGGACGGGGATAGTGGATGCCTTGGTACGGTTATTGATTAGCAATATTCTTGAGATAACAGGCTCAGGACTTCCTTTGGTACTAGTGTGAGTTCACAGGCTCACTAGTGTGAATGCATGTATGGCGTGTGTGTACTCAAAGTCACTTCCCTCTCCTTTTGACTTGAGTTAGGATGATAGAACCTTGTAAAGCCGAGAGGACAATAAGATAGCGAACTCACTGAGATTTGATGTATCTCACCCCACTGTGGTTGTTTACATCACAGGTTCTGCAGGTTCGGCGAAGGGTAAGGACAAGGTTATGTGACTTTCCTTATCGATCGTAGCTTTTGTGTGGCAAGGCTTCCATTGTGAAGATTTTTGAGATCATTATTTGATCTAGTTCTTAGTATTTGTCTTCGGAACATCTTGTAGATATACTATGCCGAAGTTATTTTGTGTTAGGCTATTTGGGCGTGTATATGTATAATGTGTTTACTAGGAACGTTTTTTATATTTCAGTACCAAACGTGGAATTCATGTATAATATATGCTTTGTGGTATGTATATTTATGGGCTTTACAGCTTTTATGTTTGATATTAAGGGTTTCACTATAAATCTTATTAATAGGTTGAGTCGTATTATATAAACATATTAAGTTATTCTATACAAAACATGTGCCTCATTCATCCATGTTGAGCATCTCTTCCTCCTCCTGAAAAGATAGCAAAAGGTTTTTTTTTTATGTTGGGTTTAAATGTTCAAATTACATACCTAATGAATTGATTATTGTTTAAATTAAATTTGAAAATTTTACCTTCTTTTGCGATGATAGTTTTCATATATTCTATAGTCTAAAGAAATACATATAAGTTACTACGTGCATTAATATTCATGTTTATTTGGAATCAAATTCTTTAAAATTTTAACTATCTAACGTCACCTCGCTTAACCAAAACTGCAACCATTGTATGATAATATAAACATGAATAATTGCGTTTCACTTCTTCGTATAGATTTAGGATTTCTTCAAAGCTTTTAATTTTGGCATAGCCATCCATCATGGTTCTACTATTCACCACATAAAACAAACTTTCTTATATATCATCTCTTCTAAAAATCTTAGGTTAAATCCATGTTAACTAAGGTTTATAAATGGATTTGGCGATAACTTTAATATTTGAGAAGACTTCTATGTTAGTTTGGACTAATGTGGCTAAATAATTCCTTGATGGATCGTTATGTCAAAATTAAATGTTTTGAATAAATACTAAATTTATACGTTGAGCTTAAACGTAAGTGAAATACCCCGTAAAATTATTTTACTCCGGATAATATTAGTTGTGATCAACTGAGTCCTAATGTACTCTGAGAAATTATCTGCAGAGATAATTAGGGTAACTGTTGAACTTAGAGTAAATCCAATTAATATTATCTGACTCTGAGATATTTAAGTATTTGAACTTTAGAGACTTTTTGGACAATCAGTAGTGTTGCTAATTGATGATATTTTTCTATATCATTTCCTTTTCCATTCATTTTCCACTTAGAAGCAAAGAAAGGAAAAGATAGAAAGAATTTGGAGAGAAAGGAAAGGAAAGAAGAGGAAAAGAGGAAAAAGTCCAAGATCAAGATGATCAAGAACATCATCAAATCTTCACCAAATCATCTTCCAATCTTCACCATCTTCATCTATTCAAGGTGGGTTCTAGATAGAAACTTAAGATTCAGAATTAGAAGTGATTTTTAGCTTAAGTTAGGTTTATGAGAAATTGCTTAATTTGGTAATCGATGAAATTTAACGGTTGGAATGTGTTGTAAACTGAGTAGTATAGGCTATATGAGTGTAGAATCATTTATATTTGATTGTGGAATGGTTGGATATGTTTTGGTGGGGTTTTTGACCCATGGGAACTCAGCTGTTACTCTGAAGAACTTCTGCATTTTCCCAGATTCGCACTGCGAATCCCCCAGCGAAGGGGAAATCGTGCACTCGCTGGAGGTTCGCACGACGAAGGCGAAGGCGAACATTCGCCAGAGGTTCGCACTGCGAACATTACCTTGGTTTTGCTACTGACTTTGTTCGCCAGCTGTTTACACTGCGAATGGTGCAGCAAACAAGTGTTGGCTAGGCGTTCGCTGGACGCTGAGCAATGCGAATGAAGTAGCGAGCATTCGCTGGCTGCTTCGCAATGCGAACATGACAGAACACCCATCTTATTTCTTTCATAACTTTTGTATCGTTTATCCGTTGTGAGTGTTCTTGGTATCGTTGTGAAGATAAGAACATATTCTAGCTAATGGCAGTGAGAGATATCTGTTTATTGCCCAATTAGATAAATAGGAGGGAACCGTAAATTGGTATAATTGTGGTATGTTGAATTATGCATGTTCCATTATATGATTGATGATTACATGCCTATGCTCTTATTGTTAAACATGTTTGAATATGTATGCATGTTAAAATATGAATAAGTAGAGTGAGGATCATTACCGTAAGCCATTTTCGAAAAGTGTGGAAATGACATAATGACAACGCTCGTACAAAAGAGGCCGAGGCGTGTGTCTAGTAATCATAACCAGTTATCTTACGGTGTTGTTTCATGAGACTCGAGCACCTCCTCTGAAACGTATGCACAATTAATTGGCAGGTTTGATTCCTGCGTATAGTACGAATGGAGCCTACGGGTAAAGAGACTTGTGACGGTGTACGGGCCATGTGAAGTGACGGATCACGGTGTACGGGCCGATGATCCTGAATCCATTTCGTATGCCAAGTAAATACAAGGATCCATGACTCGAATTGTTTTCTAGATGTAGAAGCGGACGGGGATAGTGGATGCCTTGGTACGGTTATTGATTAGCAATATTCTTGAGATAACAGGCTCAGGACTTCCTTTGGTACTAGTGTGAGTTCACAGGCTCACTAGTGTGAATGCATGTATGGAGTGTGTGTACTCAAAGTCACTTCCCTTCCCTTTTGACTTGAGTTAGGATGATAGAACCTTGTAAAGCCGAGAGGACAATAAGATAGCGAACTCACTTAGATTTGATGTATCTCACCCCACTGTGGTTGTTTACATCACAGGTTCTGCAGGTTCGGCGAAGGGTAAGGACAAGGTTATGTGACTTTCCTTATGGATAGTAGCTATTGTGTGGCAAGGCTTCCATTGTGAAGATTTTTGAGATCATTATTTGATCTAGTTCTTAGTATTTGTCTTCGGAACATGTTGTAGATATACTATGCCGTAGTTATTTTGTGTTAGGCTTTTTGGGCATGTATATGTATAATGTGTTTACTAGGAACTTTTTGTATATTTCAGTACCAAACGTTGAATTCATGTATAATATATGCGTTGTGGTATGTATATTTATGGGCTTTACGGCTTTTATGTTTGATATTAAGGGTTTCACTATAAATCTTATTAATAGGTTGAGTCGGGTATTCTATAAACATATTAAGTTATTCTATACACAACATGTGCCTCATTCATCCATGTTGAGCATCTCTTCCTCCTCCTGATAAGATAGCAAAAGGTTTTTTTTTATGTTGGGTTTAAATGTTCAAATTACATACCTAATGAATTGATTATTGTTTAAATTAAATTTGAAAATTTTACCTTCTTTTGCGATGATAGTTTTCATATATTCTATAGTCTAAAGAAATACATATAAGTTACTACGTGCATTAATATTCATGTTTATTTGGAATCAAATTCTTTAAAATTTTAACTATCTAACGTCACCTCGCTTAACCAAAACTGCAACCATTGTATGATAATATAAACATGAATAATTGCGTTTCACTTCTTCGTATAGATTTAGGATTTCTTCAAAGCTTTTAATTTTGGCATAGCCATCCATCATGGTTCTACTATTCACCACATAAAACAAAGGCTTAAATAGGATTTTCGTCCCTGTAAGTTGGCGAGATTTTGGTTTTCGTCCCTGTATCTTTTTTTTTTCGGTTTTAGTCCCTGTATCTTACTTTTTGCTGGTGTTTAGTCCTTACAGAGGTTTCCTGCGGATTTTCCTACGGAATTTCCTGCGGATTTTCCTGCGGAATTTGATTTTTAGGAAAATCCGCAGGAAACCTTCGGATTTTCCTGCGAATTTTGGCTTTAGGGACTAAACACCAACAAAAAGTAAGATATAGGGACTAAAACCGAAAAAAAAAAGATACAGGGACGAAAACCAAAATCTCGCCAACTTACAGGGACGAAAATCCTATTTAAGCCTAAAACAAACTTTCTTATATATCATCTCTTCTAAAATTCTTAGGTTAAATCCATGTTAACTAAGGTTTATAAATGGATTTGGCCATAACTTTAATATTTGAGATGACCTCTATGTTAGTTTGGACTAATGTGGCTAAATAATTCCTTGATGGATCGTTATGTCAAAATTAAATGTTTTGAATAAATACTAAATTTATACGTTGAGCTTAAACGTAAGTGTAATACCCCGTAAAATTATTTTACTCCGGATAATATTAGTTGTGATCAACTGAGTCCCAGTGTACTCTGAGAAATTATCTGCAGAGATAATTAGGGTAACTGTTGAACTTAGAGTAAATCCAATTAATATTATCTGACTCTAAGATAGTTAAGTATTTGAACTTTAGAGACTTTTTGGACAATCAGTAGTGTTGCTAATTGATGATATTTTTCTATATCGTTTCCTTTTCCACTCATTTTCCACTTAGAAGCAAAGAAAGGAAAAGATAGAAAGAATTTGGAGAGAAAGGAAAGGAAAGAAGAAGAAAAGAGGAAAAAGTCCAAGATCAAGATGATCAAGAACATCATCAGATCTTCACCAAGTCATCTTCCAATCTTCACCATGTTCATCTATTCAAGGTGGGTTCTAGATAGAAACTTAAGATTTAGAATTAGAAGTGATTTTTAGCTTAATTTAGGTTTATGAGAAATTGCTTAATTTGGAAATGGATGAAATTTAACGGTTGGAATGTGTTGTAAACTGAGTAGTATAGGCTATATGAGTGTAGAATCATTTATATTTGATTGTGGAATGGTTGGATATGTTTTGGTGGGGTTTTCGACCCATGGGAACTCAATTGTTACTCTGAAGAACTTCTGCATTTTCCCAGATTCGCACTGCGAATCCCCCAGCGAAGGGGAAATCGTGCACTCGCTGGAGGTTCGCACGACGAAGGCGAAGGCGAACATTCGCCAGAGGTTCGCACTGCGAACATTACCTTGGTTTTGCTACTGACTTGGTTCGCCAGCTGTTCACACTGCGAATGGTGCAGCAAACAAGTGTTGGCTAGGCATTCGCTGGACGCTGAGCAATGCGAATGAAGTAGCGAGCATTCGCTGGCTGCTTCGCAATGCGAACATGACAGAACACCCATCTTATTTCTTTCATAACTTTTGTATCGTTTATCCGTTGTGAGTGTTCTTGGTATCGTTGTGAAGCTAAGAACATATTCTAGCTAATGGCAGCGAGAGATATCTGTTTATTGCCCGATTAGATAAATAGGAGGGAACCGTAAATTGGTATAATTGTGGTATGTTGAATTATGCATGTTCCATTATATGATTGATGATTACATGCCTATGCTCTTATTGTTAAACATGTTTGAATATGTATGCATGTTAAAATATGAATAAGTAGAGTGAGGATCATTACCGTAAGCCATTGTCGAAAAGTGTGGAAATGACATAATGACAACGCTCGTACAAAAGAGGCCGAGGCGTGTGTCTAGTAATCATAACCAGTTATCTTACGGTGTTGTTTCATGAGACTCGAGCACCTCCTCTGAAACGTATGCACAATTAATTGGCAGGTTTGATTCCCGCGTATAGTACGAATGGAGCCTACGGGTAAAGAGACTTGTGACGGTGTACGGGCCATGTGAAATGACGGATCACGGTGTACGGGCCGATGATCCTGAATCCATTTCGTATGCCAAGTAAATACAAGGATCCATGACTCGAATTGTTTTCTAGACGTAGAAGCGGACGGGGATAGTGGATGCCTTGGTACGGTTATTGATTAGCAATATTCTTGAGATAACAGGCTCAGGACTTCCTTTGGTACTAGTGTGAGTTCACAGGCTCACTAGTGTGAATGCATGTATGGAGTGTGTGTACTCAAAGTCACTTCCCTTCCCTTTTGACTTGAGTTAGGATGATAGAACCTTGTAAAGCCGAGAGGACAATAAGATAGCGAACTCACTGAGATTTGATGTATCTCACCCCACTGTGGTTGTTTACATCACAGGTTCTGCAGGTTCGGCGAAGGGTAAGGACAAGGTTATGTGACTTTCCTTATGGATAGTAGCTATTGTGTGGCAAGGCTTCCATTGTGAAGATTTTTTAGATCATTATTTGATCTAGTTCTTAGTATTTGTCTTCGGAACATCTTGTAGATATACTATGCCGTAGTTATTTTGTGTTAGGCTTTTTGGGCATGTATATGTATAATGTGTTTACTAGGAACTTTTTGTATATTTCAATACCAAACGTGGAATTCATGTATAATATATGCTTTGTGGTATGTATATTTATGGGCTTTGCAGCTTTTATGTTTGATATTAAGGGTGTCACTATAAATCTTATTAATAGGTTGAGTCGTATTCTATAAACATATTAAGTTATTCTATACACAACATGTGCCTCATTCATCCATGTTGAGCATCTCTTCCTCCTCCTGATAAGATAGCAAAAGGTTTTTTTTTTATGTTGGGTTTAAATGTTCAAATTACATACCTAATGAATTGATTATTGTTTAAATTAAATTTGAAAATTTTACCTTCTTTTGCGATGATAGTTTTCATATATTCTATAGTCTAAAGAAATACATATAAGTTACTACGTGCATTAATATTCATGTTTATTTGGAATCAAATTCTTTAAAATTTTAACTATCTAACGTCACCTCGCTTAACCAAAACTGCAACCATTGTATGATAATATAAACATGAATAATTGCGTTTCACTTCTTCGTATAGATTTAGGATTTCTTCAAAGCTTTTAATTTTGGCATAGCCATCCATCATGGTTCTACTATTCACCACATAAAACAAACTTTCTTATATATCATCTCTTCTAAAATTCTTAGGTTAAATCCATGTTAACTAAGGTTTATAAATGGATTTGGCCATAACTTTAATATTTGAGATGACTTCTATGTTAGTTTGGACTAATGTGGCTAAATAATTCCTTGATGGATCGTTATGGCAAAATTAAATGTTTTGAATAAATACTAAATTTATACGTTGAGCTTAAACGTAAGTGTAATACCCCGTAAAATTATTTTACTCCGGATAATATTAGTTGTGATCAACTGAGTCCCAGTGTACTCTGAGAAATTATCTGCAGAGATAATTAGGGTAACTGTTGAACTTAGAGTAAATCCAATTAATATTATCTGACTCTAAGATAATTAAGTATTTGAACTTTAGAGACTTTTTGGACAATCAGTAGTGTTGCTAATTGATGATATTTTTCTATATCGTTTCCTTTTCCACTCATTTTCCACTTAGAAGCAAAGAAAGGAAAAGATAGAAAGAATTTGGAGAGAAAGGAAAGGAAAGAAGAAGAAAAGAGGAAAAAGTCCAAGATCAAGATGATCAAGAACATCATCATATCTTCACCAAGTCATCTTCCAATCTTCACCATGTTCATCTATTCAAGGTGGGTTCTAGATAGAAACTTAAGATTTAGAATTAGAAGTGATTTTTAGCTTAATTTAGGTTTATGAGAAATTGCTTAATTTGGAAATGGATGAAATTTAACGGTTGGAATGTGTTGTAAACTGAGTAGTATAGGCTATATGAGTGTAGAATCATTTATATTTGATTGTGGAATGGTTGGATATGTTTTGGTGGGGTTTTCGACCCATGGGAACTCAGCTGTTACTCTGAAGAACTTCTGCATTTTCCCAGATTCGCACTGCGAATCCCCCAGCGAAGGGGAAATCGTGCACTCGCTGGAGGTTCGCACGACGAAGGCGAAGGCGAACATTCGCCAGAGGTTCGCACTGCGAACATTACCTTGGTTTTGCTACTGACTTGGTTCGCCAGCTGTTCACACTGCGAATGGTGCAGCAAACAAGTGTTGGCTAGGCATTCGCTGGACGCTGAGCAATGCGAATGAAGTAGCGAGCATTCGCTGGCTGCTTCGCAATGCGAACATGACAGAACACCCATCTTATTTCTTTCATAACTTTTGTATCGTTTATCCGTTGTGAGTGTTCTTGGTATAGTTGTGAAGCTAAGAACATATTCTAGCTAATGGCAGCGAGAGATATCTGTTTATTGCCCGATTAGATAAATAGGAGGGAACCGTAAATTGGTATAATTGTGGTATGTTGAATTATGCATGTTCCATTATATGATTGATGATTACATGCCTATGCTCTTATTGTTAAACATGTTTGAATATGTATGCATGTTAAAATATGAATAAGTAGAGTGAGGATCATTACCGTAAGCCATTGTCGAAAAGTGTGGAAATGACATAATGACAACGCTCGTACAAAAGAGGCCGAGGCGTGTGTCTAGTAATCATAACCAGTTATCTTACGGTGTTGTTTCATGAGACTCGAGCACCTCCTCTGAAACGTATGCACAATTAATTGGCAGGTTTGATTCCCGCGTATAGTACGAATGGAGCCTACGGGTAAAGAGACTTGTGACGGTGTACGGGCCATGTGAAATGACGGATCACGGTGTACGGGCCGATGATCCTGAATCCATTTCGTATGCCAAGTAAATACAAGGATCCATGACTCGAATTGTTTTCTAGACGTAGAAGCGGACGGGGATAGTGGATGCCTTGGTACGGTTATTGATTAGCAATATTCTTGAGATAACAGGCTCAGGACTTCCTTTGGTACTAGTGTGAGTTCACAGGCTCACTAGTGTGAATGCATGTATGGAGTGTGTGTACTCAAAGTCACTTCCCTTCCCTTTTGACTTGAGTTAGGATGATAGAACCTTGTAAAGCCGAGAGGACAATAAGATAGCGAACTCACTGAGATTTGATGTATCTCACCCCACTGTGGTTGTTTACATCACAGGTTCTGCAGGTTCGGCGAAGGGTAAGGACAAGGTTATGTGACTTTCCTTATGGATAGTAGCTATTGTGTGGCAAGGCTTCCATTGTGAAGATTTTTTAGATCATTATTTGATCTAGTTCTTAGTATTTGTCTTCGAAACATCTTGTAGATATACTATGCCGTAGTTATTTTGTGTTAGGCTTTTTGGGCATGTATATGTATAATGTGTTTACTAGGAACTTTTTGTATATTTCAGTACCAAACGTGGAATTCATGTATAATATATGCTTTGTGGTATGTATATTTATGGGCTTTGCAGCTTTTATGTTTGATATTAAGGGTGTCACTATAAATCTTATTAATAGGTTGAGTCGTATTCTATAAACATATTAAGTTATTCTATACACAACATGTGCCTCATTCATCCATGTTGAGCATCTCTTCCTCCTCCTGATAAGATAGCAAAAGGTTTTTTTTTTATGTTGGGTTTAAATGTTCAAATTACATACCTAATGAATTGATTATTGTTTAAATTAAATTTGAAAATTTTACCTTCTTTTGCGATGATAGTTTTCATATATTCTATAGTCTAAAGAAATACATATAAGTTACTACGTGCATTAATATTCATGTTTATTTGGAATCAAATTCTTTAAAATTTTAACTATCTAACGTCACCTCGCTTAACCAAAACTGCAAGCATTGTATGATAATATAAACATGAATAATTGCGTTTCACTTCTTCGTATAGATTTAGGATTTCTTCAAAGCTTTTAATTTTGGCATAGCCATCCATCATGGTTCTACTATTCACCACATAAAACAAACTTTCTTATATATCATCTCTTCTAAAATTCTTAGGTTAAATCCATGTTAACTAAGGTTTATAAATGGATTTGGCCATAACTTTAATATTTGAGATGACTTCTATGTTAGTTTGGACTAATGTGGCTAAATAATTCCTTGATGGATCGTTATGGCAAAATTAAATGTTTTGAATAAATACTAAATTTATACGTTGAGCTTAAACGTAAGTGTAATACCCCGTAAAATTATTTTACTCCGGATAATATTAGTTGTGATCAACTGAGTCCCAGTGTACTCTGAGAAATTATCTGCAGAGATAATTAGGGTAACTGTTGAACTTAGAGTAAATCCAATTAATATTATCTGACTCTAAGATAATTAAGTATTTGAACTTTAGAGACTTTTTGGACAATCAGTAGTGTTGCTAATTGATGATATTTTTCTATATCGTTTCCTTTTCCACTCATTTTCCACTTAGAAGCAAAGAAAGGAAAAGATAGAAAGAATTTGGAGAGAAAGGAAAGGAAAGAAGAAGAAAAGAGGAAAAAGTCCAAGATCAAGATGATCAAGAACATCATCATATCTTCACCAAGTCATCTTCCAATCTTCACCATCTTCATCTATTCAAGATGGGTTATAGATAGAAACTTAAGATTTAGAATTAGAAGTGATTTTTAGCTTAAGTTAGGTTTATGAGAAATTGCTTAATTTGGAAATGGATGAAATTTAACGGTTGGAATGTGTTGTAAACTGAGTAGTATAGGCTATATGAGTGTAGAATCATTTATATTTGATTGTGGAATGGTTGGATATGTTTTGGTGGGGTTTTCGACCCATGGGAACTCAGCTGTTACGCTGAAGAACTTCTGCATTTTCCCAGATTCGCACTGCGAATCCCCCAGCGAAGGGGAAATCGTGCACTCGCTGGAGGTTCACACGACGAAGGCGAAGGCGAACATTCGCCAGAGGTTCGCACTGCGAACATTACCTTGGTTTTGCTACTGACTTGGTTCGCCAGCTGTTCACACTGCGAATGGTGCAGCAAACAAGTGTTGGCTAGGCGTTCGCTGGACGCTTAGCACTGCGAATGAAGTAGCGAGCATTCGCTGGCTGCTTCGCAATGCAAACATGACAGAACATCCATCTTATTTCTTTCATAACTTTTGTATCGTTTATCCGTTGTGAGTATTCTTGGTATCGTTGTGAAGCTAAGAACATATTCTAGCTAATGGCAGCGAGAGATATCTGTTTATTGCCCGATTAGATAAATCGGAGGGAACCGTAAATTGGTATAATTGTGGTATGTTGAATTATGCATGTTCCATTATATGATTGATGATTACATGCCTATGCTCTTATTGTTAAACATGTTTGAATATGTATGCATGTTAAAATATGAATAAGTAGAGTGAGGATCATTACCGTAAGCCATTGTCGAAAAGTGTGGAAATGACATAATGACAACGCTCGTACAAAAGAGGCCGAGGCGTGTGTCTAGTAATCATAACCAGTTATCTTACGGTGTTGTTTCATGAGACTCGAGCACCTCCTCTGAAACGTATGCACAATTAATTGGCAGGTTTGATTCCCGCGTATAGTACGAATGGAGCCTACGGGTAAAGAGACTTGTGACGGTGTACGGGCCATGTGAAATGACGGATCACGGTGTACGGGCCGATGATCCTGAATCCATTTCGTATGCCAAGTAAATACAAGGATCCATGACTCGAATTGTTTTCTAGACGTAGAAGCGGACGGGGATAGTGGATGCCTTGGTACGGTTATTGATTAGCAATATTCTTGAGATAACAGGCTCAGGACTTCCTTTGGTACTAGTGTGAGTTCACAGGCTCACTAGTGTGAATGCATGTATGGAGTGTGTGTACTCAAAGTCACTTCCCTTCCCTTTTGACTTGAGTTAGGATGATAGAACCTTGTAAAGCCGAGAGGACAATAAGATAGCGAACTCACTGAGATTTGATGTATCTCACCCCACTGTGGTTGTTTACATCACAGGTTCTGCAGGTTCGGCGAAGGGTAAGGACAAGGTTATGTGACTTTCCTTATGGATAGTAGCTATTGTGTGGCAAGGCTTCCATTGTGAAGATTTTTTAGATCATTATTTGATCTAGTTCTTAGTATTTGTCTTCGAAACATCTTGTAGATATACTATGCCGTAGTTATTTTGTGTTAGGCTTTTTGGGCATGTATATGTATAATGTGTTTACTAGGAACTTTTTGTATATTTCAGTACCAAACGTGGAATTCATGTATAATATATGCTTTGTGGTATGTATATTTATGGGCTTTGCAGCTTTTATGTTTGATATTAAGGGTGTCACTATAAATCTTATTAATAGGTTGAGTCGTATTCTATAAACATATTAAGTTATTCTATACACAACATGTGCCTCATTCATCCATGTTGAGCATCTCTTCCTCCTCCTGATAAGATAGCAAAAGGTTTTTTTTTTATGTTGGGTTTAAATGTTCAAATTACATACCTAATGAATTGATTATTGTTTAAATTAAATTTGAAAATTTTACCTTCTTTTGCGATGATAGTTTTCATATATTCTATAGTCTAAAGAAATACATATAAGTTACTACGTGCATTAATATTCATGTTTATTTGGAATCAAATTCTTTAAAATTTTAACTATCTAACGTCACCTCGCTTAACCAAAACTGCAAGCATTGTATGATAATATAAACATGAATAATTGCGTTTCACTTCTTCGTATAGATTTAGGATTTCTTCAAAGCTTTTAATTTTGGCATAGCCATCCATCATGGTTCTACTATTCACCACATAAAACAAACTTTCTTATATATCATCTCTTCTAAAATTCTTAGGTTAAATCCATGTTAACTAAGGTTTATAAATGGATTTGGCCATAACTTTAATATTTGAGATGACTTCTATGTTAGTTTGGACTAATGTGGCTAAATAATTCCTTGATGGATCGTTATGGCAAAATTAAATGTTTTGAATAAATACTAAATTTATACGTTGAGCTTAAACGTAAGTGTAATACCCCGTAAAATTATTTTACTCCGGATAATATTAGTTGTGATCAACTGAGTCCCAGTGTACTCTGAGAAATTATCTGCAGAGATAATTAGGGTAACTGTTGAACTTAGAGTAAATCCAATTAATATTATCTGACTCTAAGATAATTAAGTATTTGAACTTTAGAGACTTTTTGGACAATCAGTAGTGTTGCTAATTGATGATATTTTTCTATATCGTTTCCTTTTCCACTCATTTTCCACTTAGAAGCAAAGAAAGGAAAAGATAGAAAGAATTTGGAGAGAAAGGAAAGGAAAGAAGAAGAAAAGAGGAAAAAGTCCAAGATCAAGATGATCAAGAACATCATCATATCTTCACCAAGTCATCTTCCAATCTTCACCATCTTCATCTATTCAAGATGGGTTATAGATAGAAACTTAAGATTTAGAATTAGAAGTGATTTTTAGCTTAAGTTAGGTTTATGAGAAATTGCTTAATTTGGAAATGGATGAAATTTAACGGTTGGAATGTGTTGTAAACTGAGTAGTATAGGCTATATGAGTGTAGAATCATTTATATTTGATTGTGGAATGGTTGGATATGTTTTGGTGGGGTTTTCGACCCATGGGAACTCAGCTGTTACGCTGAAGAACTTCTGCATTTTCCCAGATTCGCACTGCGAATCCCCCAGCGAAGGGGAAATCGTGCACTCGCTGGAGGTTCACACGACGAAGGCGAAGGCGAACATTCGCCAGAGGTTCGCACTGCGAACATTACCTTGGTTTTGCTACTGACTTGGTTCGCCAGCTGTTCACACTGCGAATGGTGCAGCAAACAAGTGTTGGCTAGGCGTTCGCTGGACGCTTAGCACTGCGAATGAAGTAGCGAGCATTCGCTGGCTGCTTCGCAATGCAAACATGACAGAACATCCATCTTATTTCTTTCATAACTTTTGTATCGTTTATCCGTTGTGAGTATTCTTGGTATCGTTGTGAAGCTAAGAACATATTCTAGCTAATGGCAGCGAGAGATATCTGTTTATTGCCCGATTAGATAAATCGGAGGGAACCGTAAATTGGTATAATTGTGGTATGTTGAATTATGCATGTTCCATTATATGATTGATGATTACATGCCTATGCTCTTATTGTTAAACATGTTTGAATATGTATGCATGTTAAAATATGAATAAGTAGAGTGAGGATCATTACCGTAAGCCATTGTCGAAAAGTGTGGAAATGACATAATGACAACGCTCGTACAGAAGAGGCCGAGGCGTGTGTCTAGTAATCATAACCAGTTATCTTACGGTGTTGTTTCATGAGACTCGAGCACCTCCTCTGAAACGTATGCACAATTACTTGGCAGGTTTGATTCCCACGTATAGTACGAATGGAGCCTACGGGTAAAGAGACTTGTGACGGTGTACGGGCCATGTGAAGTGATGGATCACGGTGTACGGGCCGATGATCCCGAATCCATTTCGTATGCCAAGTAAATAAAAGGATCCATGACTCGAATTGTTTTCTAGACGTAGAAGCGGACGGGGATAGTGGATGCCTTGGTACGGTCATTGATTAGCAATATTCTTGAGATAACAGGCTCAGGACTTCCTTTGGTACTAGTGTGAGTTCACAGGCTCACTAGTGTGAATGCATGTATGGCGTGTGTGTACTCAAAGTCACTTCCCTTCCCTTTTGACTTGAGTTAGGATGATAGAACCTTGTAAATCCGAGAGGACAATAAGATAGCGAACTCACTGAGATTTGATGTATCTCACCCCACTGTGGTTGTTTACATAACAGGTTCTGCAGGTTCGGCGAAGGGTAAGGACAAGGTTATGTGACTTTCCTTATGGATCGTAGCTTTTGTGTGGCAAGGCTTCCATTGTGAAGATTTTTGAGATCATTATTTGATCTAGTTCTTAGTATTTGTCTTCGGAACATCTTGTAGATATACTATGCCGTAGTTATTTTGTGTTAGGCTTTTTGGGCATGTATATGTATAATGTGTTTACTAGGAACTTTTTGTATATTTTAGTACCAAACGTGGAATTCATGTATAATATATGCTTTGTGGTATGTATATTTATGGGCTTTGCAGCTTTTATGTTTGATATTAAGGGTTTCACTATAAATCTTATTAATAGGTTGAGTCGTATTCTATAAACATATTAAGTTATTCTATACACAACATGTGCCTCATTCATCCATGTTGAGCATCTCTTCCTCCTCCTGAAAAGATAGCAAAAGGTTTTTTTTTATGTTGGGTTTAAATGTTCAAATTACATACCTAATGAATTGATTATTGTTTAAATTAAATTTGAAAATTTTACCTTCTTTTGCGATGATAGTTTTCATATATTCTATAGTCTAAAGAAATACATATAAGTTACTACGTGCATTAATATTCATGTTTATTTGGAATCAAATTCTTTAAAATTTTAACTATCTAACGTCACCTCGCTTAACCAAAACATCAACCATTGTATGATAATATAAACATGAATAATTGCGTTTCACTTCTTCGTATAGATTTAGGATTTCTTCAAAGCTTTTAATTTTGGCATAGCCATCCATCATGGCTCTACTATTCACTACATAAAAAAAACTTTCTTATATATCATCTCTTCTAAAATTCTTAGGTTAAATCCATGTTAACTAAGGTTTATAAATGGATTTGGCCATAACTTTAATATTTGAGATGACTTCTATGTTAGTTTGGACTAATGTGGCTAAATAATTCCTTGATGGATCGTTATGTCAAAATTAAATGTTTTGAATAAATACTAAATTTATACGTTGAGCTTAAACGTAAGTGTAATACCCCGTAAAATTATTTTACTCCGGATAATATTAGTTGTGATCAACTGAGTCCCAGTGTACTCTGAGAAATTATCTGCAGAGATAATTAGGGTAACTGTTGAACTTAGAGTAAATCCAATTAATATTATCTGACTCTAAGATAATTAAGTATTTGAACTTTAGAGACTTTTTGGACAATCAGTAGTGTTGCTAATTGATGATATTTTTCTATATCATTTCCTTTTCCCCTCATTTTCCACTTAGAAGCAAAGAAAGGAAAAGATAGAAAGAATTTGGAGAGAAAGGAAAGGAAAGAAGAGGAAAAGAGGAAAAAGTCCAAGATCAAGATGATCAAGAACATCATCAGATCTTCACCAAGTCATCTTCCAATCTTCACCATCTTCATCTATTCAAGGTGGGTTCTAGATAGAAACTTAAGATTTAGAATTAGAAGTGATTTTTAGCTTAAGTTAGGTTTATGAGAAATTGCTTAATTTGGTAATCGATGAAATTTAACGGTTGGAATGTGTTGTAAACTGAGTAGTATAGGCTATATGAGTGTAGAATCATTTATATTTGATTGTGGAATGGTTGGATATGTATTGGTGGGGATTTCGACCCATGGGAACTCAGCTGTTACGCTGAAGAACTTTTGCATTTTCCCAGATTCGCACTGCAAATCCCCCAGCGAAGGGGAAATTGTGCACTCGCTGGAGGTTCGCACGACGAAGGGGAAGGCGAACATTCGCCAGAGGTTCGCACTGCGAACATTACCTTGGTTTTGCTACTGACTTGGTTCGCCAGCTGTTCACACTGCGAATGGTGCAGCAAACAAGTGTTGGCTAGGCGTTCGCTGGACGCTTAGAACTGCGAATGAAGTAGCGAGCATTCGCTGGCTGCTTCGCAATGCGAACATGACAGAACATCCATCTTATTTCTTTCATAACTTTTGTATCGTTTATCCGTTGTGAGTGTTCTTGGTATCGTTGTGAAGCTAAGAACATATTCTAGCTAATGGCAGCGAGAGATATCTATTTATTGCCCGATTAAATAAATCAGAGGGAACCGTAAATTGGTATAATTGTGGTATGTTGAATTATGCATGTTCCATTATATGATTGATGATTACATGCCTATGCTCTTATTGTTAAACATGTTTGAATATGTATGCATGTTAAAATATGAATAAGTAGAGTGAGGATCATTACCGTAAGCCATTGTTGAAAAGTGTGGAAATGACATAATGACAACGCTCGTACAGAAGAGGCCGAGGCGTGTGTCTAGTAATCATAACCAGTTATCTTACGGTGTTGTTTCATGAGACTCGAGCACCTCCTCTGAAACGTATGCACAATTACTTGGCAGGTTTGATTCCCGCGTATAGTACGAATGGAGCCTACGGGTAAAGAGACTTGTGACGGTGTACGGGCCATGTGAAGTGACGGATCACGGTGTACGGGCCGATGATCCCGAATCCATTTCGTATGCCAAGTAAATACAAGGATCCATGACTCGAATTGTTTTCTAGACGTAGAAGCGGACGGGGATAGTGGATGCCTTGGTACGGTTATTGATTAGCAATATTCTTGAGATAACAGGCTCAGGACTTCCTTTGGTACTAGTGTGAGTTCACAGGCTCACTAGTGTGAATGCATGTATGGCGTGTGTGTACTCAAAGTCACTTCCCTTCCCTTTTGACTTGAGTTAGGATGATAGAACCTTGTAAAGCCGAGAGGACAATAAGATAGCGAACTCACTGAGATTTGATGTATCTCACCCCACTGTGGTTGTTTACATCACAGGTTCTGCAGGTTCGGCGAAGGGTAAGGACAAGGTTATGTGACTTTCCTTATGGATCGTAGCTTTTGTGTGGCAAGGCTTCCATTGTGAAGATTTTTGAGATCATTATTTGATCTAGTTCTTAGTATTTGTCTTCGGAACATCTTGTAGATATACTATGCCGTAGTTATTTTGTGTTAGGCTTTTTGGGCATGTATATGTATAATGTGTTTACTAGGACCTTTTTGTATATTTCAGTACCAAACATGGAATTCATGTATAATATATGCTTTGTGGTATGTATATTTATGGGCTTTGCAGCTTTTATGTTTGATATTAAGGGTTTCACTATAAATCTTATTAATAGGTTGAGTCGTATTCTATAAACATATTAAGTTATTCTATACACAACATGTGCCTCATTCATCCATGTTGAGCATCTCTTCCTCCTCCTGAAAAGATAGAAAAAGGTTTTTTTTTATGTTGGGTTTAAATGTTCAAATTACATACCTAATGAATTGATTATTGTTTAAATTAAATTTGAAAATTTTACCTTCTTTTGCGATGATAGTTTTCATATATTCTATAGTCTAAAGAAATACATATAAGTTACTACGTGCATTAATATTCATGTTTATTTCGAATCAAATTCTTTAAAATTTTAACTATCTAACGTCACCTCGCTTAACCAAAACTGCAACCATTGTATGATAATATAAACATGAATAATTGCGTTTCACTTCTTCGTATAGATTTAGGATTTCTTCAAAGCTTTTAATTTGGGCATAGCCATCCATCATGGTTCTACTATTCACCACATAAAACAAACTTTCTTATATATCATCTCTTCTAAAATTCTTAGGTTAAATCCATGTTAACTAAGGTTTATAAATGGATTTGGCCATAACTTTAATATTTGAGATGACTTCTATGTTAGTTTGGACTAATGTGGCTAAATAATTCCTTGATGGATCGTTATGTCAAAATTAAATGTTTTGAATAAATACTAAATTTATACGTTGAGCTTAAACGTAAGTGTAATACCCCGTAAAATTATTTTACTCCGGATAATATTAGTTGTGATCAACTGAGTCCCAGTGTACTCTGAGAAATTATCTGCAGAGATAATTAGGGTAACTGTTGAACTTAGAGTAAATCCAATTAATATTATCTGACTCTAAGATAATTAAGTATTTGAACTTTAGAGACTTTTTGGACAATCAGTAGTGTTGCTAATTGATGATATTTTTCTATATCACTTCCTTTTCCACTCATTTTCCACTTAGAAGCAAAGAAAGGAAAAGATAGAAAGAATTTGGAGAGAAAGGAAAGGAAAGAAGAGGAAAAGAGGAAAAAGTCCAAGGTCAAGATGATCAAGAACATCATCATATCTTCACCAAATCATCTTCCAATCTTCACCATCTTCATCTATTCAAGGTGGGTTCTAGATAGAAACTTAAGATTTAGAATTAGAAGTGACTTTTAGCTTAAGTTAGGTTTATGAGAAATTGCTTAATTTGGTAATCGATGAAATTTAACGGTTGGAATGTGTTGTAAACTGAGTAGTATAGGCTATATGAGTGTAGAATCATTTATATTTGATTGTGGAATGGTTGGATATGTTTTGGTGGGGTTTTCGACCAATGGGAACTCAGCTGTTACGCTGAAGAACTTCTGCATTTTCCCAGATTCGCACTGCGAATCCCCCAGCGAAGGGGAAATCGTGCACTCGCTGGAGGTTCGCACGACGAAGGCGAAGGCGAACATTCGCCAGAGGTTCGCAGTGCGAACATTACCTTGGTTTTGCTACTGACTTGGTTCGCCAGCTGTTCACACTGCGAATGGTGCAGCAAACAAGTGTTGGCTAGGCGTTCGCTGGACGCTTAGCACTGCGAATGAAGTAGCGAGCATTCGCTGGCTGCTTCGCAATGCGAACATGACAGAACATCCATCTTATTTCTTTCATCACTTTTGTATCGTTTATCCATTGTGAGTGTTCTTGGTATCGTTGTGAAGCTAAGAACATATTCTAGCTAATGGCAGCGAGAGATATCTGTTTATTGCCCGATTAGATAAATCGGAGGGAACCGTAAATTGGTATAATTGTGGTATGTTGAATTATGCATGTTCCATTATATGATTGATGATTACATGCCTATGCTCTTATTGTTAAACATGTTTGAATATGTATGCATGTTAAAATATGAATAAGTAGAATGAGGATCATTACCGTAAGCCATTGTCGAAAAGTGTGGAAATGACATAATGACAACGCTCGTACAGAAGAGGCCGAGACGTGTGTCTAGTAATCATAACCAGTTATCTTACGGTGTTGTTTCATGAGACTCGAGCACCTCCTCTGAAACGTATGCACAATTACTTGGCAGGTTTGATTCCCGCGTATAGTACGAATGGAGCCTACGGGTAAAGAGACTTGTGACGGTGTACGGGCCATGTGAAGTGACGGATCACGGTGTACGGGCCGATGATCCCGAATCCATTTCGTATGCCAAGTAAATACAAGGATCCATGACTCGAATTGTTTTCTAGACGTAGAAGCGGACGGGGATAGTGGATGCCTTGGTACGGTTATTGATTAGCAATATTCTTGAGATAACAGGCTCAGGACTTCCTTTGGTACTAGTGTGAGTTCACAGGCTCACTAGTGTAAATGCATGTATGGCGTGTGTGTACTCAAAGTCACTTCCCTTCCCTTTTGACTTGAGTTAGGATGATAGAACTTTGTAAAGCCGAGAGGACAATAAGATAGAGAACTCACTGAGATTTGATGTATCTCACCCCACTGTGGTTGTTTACATCACAGGTTCTGCAGGTTCGGCGAAGGGTAAGGACAAGGTTATGTGACTTTCCTTATGGATCGTAGCTTTTGTGTGGCAAGGCTTCCATTGTGAAGATTTTTGAGATCATTATTTGATCTAGTTCTTAGTATTTGTCTTCGGAACATCTTGTAGATATACTATGCCGTAGTTATTTTGTGTTAGGCTTTTTGGGCATGTATATGTATAATGTGTTTACTAGGAATTTTTTGTATATTTCAGTACCAAACGTGGAATTCATGTATAATATATGCTTTGTGGTATGTATATTTATGGGCTTTACAGCTTTTATGTTTGATATTAAGGGTTTCACTATAAATCTTATTAATAGGTTGAGTCGTATTCTATAAACATATTAAGTTATTCTATACACAACATGTGCCTCATTCATCCATGTTGAGCATCTCTTCCTCCTCCTGAAAAGATAGCAAAAGGTTTTTTTTTTATGTTGGGTTTAAATGTTCAAATTACATACCTAATGAATTGATTATTGTTTAAATTAAATTTGAAAATTTTACCTTCTTTTGCGATGATAGTTTTCATATATTCTATAGTCTAAAGAAATACATATAAGTTACTACGTGTATTAATATTCATGTTTATTTGGAATTAAATTCTTTAAAATTTTAACTATCTAACGTCACCTCGCTTAACCAAAACTGCAACCATTGTATGATAATATAAACATGAATAATTGCGTTTCACTTCTTCGTATAGATTTAGGATTTCTTCAAAGCTTTTAATTTTGGCATAGCCATCCATCATGGTTCTACTATTCACCACATAAAACAAACTTTCTTGTATATCATCTCTTCTAAAATTCTTAGGTTAAATCCATGTTAACTAAGGTTTATAAATGGATTTGGCCATAACTTTAATATTTGAGATGATTTCTATGTTAGTTTGGACTAATGTGGCTAAATAATTCCATGATGGATCGTGATGTCAAAATTAAATGTTTTGAATAAATACTAAATTTATACGTTGAGCTTAAACGTAAGTGTAATACCCCGTAAAATTATTTTACTCCAGATAATATTAGTTGTGATCAACTGAGTTCTAGTGTACTCTGAGAAATTATCTGCAGAGATAATTAGGGTAACTGTTGAACTTAGAGTAAATCCAATTAATATTATCTGACTCTGAGATATTTAAGTATTTGAACTTTAGAGACTTTTTGGACAATCAGTAGTGTTGCTAATTGATGATATTTTTCTATATCATTTCCTTTTCCATTCATTTTCCACTTAGAAGCAAAGAAAGGAAAAGATAGAAAGAATTTGGAGAGAAAGGAAAGGAAAGAAGAGGAAAAGAGGAAAAAGTCCAAGATCAAGATGATCAAGAACATCATCAGATCTTCACCAAATCATCTTCCAATCTTCACCATCTTCATCTATTCAAGGTGGGTTCTAGATAGAAACTTAAGATTTAGAATTAGAAGTGATTTTTAGCTTAAGTTAGGTTTATGAGAAATTGCTTAATTTGGTAATCGATGAAATTTAACGGTTGGAATGTGTTGTAAACTGAGTAGTATAGGCTATATGAGTGTAGAATCATTTATATTTGATTGTGGAATGGTTGGATATGTTTTGGTGGGGTTTTCGACCCATGGGAACTCAGCAGTTACGCTGAAGAACTTCTGCATTTTCCCAGATTCGCACTGCGAATCCTCCAGCGAAGGGGAAATCGTGCACTCGCTGGAGGTTCGCACTACGAAGGCGTAGGCGAACATTCACCAGAGGTTCGCACTGCGAACATTACCTTGGTTTTGCTACTGACTTGGTTCGCCAGCTGTTCACACTGCGAATGGTGCAGCAAACAAGTGTTGGCTAGGCGTTCGCTGGACGCTTAGCACTGCGAATGAAGTAGCGAGCATTCGTTGGCTGCTTCGCAATGCGAACATGACAGAACATCCATCTTATTTCTTTCATAACTTTTGTATCGTTTATCCGTTGTGAGTGTTCTTGGTATCGTTGTGAAGCTAAGAACATATTCTAGCTAATGGCAGCGAGAGATATCTGTTTATTGCCCGATTAGATAAATCGGAGGGAACCGTAAATTGGTATAATTGTGGTATGTTGAATTATGCATGTTCCATTATATGATTGATGATTACATGCCTATGCTCTTATTGTTAAACATGTTTGAATATGTATGCATGTTAAAATATGAATAAGTAGAGTGAGGATCATTATCGTAAGCCATTGTCGAAAAGTGTGGAAATGACATAATGACAACGCTCGTACAGAAGAAGCCGAGGTGTGTGTCTAGTAATCATAACCAGTTATCTTACGGTGTTGTTTCATGAGACTCGAGCACCTCCTCTGAAACGTATGCACAATTACTTGGCAGGTTTGATTCCCGCGTATAGTACGAATGGAGCCTACGGGTAAAGAGACTTGTGACGGTGTACGGGCCATGTGAAGTGACGGATCACGGTGTACGGGCCGATGATCCCGAATCCATTTCGTATGCCAAGTAAATACAAGGATCCATGACTCGAATTGTTTTCTAGACGTAGAAGCGGACGGGGATAGTGGATGCCTTGGTACGGTTATTGATTAGCAATATTCTTGAGATAACAGGCTCAGGACTTCCTTTGGTACTAGTGTGAGTTCATAGGCTCACTAGTGTGAATGCATGTATGGCGTGTGTGTACTCAAAGTCACTTCCCTTCCCTTTTGACTTGAGTTAGGATGATAGAGCCTTGTAAAGCCGAGAGGACAATAAGATAGCGAACTCACTGAGATTTGATGTATCTCACCCCACTATGGTTGTTTACATCACAGGTTCTGCAGGTTCGGCGAAGGGTAAGGACAAGGTTATGTGACTTTCCTTATGGATCGTAGCTTTTGTGTGGCAAGGCTTCCATTGTGAAGATTTTTGAGATCATTATTTGATCTAGTTCTTAGTATTTGTCTTCGGAACATCTTGTAGATATACTATGCCGTAGTTATTTTGTGTTAGGCTTTTTGGGCATGTATATGTATAATGTGTTTACTAGGAATTTTTTGTATATTTCAGTACCAAACGTGGAATTCATGTATAATATATGCTTTGTGGTATGTATATTTATGGGCTTTACAGCTTTTATGTTTGATATTAAGGGTTTCACTATAAATCTTATTAATAGGTTGAGTCGTATTCTATAAACATATTAAGTTATTCTATACACAACATGTGCCTCATTCATCCATGTTGAGCATCTCTTCCTCCTCCTGAAAAGATAGCAAAAGGTTTTTTTTTATGTTGGGTTTGAATGTTCAAATTACATACCTAATGAATTGATTATTGTTTAAATTAAATTTGAAAATTTTACCTTCTTTTGCGATGATAATTTTCATATATTCTATAGTCTAAAGAAATACATATAAGTTACTACGTGCATTAATATTCATGTTTATTTGGAATCAAATTCTTTAAAATTTTAACTATCTAACGTCACCTCGCTTAACCAAAACAGCAACCATTGTATGATAATATAAACATGAATAATTGCGTTTCACTTCTTCGTATAGATTTAGGATTTCTTCAAAGCTTTTAATTTTGGCATAGCCATCCATCATGGTTCTACTATTCACCACATAAAACAAACTTTCTTATATATCATCTCTTCTAAAATTCTTAGGTTAAATCCATGTTAACTAAGGTTTAAAAATGGATTTGACCATAACTTTAATATTTGAGATGACTTCTATGTTAGTTTGGACTAATGTGGTTAAATAATTCCTTGATGGATCGTTATGTCAAAATTAAATGTTTTGAATAAATACTAAATTTATACGTTGAGCTTAAACGTAAGTGTAATACCCCGTAAAATTATTTTACTCCGGATAATATTAGTTGTGATCAACTGAGTCCTAGTGTACTCTGAGAAATTATCTGCAGAGATAATTAGGGTAACTGTTGAACTTAGAGTAAATCCAATTAATATTATCTGACTCTGAGATATTTAAGTATTTGAACTTTAGAGACTTTTTGGACAATCAGTAGTATTGCCAATTGATGATATTTTTCTATATCATTTCCTTTTCCATTCATTTTCCACTTAGAAGCAAAGAAAGGAAAAGATAGAACGAATTTGTAGAGAAAGGAAAGGAAAGAAGAGGAAAAGAGGAAAAAGTCCAAGATCAAGATGATCAAGAACATCATCAGATCTTCACCAAATCATCTTCCAATCTTCACCATCTTCATCTATTCAAGGTGGGTTCTAGATAGAAACTTAAGATTTAGAATTAGAAGTGATTTTTAGCTTAAGTTAGGTTTATGAGAAATTGCTTAATTTGGTAATCGATGAAATTTAACGGTTGGAATGTGTTGTAAACTGAGTAGTATAGGCTATATGAGTGTAGAATCATTTATATTTGATTGTGGAATGGTTGGATATGTTTTGGTGGGGTTTTCGACCCATGGGAACTCAACTGTTACGCTGAAGAACTTCTGCATTTTCCCAGATTCGCACTGCGAATCCCCCAGCGAAGGGGAAATCGTGCACTCGCTGGAGGTTCGCACTACGAAGGCGAAGGCAAACATTCTCCAGAGGTTTGCACTGCGAACATTACCTTGGTTTTGCTACTGACTTGGTTCGCCAGCTGTTCACACTGCGAATGGTGCTGCAAACAAGTGTTGGCTAGGCGTTCGCTGGACGCTTAGCACTGCGAATGAAGTAGCGAGCATTCGCTGGCTGCTTCGCAATGCGAACATGACAGAACATCCATCTTATTTCTTTCATAAGTTTTGTATCGTTTATCCGTTGTGAGTGTTCTTGGTATCGTTGTGAAGCTAAGAACATATTCTAGCTAATGGCAGCGAGAGATATCTATTTATTGCCCGATTAGATAAATTGGAGGGAACCGTAAATTGGTATAATTGTGGTATGTTGAATTATGCATGTTCCATTATATGATTGATGATTACATGCCTATGCTCTTATTGTTAAACATGTTTGAATATGTATGCATGTTAAAATATGAATAAGTAGAGTGAGGATCATTACCGTAAGCCATTGTCGAAAAGTGTGGAAATGACATAATGACAACGCTCGTACAGAAGAGGTCGAGGCGTGTGTCTAGTAATCTTAACCAGTTATCTTACGGTGTTGTTTCATGAGACTCGAGCACCTCCTCTGAAACGTATGCACAATTACTTGGCAGGTTTGATTCCCGCGTATAATACGAATGGAGCCTACGGGTAAAGAGACTTGTGACGGTGTACGGGCCATGTGAAGTGACGGATCACGGTGTACGGGCCGATGATCCCGAATCCATTTCGTATGCCAAGTAAATACAAGGATCCATGACTCGAATTGTTTTCTAGACGTAGAAGCGGACGGGGATAGTGGATGCCTTGGTACGGTTATTGATTAGCAATATTGTTGAGATAACAGGCTCAGGACTTCCTTTGGTACTAGTGTGAGTTCACAGGCTCACTAGTGTGAATGCATGTATGGCGTGTGTGTACTCAAAGTCACTTCCCTTCCCTTTTGACTTGAGTTAGGATGATAGAACCTTGTAAAGCCGAGAGGACAATAAGATAGCGAACTCACTGAGATTTGATGTATCTCACCCCACTGTGGTTGTTTACATCACAGGTTCTACAGGTTCGGCGAAGGGTAAGTACAAGGTTATGTGACTTTCCTTATGGATCGTAGCTTTTGTGTGGCAAGGCTTCCATTGTGAAGATTTTTGAGATCATTATTTGATCTAGTTCTTTGTATTTGTCTTCGGAACATCTTGTAGATATACTATGCCGTAGTTATTTTGTGTTAGGCTTTTTGGGCATGTATATGTATAATGTGTTTACTAGGAATTTTTTGTATATTTCAGTACCAAACGTGGAATTCATGTATAATATATGCTTTGTGGTATGTATATTTATGGGCTTTACAGCTTTTATGTTTGATATTAAGGGTTTCACTATAAATCTTATTAATAGGTTGAGTCGTATTCTATAAACATATTAAGTTATTCTATACACAACATGTGCCTCATTCATCCATGTTGAGCATCTCTTCCTCCTCCTGAAAAGATAGCAAAAGGTTTTTTTTTATGTTGGGTTTAAATGTTCAAATTACATACCTAATGAATTGATTATTGTTTAAATTAAATTTGAAAATTTTACCTTCTTTTGCGATGATAATTTTCATATATTCTATAGTCTAAAGAAATACATATAAGTTACTACGTGCATTAATATTCATGTTTATTTGGAATCAAATTCTTTAAAATTTTAACTATCTAACGTCACCTCGCTTAACCAAAACAGCAACCATTGTATGATAATATAAACATGAATAATTGCGTTTCACTTCTTCGTATAGATTTAGGATTTCTTCAAAGCTTTTAATTTTGGCATAGCCATCCATCATGGTTCTACTATTCACCACATAAAACAAACTTTCTTATATATCATCTCTTCTAAAATTCTTAGGTTAAATCCATGTTAACTAAGGTTTAAAAATGGATTTGACCATAACTTTAATATTTGAGATGACTTCTATGTTAGTTTGGACTAATGTGGCTAAATAATTCCTTGATGGATCGTTATGTCAAAATTAAATGTTTTGAATAAATACTAAATTTATACGTTGAGCTTAAACGTAAGTGTAATACCCCGTAAAATTATTTTACTCCGGATAATATTAGTTGTGATCAACTGAGTCCTAGTGTACTCTGAGAAATTATCTGCAGAGATAATTAGGGTAACTGTTGAACTTAGAGTAAATCCAATTAATATTATCTGACTCTGAGATATTTAAGTATTTGAACTTTAGAGACTTTTTGGACAATCAGTAGTATTGCCAATTGATGATATTTTTCTATATCATTTCCTTTTCCATTCATTTTCCACTTAGAAGCAAAGAAAGGAAAAGATAGAACGAATTTGTAGAGAAAGGAAAGGAAAGAAGAGGAAAAGAGGAAAAAGTCCAAGATCAAGATGATCAAGAACATCATCAGATCTTCACCAAATCATCTTCCAATCTTCACCATCTTCATCTATTCAAGGTGGGTTCTAGATAGAAACTTAAGATTTAGAATTAGAAGTGATTTTTAACTTAAGTTAGGTTTGTGAGAAATTGCTTAATTTGGTAATCGATGAAATTTAACGGTTGGAATGTGTTGTAAACTGAGTAGTATAGGCTATATGAGTGTAGAATCATTTATATTTGATTGTGGAATGGTTGGATATGTTTTGGTGGGGTTTTCGACCCATGGGAACTCAGCTGTTACGCTGAAGAACTTCTGCATTTTCCCAGATTCGCACTGCGAATCCCCCAGCGAAGGGGAAATCGTGCACTCGCTGGAGGTTCGCACTACGAAGGCGAAGGCAAACATTCTCCAGAGGTTTGCACTGCGAACATTACCTTGGTTTTGCTACTGACTTGGTTCGCCAGCTGTTCACACTGCGAATGGTGCTGCAAACAAGTGTTGGCTAGGCGTTCGCTGGACGCTTAGCACTGCGAATGAAGTAGCGAGCATTCGCTGGCTGCTTCGCAATGCGAACATGACAGAACATCCATCTTATTTCTTTCATAAGTTTTGTATCGTTTATCCGTTGTGAGTGTTCTTGGTATCGTTGTGAAGCTAAGAACATATTCTAGCTAATGGCAGCGAGAGATATCTATTTATTGCCCGATTAGATAAATTGGAGGGAACCGTAAATTGGTATAATTGTGGTATGTTGAATTATGCATGTTCCATTATATGATTGATGATTACATGCCTATGCTCTTATTGTTAAACATGTTTGAATATGTATGCATGTTAAAATATGAATAAGTAGAGTGAGGATCATTACCGTAAGCCATTGTCGAAAAGTGTGGAAATGACATAATGACAACGCTCGTACAGAAGAGGTCGAGGCGTGTGTCTAGTAATCTTAACCAGTTATCTTACGGTGTTGTTTCATGAGACTCGAGCACCTCCTCTGAAACGTATGCACAATTACTTGGCAGGTTTGATTCCCGCGTATAATACGAATGGAGCCTACGGGTAAAGAGACTTGTGACGGTGTACGGGCCATGTGAAGTGACGGATCACGGTGTACGGGCCGATGATCCCGAATCCATTTCGTATGCCAAGTAAATACAAGGATCCATGACTCGAATTGTTTTCTAGACGTAGAAGCGGACGGGGATAGTGGATGCCTTGGTACGGTTATTGATTAGCAATATTGTTGAGATAACAGGCTCAGGACTTCCTTTGGTACTAGTGTGAGTTCACAGGCTCACTAGTGTGAATGCATGTATGGCGTGTGTGTACTCAAAGTCACTTCCCTTCCCTTTTGACTTGAGTTAGGATGATAGAACCTTGTAAAGCCGAGAGGACAATAAGATAGCGAACTCACTGAGATTTGATGTATCTCACCCCACTGTGGTTGTTTACATCACAGGTTCTACAGGTTCGGCGAAGGGTAAGTACAAGGTTATGTGACTTTCCTTATGGATCGTAGCTTTTGTGTGGCAAGGCTTCCATTGTGAAGATTTTTGAGATCATTATTTGATCTAGTTCTTAGTATTTGTCTTCGGAACATCTTGTAGATATACTATGCCGTAGTTATTTTGTGTTAGGCTTTTTGGGCATGTATATGTATAATGTGTTTAGTAGGAATTTTTTGTATATTTCAGTACCAAACGTGGAATTCATGTATAATATATGCTTTGTGGTATGTATATTTATGGGCTTTACAGCTTTTATGTTTGATATTAAGGGTTTCACTATAAATCTTATTAATAGGTTGAGTCGTATTCTATAAACATATTAAGTTATTCTATACACAACATGTGCCTCATTCATCCATGTTGAGCATCTCTTCCTCCTCCTGAAAAGATAGCAAAAGGTTTTTTTTTATGTTGGGTTTAAATGTTCAAATTACATACCTAATGAATTGATTATTGTTTAAATTAAATTTGAAAATTTTACCTTCTTTTGCGATGATAGTTTTCATATATTCTATAGTCTAAAGAAATACATATAAGTTACTACGTGCATTAATATTCATGTTTATTTGGAATCAAATTCTTGAAAATTTTAACTATCTAACGTCACCTCGCTTAACCAAAACTGCAACCATTGTATGATAATATAAACATGAATAATTGCGTTTCACTTCTTCGTATAGATTTAGGATTTCTTCAAAGCTTTTAATTTTGGCATAGCCATCCATCATGGTTCTACTATTCACCACATAAAACAAACTTTCTTATATATCATCTCTTCTAAAATTCTTAGGTTAAATCCATGTTAACTAAGGTTTATAAATGGATTTGGCCATAACTTTAATATTTGAGATGACTTCTATGTTAGTTTGGACTAATGTGGCTAAATAATTCCTTGATGGATCGTTATGTCAAAATTAAATGTTTTGAATAAATACTAAATTTATACGTTGAGCTTAAACATAAGTGTAATACCCCGTAAAATTATTTTACTCCGGATAATATTAGTTGTGATCAACTGAGTCCTAGTGTACTCTGAGAAATTATCTGCAGAGATAATTAGGGTAACTGTTGAACTTAGAGTAAATCCAATTAATATTATCTGACTCTGAGATATTTAAGTATTTGAACTTTATAGACTTTTTGGACAATCAGTAGTGTTGCTAATTGATGATATTTTTCTATATCATTTCCTTTTCCATTCATTTTCCACTTAGAAGCAAAGAAAGGAAAAGATAGAAAGAATTTGGAGAGAAAGGAAACGAAAGAAGAGGAAAAGAGGAAAAAGTCCAAGATCAAGATGATCAAGAACATCATCAGATCTTCACCAAATCATCTTCCAATCTTCACCATCTTCATCTATTCAAGGTGGGTTCTAGATAGAAACTTAAGATTTAGAATTAGAAGTGATTTTTAGCTTAAGTTAGGTTTATGAGAAATTGCTTAATTTGGTAATCGATGAAATTTAACGGTTGGAATGTGTTGTAAACTGAGTAGTATAGGCTATATGAGTGTAGAATCATTTATATTTGATTGTGGAATGGTTGGATATGTTTTGGTGGGGTTTTCGACCCATGGGAACTCAGCTGTTACGCTGAAGAACTTCTGCATTTTCCTAGATTCGCACTGCGAATCCCCCAGCGAAGGGGAAATCGTGCACTCGCTGGAGGTTCGCACTACGAAGGCGAAGGCGAACATTCGCCAGAGGTTCGCACTGCGAACATTACCTTGGTTTTGCTACTGACTTGGTTCGCCAGCTGTTCACACTGCGAATGGTGCAGCAAACAAGTGTTGGCTAGGCGTTCGCTGGACGCTTAGCACTGCGAATGAAGTAGCGAGCATTCGCTGGCTGCTTCGCAATGCGAACATGATAGAACATCCATCTTATTTCTTTCATAAGTTTTGTACCGTTTATCCGTTGTGAGTGTTCTTGGTATCGTTGTGAAGCTAAGAACATATTCTAGCTAATGGCAGCGAGAGATATCTATTTATTGCCCGATTAGATAAATTGGAGGGAACCGTAAATTGGTATAATTGTGGTATGTTGAATTATGCATGTTCCATTATATGATTGATGATTACATGCCTATGCTCTTATTGTTAAACATGTTTGAATATGTATGCATGTTAAAATATGAATAAGTAGAGTGAGGATCATTAGCGTAAGCCATTGTCGAAAAGTGTGGAAATGACATAATGACAACGCTCGTACAGAAGAGGCCGAGGCGTGTGTCTTGTAATTATAACCAGTTATCTTACGGTGTTGTTTCATGAGACTCGAGCACCTCCTCTGAAACGTATGCACAATTACTTGGCAGGTTTGATTCCCGCGTATAGTACGAATGGAGCCTACGGGTAAAGAGACTTGTGACAGTGTACGGGCCATGTGAAGTGACGGATCACGGTGTACGGGCCGATGATCCCGAATCCATTTCGTATGCCAAGTAAATACAAGGATCCATGACTCGAATTATTTTCTAAACGTAGAAGCGGACGGGGATAGTGGATGCCTTGGTACGGTTATTGATTAGCAATATTGTTGAGATAACAGGTTCAGGACTTCCTTTGGTACTAGTGTGAGTTCACAGGCTCACTAGTGTGAATGCATGTATGGCGTGTGTGTACTCAAAGTCACTTCCCTTCCCTTTTGACTTGAGTTAGGATGATAGAACCTTGTAAAGCCGAGAGGACAATAAGATAGCGAACTCACTGAGATTTGATGTATCTCACCCCACTGTGGTTGTTTACATCACAGGTTCTACAGGTTCGGCGAAGGGTAAGTACAAGGTTATGTGACTTTCCTTATGGATCGTAGCTTTTGTGTGGCAAGGCTTCCATTGTGAAGATTTTTGAGATCATTATTTGATCTAGTTCTTAGTATTTGTCTTCGGAACATCTTGTAGATATACTATGCCGTAGTTATTTTGTGTTAGGCTTTTTGGGCATGTATATGTATAATGTGTTTACTAGGAACTTTTTGTATATTTCAGTACCAAACGTGGAATTCATGTATAATATATGCTTTGTGGTATGTATATTTATGGGCTTTACAGCTTTTATGTTTGATATTAAGGGTTTCACTATAAATCTTATTAATAGGTTGAGTCGTATTCTATAAACATATTAAGTTATTCTATACACAACATGTGCCTCATTCATCCATGTTGAGCATCTCTTCCTCCTCCTGAAAAGATAGCAAAAGGTTTTTTTTTATGTTGGGTTTAAATGTTCAAATTACATACCTAATGAATTGATTATTGTTTAAATTAAATTTGAAAATTTTACCTTCTTTTGCGATGATAGTTTTCATATATTCTATAGTCTAAAGAAATACATATAAGTTACTACGTGCATTAATATTCATGTTTATTTGGAATCAAATTCTTGAAAATTTTAGCTATCTAACGTCACCTTGCTTAACCAAAACTGCAACCATTGTATGATAATATAAACATGAATAATTGCGTTTCACTTCTTCGTATAGATTTAGGATTTCTTCAAAGCTTTTAATTTTGGCATAGCCATCCATCATGGTTCTACTATTCACCACATAAAACAAACTTTCTTATATATCATCTCTTCTAAAATTCTTAGGTTAAATCCATGTTAACTAAGGTTTATAAATGGATTTGGCCATAACTTTAATATTTGAGATGACTTCTATGTTAGTTTGGACTAATGTGGCTAAATAATTCCTTGATGGATCGTTATGTCAAAATTAAATGTTTTGAATAAATACTAAATTTATACGTTGAGCTTAAACGTAAGTGTAATACCCCGTAAAATTATTTTACTCCGGATAATATTAGTTGTGATCAACTGAGTCCTAGTGTACTCTGAGAAATTATCTGCAGAGATAATTAGGGTAACTGTTGAACTTAGAGTAAATCCAATTAATATTATCTGACTCTGAGATATTTAAGTATTTGAACTTTAGAGACTTTTTGGACAATCAGTAGTGTTGCTAATTGATGATATTTTTCTATATCATTTCCTTTTCCATTAATTTTCCACTTAGAAGCAAAGAAAGGAAAAGATAGAAAGAATTTGGAGAGAAAGGAAACGAAAGAAGAGGAAAAGAGGAAAAAGTCCAAGATCAAGATGATCAAGAACATCATCAGATCTTCACCAAATCATCTTCCAATCTTCACCATCTTCATCTATTCAAGGTGGGTTCTAGATAGAAACTTAAGATTTAGAATTAGAAGTGATTTTTAGCTTAAGTTAGGTTTATGAGAAATTGCTTAATTTGGTAATCGATGAAATTTAACGGTTGGAATGTGTTGTAAACTGAGTAGTATAGGCTATATGAGTGTAGAATCATTTATATTTGATTGTGGAATGGTTGGATATGTTTTGGTGGGGTTTTCGACCCATGGGAACTCAGCTGTTACGCTGAAGAACTTCTGCATTTTCCCAGATTCGCACTGCGAATCCCCCAGCGAAGGGGAAATCGTGCACTCGCTGGAGGTTCGCACTACGAAGGCGAAGGCGAACATTCGCCAGAGGTTCGCACTGCGAACATTACCTTGGTTTTGCTACTGACTTGGTTCGCCAGCTGTTCACACTGCGAATGGTGCAGCAAACAAGTGTTGGCTAGGCGTTCGCTAGACGCTTAGCACTGCGAATGAAGTAGCGAGCATTCGCTGGCTGCTTCGCAATGCGAACATGACAGAACATCCTTCTTATTTCTTTCATAAGTTTTGTATCGTTTATCCGTTGTGAGTGTTCTTGGTATCGTTGTGAAGCTAAGAACATATTCTAGCTAATGGCAGCGAGAGATATCTATTTATTGCCCGATTAGATAAATTGGAGGGAACCGTAAATTGGTATAATTGTGGTATGTTGAATTATGCATGTTCCATTATATGATTGATGATTACATGCCTATGCTCTTATTGTTAAACATGTTTGAATATGTATGCATGTTAAAATATGAATAAGTAGAGTGAGGATCATTACCGTAAGCCATTGTCGAAAAGTGTGGAAATGACATAATGACAACGCTCGTACAGAAGAGGCCGAGGCGTGTGTCTAGTAATCATAACCAGTTATCTTACGGTGTTGTTTCATGAGACTCGAGCACCTCCTCTGAAACGTATGCACAATTACTTGGCAGGTTTGATTCCCGCGTATAGTACGAATGGAGCCTACGGGTAAAGAGACTTGTGACGGTGTACGGGCCATGTGAAGTGACGGATCACGGTGTACGGGCCGATGATCCCGAATCCATTTCGTATGCCAAGTAAATACAAGGATCCATGACTCGAATTGTTTTCTAGACGTAGAAGCGGACGGGGATAGTGGATGCCTTGGTACAGTTATTAATTAGCAATATTGTTGAGATAACAGGCTCAGGACTTCCTTTGGTACTAGTGTGAGTTCACAGGCTCACTAGTGTGAATGCATGTATGGCGTGTGTGTACTCAAAGTCACTTCCCTTCCCTTTTGACTTGAGTTAGGATGATAGAACCTTGTAAAGCCGAGAGGACAATAAGATAGCGAACTCACTGAGATTTGATGTATCTCACCCCACTGTGGTTGTTTACATCACAGGTTCTACAGGTTCGGCGAAGGGTAAGTACAAGGTTATGTGACTTTCCTTATGGATCGTAGCTTTTGTGTGGCAAGGCTTCCATTGTGAAGATTTTTGAGATCATTATTTGATCTAGTTCTTAGTATTTGTCTTCGGAACATCTTGTAGATATGCTATGCCGTAGTTATTTTGTGTTAGGCTTTTTGGGCATGTATATGTATAATGTGTTTACTAGGAATTTTTTGTATATTTCAGTACCAAACGTGGAATTCATGTATAATATATGCTTTGTGGTATATATATTTATGGGCTTTACAGCTTTTATGTTTGATATTAAGGGTTTCACTATAAATCTTATTAATAGGTTGAGTCGTATTCTATAAACATATTAAGTTATTCTATACACAACATGTGCCTCATTCATCCATGTTGAGCATCTCTTCCTCCTCCTGAAAAGATAGCAAAAGGTTTTTTTTTTTATGTTGGGTTTAAATGTTCAAATTACATACCTAATGAATTGATTATTGTTTAAATTAAATTTGAAAATTTTACCTTCTTTTGCGATGATAGTTTTCATATATTCTATAGTCTAAAGAAATACATATAAGTTACTACGTGCATTAATATTCATGTTTATTTGGAATCAAATTCTTTAAAATTTTAACTATCTAACGTCACCTCGCTTAACCAAAACTGCAACCATTGTATGATAATATAAACATGAATAATTGCGTTTCACTTCCTCGTATAGATTTAGGATTTCTTCAAAGCTTTTAATGTTGGCATAGCCATCCATCATGGTTCTACTATTCACCACATAAAACAAACTTTCTTATATATCATCTCTTCTAAAATTCTTAGGTTAAATCCATGTTAACTAAGGTTTATAAATGGATTTGGCCAAAACTTTAATATTTGAGATGACTTCTATGTTAGTTTGGACTAATGTGGCTAAATAATTCCTTAACGGATCGTTATGTCAAAATTAAATGTTTTGAATAAATACTAAATTTATACGTTGAGCTTAAACGTAAGTGTAATACCCCGTAAAATTATTTTACTCCGGATAATATTAGTTGTGATCAACTGAGTCCTAGTGTACTCTGAGAAATTATCTGCAGAGATAATTAGGGTAACTGTTGAACTTAGAGTAAATCCAATTAATATTATCTGACTCTGAGATATTTAAGTATTTGAACTTTAGAGACTTTTTGGACAATCAGTAGTGTTGCTAATTGATGATATTTTTCTATATCATTTCCTTTTCCATTCATTTTCCACTTAGAAGCAAAGAAAGGAAAAGATAGAAAGAATTTGGAGAGAAAGGAAAGGAAAGAAGAGGAAAAGAGGAAAAAGTCCAAGATCAAGATGATCAAGAACATCATCAGATCTTCACCAAATCATCTTCCAATCTTCACCATCTTCATCTATTCAAGGTGGGTTCTAGATAGAAACTTAAGATTTAGAATTAGAAGTGATTTTTAGCTTAAGTTAGGTTTATGAGAAATTGCTTAATTTGGTAATCGATGAAATTTAACGGCTGGAATGTGTTGTAAACTGAGTAGTATAGGCTATATGAGTGTAGAATCATTTATATTTGATTGTGGAATGGTTGGATATGTTTTGGTGGGGTTTTCGACCCATGGGAACTCAGCTGTTACGCTGAAGAACTTCTGCATTTTCCCAGATTCGCACTGCGAATCCCCCAGCGAAGGGGAAATCGTGCACTCGCTGGAGGTTCGCACTACGAAGGCGAAGGCGAACATTCGCCAGAGGTTCGCACTGCGAACATTACCTTGGTTTTGCTACTGACTTGGTTCGCCAGCTGTTCACACTGCGAATGGTGCAGCAAACAAGTGTTGTCTAGCCGTTCGCTAGACGCTTAGCACTGCGAATGAAGTAGCGAGCATTCGCTGGCTGCTTCGCAATGCGAACATGACAGAACATCCATCTTATTTCTTTCATAAGTTTTGAATCGTTTATCCGTTGTGAGTGTTCTTGGTATCGTTGTGAAGCTAAGAACATATTCTAGCTAATGGCAGCGAGAGATATCTATTTATTACCCGATTAGATAAATTGGAGGGAACCGTAAATTGGTATAATTGTGGTATGTTGAATTATGCATGTTCCATTATATGATTGATGATTACATGCCTATGCTCTTATTGTTAAACATGTTTGAATATGTATGCATGTTAAAATATGAATAAGTAGAGTGAGGATCATTACCGTAAGCCATTGTCGAAAAGTGTGGAAATGACATAATGACAACGCTCGTACAGAAGAGGGCGAGGCGTGTGTCTAGTAATCATAACCAGTTATCTTACGGTGTTGTTTCATGAGACTCGAGCACCTCCTCTGAAACGTATGCACAATTACTTGGCAGGTTTGATTCCCGCGTATAATACGAATGGAATCTACGGGTAAAGAGACTTGTGACGGTGTACGGGCCATGTGAAGTGACGGATCACGGTGTACGGGCCGATGATCCCGAATCCATTTCGTATGCCAAGTAAATACAAGGATCCATGACTCGAATTGTTTTCTAGACGTAGAAGCGGACGGGGATAGTGGATGCCTTGGTACGGTTATTGATTAGCAATATTCTTGAGATAACAGGCTCAGGACTTCCTTTGGTACTAGTGTGAGTTCACAGGCTCACTAGTGTGAATGCATGTATGGCGTGTGTGTACTCAAAGTCACTTCCCTTCCCTTTTGACTTGAGTTAGGATGATAGAACCTTGTAAAGCCGAGAGGACAATAAGATAGTGAACTCACTGAGATTTGATGTATCTCACCCCACTGTGGTTGTTTACATCACAGGTTCTGCAGGTTCGGCGAAGGGTAAGGACAAGGTTATGTGACTTTCCTTATGGATCGTAGCTTTTGTGTGGCTAGGCTTCCATTGTGAAGATTTTTGAGATCATTATTTGATCTAGTTCTTAGTATTTGTCTTCGGAACATCTTGTAGATATACTATGTCGTAGTTATTTTGTGTTAGGCTTTTTGGGCATGTATATGTATAATTTGTTTACTAGGAACTTTTTGTATATTTCAGTACCAAACGTGGAATTCATGTATAATATATGCTTTGTGGTATGTATATTTATGGGCTTTACGGCTTTTATGTTTGATATTAAGGGTTTCACTATAAATCTTATTAATTGGTTGAGTCGTATTCTATAAACATATTAAGTTATTCTATACACAACATGTGCCTCATTCATCCATGTTGAGCATCTCTTCCTCCTCCTGAAAAGATAGCAAAAGGTTTTTTTTTATGTTGGGTTTAAATGTTCAAATTACATACCTAATGAATTGATTATTGTTTAAATTAAATTTGAAAATTTTACCTTCTTTTGCGATGATAGTTTTCATATATTCTATAGTCTAAAGAAATACATATAAGTTACTACGTGCATTAATATTCATGTTTATTTGGAATCAAATTCTTTAAAATTTTAACTATCTAACGTCACCTCGCTTAACCAAAACTGCAACCATTGTATGATAATATAAACATGAATAATTGCGTTTCACTTCTTCGTATAGATTTAGGATTTCTTCAAAGCTTTTAATTTTGGCATAGCCATCCATCATGGTTCTACTATTCACCACATAAAACAAACTTTCTTATATATCATCTCTTCTAAAATTCTTAGGTTAAATACATGTTAACTAAGGTTTATAAATGGATTTGGCCATAACTTTAATATTTGAGAAGACTTCTATGTTAGTTTGGACTAATGTGGCTAAATAATTCCTTGACGGATCGTTATGTCAAAATTAAATGTTTTGAATAAATACTAAATTTATACGTTGAGCTTAAACGTAAGTGTAATACCCCGTAAAATTATTTTACTCCGGATAATATTAGTTGTGATCAACTGAGTCCTAGTGTACTCTGAGAAATTATCTGCAGAGATAATTAGGGTAACTGTTGAACTTAGAGTAAATCCAATTAATATTATCTGACTCTGAGATATTTAAGTATTTGAACTTTAGAGACTTTTTGGACAATCAGTAGTGTTGCTAATTGATGATATTTTTCTATATCATTTCCTTTTCCATTCATTTTCCACTTAGAAGCAAAGAAAGGAAAAGATAGAAAGAATTTGGAGAGAAAGGAAAGGAAAGAAGAGGAAAAGAGGAAAAAGTCCAAGATCAAGATGATCAAGAACATCATCAGATCTTCACCAAATCATTTTCCAATCTTCACCATCTTCATCTATTCAAGGTGGGTTCTAGATAGAAACTTAAGATTTAGAATTAGAAGTGATTTTTAGCTTAAGTTAGGTTTATGAGAAATTGCTTAATTTGGTAATCGATGAAATTTAACGGTTGGAATGTGTTGTAAACTGAGTAGTATAGGCTATATGAGTGTAGAATCATTTATATTTGATTGTGGAATGGCTGGATATGTTTTGGTGGGGTTTTCGACCCATGGGAACTCAGCTGTTACGCAGAAGAACTTCTGCATTTTCCCAGATTCGCACTGCGAATCCCCCAGCGAAGGGGAAATCGTGCACTCGCTAGAGGTTCATACGACGAAGGCGAAGGCGAACATTCTCCAGAGGTTCACACTGCAAACATTACCTTGGTTTTGCTACTGACTTGGTTCGCCAGCTGTTCACACTGCGAATGGTGCAGCAAACAAGTGTTGGCTAGGCGTTCACTGGACGCTTAGCACTGCGAATGAAGTAGCGAGCATTCGCTGGCTGCTTCGCAATGCGAACATGACAGAACATCCATCTTATTTCTTTCATAAGTTTTGTATCGTTTATCCGTTGTGAGTGTTCTTGGTATCGTTGTGAAGCTAAAAACATATTCTAGCTAATGGCAGCGAGAGATATCTATTTATTGTGCGATTAGATAAATTGGAGGGAACCGTAAATTGGTATAATTGTGGTATGTTGAATTATGCATGTTCCATTATATGATTGATGATTACATGCCTATGCTCTTATTGTTAAACATGTTTGAATATGTATGCATGTTAAAATATGAATAAGTAGAGTGAGGATCATTACCGTAAGCCATTGTCGAAAAGTGTGGAAATGACATAATGACAACGCTCGTACAGAAGAGGCCGAGGCGTGTGTCTAGTAATCATAACCAGTTATCTTACGGTGTTGTTTCATGAGACTCGAGCACCTCCTCTGAAACGTATGCACAATTACTTGGCATGTTTGATTCCCGCGTATAGTACGATTGGAGCCTACGGGTAAAGAGACTTGTGACGGTGTACGGGCCATGTGAAGTGACGGATCACGGTGTACGGGCCGATGATCCCGAATCCATTTCATAAGCCAAGTAAATACAAGGATCCATGACTCGAATTGTTTTCTAGACGTAGAAGCGGACGGGGATAGTGGATGCCTTGGTACGGTTATTGATTAGCAATATTCTTGAGATAACAGGCTCAGGACTTCCTTTGGTACTAGTGTGAGTTCACAGGCTCACTAGTGTGAATGCATGTATGGCGTGTGTGTACTCAAAGTCACTTCCCTTCCCTTTTGACTTGAGTTAGGATGATAGAACCTTGTAAAGCCAAGAGGACAATAAGATAGCGAACTCACTGAGATTTAATGTATCTCACCCCACTATGGTTGTTTACATCACAGGTTCTGCAGGTTCGGCGAAGGGTAAGGACAAGGTTATGTGACTTTCCTTATGGATCGTAGCTTTTCTGTGGCAAGGCTTCCATTGTGAAGATTTTTGAGATCATAATTTGATCTAGTTCTTAGTATTTGTCTTCGGAACATCTTGTAGATATACTATGTCGTAGTTATTTTGTGTTAGGCTTTTTGGGCATGTATATGTATAATTTGTTTACTAGGAACTTTTTGTATATTTCAGTACCAAACGTGGAATTCATGTATAATATATGCTTTGTGGTATGTATATTTATGGGCTTTACGGCTTTTATGTTTGATATTAAGGGTTTCACTATAAATCTTATTAATTGGTTGAGTCGTATTCTATAAACATATTAAGTTATTCTATACACAACATGTGCCTCATTCATCCATGTTGAGCATCTCTTCCTCCTCCTGAAAAGATAGCAAAAGGTTTTTTTTTTTATGTTGGGTTTAAATGTTCAAATTACATACCTAATGAATTGATTATTGTTTAAATTAAATTTGAAAATTTTACCTTCTTTTGCGATGATAGTTTTCATATATTCTATAGTCTAAAGAAATACATATAAGTTACTACGTGCATTAATATTCATGTTTATTTGGAATCAAATTCTTTAAAATTTTAACTATCTAACGTCACCTCGCTTAACCAAAACTGCAACCATTGTATGATAATATAAACATGAATAATAGCGTTTCACTTCTTCGTATAGATTTAGGATTTCTTCAAAGCTTTTAATTTTGGCATAGCCATCCATCATGGTTCTACTATTCACCACATAAAACAAACTTTCTTATATATCATCTCTTCTAAAATTCTTAGGTTAAATCCATGTTAACTAAGGTTTATAAATGGATTTGGCCATAACTTTAATATTTGAGAAGACTTCTATGTTAGTTTGGAATAATGTGGCTAAATAATTCCTTGACGGATCGTTATGTCAAAATTAAATGTTTTGAATAAATACTAAATTTATACGTTGAGCTTAAACGTAAGTGTAATACCCCGTAAAATTATTTTACTCCGGATAATATTAGTTGTGATCAACTGAGTCCTAGTGTACTCTGAGAAATTATCTGCAGAGATAATTAGGGTAACTGTTGAACTTAGAGTAAATCCAATTAATATTATCTGACTCTGAGATATTTAAGTATTTGAACTTTAGAGACTTTTTGGAGAATCAGTAGTGTTGCTAATTGATGATATTTTTCTATATCATTTCCTTTTCCATTCATTTTCCACTTAGAAGCAAAGAAAGGAAAAGATAGAAAGAATTTGGAGAGAAAGGAAAGGAAAGAAGAGGAAAAGAGGAAAAAGTCCAAGATCAAGATGATCAAGAACATCATCAGATCTTCACCAAATCATTTTCCAATCTTCACCATCTTCATCTATTCAAGGTGGGTTCTAGATAGAAACTTAAGATTTTGAATTAGAAGTGATTTTTAGCTTAAGTTAGGTTTATGAGAAATTGCTTAATTTGGTAATCGATGAAATTTAACGGTTGGAATGTGTTGTAAACTGAGTAGTATAGGCTATATGAGTGTAGAATCATTTATATTTGATTGTGGAATGGTTGGATATGTTTTGGTGGGGTTTTCGACCCATGGGAACTCAGCTGTTACGCTGAAGAACTTCTGCATTTTCCCAGATTCGCACTGCGAATCCCCCAGCGAAGGGGAAATCGTGCACTCGCTGGAGGTTCGTACGACGAAGGCGAAGGCGAACATTCTCCAGAGGTTCACACTGCAAACATTACCTTGGTTTTGCTACTGACTTGGTTCGCCAGCTGTTCACACTGCGAATGGTGCAGCAAACAAGTGTTGGCTAGGCGTTCACTGGACGCTTAGCACTGCGGATGAAGTAGCGAGCATTCGCTGGCTGCTTCGCAATGCGAACATGACAGAACATCCATCTTATTTCTTTCATAAGTTTTGTATCGTTTATCCGTTGTGAGTGTTCTTGGTATCGTTGTGAAGCTAAGAACATATTCTAGCTAATGGCAGTGAGAGATATCTATTTATTGTGCGATTAGATAAATTGGAGGGAACCGTAAATTGGTATAATTGTGGTATGTTGAGTTATGCATGTTCCATTATATGATTGATGATTACATGCCTATGCTCTTATTGTTAAACATGTTTGAATATGTATGCATGTTAAAATATGAATAAGTAGAGTGAGGATCATTACCGTAAGCCATTGTCGAAAAGTGTGGAAATGACATAATGACAACGCTCGTACAGAAGAGGCCGAGGCGTGTGTCTAGTAATCATATCCAGTTATCTTACGGTGTTGTTTCATGAGACTCGAGCACCTCCTCTGAAACGTATGCACAATTACTTGGCAGGTTTGATTCCCGCGTATAGTATGAATGGAGCCTACGGGTAAAGAGACTTGTGACGGTGTACGGGCCATGTGAAGTGACGGATCACGGTGTACGGGCCGATGATCCCGAATCCATTTCATAAGCCAAGTAAATACAAGGATCCATGACTCGAATTGTTTTCTAGACGTAGAAGCGGACGGGGATAGTGGATGCCTTGGTACGGTTATTGATTAGCAATATTCTTGAGATAACAGGCTCAGGACTTCCTTTGGTACTAGTGTGAGTTCACAGGCTCACTAGTGTGAATGCATGTATGGCGTGTGTGTACTCAAAGTCACTTCCCTTCCCTTTTGACTTGAGTTAGGATGATAGAACCTTGTAAAGCCGAGAGGACAATAAGATAGCGAACTCACTGAGATTTGATGTATCTCACCCCACTATGGTTGTTTACATCACAGGTTCTGCAGGTTCGGCGAAGGGTAAGGACAAGGTTATGTGACTTTCCTTATGGATCGTAGCTTTTGTGTGGCAAGGCTTCCATTGTGAAGATTTTTGAGATCATTATTTGATCTAGTTCTTAGTATTTGTCTTCAGAACATCTTGTAGATATACTATGCCGTAGTTATTTTGTGTTAGGCTTTTTGGGCATGTATATGTATAATGTGTTTACTAGGAACTTTTTGTATATTTCAGTACCAAACTTGGAATTCATGTATAATATATGCTTTGTGGTATGTATATTTATGGGCTTTACGGCTTTTATGTTTGATATTAAGGGTTTCACTATAAATCTTATTAATAGGTTGAGTCATATTCTATAAACATATTAAGTTATTCTATACACAACATGTGCCTCATTCATCCATGTTGAGCATCTCTTCCTCCTCCTGAAAAGATAGCAAAAGGTTTTTTTTTATGTTGGGTTTAAATGTTCAAATTACATACCTAATGAATTGATTATTGTTTAAATTAAATTTGAAAATTTTACCTTCTTTTGAGATGATAGTTTTCATATATTCTATAGTCTAAAGAAATACATATAAGTTACTACGTGCATTAATATTCATGTTTATTTGGAATCAAATTCTTTAAAATTTTAACTATCTAACGTCACCTCGCTTAACCAAAACTGCAACCATTGTATGATAATATAAACATGAATAATTGCGTTTCACTTCTTCGTATAGATTTAGGATTTCTTCAAAGCTTTTAATTTTGGCATAGCCATCCATCATGGTTCTACTATTCACCACATAAAACAAACTTTCTTATATATCATCTCTTCTAAAATTCTTAGGTTAAATCCATGTTAACTAAGGTTTATAAATGGATTTGGCCATAACTTTAATATTTGAGAAGACTTCTATGTTAGTTTGGACTAATGTGGCTAAATAATTCCTTGACGGATCGTTATGTCAAAATTAAATGTTTTGAATAAATACTAAATTTATACGTTGAGCTTAAACGTAAGTGTAATACCCCGTAAAATTATTTTAATCCGGATAATATTAGTTGCGATCAACTGAGTCCTAGTGTACTCTGAGAAATTATCTGCAGAGATAATTAGGGTAACTGTTGAACTTAGAGTAAATCCAATTAATATTATCTGACTCTGAGATATTTAAGTATTTGAACTTTAGAGACTTTTTGGAGAATCAGTAGTGTTGCTAATTGATGATATTTTTCTATATCATTTCCTTTTCCATTCATTTTCCACTTAGAAGCAATGAAAGGAAAAGATAGAAAGAATTTGGAGAGAAAGGAAAGGAAAGAAGAGGAAAAGAGGAAAAAGTCCAAGATCAAGATGATCAAGAACATCATCAGATCTTCACCAAATCATTTTCCAATCTTCACCATCTTCATCTATTCAAGGTGGGTTCTAGATAGAAACTTAAGATTTTGAATTAGAAGTGATTTTTAGCTTAAGTTAGGTTTATGAGAAATTGCTTAATTTGGTAATCGATGAAATTTAACGGTTGGAATGTGTTGTAAACTGAGTAGTATAGGCTATATGAGTGTAGAATCATTTATATTTGATTGTGGAATGGTTGGATATGTTTTGGTGGGGTTTTCGACCCATGGGAACTCAGCTGTTACGCTGAAGAACTTCTGCATTTTCCCAGATTCGCACTGCGAATCCCCCAGCGAAGGGGAAATCGTGCACTCGCTGGAGGTTCGTACGACGAAGGCGAAGGCGAACATTCTCCAGAGGTTCACACTGCAAACATTACCTTGGTTTTGCTACTGACTTGGTTCGCCAGCTGTTCACACTGCGAATGGTGCAGCAAACAAGTGTTGGCTAGGCGTTCACTGGACGCTTAGCACTGCGGATGAAGTAGCGAGCATTCGCTGGCTGCTTCGCAATGCGAACATGACAGAACATCCATCTTATTTCTTTCATAAGTTTTGTATCGTTTATCCGTTGTGAGTGTTCTTGGTATCGTTGTGAAGCTAAGAACATATTCTAGCTAATGGCAGTGAGAGATATCTATTTATTGTGCGATTAGATAAATTGGAGGGAACCGTAAATTGGTATAATTGTGGTATGTTGAGTTATGCATGTTCCATTATATGATTGATGATTACATGCCTATGCTCTTATTGTTAAACATGTTTGAATATGTATGCATGTTAAAATATGAATAAGTAGAGTGAGGATCATTACCGTAAGCCATTGTCGAAAAGTGTGGAAATGACATAATGACAACGCTCGTACAGAAGAGGCCGAGGCGTGTGTCTAGTAATCATATCCAGTTATCTTACGGTGTTGTTTCATGAGACTCGAGCACCTCCTCTGAAACGTATGCACAATTACTTGGCAGGTTTGATTCCCGCGTATAGTATGAATGGAGCCTACGGGTAAAGAGACTTGTGACGGTGTACGGGCCATGTGAAGTGACGGATCACGGTGTACGGGCCGATGATCCCGAATCCATTTCATAAGCCAAGTAAATACAAGGATCCATGACTCGAATTGTTTTCTAGACGTAGAAGCGGACGGGGATAGTGGATGCCTTGGTACGGTTATTGATTAGCAATATTCTTGAGATAACAGGCTCAGGACTTCCTTTGGTACTAGTGTGAGTTCACAGGCTCACTAGTGTGAATGCATGTATGGCGTGTGTGTACTCAAAGTCACTTCCCTTCCCTTTTGACTTGAGTTAGGATGATAGAACCTTGTAAAGCCGAGAGGACAATAAGATAGCGAACTCACTGAGATTTGATGTATCTCACCCCACTATGGTTGTTTACATCACAGGTTCTGCAGGTTCGGCGAAGGGTAAGGACAAGGTTATGTGACTTTCCTTATGGATCGTAGCTTTTGTGTGGCAAGGCTTCCATTGTGAAGATTTTTGAGATCATTATTTGATCTAGTTCTTAGTATTTGTCTTCAGAACATCTTGTAGATATACTATGCCGTAGTTATTTTGTGTTAGGCTTTTTGGGCATGTATATGTATAATGTGTTTACTAGGAACTTTTTGTATATTTCAGTACCAAACTTGGAATTCATGTATAATATATGCTTTGTGGTATGTATATTTATGGGCTTTACGGCTTTTATGTTTGATATTAAGGGTTTCACTATAAATCTTATTAATAGGTTGAGTCATATTCTATAAACATATTAAGTTATTCTATACACAACATGTGCCTCATTCATCCATGTTGAGCATCTCTTCCTCCTCCTGAAAAGATAGCAAAAGGTTTTTTTTTATGTTGGGTTTAAATGTTCAAATTACATACCTAATGAATTGATTATTGTTTAAATTAAATTTGAAAATTTTACCTTCTTTTGAGATGATAGTTTTCATATATTCTATAGTCTAAAGAAATACATATAAGTTACTACGTGCATTAATATTCATGTTTATTTGGAATCAAATTCTTTAAAATTTTAACTATCTAACGTCACCTCGCTTAACCAAAACTGCAACCATTGTATGATAATATAAACATGAATAATTGCGTTTCACTTCTTCGTATAGATTTAGGATTTCTTCAAAGCTTTTAATTTTGGCATAGCCATCCATCATGGTTCTACTATTCACCACATAAAACAAACTTTCTTATATATCATCTCTTCTAAAATTCTTAGGTTAAATCCATGTTAACTAAGGTTTATAAATGGATTTGGCCATAACTTTAATATTTGAGAAGACTTCTATGTTAGTTTGGACTAATGTGGCTAAATAATTCCTTGACGGATCGTTATGTCAAAATTAAATGTTTTGAATAAATACTAAATTTATACGTTGAGCTTAAACGTAAGTGTAATACCCCGTAAAATTATTTTAATCCGGATAATATTAGTTGCGATCAACTGAGTCCTAGTGTACTCTGAGAAATTATCTGCAGAGATAATTAGGGTAACTGTTGAACTTAGAGTAAATCCAATTAATATTATCTGACTCTGAGATATTTAAGTATTTGAACTTTAGAGACTTTTTGGAGAATCAGTAGTGTTGCTAATTGATGATATTTTTCTATATCATTTCCTTTTCCATTCATTTTCCACTTAGAAGCAATGAAAGGAAAAGATAGAAAGAATTTGGAGAGAAAGGAAAGGAAAGAAGAGGAAAAGAGGAAAAAGTCCAAGATCAAGATGATCAAGAACATCATCAGATCTTCACCAAATCATTTTCCAATCTTCACCATCTTCATCTATTCAAGGTGGGTTCTAGATAGAAACTTAAGATTTTGAATTAGAAGTGATTTTTTAGCTTAAGTTAGGTTTATGAGAAATTGCTTAATTTGGTAATCGATGAAATTTAACGGTTGGAATGTGTTGTAAACTGAATAGTATAGGCTATATGAGTGTAGAATCATTTATATTTGATTGTGGAATGGTTGGATATGTTTTGGTGGGGTTTTCGACCCATTGGAACTCAGCTGTGACGCTGAAGAACTTCTGCATTTTCCCAGATTCGCACTGCGAATCCCCCAGCGAAGGGGAAATCGTGCACTCGCTGGAGGTTCATACGACGAAGGCGAAGGCGAACATTCTCCAGAGGTTCACACTGCAAACATTTCCTTGGTTTTACTACTGACTTGGTTCGCCAGCTGTTCACACTGCGAATGGTGCAGCAAACAAGTGTTGGCTAGGCGTTCACTGGACGCTTAGCACTACGAATGAAGTAGCGAGCATTCGCTGGCTGCTTCGCAATGCGAACGTGACAGAACATCCATCTTATTTCTTTCATAAGTTTTGTATCGTTTATCCGTTGTGAAGCTAAGAATATATTCTAGCTAATGGCAGCGAGAGATATCTATTTATTGCCCGATTAGATAAATTGGAGGGAACCGTAAATTGGTATAATTATGGTATGTTGAATTATGCATGTTCCATTATATGATTGATGATTACATGCCTATGCTCTTATTGTTAAACATGTTTGAATATGTATGCATGTTAAAATATGAATAAGTAGAGTGAGGATCATTACCGTAAGCCATTGTCGAAAAGTGTGGAAATGACATAATGACAACGCTCGTATAGAAGAGGCCGAGGCGTGTGTCTAGTAATCATAACCAGTTATCTTACGGTGTTGTTTCATGAGACTCGAGCACCTCCTCTGAAACGTATGCACAATTACTTGGCAGGTTTGATTCCCGCGTATAGTATGAATGGAGCCTACGGGTAAAGAGACTTGTGACGGTGTACGGGCCATGTGAAGTGACGGATCACGGTGTACGGGCCGATGATCCCGAATCCGTTTCGTATGCCAAGTAAATACAAGGATCCATGACTCGAATTGTTTTCTAGACGTAGAAGCGGACGGGGATAGTGGATGCCTTGGTACGGTTATTGATTAGCAATATTCTTGAGATAACAAGCTCAAGACTTCCTTTGGTACTAGTGTGAGTTCACAGGCTCACTAGTGTGAATGCATGTATGGCGTGTGTGTACTCAAAGTCACTTCCCTTCCCTTTTGACTTGAGTTAGGATGATAGAACCTTGTAAAGCCGAGAGGACAATAAGATAGCGAACTCACTGAGATTTGATGTATCTCACCCCACTATGGTTGTTTACATCACAGGTTCTGCAGGTTCGGCGAAGGGTAAGGACAAGGTTATGTGACTTTCCTTATGGATCGTAGCTTTTGTGTGGCAAGGCTTCCATTGTGAAGATTTTTGAGATCATTATTTGATCTAGTTCTTAGTATTTGTCTTCAGAACATCTTGTAGATATACTATGCCGTAGTTATTTTGTGTTAGGCTTTTTGGGCATGTATATGTATAATGTGTTTACTAGGAACTTTTTGTATATTTCAGTACCAAACGTGGAATTCATGTATAATATATGCTTTGTGGTATGTATATTTATGGGCTTTACGGCTTTTATGTTTGATATTAAGGGTTTCACTATAAATCTTATTAATAGGTTGAGTCGTATTCTATAAACATATTAAGTTATTCTATACACAACATGTGCCTCATTCATCCATGTTGAGCATCTCTTCCTCCTCCTGAAAAGATAGCAAAAGGTTTTTTTTTTATGTTGGGTTTAAATGTTCAAATTACATACCTAATGAATTGATTATTGTTTAAATTAAATTTGAAAATTTTACCTTCTTTTGCGATGATAGTTTTCATATATTATATAGTCTAAAGAAATACATATAAGTTACTACATGCATTAATATTCATGTTTATTTGGAATCAAATTCTTTAAAATTTTAACTATCTAACGTCACCTCGCTTAACCAAAACTGCAACCAATGTATGATAATATAAACATGAATAATTGCGTTTCACTTCTTCGTATAGATTTAGGATTTCTTCAAAGCTTTTAATTTTGGCATAGCCATCCATCATGGTTCTACTATTCACCACATAAAACAAACTTTCTTATATATCATCTCTTCTAAAATTCTTATGTTAAATCCATGTTAACTAAGGTTTATAAATGGATTTGACCATAACTTTAATATTTGAGAAGACTTCTATGTTAGTTTGGACTAATGTGGCTAAATAATTCCTTGACGGATCGTTATGTCAAAATTAAATGTTTTGAATAAATACTAAATTTATACGTTGAGCTTAAACGTAAGTGTAATACCCCGTAAAATTATTTTACTCCGGATAATATTAGTTGTGATCAACTGAGTCCTAGTGTACTCTGAGAAATTATCTGCAGAGATAATTAGGGTAACTGTTGAACTTAGAGTAAATCCAATTAATATTATCTGACTCTGAGATATTTAAGTATTTGAACTTTAGAGACTTTTTGGAGAATCAGTAGTGTTGCTAATTGATGATATTTTTCTATATCATTTCCTTTTCCATTCATTTTCCACTTAGAAGCAAAGAAAGGAAAAGATAGAAAGAATTTGGAGAGAAAGGAAAGGAAAGAAGAGGAAAAGAGGAAAAAGTCCAAGATCAAGATGATCAAGAACATCATCAGATCTTCACCAAATCATTTTCCAATCTTCACCATCTTCATCTATTCAAGGTGGGTTCTAGATAGAAACTTAAGATTTAGAATTAGAAGTGATTTTTAGCTTAAGTTAGGTTTATGAGAAATTGCTTAATTTGGTAATCGATGAAATTTAACGGTTGGAATGTGTTGTAAACTGAGTAGTATAGGCTATATGAGTGTAGAATCATTTATATTTGATTGTGGAATGGTTGGATATGTTTTGGTGGGGTTTTCGACCCATGGGAACTCAGCTGTTACTCTGAAGAACTTCTGCATTTTCCCAGATTCGCACTGCGAATCCCCCAGCGAAGGGGAAATCGTGCACTCGCTGGAGGTTCGTACGACGAAGGCGAAGGCGAACATTCTCCAGAGGTTCACACTGCGAACATTACCTTGGTTTTGCTACTGACTTGGTTCACCAGCTGTTCACACTACGAATGGTGCAGCAAACAAGTGTTGGCTAGGCGTTCGCTGGACGCTTAGCACTGCGAATGAAGTAGCGAGCATTTGCTGGCTGCTTCGCAATGCGAACATGACAGAACATCCATCTTATTTCCTTCATAAGTTTTGTATCGTTTATCCGTTGTGAGTGTTCTTGGTATCGTTGTGAAGCTAAGAACATATTCTAGCTAATGGCAGCGAGAGATATCTATTTATTGCCCGATTAGATAAATTGGAGGGAACCGTAAATTGGTATAATTGTGGTATGTTGAATTATGCATGTTCCATTATATGATTGACGATTACATGCCTATGCTCTTATTGTTAAACATGTTTGAATATGTATGCATGTTAAAATATGAATAAGTAGAGTGAGGATCATTACCGTAAGCCATTGTCGAAAAGTGTGGAAATGACATAATGACAACGCTCGTACAGAAGAGGTTGAGGCGTGTGTCTAGTAATCATAACCAGTTATCTTACGGTGTTGTTTCATGAGACTCGAGCACCTCCTCTGAAACGTATGCACATTTACTTGGCAGGTTTGATTCCCGCGTATAGTACGAATGGAGCCTACGGGTAAAGAGACTTGTGACGGTGTACGGGCCATGTGAAGTGACGGATCACGGTGTACGGGCCGATGATCCCGAATCCATTTCGTATGCCAAGTAAATACAAGGATGCATGACTCGAATTGTTTTCTAGACGTAGAAGCGGACGGGGATAGTGGATGCCTTGGTACGGTTATTGATTAGCAATATTCTTGAGATAACAGGCTCAGGACTTCCTTTGGTACTAGTGTGAGTTCACAGGCTCACTAGTGTGAATGCATGTATGGTGTGTGTGTACTCAAAGTCACTTCCCTTCCCTTTTGACTTGAGTTAGGATGATAGAACCTTGTAAAGCCGAGAGGACAATAAGATAGCGAACTCACTGAGATTTGATGTATCTCACCCCACTATGGTTGTTTACATCACAGGTTCTGCAGGTTCGGCGAAGGGTAAGGACAAGGTTATGTGACTTTCCTTATGGATCGTAGCTTTTGTGTGGCAAGGCTTCCATTGTGAAGATTTTTGAGATCATTATTTGATCTAGTTCTTAGTATTTGTCTTCGGAACATCTTGTAGATATACTATGCCGTAGTTATTTTGTGTTAGGCTTTTTGGGCATGTATATGTATAATGTGTTTACTAGGAACTTTTTGTATATTTCAGTACCAAACGTGGAATTCATGTATAATATATGCTTTGTGGTATGTATATTTATGGGCTTTACGGCTTTTATGTTTGATATTAAGGGTTTCACTATAAATCTTATTAATAGGTTGAGTCGTATTCTATAAACATATTAAGTTATTCTATACACAACATGTGCCTCATTCATCCATGTTGAGCATCTCTTCCTCCTCCTGAAAAGATAGCAAAAGGTTTTTTTTTTATGTTGGGTTTAAATGTTCAAATTACATACCTAATGAATTGATTATTGTTTAAATTAAATTTGAAAATTTTACCTTCTTTTGCGATGATAGTTTTCATATATTCTATAGTCTAAAGAAATACATATAAGTTACTACGAGCATTAATATTCCTGTTTATTTGGAATCAAATTCTTTAAAATTTTAACTATCTAACGTCACCTCGCTTAACCAAAACTGCAACCATTGTATGATAATATAAACATGAATAATTGCGTTTCACTTCTTCGTATAGATTTAGGATTTCTTCAAAGCTTTTAATTTTGGCATAGCCATCCATCATGGTTCTACTATTCACCACATAAAACAAACATTCTTATATATCATCTCTTCTAAAATTCTTAGGTTAAATCCATGTTAACTAAGGTTTATAAATGGATTTGGCCATAACTTTAATATTTGAGATGACTTCTATGTTAGTTTGGACTAATGTGGCTAAATAATTCCTTGATGGATCGTTATGTCAAAATTAAATGTTTTGAATAAATACTAAATTTATACGTTGAGCTTAAACGTAAGTGTAATACCCCGTAAAATTATTTTACTCCGGATAATATTAGTTGTGATCAACTGAGTCCTAGTGTACTCTGAGAAATTATCTGCAGAGATAATTAGGGTAACTGTTGAACTTAGAGTAAATCCAATTAATATTATCTGACTCTGAGATATTTAAGTATTTGAACTTTAGAGACTTTTTGGAGAATCAGTAGTGTTGCTAATTGATGATATTTTTCTATATCATTTCCTTTTCCATTCATTTTCCACTTAGAAGCAAAGAAAGGAAAAGATAGAAAGAATTTGGAGAGAAAGGAAAGGAAAGAAGAGGAAAAGAGGAAAAAGTCCAAGATCAAGATGATCAAGAACATCATCAGATCTTCACCAAATCATTTTCCAATCTTCACCATCTTCATCTATTCAAGTTGGGTTCTAGATAGAAACTTAAGATTTAGAATTAGAAGTGATTTTTAGCTTAAGTTAGGTTTATGAGAAATTGCTTAATTTGGTAATCGATGAAATTTAACGGTTGGAATGTGTTGTAAACTGAGTAGTATAGGCTATATGAGTGTAGAATCATTTATATTTGATTGTGGAATGGTTGGATATGTTTTGGTGGGGTTTTCGACCCATGGGAACTCAGCTGTTACGCTGAAGAACTTCTGCATTTTCCCAGATTCGCACTGCGAATCCCCCAGCGAAGGGGAAATCGTGCACTCGCTGGAGGTTCGTACGACGAAGGCGAAGGCGAACATTCTCCAGAGGTTCACACTGCGAACATTACCTTGGTTTTGCTACTGACTTGGTTCGCCAGCTGTTCACACTGTGAATGGTGCAGCAAACAAGTGTTGGCTAGGCGTTCGCTGGACGCTTAGCACTGCGAATGAAGTAGCGAGCATTCGCTGGCTGCTTCGCAATGCGAACATGACAGAACATCCATCTTATTTCTTTCATAACTTTTGTATCGTTTATCTGTTGTGAGTGTTCTTGGTATCGTTGTGAAGCTAAGAACATATTCTAGCTAATGGCATCGAGGGATATCTGTTTATTGCCCGATTAGATAAATCGGAGGGAACCGTAAATTGGTATAATTGTGGTATGTTGAATTATGCATGTTCCATTATATGATTGATGATTACATGCCTATGCTCTTATTGTTAAACATGTTTGAATATGTATGCATGTTAAAATATGAATAAGTAGAGTGAGGATCATTACCGTAAGCCATTGTCGAAAAGTGTGGAAATGACATAATGACAACCCTCGTACAGAAGAGGCCGAGGCGTGTGTCTAGTAATCATAACCAGTTATCTTACGGTGTTGTTTCATGAGACTCGAGCACCTCCTCTGAAACGTATGCACAATTACTTGGCAGGTTTGATTCCCGCGTATAGTACGAATGCAGCCTACGGGTAAAGAGACTTGTGACGGCGTACGGGCCATGTGAAGTGACGGATCACGGTGTACGGGCCGATGATCCCGAATCCGTTTCGTATGCCAAGTAAATACAAGGATCCATGACTCGAATTGTTTTCTTGACGTAGAAGCGGACGGGGATAGTGGATGCCTCGGTACGGTTATTGATTAGCAATATTCTTGAGATAGCAGGCTCAGGACTTCCTTTGGTACTAGTGTGAGTTCACAGGCTCACTAGTGTGAATGCATGTATGGCGTGTGTGTACTCAAAGTCACTTCCCTTCCCTTTTGACTTGAGTTAGGATGATAGAACTTTGTAAAGCCGAGAGGACAATAAGATAGCGAACTCACTGAGATTTGATGTATCTCACCCCACTATGGTTGTTTACATCACAGGTTCTGCAGGTTCGGTGAAGGGTAAGGACAAGGTTATGTGACTTTCCTTATGGATCGTAGCTTTTGTGTGGCAAGGCTTCCATTGTGAAGATTTTTGAGATCATTATTTGATCTAGTTCTTAGTATTTGTCTTCGGAACATCTTGTAGATATACTATGCCGTAGTTATTTTGTGTTAGGCTTTTTGTGCATGTATATGTATAATGTGTTTACTAGGAACTTTTTGTATATTTCAGTACCAAACGTTGAATTCATGTATAATATATGCGTTGTGGTATGTATATTGATGGGCTTTACGGCTTTTATGTTTGATATTAAGGGTTTCACTATAAATCTTATTAATAGGTTGAGTCGTATTCTGTAAACATATTAAGTTATTCTATACACAACATGTGCCTCATTCATCCATGTTGAGCATCTCTTCCTCCTCCTGAAAAGATAGCAAAAGGTTTTTTTTTTATGTTGGGTTTAAATGTTCAAATTACATACCTAATGAATTGATTATTGTTTAAATTAAATTTGAAAATTTTACCTTCTTTTGCGATGATAGTTTTCATATATTCTATAGTCTAAAGAAATACATATAAGTTACTACGTGCATTAATATTCATGTTTATTTGGAATCAAATTCTTTAAAATTTTAACTATCTAACGTCACCTCGCTTAACCAAAACTGCAACCATTGTATGATAATATAAACATGAATAAATGCGTTTCACTTCTTCGTATAGATTTAGGATTTCTTCAAAGCTTTTAATTTTGGCATAGCCATCCATCATGGTTCTACTATTCACCACATAAAACAAACTTTCTTATATATCATCTCTTCTAAAATTCTTAGGTTAAATCCATGTTAACTAAGGTTTATAAATGGATTTGGCCATAACTTTAATATTTGAGAAGACTTCTATGTTAGTTTGGACTAATGTGGCTAAATAATTCCTTGATGGATCGTTATGTCAAAATTAAATGTTTTGAATAAATACTAAATTTATACGTTGAGCTTAAACGTAAGTGTAATACCCCGTAAAATTATTTTACTCCGGATAATATTAGTTGTGATCAACTGAGTCCTAGTGTACTCTGAGAAATTATCTGCAGAGATAATTAGGGTAACTGTTGAACTTAGAGTAAATCCAATTAATATTATCTGACTCTGAGATATTTAAGTATTTGAACTTTAGAGACTTTTTGGAGAATCAGTAGTGTTGCTAATTGATGATATTTTTCTATATCATTTCCTTTTCCATTCATTTTCCACTTAGAAGCAAAGAAAGGAAAAGATAGAAAGAATTTGGAGAGAAAGGAAAGGAAAGAAGAGGAAAAGAGGAAAAAGTCCAAGATCAAGATGATCAAGAACATCATCAGATCTTCACCAAATCATTTTCCAATCTTCACCATCTTCATCTATTCAAGGTGGGTTCTAGATAGAAACTTAAGATTTAGAATTAGAAGTGATTTTTAGTTTAAGTTAGGTTTATGAGAAATTGCTTAATTTGGTAATCGATGAAATTTAACGGTTGGAATGTGTTGTAAACTGAGTAGTATAGGCTATATGAGTGTAGAATCATTTATATTTGATTGTGGAATGGTTGGATATGTTTTGGTGGGGTTTTCGACCCATGGGAACTCAGCTGTTACACTGAAGAACTTCTGCATTTTCCCAGATTCGCACTGCGAATCCCCCAGCGAAGGGGAAATCGTGCACTCGCTGGAGGTTCGTACGACGAAGGCGAAGGCGAACATTCTCCAGAGGTTCACACTGCGAACATTACCTTGGTTTTGCTACTGACTTGGTTCGCCAGCTGTTCACACTGCGAATGGTGCAGCAAACAAGTGTTGGCTAGGCGTTCGCTGGACGCTTAGCACTGCGAATGAAGTAGCGAGCATTCGCTGGGTGCTTCGCAATGCGAACATGACAGAACATCCATCTTATTTCTTTCATAACTTTTGTATCGTTTATCCGTTGTGAGTGTTCTTGGTATCGTTGTGAAGCTAAGAACATATTCTAGCTAATGGCATCGAGGGATATCTGTTTATTGCCCGATTAGATAAATCGGAGGGAACCGTAAATTGGTATAATTGTGGTATGTTGAATTATGCATGTTCCATTATATGATTGATGATTACATGCCTATGCTCTTATTGTTAAACATGTTTGAATATGTATGCATGTTAAAATATGAATAAGTAGAGTGAGGATCATTACCGTAAGCCATTGTCGAAAAGTGTGGAAATGACATAATGACAACGCTCGTACAGAAGAGGCCGAGGCGTGTGTCTAGTAATCATAACCAGTTATCTTACGGTGTTGTTTCATGAGACTCGAGCACCTCCTCTGAAACGTATGCACAATTACTTGGCAGGTTTGATTCCCGCGTATAGTACGAATGGAGCCTACGGGTAAAGAGACTTGTGACGGTGTACGGGCCATGTGAAGTGACGGATCACGGTGTACGGGCCGATGATCCCGAATCCATTTCGTATGCTAAGTAAATACAAGGATCCATGACTCGAATTGTTTTCTAGACGTAGAAGCGGACGGGGATAGTGGATGCCTTGGTACGGTTATTGATTAGCAATATTCTTGAGATAGCAGGCTCAGGACTTCCTTTGGTACTAGTGTGAGTTCACAGGCTCACTAGTGTGAATGCATGTATGGCGTGTGTGTACTCAAAGTCACTTCCCTTCCCTTTTGACTTGAGTTAGGATGATAGAACCTTGTAAAGCCGAGAGGACAATAAGATAGCGAACTCACTGAGATTTGATGTATCTCACCCCACTATGGTTGTTTACATCACAGGTTCTGCAGGTTCGGTGAAGGGTAAGGACAAGGTTATGTGACTTTCCTCATGGATCGTAGCTTTTGTGTGGCAAGGTTTCCATTGTGAAGATTTTTGAGATCATTATTTGATCTAGTTCTTTGTATTTGTCTTCGGAACATCTTGTAGATATACTATGCCGTAGTTATTTTGTGTTAGGCTTTTTGGGCATGTATATGTATAATGTGTTTACTAGGAACTTTTTGTATATTTCAGTACCAAACGTTGAATTCATGTATAATATATGCGTTGTGGTATGTATATTTATGGGCTTTACAGCTTTTATGTTTGATATTAAGGGTTTCACTATAAATCTTATTAATAGGTTGAGTCGTATTCTATAAACATATTAAGTTATTCTATACACAACATGTGCCTCATTCATCCATGTTGAGCATCTCTTCCTCCTCCTGAAAAGATAGCAAAAGGTTTTTTTTTTATGTTGGGTTTAAATGTTCAAATTACATACCTAATGAATTGATTATTGTTTAAATTAAATTTGAAAATTTTACCTTCTTTTGCGATGATAGTTTTCATATATTCTATAGTCTAAAGAAATACATATAAGTTACTACGTGCATTAATATTCATGTTTATTTGGAATCAAATTCTTTAAAATTTTAACTATCTAACGTCACCTCGCTTAACCAAAACTGCAACCATTGTATGATAATATAAACATGAATAATTGCGTTTCACTTCTTCGTATAGATTTAGGATTTCTTCAAAGCTTTTAATTTTGGCATAGCCATCCATCATGGTTCTACTATTCACCACATAAAACAAACTTTCTTATATATCATCTCTTCTAAAATTCTTAGGTTAAATCCATGTTAACTAAGGTTTATAAATGGATTTGGCCATAACTTTAATATTTGAGAACACTTCTATGTTAGTTTGGACTAATGTGGCTAAATAATTCCTTGATGGATCGTTATGTCAAAATTAAATGTTTTGAATAAATACTAAATTTATACGTTGAGCTTAAACGTAAGTGTAATACCCCGTAAAATTATTTTACTCCGGATAATATTAGTTGTGATCAACTGAGTCCTAGTGTACTCTGAGAAATTATCTGCAGAGATAATTAGGGTAACTGTTGAACTTAGAGTAAATCCAATTAATATTATCTGACTCTGAGATATTTAAGTATTTGAACTTTAGAGACTTTTTGGAGAATCAGTAGTGTTGCTAATTGATGATATTTTTCTATATCATTTCCTTTTCCATTCATTTTCCACTTAGAAGCAAAGAAAGGAAAAGATAGAAAGAATTTGGAGAGAAAGGAAAGGAAAGAAGAGGAAAAGAGGAAAAAGTCCAAGATCAAGATGATCAAGAACATCATCAGATCTTCACCAAATCATTTTCCAATCTTCACCATCTTCATCTATTCAAGGTGGGTTTTAGATAGAAACTTAAGATTTAGAATTAGAAGTGATTTTTAGCTTAAGTTAGGTTTATGAGAAATTGCTTAATTTGGTAATCGATGAAATTTAACGGTTGGAATGTGTTGTAAACTGAGTAGTATAGGCTATATGAGTGTAGAATCATTTATATTTGATTGTGGAATGGTTGGATATGTTTTGGTGGGGTTTTCGACCCATGGGAACTCAGCTGTTACACTGAAGAACTTCTGCATTTTCCCAGATTCGCACTGCGAATCCCCCAGCGAAGGGGAAATCGTGCACTCGCTGGAGGTTCGTACGACGAAGGCGAAGGCGAACATTCTCCAGAGGTTCACACTGCGAACATTACCTTGGTTTTGCTACTGACTTGGTTCGCCAGCTGTTCACACTGCGAATGGTGCAGCAAACAAGTGTTGGCTAGGCGTTCGCTGGACGCTTAGCACTGCGAATGAAGTAGCGAGCATTCGCTGGGTGCTTCGCAATGCGAACATGACAGAACATCCATCTTATTTCTTACATAACTTTTGTATCGTTTATCCGTTGTGAGTGTTCTTGGTATCGTTGTGAAGCTAAGAACATATTCTAGCTAATGGCTGCGAGAGATATCTGTTTATTGCCCGATTAGATAAATCGGAGGGAACCGTAAATTGGTATAATTGTGGTATGTTGAATTATGCATGTTCCATTATATGATTGATGATTACATGCCTATGCTCTTATTGTTAAACATGTTTGAATATGTATGCATGTTAAAATATGAATAAGTAGAGTGAGGATCATTACCGTAAGCCATTGTCGAAAAGTGCGGAAATGACATAATGACAACGCTCGTACAGAAGAGGCCGAGGCGTGTGTCTAGTAATCATAACCAGTTATCTTACGGTGTTGTTTCATGAGACTCGAGCACCTCCTCTGAAACGTATGCACAATTACTTGGCAGGTTTGATTCCCGCGTATAGTACGAATGGAGCCTATGGGTAAAGAGACTTGTGACGGTGTACGGGCCATGTGAAGTGACGGATCACGGTGTACGGGCCGATGATCCCGAATCCATTTCGTATGCCAAGTAAATACAAGGATCCATGACTCGAATTGTTTTCTAGACGTAGAAGCGGACGGGGATAGTGGATGCCTTGGTACGGTTATTGATTAGAAATATTCTTGAGATAGTAGGTTCAGGACTTCCTTTGGTACTAGTGTGAGTTCACAGGCTCACTAGTGTGAATGCATGTATGGCGTGTGTGTACTCAAAGTCACTTCCCTTCCCTTTTGACTTGAGTTAGGATGATAGAACCTTGTAAAGGCGAGAGGACAATAAGATAGCGAACTCACTGAGATTTGATGTATCTCACCCCACTATGGTTGTTTACATCACAGGTTCTGCAGGTTCGGCGAAGGGTAAGGACAAGGTTATGTGACTTTCCTTATGGATCGTAGCTTTTGTGTGGCAAGGCTTCCATTGTGAAGATTTTTGAGATCATTATTTGATCTAGTTCTTAGTATTTGTCTTCGGAACATCTTGTAGATATACTATGCCGTAGTTATTTTGTGTTAGGCTTTTTGGGCATGTATATGTATAATGTGTTTACTAGGAACTTTTTGTATATTTCAGTACCAAACGTTGAATTCATGTATAATATATGCGTTGTGGTATGTATATTTATGGGCTTTACAGCTTTTATGTTTGATATTAAGGGTTTCACTATAAATCTTATTAATAGGTTGAGTCGTATTCTATAAACATATTAAGTTATTCTATACACAACATGTGCCTCATTCATCCATGTTGAGCATCTCTTCCTCCTCCTGAAAAGATAGCAAAAGGTTTTTTTTTATGTTGGGTTTAAATAATCAAATTACATACCTAATGAATTGATTATTGTTTAAATTAAATTTGAAAATTTTACCTTCTTTTGCGATGATAGTTTTCATATATTCTATAGTCTAAAGAAATACATATAAGTTACTACATGCATTAATATTCATGTTTATTTGGAATCAAATTCTTTAAAATTTTAACTATCTAACGTCACCTCGCTTAACCAAAACTGCAACCATTGTATGATAATATAAACATGAATAATTGCGTTTCACTTCTTCGTATAGATTTAGGATTTCTTCAAAGCTTTTAATTTTGGCTTAGCCATCCATCATGGTTCTACTACTCACCACATAAAAGAAACTTTCTTATATATCATCTCTTCTAAAATTCTTAGGTTAAATCCATGTTAACTAAGGTTTATAAATGGATTTGGCCATAACTTTAATATTTGAGATGACTTCTATGTTAGTTTGGACTAATGTGGCTAAATAATTCCTTGATGGATCGTTATGTCAAAATTAAATGTTTTGAATAAATACTAAATTTATACGTTGAGCTTAAACGTAAGTGTAATACCCCGTAAAATTATTTTACTCCGGATAATATTAGTTGTGATCAACTGAGTCCCAGTGTACTCTGAGAAATTATCTGCAGAGATAATTAGGGTAACTGTTGAACTTAGAGTAAATCCAATTAATATTATCTGACTCTGAGATATTTAAGTATTTGAACTTTAGAGACTTTTTGGACAATCAGTAGTGTTGCTAATTGATGATATTTTTCTATATCATTTCCTTTTCCATTCATTTTCCATTTAGAAGCAAAGAAAGGAAAAGATAGAAAGAATTTGGAGAGAAAGGAAAGGAAAGAAGAGGAAAAGAGGAAAAAGTCCAAGATCAAGATGATCAAGAACATCATCAGATCTTCACCAAATCATTTTCCAATCTTCACCATCTTCATCTATTCAAAGTGGGTTCTAGATAGAAACTTAAGATTTAGAATTAGAAGTGATTTTTAGCTTAAGTTAGGTTTATGAGAAATTGCTTAATTTGGTAATCGATGAAATTTAACGGTTGGAATGTGTTGTAAACTGAGTAGTATAGGCTATATGAGTGTAGAATCATTTATATTTGAATGTGGAATGGTTGGATATGTTTTGGTGGGGTTTTCGACCCATGGGAACTCAGCTGTTACGCTGAAGAACTTCTGCATTTTCCCAGATTCGCACTGCGAATCCCCCAGCGAAGCGGAAATCGTGCACTCGCTGGAGGTTCGCACGACGAAGGCGAAGGCGAACATTCTCCAGAGGTTCGCACTGCGAACATTACCTTGGTTTTGCTACTGACTTGGTTCGCCAGCTGTTCACACTGCGAATGGTGCAGCAAACAAGTGTTGGCTAGGCGTTCGCTGGACGCTTAGCACTGCGAATGAAGTAGCGAGCATTCACTGGCTGCTTCGTAATGCGAACATGACAGAACATCCATCTTATTTCTTTCATAACTTTTGTATCGTTTATCCGTTGTGAGTGTTCTTGGTATCGTTGTGAATCTAAGAACATATTCTAGCTAATGGCAACGAGAGATATCTGTTTATTGCCCGATTAGATAAATCGGAGGGAACCGTAAATTGGTATAATTGTGGTATGTTGAATTATGCATGTTCCATTATATGATTGATGATTACATGCCTATGCTCTTATTGTTAAACATGTTTGAATATGTATGCATGTTAAAATATGAATAAGTAGAGTGAGGATCATTACCGTAAGCCATTGTCGAAAAGTGTGGAAATGACATAATGACAACGCTCGTACAGAAGAGGCCGAGGCGTGTGTCTAGTAATCATAACCAGTTATCTTACGGTGGTGTTTCATGAGACTCGAGCACCTCCTCTGAAACGTATGCACAATTACTTGGCAGGTTTGATTCCCGCGTATAGTACGAATGGAGCCTACGGGTAAAGAGACTTGTGACGGTGTACGGGCCATGTGAAGTGATGGATCACGGTGTACGGGCCGATGATCCCGAATCCATTTCGTATGCCAAGTAAATACAAGGATCCATGACTCGAATTGTTTTCTAGACGTAGAAGCGGACGGGGATAGTGGATGCCTTGGTACGGTTATTGATTAGCAATATTCTTGAGATAGCAGGCTCAGGACTTCCTTTGGTACTAGTGTGAGTTCACAGGCTCACTAGTGTGAATGCATGTATGGCGTGTGTGTACTCAAAGTCACTTCCCTTCCCTTTTGACTTGAGTTAGGATGATAGAACCTTGTAAAGCCGAGAGGACAATAAGATAGCGAACTCACTGAGATTTGATGTATCTCACCCCACTGTGGTTGTTTACATCACAGGTTCTGCAGGTTCGGCGAAGGGTAAGGACAAGGTTATGTGACTTTCCTTATGGATCGTAGCTTTTGTGTGGCAAGGCTTCCATTGTGAAGATTTTTGAGATCATTATTTGATCTAGTTCTTAGTATTTGTCTTCGGAACATCTTGTAGATATACTATGCCGTAGTTATTTTGTGTTAGGCTTTTTGGGCATGTATATGTATAATGTGTTTACTAGGAACATTTTGTATATTTCAGTACCAAACGTGGAATTCATGTATAATATATGCTTTGTGGTATGTATATTTATGGGCTTTGCAACTTTTATGTTTGATATTAAGGGTTTCACTATAAATCTTATTAATAGGTTGAGTCGTATTCTATAAACATATTAAGTTATTCTATACACAACATGTGCCTCATTCATCCATGTTGAGCATCTCTTCCTCCTCCTGAAAAGATAGCAAGAGGTTTTTTTTTTATGTTGTGTTTAAATGTTCAAATTACATACCTAATGAATTGATTATTGTTTAAATTAAATTTGAAAATTTTACCTTCTTTTGCGATGATAGTTTTCATATATTCTATAGTCTAAAGAAATACATATAAGTTACTACGTGCATTAATATTCATGTTTATTTGGAATCAAATTCTTTAAAATTTTAACTATCTAACGTCACCTCGCTTAACCAAAACTGCAACCATTGTATGATAATATAAACATGAATAATTGCGTTTCACTTCTTCGTATAGATTTAGGATTTCTTCAAAGCTTTTAATTTTGGCTTAGCCATCCATCATGGTTCTACTACTCACCACATAAAAGAAACTTTCTTATATATCATCTCTTCTAAAATTCTTAGGTTAAATCCATGTTAACTAAGGTTTATAAATGGATTTGGCCATAACTTTAATATTTGAGATGACTTCTATGTTAGTTTGGACTAATGTGGCTAAATAATTCCTTGATGGATCGTTATGTCAAAATTAAATGTTTTGAATAAATACTAAATTTATACGTTGAGCTTAAACGTAAGTGTAATACCCCGTAAAATTATTTTACTCCGGATAATATTAGTTGTGATCAACTGAGTCCCAGTGTACTCTGAGAAATTATCTGCAGAGATAATTAGGGTAACTGTTGAACTTAGAGTAAATCCAATTAATATTATCTGACTCTAAGATAATTAAGTATTTGAACTTTAGAGACTTTTTGGACAATCAGTAGCGTTGCTAATTGATGATATTTTTCTATATCATTTCCTTTTCCACTCATTTTCCATATAGAAGCAAAGAAAGGAAAAGATAGAAAGAATTTGGAGAGAAAGGAAAGGAAAGAAGAAGAAAAGAGGAAAAAGTCCAAGGTCAAGATCATCAAGAACATCATCAGATCTTCACCAAATCATCTTCCAATCTTCACCATCTTCATCTATTCAAGGTGGGTTCTAGATAGAAACTTAAGATTTAGAATTAGAAGTGATTTTTAGCTTAAGTTAGGTTTATGAGAAATTGCTTAATTTGGTAATCGATGAATTTTAACGGTTGGAATGTGTTGTAAACTGAGTAGTATAGGCTATATGAGTGTAGAATCATTTATATTTGATTGTGGAATGGTTAGATATGTTTTGGTGGGGTTTTCGACCCATGGGAACTCAGTTGTTACGTTGAAGAACTTCTGCATTTTCCCAGATTCGCACTGCGAATCCCCCAGCGAAGGGGAAATCGTGCACTCGCTGGAGGTTCGCACGACGAAGGCGAAGGTGAACATTCGCCAGAGGTTCGCACTGCGAACATTACCTTGGTTTTGCTACTGACTTGGTTCGCCAGTTGTTCACACTGCGAATGGTGCAGCAAACAAGTGTTGGCTAGGCGTTCGCTGGACGCTTAGCACTGCGAATGAAGTAGCGAGCATTCGCTGGCTGCTTCGCAATGCGAACATGACAGAACATCCATCTTATTTCTTTCATAACTTTTGTATCGTTTATCCGTTATGAGTGTTCTTGGTATCGTTGTGAAGCTAAGAACATATTCTAGCTAATGGCAGCGAGAGATATCTGTTTATTGCCCGATTGGATAAATCGGAGGGAACCGTAAATTGGTATAATTGTGGTATGTTGAATTATGCATGTTCCATTATATGATTGATGATTACATGCCTATGCTCTTATTGTTAAACATGTTTGAATATGTATGCATGTTAAAATATGAATAAGTAGAGTGAGGATCATTACCGTAAGCCATTGTCGAAAAGTGTGGAAATGACATAATGACAACGCTCGTACAGAAGAGGCCGAGGCGTGTGTCTAGTAATCATAACCAGTTATCTTACGGTGTTGTTTCATGAGACTCGAGCACCTCCTCTGAAACGTATGCACAATTACTTGGCAGGTTTGATTCCCGCGTATAGTACGAATGGAGCCTACGGGTAAAGAGACTTGTGACGGTGTACGGGCCGTGTGAAGTGACGGATCACGGTGTACGGGCCGATGATCCCGAATCCATTTCGTATGCCAAGTAAATACAAGGATACATGACTCGAATTGTTTTCTAGACGTAGAAGCGGATGGGGATAGTGGATGCCTTGGTACGGTTATTGATTAGCAATATTCTTGAGATAACAGGCTCAGGACTTCCTTTGGTACTAGTGTGAGTTCACAGGCTCACTAGTGTGAATGCATGTATGGCGTGTGTGTACTCAAAGTCACTTCCCTTCCCTTTTGACTTGAGTTAGGATGATAGAACCTTGTAAAGCCGAGAGGACAATAAGATAGCGAACTCACTGAGATTTGATGTATCTCACCCCACTGTGGTTGTTTACATCACAGGTTCTGCAGGTTCGGCGAAGGGTAAGGACAAGGTTATGTGACTTTCCTTATAGATCGTAGCTTTTGTGTGGCAAGGCTTCCATTGTGAAGATTTTTGAGATCATTATTTGATCTAGTTCTTAGTATTTGTCTTCGGAACATCTTGTAGATATACTATGCCGTAGTTATTTTGTGTTAGGCTTTTTGGGCATGTATATGTATAATGTGTTTACTAGGAACTTTTTGTATATTTCAGTACCAAACGTGGAATTCATGTATAATATATGCTTTGTGGTATGTATATTTATGGGCTTTACAGCTTTTATGTTTGATATTAAGGGTTTCACTATAAATCTTATTAATAGGTTGAGTCGTATTCTATAAACATATTAAGTTATTTTATACACAACATGTGCCTCATTCATCCATGTTGAGCATCTCTTCCTCCTCCTGAAAAGATAGCAAAAGGTTTTTTTTTATGTTGGGTTTAAATGTTCAAATTACATACCTAATGAATTGATTATTGTTTAAATTAAATTTGAAAATTTTACCTTCTTTTGCGATGATAGTTTTCATATATTCTATAGTCTAAAGAAATACATATAAGTTACTACGTGCATTAATATTCATGTTTATTTGGAATCAAATTCTTTAAAATTTTAACTATCTAACGTCACCTCGCTTAACCAAAACTGCAACCATTGTATGATAATATAAACATGAATAATTGCGTTTCACTTCTTCGTATAGATTTAGGATTTCTTCAAAGCTTTTAATTTTGGCTTAGCCATCCATCATGGTTCTACTACTCACCACATAAAAGAAACTTTCTTATATATCATCTCTTCTAAAATTCTTAGGTTAAATCCATGTTAACTAAGGTTTATAAATGGATTTGGCCATAACTTTAATATTTGAGATGACTTCTATGTTAGTTTGGACTAATGTGGCTAAATAATTCCTTGATGGATCGTTATGTCAAAATTAAATGTTTTGAATAAATACTAAATTTATACGTTGAGCTTAAACGTAAGTGTAATACCCCGTAAAATTATTTTACTCCGGATAATATTAGTTGTGATCAACTGAGTCCCAGTGTACTCTGAGAAATTATCTGCAGAGATAATTAAGGTAACTGTTGAACTTAGAGTAAATCCAATTAATATTATCTGACTCTAAGATAATTAAGTATTTGAACTTTAGAGACTTTTTGGACAATCAGTAGCGTTGCTAATAGATGATATTTTTCTATATCATTTCCTTTTCCACTCATTTTCCATATAGAAGCAAAGAAAGGAAAAGATAGAAAGAATTTGGAGAGAAAGGAAAGGAAAGAAGAAGAAAAGAGGAAAAAGTCCAAGGTCAAGATCATCAAGAACATCATCAGATCTTCACCAAATCATCTTCCAATCTTCACCATCTTCATCTATTCAAGGTAGGTTCTAGATAGAAACTTAAGATTTAGAATTAGAAGTGATTTTTAGCTTAAGTTAGGTTTATGAGAAATTGCTTAATTTGGTAATCGATGAATTTTAACGGTTGGAATGTGTTGTAAACTGAGTAGTATAGGCTATATGAGTGTAGAATCATTTATATTTGATTGTGGAATGGTTAGATATGTTTTGGTGGGGTTTTCGACCCATGGGAACTCAGTTGTTACGTTGAAGAACTTCTGCATTTTCCCAGATTCGCACTGCGAATCCCCCAGCGAAGGGGAAATCGTGCACTCGCTGGAGGTTCGCACGACGAAGGCGAAGGTGAACATTCGCCAGAGGTTCGCACTGCGAACATTACCTTGGTTTTGCTACTGACTTGGTTCGCCAGTTGTTCACACTGCGAATGGTGCAGCAAACAAGTGTTGGCTAGGCGTTCGCTGGACGCTTAGCACTGCGAATGAAGTAGCGAGCATTCGCTGGCTGCTTCGCAATGCGAACATGACAGAACATCCATCTTATTTCTTTCATAACTTTTGTATCGTTTATCCGTTATGAGTGTTCTTGGTATCGTTGTGAAGCTAAGAACATATTCTAGCTAATGGCAGCGAGAGATATCTGTTTATTGCCCGATTGGATAAATCGGAGGGAACCGTAAATTGGTATAATTGTGGTATGTTGAATTATGCATGTTCCATTATATGATTGATGATTACATGCCTATGCTCTTATTGTTAAACATGTTTGAATATGTATGCATGTTAAAATATGAATAAGTAGAGTGAGGATCATTACCGTAAGCCATTGTCGAAAAGTGTGGAAATGACATAATGACAACGCTCGTACAGAAGAGGCCGAGGCGTGTGTCTAGTAATCATAACCAGTTATCTTACGGTGTTGTTTCATGAGACTCGAGCACCTCCTCTGAAACGTATGCACAATTACTTGGCAGGTTTGATTCCCGCGTATAGTACGAATGGAGCCTACGGGTAAAGAGACTTGTGACGGTGTACGGGCCGTGTGAAGTGACGGATCACGGTGTACGGGCCGATGATCCCGAATCCATTTCGTATGCCAAGTAAATACAAGGATACATGACTCGAATTGTTTTCTAGACGTAGAAGCGGATGGGGATAGTGGATGCCTTGGTACGGTTATTGATTAGCAATATTCTTGAGATAACAGGCTCAGGACTTCCTTTGGTACTAGTGTGAGTTCACAGGCTCACTAGTGTGAATGCATGTATGGCGTGTGTGTACTCAAAGTCACTTCCCTTCCCTTTTGACTTGAGTTAGGATGATAGAACCTTGTAAAGACGAGAGGACAATAAGATAGCGAACTCACTGAGATTTGATGTATCTCACCCCACTGTGGTTGTTTACATCACAGGTTCTGCAGGTTCGGCGAAGGGTAAGGACAAGGTTATGTGACTTTCCTTATAGATCGTAGCTTTTGTGTGGCAAGGCTTCCATTGTGAAGATTTTTGAGATCATTATTTGATCTAGTTCTTAGTATTTGTCTTCGGAACATCTTGTAGATATACTATGCCGTAGTTATTTTGTGTTAGGCTTTTTGGGCATGTATATGTATAATGTGTTTACTAGGAACTTTTTGTATATTTCAGTACCAAACGTGGAATTCATGTATAATATATGCTTTGTGGTATGTATATTTATGGGCTTTACAGCTTTTATGTTTGATATTAAGGGTTTCACTATAAATCTTATTAATAGGTTGAGTCGTATTCTATAAACATATTAAGTTATTTTATACACAACATGTGCCTCATTCATCCATGTTGAGCATCTCTTCCTCCTCCTGAAAAGATAGCAAAAGGTTTTTTTTTATGTTGGGTTTAAATGTTCAAATTACATACCTAATGAATTGATTATTGTTTAAATTAAATTTGAAAATTTTACCTTCTTTTGCGATGATAGTTTTCATATATTCTATAGTCTAAAGAAATACATATAAGTTACTACGTGCATTAATATTCATGTTTATTTGGAATCAAATTCTTTAAAATTTTAACTATCTAACGTCACCTCGCTTAACCAAAACTGCAACCATTGTATGATAATATAAACATGAATAATTGCGTTTCACTTCTTCGTATAGATTTAGGATTTCTTCAAAGCTTTTAATTTTGGCTTAGCCATCCATCATGGTTCTACTACTCACCACATAAAAGAAACTTTCTTATATATCATCTCTTCTAAAATTCTTAGGTTAAATCCATGTTAACTAAGGTTTATAAATGGATTTGGCCATAACTTTAATATTTGAGATGACTTCTATGTTAGTTTGGACTAATGTGGCTAAATAATTCCTTGATGGATCGTTATGTCAAAATTAAATGTTTTGAATAAATACTAAATTTATACGTTGAGCTTAAACGTAAGTGTAATAACCCGTAAAATTATTTTACTCCGGATAATATTAGTTGTGATCAACTGAGTCCCAGTGTACTCTGAGAAATTATCTGCAGAGATAATTAGGGTAACTGTTGAACTTAGAGTAAATCCAATTAATATTATCTGACTCTAAGATAATTAAGTATTTGAACTTTAGAGACTTTTTGGACAATCAGTAGCGTTGCTAATTGATGATATTTTTCTATATCATTTCCTTTTCTACTCATTTTCCATATAGAAGCAAAGAAAGGAAAAGATAGAAAGAATTTGGAGAGAAAGGAAAGGAAAGAAGAAGAAAAGAGGAAAAAGTCCAAGGTCAAGATCATCAAGAACATCATCAGATCTTCACCAAATCATCTTCCAATCTTCACCATCTTCATCTATTCAAGGTAGGTTCTAGATAGAAACTTAAGATTTAGAATTAGAAGTGATTTTTAGCTTAAGTTAGGTTTATGAGAAATTGCTTAATTTGGTAATCGATGAATTTTAACGGTTGGAATGTGTTGTAAACTGAGTAGTATAGGCTATATGAGTGTAGAATCATTTATATTTGATTGTGGAATGGTTAGATATGTTTTGGTGGGGTTTTCGACCCATGGGAACTCAGTTGTTACGTTGAAGAACTTCTGCATTTTCCCAGATTCGCACTGCGAATCCCCCAGCGAAGGGGAAATCGTGCACTCGCTGGAGGTTCGCACGACGAAGGCGAAGGTGAACATTCGCCAGAGGTTCGCACTGCGAACATTACCTTGGTTTTGCTACTGACTTGGTTCGCCAGTTGTTCACACTGCGAATGGTGCAGCAAACAAGTGTTGGCTAGGCGTTCGCTGGACGCTTAGCACTGCGAATGAAGTAGCGAGCATTCGCTGGCTGCTTCGCAATGCGAACATGACAGAACATCCATCTTATTTCTTTCATAACTTTTGTATCGTTTATCCGTTATGAGTGTTCTTGGTATCGTTGTGAAGCTAAGAACATATTCTAGCTAATGGCAGCGAGAGATATCTGTTTATTGCCCGATTGGATAAATCGGAGGGAACCGTAAATTGGTATAATTGTGGTATGTTGAATTATGCATGTTCCATTATATGATTGATGATTACATGCCTATGCTCTTATTGTTAAACATGTTTGAATATGTATGCATGTTAAAATATGAATAAGTAGAGTGAGGATCATTACCGTAAGCCATTGTCGAAAAGTGTGGAAATGACATAATGACAACGCTCGTACAGAAGAGGCCGAGGCGTGTGTCTAGTAATCATAACCAGTTATCTTACGGTGTTGTTTCATGAGACTCGAGCACCTCCCCTGAAACGTATGCACAATTACTTGGCAGGTTTGATTCCCGCGTATAGTACGAATGGAGCCTACGGGTAAAGAGACTTGTGACGGTGTACGGGCCGTGTGAAGTGACGGATCACGGTGTACGGGCCGATGATCCCGAATCCATTTCGTATGCCAAGTAAATACAAGGATACATGACTCGAATTGTTTTCTAGACGTAGAAGCGGATGGGGATAGTGGATGCCTTGGTACGGTTATTGATTAGCAATATTCTTGAGATAACAGGCTCAGGACTTCCTTTGGTACTAGTGTGAGTTCACAGGCTCACTAGTGTGAATGCATGTATGGCGTGTGTGTACTCAAAGTCACTTCCCTTCCCTTTTGACTTGAGTTAGGATGATAGAACCTTGTAAAGACGAGAGGACAATAAGATAGCGAACTCACTGAGATTTGATGTATCTCACCCCACTGTGGTTGTTTACATCACAGGTTCTGCAGGTTCGGCGAAGGGTAAGGACAAGGTTATGTGACTTTCCTTATAGATCGTAGCTTTTGTGTGGCAAGGCTTCCATTGTGAAGATTTTTGAGATCATTATTTGATCTAGTTCTTAGTATTTGTCTTCGGAACATCTTGTAGATATACTATGCCGTAGTTATTTTGTGTTAGGCTTTTTGGGCATGTATATGTATAATGTGTTTACTAGGAACTTTTTGTATATTTCAGTACCAAACGTGGAATTCATGTATAATATATGCTTTGTGGTATGTATATTTATGGGCTTTACAGCTTTTATGTTTGATATTAAGGGTTTCACTATAAATCTTATTAATAGGTTGAGTCGTATTCTATAAACATATTAAGTTATTTTATACACAACATGTGCCTCATTCATCCATGTTGAGCATCTCTTCCTCCTCCTGAAAAGATAGCAAAAGGTTTTTTTTTATGTTGGGTTTAAATGTTCAAATTACATACCTAATGAATTGATTATTGTTTAAATTAAATTTGAAAATTTTACCTTCTTTTGCGATGATAGTTTTCATATATTCTATAGTCTAAAGAAATACATATAAGTTACTACGTGCATTAATATTCATGTTTATTTGGAATCAAATTCTTTAAAATTTTAACTATCTAACGTCACCTCGCTTAACCAAAACTGCAACCATTGTATGATAATATAAACATGAATAATTGCGTTTCACTTCTTCGTATAGATTTAGGATTTCTTCAAAGCTTTTAATTTTGGCTTAGCCATCCATCATGGTTCTACTACTCACCACATAAAACAAACTTTCTTATATATCATCTCTTCTAAAATTCTTAGGTTAAATCCATGTTAACTAAGGTTTATAAATGGATTTGGCCATAACTTTAATATTTGAGATGACTTCTATGTTAGTTTGGACTAATGTGGCTAAATAATTCCTTGATGGATCGTTATGTCAAAATTAAATGTTTTGAATAAATACTAAATTTATACGTTGAGCTTAAACGTAAGTGTAATACCCCGTAAAATTATTTTACTCCGGATAATATTAGTTGTGATCAACTGAGTCCCAGTGTACTCTGAGAAATTATCTGCAGAGATAATTAGGGTAACTGTTGAACTTAGAGTAAATCCAATTAATATTATCTGACTCTAAGATAATTAAGTATTTGAAATTTAGAGACTTTTTGGACAATCAGTAGCGTTGCTAATTGATGATATTTTTCTATATCATTTCCTTTTCCACTCATTTTCCATATAGAAGCAAAGAAAGGAAAAGATAGAAAGAATTTGGAGAGAAAGGAAAGGAAAGAAGAAGAAAAGAGGAAAAAGTCCAAGGTCAAGATCATCAAGAACATCATCAGATCTTCACCAAATCATCTTCCAATCTTCACCATCTTCATCTATTCAAGGTAGGTTCTAGATAGAAATTAAGATTTAGAATTAGAAGTGATTTTTAGCTTAAGTTAGGTTTATGAGAAATTGCTTAATTTGGTAATCGATGAATTTTAACGGTTGGAATGTGTTGTAAACTGAGTAGTATAGGCTATATGAGTGTAGAATCATTTATATTTGATTGTGGAATGGTTAGATATGTTTTGGTGGGGTTTTCGACCCATGGGAACTCAGTTGTTACGTTGAAGAACTTCTGCATTTTCCCAGATTCGCACTGCGAATCCCCTAGCGAAGGGGAAATCGTGCACTCGCTGGAGGTTCGCACGACGAAGGCGAAGGTGAACATTCGCCAGAGGTTCGCACTGCGAACATTACCTTGGTTTTGCTACTGACTTGGTTCGCCAGTTGTTCACACTGCGAATGGTGCAGCAAACAAGTGTTGGCTAGGCGTTCGCTGGACGCTTAGCACTGCGAATGAAGTAGCGAGCATTCGCTGGCTGCTTCGCAATGCGAACATGACAGAACATCCATCTTATTTCTTTCATAACTTTTGTATCGTTTATCCGTTATGAGTGTTCTTGGTATCGTTGTGAAGCTAAGAACATATTCTAGCTAATGGCAGCGAGAGATATCTGTTTATTGCCCGATTGGATAAATCGGAGGGAACCGTAAATTGGTATAATTGTGGTATGTTGAATTATGCATGTTCCATTATATGATTGATGATTACATGCCTATGCTCTTATTGTTAAACATGTTTGAATATGTATGCATGTTAAAATATGAATAAGTAGAGTGAGGATCATTACCGTAAGCCATTGTCGAAAAGTGTGGAAATGACATAATGACAACGCTCGTACAGAAGAGGCCGAGGCGTGTGTCTAGTAATCATAACCAGTTATCTTACGGTGTTGTTTCATGAGACTCGAGCACCTCCTCTGAAACGTATGCACAATTACTTGGCAGGTTTGATTCCCGCGTATAGTACGAATGGAGCCTACGGGTAAAGAGACTTGTGACGGTGTACGGGCCGTGTGAAGTGACGGATCACGGTGTACGGGCCGATGATCCCGAATCCATTTCGTATGCCAAGTAAATACAAGGATACATGACTCGAATTGTTTTCTAGACGTAGAAGCGGATGGGGATAGTGGATGCCTTGGTACGGTTATTGATTAGCAATATTTTTGAGATAACAGGCTCAGGACTTCCTTTGGTACTAGTGTGAGTTCACAGGCTCACTAGTGTGAATGCATGTATGGCGTGTGTGTACTCAAAGTCACTTCCCTTCCCTTTTGACTTGAGTTAGGATGATAGAACCTTGTAAAGCCGAGAGGACAATAAGATAGCGAACTCACTGAGATTTGATGTATCTCACCCCACTGTGGTTGTTTACATCACAGGTTCTGCAGGTTCGGCGAAGGGTAAGGACTAGGTTATGTGACTTTCCTTAGGATCGTAGCTTTAGTGCGGCAAGGCTTCCATTGTGAAGATTTTTGAGATCATTATTTGATCTAGTTCTTAGTATTTGTCTTCAGAACATCTTGTAGATATACTATGCCGTAGTTATTTTGTGTTAGGCTTTTTGGGCATGTATATGTATAATGTGTTTACTAGGAACTTTTTGTATATTTCAGTTCCAAACGTGGAATTCATCTATAATATATGCTTTGTGGTATGTATATTTATGGGCTTTACAGCTTTTATGTTTGATATTAAGGGTTTCACTATAAATCTTTTTAATAGGTTGAGTCGTATTCTATAAACATATTAAGTTATTCTATACACAACATGTGCCTCATTCATCCATGTTGAGCATCTCTTCCTCCTCCTGAAAAGATAGCAAAAGGTTTTTTTTTATGTTGGGTTTAAATGTTCAAATAACATACCTAATGAATTGATTATTGTTTAAATTAAATTTGAAAATTTTACCTTCTTTTGCGATGATAGTTTTCATATATTCTATAGTCTAAAGAAATACATATAAGTTACTACGTGCATTAATATTCATGTTTATTTGGAATCAAATTCTTTAAAATTTTAACTATCTAACGTCACCTCGCTTAACCAAAACTGCAACCATTGTATGATAATATAAACATGAATAATTGCGTTTCACTTCTTCGTATAGATTTAGGATTTCTTCAAAGCTTTTAATTTTGGCATAGCCATCCATCATGGTTCTACTATTCACCACATAAAACAAACTTTCTTATATATCATCTCTTCTAAAATTCTTAGGTTAAATCCATGTTAACTAAGGTTTATAAATGGATTTGGCCATAACTTTAATATTTGAGATGACTTCTATGTTAGTTTGGACTAATGTGGCTAAATAATTCCTTGATGGATCGTTATGTCAAAATTAAATGTTTTGAATAAATACTAAATTTATACGTTGAGCTTAAACGTAAGTGTAATACCCCGTAAAATTATTTTACTCCGGATAATATTAGTTGTGATCAACTGAGTCCCAGTGTACTCTGAGAAATTATCTGCAGAGATAATTAGGGTAACTGTTGAACTTAGAGTAAATCCAATTAATATTATCTGACTCTAAGATAATTAAGTATTTGAACTTTAGAGACTTTTTAGACAACCAGTAGTGTTGCTAATTGATGATATTTTTCTATATCATTTCCTTTTCCACTCATTTTCCACTTAGAAGCATAGAAAGGAAAAGATAGAAAGAATTTGGAGAGAAAGGAAAGGAAAGAAGAGGAAAAGAGGAAAAAGTCCAAGGTCAAGATGATCAAGAACATCATCAGATCTTCACCAAATCATCTTCCAATCTTCACCATCTTCATCTATTCAAGGTGGGTTCTAGATAGAAACTTATGATTTAGAATTAGAAGTGATTTTTAGCTTAAGTTAGGTTTATGAGAAATTGCTTAATTTGGTAATCGATGAAATTTAACGGTTGGAATGTGTTGTAAACTGAGTAGTATAGGCTATATGAGTGTAGAATCATTTATATTTGATTGTGGAATGGTTGGATATGTTTTAGTGGGGTTTTCGACCCATGGGAACTCAGCTGTTACGCTGAAGAACTTCTGCATTTTCCCAGATTCGCACTGCGAATCCCCCAGCGAAGGGGAAATCGTGCACTCGCTGGAGGTTCGCACGACGAAGGCGAAGGCGAACATTCGCCAGAGGTTCGCACTGCGAACATTACCTTGGTTTTGCTACTGACTTGGTTCGCCAGCTGTTCACACTGCGAATGGTGCAGCAAACAAGTGTTGGCTAGGCATTCGCTGGACGCTTAGCACTGTGAATGAAGTAGCGAGCATTCGCTGGCTGCTTCGCAATGCGAACATGACAGAACATCCATCTTATTTCTTTCATAACTTTTGTATCGTTGATCCGTTGTGAGTGTTCTTGGTATCGTTGTGAAGCTAAGAACATATTCTAGCTAATGGCAGCGAGAGATATCTGTTTATTGCCTAATTAGATAAATCGGAGGGAATCGTAAATTGGTATAATTGTGGTATGTTGAATTATGCATGTACCATTATATGATTGGTGATTATATGCCTATGCTCTTATTGTTAAACATGTTTGAATATGTATGCATGTTAAAATATGAATAAGTAGAGTGAGGATCATTACCGTAAGCTATTGTCGAAAAGTGTGGAAATGACATAATGACAACGCTCGTACAGAAGAGGCCGAGGCGTGTGTCTAGTAATCATAACCAGTTATCTTACGGTGTTGTTTCATGAGACTCAAGCATCTCCTCTTAAACGTATGCACAATTACTTGGCAGGTTTGATTCCCGCGTATAGTACGAAGGGAGCCTACGGGTAAAGAGACTTGTGACGGTGTACGGGCCGTGTGAAGTGACGGATCACGGTGTACGGGCCGATGATCCCGAATCCATTTCGTATGCCAAGAAAATACAAGGATCAATGACTCGAATCGTTTTCTAGACGTAGAAGCGGACGGGAACAGGGGATGCCTTGGTACAGTTATTGATTAGCGAAATTCTTGAGATAACAGGCTCAGGACTTACTTTGGTACTAGTGTGAGTTCACAGGCTCACTAGTGTGAATGCATGTATGGCGTGTGTGTAGTCAAAGTCACTTCCCTTCCCTTTTGACTTGAGTTAGGATGATAGAACCTTGTAAAACCGAGAGGACTATAAGATAGCGAACTCACTGAGATTTGATGTATCTCACCCCACTGTTGTTGTTTACATCATAGGTTCTGCAGGTTCGGCGAAGGGTAAGGACAAGGTTATGTGACTTTCCTTATGGATCGTAGCTTTTGTGTGGCAAGGCTTCTGTTGTGAAGATTTTTTAGATCATTATTTGATCAAGTTCTTAGTATTTGTCTTCGAAACATCTTGTAGATATACTATGTCGTAGTTATTTGTATTTAGGCTTTTTGGGCATGTATATGTATAATGTGTTTACTAGGAACTTATTGTATATTTCAGTACCAAACGTGGAATTCATGTATAATATATGCTTTGTTGTATGTATATATATATGGGCGTTACAGTTGGTATCAGAGCAGGTCGTATCCTCGACCTAGCCATGAAATAGTATAAGTTCTTTTTCTTTCCGTTACATATGTGTTGTGTCGCCATTGGTCTTACATGTTATATTTATGGTATTGAGCCTGATCAACTTAATCCTATCTGTATGACATTTAGGAACATGGCTGACCGGCACAGAAACAACCGTGGTAGACCGAGAACTACTCCAGCAGGGACAAATCTGCCAAGGGACAAAGGGAATGCCCCTCTGTATCAGTTTATGCAACAGATGCAGCAACAGTAGAATCAGTTTGTGCAACAAATGGTACATCAAAAGGCTGGTGGTGTGCATCCTCCAGTGGTTGTTCCGGAAGCTGCAGGGGAAACCTTTAGGGATTTCATTCGTATGAATCCTCCGGAGTTTCAGGGAGGGTTAGATCCAGTAAAAGCTCATGAATGGATATCCGGTATGGAGCGGATTTTCTTGATATTTCAGTGTAGTGAAGAAAATAAGGTTGTTTTCGCTTCTCACTTGTTAAAGGGTCCTGCTATGAGATGGTGGGAAAGCGCTTCAGCTTTAATGACAATTCAAGAGGTACCGAAAGTATGGGAACAGTTTAAGATAACTTTTATGGAGAAGTACTTTCCAAGTTCCTTAAGGTCTCAGAAGGAATTCGAGTTTCAACAGTTGAGACAAGGCAACTTGACCGTGGCCTCTTATGCAGAAAAGTTCGAGGTTATGGCTGCTTATTCTAGACAAGCCATGTATGCTCCTGATGAGAGGTGGAAGATTGATCAGTTTCTGTTTGGTTTAAGGGCTGAAATTTCACATAGTGTGTCTCAGAGGGAATTTACTAGCTATGCTGAATTGTTACGACAGTGTTATATGGCAGAGCATAACTTAAAGAAGGTGCAAGTAGAAGGAGAGTTAAGTAGGGTGAATCAAAGTGATCGTGGGCGATCGAATCACCAATTTAGACCGAGACAACAATCTTTCAAAGGGAAACAAGTTCAGAGTTCCAGGACTAGTGCGCTTCCAGTATGCCATAATTATGGAAAGAACCATTTTGGTAGGTGCAATTGGGAAGGAATAAGGTGTTATCAGTGTAATAAGGTGGACCATTTATCGAGGGATTGTCCTCAGAAGAGGAATCAGACGCAAGAAAAGAATACCGGCCGAGTGTATACCCTGGATGCAAGGAAGACAAAGGGTGATAACTCTTTGATTACTAGTACGTGTTTTGTTAATGGAAATCCTTGCTTTCTTTTATTTGATTGTGGAGCTACACACTCTTTTGTATCGATTCAATGTGTAAAGCGGCTTGGGTTACAAGCGGTTCCGTTGTCTCCACCCATGGTGGTTACTACTGCCATGGATGAGATGGTTGAAACACCTTTAATGTGTGAGAATTGTGTTTTATCTATGGATGGAAGAGTCTTCCAGATTGATTTAATTTGCTTACCGCTTAAGAAAGTGAATGTTGTTCTAGGAATGGATTGGCTTTCAGCTAATTCGGTATTTATCGGGTGTGAAGAAAAACTAATCATTATTCCATCTACTGAAGCTACTCCGAATGATGTGTTGACTACTATTTTAGAAGGTACGGTTGGAATGATTAATTTCTTGTTTGAGAAAGAAAAATTCGTTCTTTTGATTCTTACTAAGGAGGAGGGTAGTAACCGTCAAGTTTTGAGTATTCCGGTAGTTTGTGACTTTCCTGAAGTTTTCCCCGAGGATATCATTTCTCTTCCCCTGGAGCAGGAAGTGGAATTCTCTATTGACCTGATACAGGGAAAGACTCCAATATCCGTTTCTCCGTATCGGATGGCACCACTTGTATTAAGAGAATTAAAGGATCAATTGGAAGATTTGTTGGCTAAGCATTTTGTTCGACCAAGTGTTTCGCTCTGGGGAGCTCCAGTGTTGTTGGTAAAGAAAGAGGATGGTGGAATGCGGTTGTGTATTGTTTACCGTCAATTGAATAAGGTCACCATCAACAACAAGTACCCATTGCCAAGGATAGACGATCTGTTAGATCAATTGAAAGGAGCGTGTGTGTTCTCGAAGATTGATTTACGGTCGGGTTATCATCAGATTCGGGTGAAGAGTTCAGATGTACCAAAGACTGCGTTTAGTACCCGTTATGGTCATTATGAATTTTTGGTGATGCCTTTTAGTGTGACAAATGCTCCGGCAATTTTCATGGATTGTATGAATAGGATATTTCAACCTTATTTGGACCAATTTGTGGTGATTTTCATTGATGACATTCTTATCTATTCTCGTGACCCTCAAGAGCACGGAGAACACCTAAGAATCGTTTTATCTATCTTGCAAGAGAGATAACTTTTTGCCAAGTTAAATAAGTGTGAGTTTTGGATGTCGGAGGTTAATTTTCTTGGACATGTCATATCTCAGGGAGGTGTAGCGGTTGATCCATCAAAAGTTGAAGCAGTGATAAATTGGGAGAGACCGAAGAATGTGTCTGAAGTTAGAAGCTTTTTGGGACTAGCAGGTTATTATAGGAGGTTTATTAAAGGCTTTTCCCAACTGGCTTTACCGATGACGAGACTTACCCGGAAGGATTATTCGTATGAATGGGATTCGGCTTGTGAGCAAAGTTTCATGAGCTTGATAGAGAGATTGACGACCGCTCCTGTTTTGGTTATCCCTGATCCTAGCAAGTCGTATGAGGTATATTGTGATGCATCGAAGATGGGATTAGGGGGTGTGTTAATGCAAGAGGGACATGTAGTGGCTTATGATTCTAGACAGTTGAAAGTCCATGAAGATAATTATCCAACACATGATTTAGAATTGGCGGCAGTTGTATTTACCTTGAAGGTGTGGCGTCACTATTTGTACGGTGTACGTTTTGAGATGTTTTGTGACCACAAGAGCTTACAGTACCTCTTTGATCAGAACGAGTTAAACATGCGTCAAAGGAGGTGGATGGAATATTTTGAAGATTATGACTTGGAGCTAAAATACCATCCAGGTAAAGCGAATAAGGTGGCGGATGCTTTTAGCAGGAAAGTGTTGCATAGTGCCGACTTGATGATGTTAGAGTATGCCTTAATGGAAAAGTTTAGAGATCTAAATCTTCAATTTAATTGGACTCCTAATTATGTGATTATGGGAAATTTGAATATCACTTCTACTCTTCGGGAAGAAATCCAACAAGAGCAAGGGTTAGATGAGAAGTTACAAGAAGTGTTATTGCAACCGGGTTTTGTGCGATCTACCGATGGAGTTATTGTATTTGACCAAAGGATTTGTGTTCCGGATAATACGGAGTTAAAAAGGAGGATTTTGGAAGAAGCGCATAAGGGTGCTTTTACTATACATCTGGGGTCTTCAAAGATGTACCAAGATCTAAAGAGAGACTATTCGTGGTCCGGGATGAAAAGAGATATTGTGGTGTATATGTCGGAATGTACGGTGTTCCAACAAGTGAAGATCGAGAACCAAAGGTCGGGTGGCTTGTGCAACCTTTAGAAATTCCGGTGTGGAAATGGAATAGTATTTCGATGGACTTCGCGGGGGGATTACCCCGTGCGCCAGGAGGTTATGATTCGATTTGGGTAATTGTAGATCGGTTAACGAAGTCTGCGCATTTCTTGGTCGTAAAGACTACTTATAAGGCGAGTCATCTCGCAAGGTTGTTCATTTCGAAGATAGTAAGATTGCATGGTATCCCTACTACTATCGTTTCAGATAGAGATCCAAAGTTCACTTTGAGATTTTGGAGAGCTTTTCAACAAGCAATGGGAACGAAGTTATGTTTGAGTACGTCGAATCATCCGCAAACGGACGGTCAGACGGAACGGACAATACAAACTATGGAAGACATGTTGAGAGCTTGTGTACTTGAAAGTGGAGGAAATTGTATAGAACTTTTTCCGTTGATTGAGTTCTCTTATAATAACAGTTATCATGCAAGTATTGGTATGGCACCTTATTATGCGTTGTATGGAAGGAAGTGTAGGACACCGTTGTGTTGGGCAGAAGTTGGGGAAGAAAGGATGTTGGGACCTGAGATTATTCACGAAACTACAGAGAAGATCAGGATGATCATTGAAAAGGTTAAGCAAGCACAGGATCGTCAGAAGAGTTATGCGGATAACCGAAGAAGACCTTTAGAATTTGAGGAAGGAGATCACCTGTTTCTGAAGGTTACTCCGAGATTGCGGTTGAAAGGACCATTTCGATCGCGGAAGTTAAGTCCAAGATATGTCGGACCATATCAGATTTTGGAAAGAATTGGGGAAGTAGCCTATAGATTAGCCTTACCGCCTTCTCTGTCTGAGATGCACGATGTTTTTCATGTATCTCAGCTTCGGAAATTTGTCCCAGATCCTCTTCAACCAATTTTACCGGATACAATTGAGATAGAAGCAGATTTGACATTTGAGCCTCAACTGAGTCGTATCACCGGAAGAGAAACTAAAGTGTTAAGGAATAAAGAGATTCCTCTTGTTAAGGTCCAGTGGGATGAGACGCATCCGGGTGATGCAACTTGGGAATTGGAATCGGAGATGCGGGAGGTCTATCCTCATCTCTTCAGATAATTGTTTTAAATTCGTGGGCGAATTTCTATTTAAGGGGGGGAGGATGTAATACCCCATAAAATTAATTTACTCCGGATAATATTAGTTGTGATCAACTGAGTCCCAGTGTACTCTGAGAAATTATCTCCAGAGATAATTAGGGTAACTGTTGAACTTAGAGTAAATCCAATTAATATTATCTGACTCTGAGATATTTAAGTATTTGAACTTTAGAGACTTTTTGGACAATCAGTAGTGTTGCTAATTGATGATATTTTTCTATATCATTTCCTTTTCCACTCATTTTCCACTTAGAAGCAAAGAAAGGAAAAGATAGAAAGAATTTGGAGAGAAAGGAAAGGAAAGAAGAGAAAAAGAGGAAAAAGTCCAAGGTCAAGATCATTAAGAACATCATCAGATCTTCACCAAATCATCTTCCAATCTTCACCATCTTCATCTATTCAAGGTGGGTTCTAGATAGAAACTTAAGTTTTAGAATTAGAAGTGATTTTTAACTTAAGTTAGGTTTATGAGAAATTGCTTAATTTGGTAATCGATGAAATTTAACGGTTGGAATGTGTTGTAACTTGAGTAGTATAGACTATATGAGTGTAGAATCATTTATATTTGATTGTGGAATGGTTCGATATGTTTTGGTGGGGTTTTGGACCCATGGGAACTCAGTTTTTACGCTGAAGAACTTCTGCATTTTCCCAGATTCGCACTACGAACCCCCCAGGGAAGGGGAAATCGTGCACTCGCTGGAGGTTCGCACGACGAAGGCGAAGGCGAATATTCGCCAGAGGTTCGCACTGCGAACATTACCTTGGTTTTGCTACCGACTTGGTTCGCCAGCTGTTCGCACTGCGAATGGTGTAGCGAACAAGTGTTGGCTAGGCGTTCGTTGGACGCTTCTCACTGCGAATGAAGTAGCGAGCTTTCGCTGGCTGCTTCGCAATGCAAACATGACAGAACATCCGACTTGTTTCTTTCATAACTTTTGCATCGTTTATCCGTTGTGAGTGTTCTTGGTATCGTTGTGAAGCTAAGAACATATTCTAGCTAATGGCAGCGAGGGATATCTATTTATTGCCCGATTAGAAAATTGAAGGGAATCGTAAATTGGTATAATTGTGGTATGTTGAATTATGCATGTTCCATTATGTGATTGATGATTATATGCCTATGCTCTTATTGTTAAACATGTTTGAATATGTATGCATGTTAAAATATGAATAAGTAGAGTGAGGATCATTACCGTAAGCCATTGTTGAAAAGTGTGGAAATGACATAATGACAACGCTCGTGCAGAAGAGGCTGAGGCGTGTGTCTAGTAATCATAACCAGTTATCTTACGGTGTAGTTTCATGAGACTCGAGCACCTCCTCTGAAACGTATGCACAATTACTTGGCAGGTTTGATTCCCGCGTATAGTACGAATGGAGCCTACAGGTAAAGAGACTTGTGACGGTGTACGGGCCGTGTGAAGTGACGGATCACGGTGTACGTGCCGATGATCCCGAATCCATTTCGTATGCCAAGTAAACACAAGGATCCATGACTCGAATCGTTTTCTAGACGTAGAAGCGGACGGGAAAGGGGATGCCTTGGTACGGTTATTGATTAGCTAGATTCTTGAGATAACAGACTCAGGACTTACTTTGGTACTAGTGTGAGTTCACAGGCTCACTAGTGTGAATGCATGTATGGCGTGTGTGTACTCAAAGTCACTTCCCTTCCCTTTTGACTTGAGTTAGGATGATAGAACCTTGTAAAGCCGAGAGGACTATAAGATAGCGAACTCACTGAGATTTGATGTATCTCACCCCACTGTTGTTGTTTACATCATAGGTTCTGCAGGTTCGGCGAAGTGTAAGGACAAGGTTATGTGACTTTCCTTATGGATCATAGCTTTTGTGTGGCAAGGCTTCCGTTGTGAAGATTTTTGAGATCATTATTTGATCTAGTTCTTAGTATTTGTCTTCGGAACATCTTGTAGATATACTATGCCATAGTTTTTTGTATTTAGGCTTTTTAGGCATGTATATGTATAATGTGTTTACTAGGAACTTATTGTATATTTCAATACCAAACGTGAAATTCATGTATAATATATGCTTTGTTGTATGTATATATATATGGGCGTTACAGTAAGTTTATTTATGTTTCTTTCATAAAATTTGTTGGAGTTTATACCAAGGAAGTATTGTTTGATCAACTTCTTATAAAGGTTTACGAACTTGAGTGTATTTTTCGTTATTTTACTTTTAAAGAATTTGATATCTTATATGGTAGTTATGTAAAGTCGTGAAAATCATGACTAATATGATAAAAACAATATTAAAGCACTCAAATCTAACTTAAATTTTTTTGTTTTACTAATGATGTTATGGTCATAAATAATTGTTTTAGGGATTTAAATAGAATTCTAAAAGAAGATGACCTCTTCACAAACATAGATTTGATATTGTTATGTCGAAATCTTTATTTTTGGCTGAGTTTAGAACTAGGTGACATGAAACTTAATGTTCCACTAAAATTTATAATTGATCATTAAAAATAATACGTTTATAAACCATAACAAGTATTTATGGTTGTAAATCATAGGCTTAGAAACTAGTTAGTAGTTCTTATTTAAAATTTTGTAATAATGAAATAACAATATGTTATTCTTTTCTATACGTTGGAATGAGTTTTCATCATTTTAATTATCATTTATATCAAACTTATAATGTTTATCATTTTCACACTATTCTAATTTATTGCATTTGGTTATAATAATTTTAGAACAACATAACATAGTGTTTGTGTCCAAACAAATAATAAATTAATAAGAATTTTGAAGGTTATTGGTTATTATATCTATGAAATAGTTTAGAGGAATAATAAATAGTTTTTATTTAATTTAAAAAATTATTTTCTAAAACTTTAGAATGATGTAAAAGTTATTTATTAATAGGACGGTGTGTTGAAATCGTTGAATAAGTTGTTAGTTTGTATAGAGTTAATAGTGTTTACAATCATTTGATTATTAAGTTTTGAAAATTAGAAATATATTTTTTGATTTTATAACATTTTAATTATATTTTTAATTTTTATAATTTTTTTATTAATATATTAGAAATTGATAATCATTCAACTAATTGGTTATGTATATAATATGACATAAAATATTATAATAAAAATGAATAGGTTTTTATTTTTTCTTGATTTAAATGGTTTATTATAATATTTAGAAAAGTTTTTAATACTATTATAAATTTGTTTTTATTATTTGGAAACGGTTATAATTATAATAATATAATAATCACTGAAGTAGTAAAAAAATTAAATTGGAAGTTAGTTTTGAAAATTTTGGAATGATTTATCATTTTGAATGATTTCTATATATATCTTTTGAGAAATAATTTTATAATTTTGGAATAACTTAAACACATTCTTTATATATATATATATATATATATATATATATATATATATAGACGCGCACACACATGACGCTATACTAGAATAGTATTTCACACACTTACATTGTAGAATCAATTTCTCCATTGATCGATTTGTTTAGAAATTACAATTGTATGATCACAATTACGGTTTTAAATTAATTTCTTTTCAGTTTCGTTTTATTTTATTTGATTCATTTGAATCACATAGACACATGAGGAAAATATACAATGTATTATCATATTCATTTATATTACATTGTTCCATGAGCCACATGGTTGATTTCGTGTTTTGTTGTTCAGGGCAATTATAGACGATTTTGATGCTATTTTATACATTTGTTTCAGCTTTTATGTTTGATATTAAGGGTTTCACTATAAATCTTATTAATAGGTTGAGTCGTATTCTATAAACATATTAAGTTATTATCTACACAACATGTGCCTCATTCATCCATGTTGAGCATCTCTTCCTCCTCCTAATAAGATAGCAAAAGATTTTTTTTTTTTATGTTGGGTTTAAACGTTCAAATTACATACCTAATGAATTGATTATTGTTTGAATTAAATTTGAAAATTTTAACTTCTTTTGCGATGATAGTTTTCATATATTCTATGGTCTAAAGAAATACATATAAGTTACTACGTGCATTAATATTCATGTTTATTTGGAATCAAATTCTTTAAAATTTTAACTATCTAACGTCACCTCGCTTAACCAAAACTGCAACCATTGTATGATAATATAAACAAGAATAATTGCGTTTCACTTCTTCGTATAGATTTAGGATTTCTTCAAAGCTTTTAATTTTGGCATAGCCATCCATCATGGTTCTACTATTCACCACATAAAACAAACTTTCTTATATATCATCTCTTCCAAAATTCTTAGGTTAAATCCATGTTAACTAAGGTTTATAAATGGATTTGGCCATAACTTTTATATTTGAGATGACTTCTATGTTAGTTTGGACTAATGTGGCTAAATAATTCCTTGATGGATCATTATTTCAAAATTAAATGTTTTGAATAAATACTAAATTTATACGTTGAACTTAAACGTAAGTTTATTTATGTTTCTTTCATAAAATTTGTTGGAGTTTATACCAAGGAAGTATTGTTTGATCAACTTCTTATAAAGGTTTACGAACGTGAGTGTATTTTTCGTTATTTTACTTTTAAAGAATTTGATATCTTATATTGTAGTTATGTAAAGTCGCGAAAATCATGACTAATATGATAAAAACAATATTAAAGCACTCAAATCTAACTTAAATTTTTATGTTTTACTAATGATGTTATGGTCATAAATAATTGTTTTAGGGATTTAAATAGAATTCGAAAGGAAGATGACCTCTTCACAAACATAGATTTGATATTGTTATGTTGAAATCTTTATTTTTGGCTGAGTTTAGAACTAGGTGACATGAAACTTAATGGTCCACTAAAATTAAAAATTGATCATTAAAAATAATACGTTTACAAACCATAACAAGTATTTATGGTTGTAAATCATAGGCTTAGAAACTAGTTAGTAGTTCTTATTTAAAATTTTGTAATAATGAAATAACAATATGTTATTCGTTTCTATACGTTGGAATGAGTTTTCATCATTTTAATTATCATTTATATCAAACTTATAATGTTTATCTTGTTCACACTATTCTAATTTATTTCATTTGGTTATAATAATTTTAGAATAACGTAACATAGTATTTGTGTCCAAACAAATAATAAATTAATAAGAATTTTGAAGGTTATTGGTTATTATATCTATGAAATAGTTTAGAGGAATAATAAATAGTTTTTATTTATTTTTAAAAAATTACTTTCTAAAACTTTAGAATAATGTAAAAGTTATTTATTAATAGGACGGTGTGTTGAAATCGTTGAATTAGTTGTTAGTTTGTATAGAGTAAATAGTGTTTACAATCATTTGATTATTTAGATTTGAAAATTAGAAATATATCTTTTGATTTTATAACATTTTAATTATATTTTTAATTTTTATAATTTTTTTATTAATATATTAGAAATTGATAATCATTCAACTAATTGGTTATGTATATAATATGACATAAAATATTATAATAAAAATGAATAGGTTTTTATTTTTTCTTGATTTAAATGGTTTATTATAATTTTTAGAAAAGTTTTTATAATTTTTAGAAAAGTTTTTAATACTTTTATAAATTTGTTTTTATTATTTGAAAACGGTTATAATTCTAATAATATAATAATCACTGAAGTAGTAAAATAATTAAATTGGAAGTTAGTTTTGAAAATTTTGGAATGATTTATCATTTTGAATGATTTCTATATATATCATTTGAGAAATAATTTTATAATTTTGGAATAACTTAAACACATTCTTTATATGTAATACCCCGTATTAATTAAGTGCTCAATTGGATATCAGAAGAGATCAATTATTTTATTAAAAAGACAGTGTGATATTTATTAGTTTAAGGGGACTATTTTAAGGTAATCTACTAATTGATCAATTGGGTTGAGATGACTGATAAGTGCAAAATGTACCTATTTTTGTATATAAGTTTTGTTGCACTTATCTATACTTTTTGTTAAATATCGTTCAAATAAACCCCACTTTGTATGTAAATGTGTATATTTAGTGTATAATCAAGTTTTAATGTATTTGTGTACCGTTTGATAGTTTTCTACTCATTTTGTAGGTATTGAGGTGTATTTGGAGCATGAGCAATAAAGTGTCGAAGACACGGCTTCAAACGCGCGATTTTGAGCAACGCATCAACGAATAAGGCTCAAAATGAAGATAATAAAAATCACCAATTTGGTTGATATTTATTCATTGTTAGATAGGAAATTGAATAAGTTTTCCAACGCTTCAAACCGGGCGAAAAACGGAGTTACGGTTCTCAAGTTATGGCCGAAACATTTTTCAAGTCAGCTGGTTGCGCGCTGAGCGCGCTCCAAGCCCGCTGAGCGCGCTTTTAAGGCGGTTTAACCATTTTTTGAGCGCACTGAGCGCGGTCTGCGATGATATCAACAATAAATATGGGTAAAAAACACATTTTTAGGGATGGCTTTGGCGTATTTTTGCTCCCAACTCCATCAAACTTCATTTTTCTTGTAGATTAGCTTAGAAAACATCATTGGAGCTTGCATTTGGATGATCTGGAGTCGAATCTCTCGTCGATTGGTGTTGACAAACCAAGAAATGTTTGGTTCCTCTTCTCTCTTCTCTTTGTAATTTCTTTTTGTTGGGTATTGTATAGTTACTATGAACATATGTATCTTTGTTGATCTTAATATTATATGAAATTTGTTTTACAAATCATTATCGATGTCTTCCTTGGTCTTTTTGCATTTATGTTTGGATTTGTGTTGTGTTAGAGATAAACATCACAAATCTTGATTAGGGATGGATATCTATTGTCTAGATGCTAAAGATAGATTTAGATGATAATCTTTTTGGTGTCGGAACTTAATGTCTTCCGTGTTTCGAGGCTTCGTGCGCGAGAGTGATGAAGAGAGTAATACGGTTGTCTCTCAGCTCAGTGTGCCAGAGATGGACACTGTTGTGAGTGATGCTAGATGATTTTGACGAGTATTGCAGGTGGAGTATAATTGGTCGGTAAATTTATGTTTGTGACGAGTGGATTATATGTATGCTTGATAAGTTCTTCTTGTTGAAGAATGAATTGTTTTTATGTTTTTATTTACTTTTCCGCATTTACGCTTTAAACCATTTTAACCCAAACTCATTAACAATTAAATTGTCGAATGGCAGTTCAGTAGCACCGATCTCTGTGGACACGATAATTCCCGAAAAAATACTTCCAAAACTTTTGTTGCTTGCCCTATACCGCAACTAACAAAATGGTGTCGTTGCCGGGGATTGGTGTTTTTATTGAATCGCATTGCGATAGTTTCTTTGTTTTTGAGTTTTGAAGATATCGTATATATTGTCTATTTTCACTTGTTTATATTGATACTTGTATATGTTTACCATATTTGTGAATTTTACATGTTTTGCATACTTGAAATTTAGTGTATATGTTTGTTTCTCTTCACGTTTGCTAAGTGTTTAGTTAGGTTTCGTCGTCGGTGAGCACTAACCGTGTAAAGAGGCAACTTGGAGAAGTGTGTATAAATAATATGCGTCGAGCTTACGACGTAAAACAGGCATGTTTTATCGTTTTTTATTCCGTTATTACTTTTTAATTATGAGATTTTGTATATGAGATTGTTTAGGTGTTAAGTGGAGGCCTACACCAGAACCCTGTAGCTGTACTGATTTTTCTGGTTCTGGTGTAGCGCGCTCAGCGCGGGCCTACGCGCTGAACGCGCTCTGCTGTGCTGAACCAGTGAATTCTTTTACTTGTTCACTTGGTTCCATCTTCTTCCCACTTCCACCAAGGCCTTATATATTAGTAATTATTAGTAATTTAACTAATTCTTTTGTCGATTGTTTGGACTCAAATTTTTGCCCGATTGCTTGAAGTCGCATTTGGTGTTTGTCCATTTTTTATCATTTTAGCTTGCGAATGCGTGGTAATGATAGTGTTTAAAGTTTTGTACACGTTCAAGGTATGTATTTATCGCTTTCTATACTTTACCATATTCATGATACTTAGGCTTTTTACAACTTCTATGCCATTCATTCTTTTATATACTTGTTCGTATGTGAATCACTTTAGTTCCCACCCTTTTTGTGAGGAAGCCTTCCATTGTTCATATATGCTCGGAGTTCCAACATTCTTGTTTTAACTGGATTTTATTATGCTTAATCTGTTGTTTATGTTGTGTATATGAATGCATGAAAAGGATAAAGGCATTTGTTTCATTTTGAGCACAACCACCCTAGCCAAATAGTCAATTCACCTTGTGAGTGTGTGAGAATTTGTAACCCCTTTGAGCTTTTTGATCCATGTTTTTATTTGAACTTAATGCTTGTCTATGAGTATTTAGTTCACTTATTTTTTATGGATTTTGTTTTTTTCTTGAACCCTCAACTTTGTGTTGTTGTATGGATTTTTTCCTTGCCTTAGAAAGTATGGAGTATTCACATGATGGTGCGGGTTGAATTCAAGTTGGGGAGAGAATGATTGTGTATTCATTAGTTGGATTCTATGAGGAGTGAAAAAGAAAAGAAAAAATAGAAAAATATGAAAAAGAAAAGAAAAGAAAAAAGAAAGAAAAAGAAAATCCTTGTGAAAGGAAACAAAAAGAGTTCCAATAATTGTGCTAGATAAGTTGTGTGTTTTGTGTAACACTTGGGATGAAAGAAGAAGTTTCATTGAAATTTTTGGTTTGAGTCTTTTGTGAGTTAATCACTCCTTTAGGTTTAGGCAAGTTTTTGTTTCGATTAGCTTTAGGAATTGCCCCTTGTTTGTTTACCCGACCACGCTACAACCTTGAAAGTCCTTGTGATTCTTGCCTTTGTATGTTCAATGTGAATTTTTGGATGGATGCATAATTTAGTCTGTTGTTTGCAGGATTGTTGTGTGAGTGAAAAATCCCTCATTTTATGTTTTTCATATACCGATGATTGTTTTTACTAGGTGTGATTCACATTTGAACTTGTGTTGTTTTAGAATGTTTGGCATGATTTTTGTATTTTGCATTTGTTTAGGGATTATGTTATCGTTGTTGTTTAGTGGTAAGTATTTACTTTGTGTGTACCATTTTCAATTGAACCATTGCATTTGTTTTCCGTTTTCAAAACTTGTTTGTTCATGATTCTTTGGTTATTGCTTTTGTGTTTTTAAGTTTGTTGGCTTTGTTTGAGGACAAACAAATATGTAAGTTGGGGAGAGTTGATAAGTGCAAAATGTACCTATTTTTGTATATAAGTTTTGTTGCACTTATCTATACTTTTTGTTAAATATCGTTCAAATAAACCCCACTTTGTATGTAAATGTGTATATTTAGTGTATAATCAAGTTTTAATGTATTTGTGTACTGTTTGATAGTTTTCTACTCATTTTGTAGGTATTGAGGTGTATTTGGAGCATGAGCAATAAAGTGTCGAAGACACGGCTTCAAACGCGCGATTTTGAGCAACGCATCAACGAATAAGGCTCAAAATGAAGATAATATAAATCACCAATTTGGTTGATATTTATTCATTGTTAGATAGGAAATTGAATAAGCTTTCGAACACTTCGAACCGGGCAAAAACGGAGTTACGGTTCTCAAGTTATGGCCGAAACATTTTTCAAGTCAGCTGGTTGCGCGCTGAGCGCGCTCCAAGCCCGCTGAGCGTGCTTTTAAGTTGGTTTAACCATTTTTTGAGCGCGCTGAGCGCGGTCTGCGATGATGACAGCAATAAATATGGGTAAAAAACACATTTTTAGGGATGGTTTTGGGGTTTTTTTGCTCCCAACTCCATCAAACTTCATTTTTCTTGTAGATTAGCTTAGAAAACATCATTGGAGCTTGCATTTGGATGATCCGGAGTCGAATCTCTCGTCGATTGGTGTTGACAAACCAAGAAATGTTTGGTTCCTCTTCTCTCTTCTCTTTGTAATTTCTTTTTGTTGGGTATTGTATAGTTACTATGAACATATGTATCTTTGTTGATCTTAATATTATATGAAATTTGTTTTACAAATCATTATCGATGTCTTCCTTGGTCTTTTTGCATTTATGTTTGGATTTGTGTTGTGTTAGAGATAAACATCACAAATCTTGATTAGGGATGGATATCTATTGTCTAGATGCTAAAGATAGATTTAGATGATAATCTTTTTGGTGTCGGAACTTAATGTCTTCCGTGTTTCGAGGCTTCGTGCGCGAGAGTGATGAAGAGAGTAATACGGTTGTCTCTCAGCTCAGTGTGCCAGAGATGGACACTGTTGTGAGTGATGCTAGATGATTTTGATGAGTATTGCAGGTGGAGTATAATTGGTCGGTAAATTTATGTTTGTGACGAGTGGATTATATGTATGCTTGATAAGTTCTTCTTGTTGAAGAATGAATTGTTTTTATGTTTTTATTTACTTTTCCGCATTTACGCTTTAAACCATTTTAACCCAAACTCATTAACAATTAAATTGTCGAATGGCAGTTCAGTAGCACCGATCTCTGTGGACACGATAATTCCCGAAAAAATACTTCCAAAACTTTTGTTGCTTGCCCTATACCGCAACTAACAAAATGGTGTCGTTGCCGGGGATTGGTGTTTTTATTGAATCGCATTGCGATAGTTTCTTTGTTTTTGAGTTTTGAAGATATCGTATATATTGTCTATTTTCACTTGTTTATATTGATACTTGTATATGTTTACCATATTTGTGAATTTTACATGTTTTGCATACTTGAAATTTAGTGTATATGTTTGTTTCTCTTCACGTTTGCTAAGTGTTTAGTTAGGTTTCGTCGTCGGTGAGCACTAACCGTGTAAAGAGGCAACTTGGAGAAGTGTGTATAAATAATATGCGTCGAGCTTACGACGTAAAACAGGCATGTTTTATCGTTTTTTATTCCGTTATTACTTTTTAATTATGAGATTTTGTATATGAGATTGTGTAGGTGTTAAGTGGAGGCCTACACCAGAACCCTGTAGCTGTACTGATTTTTCTGGTTCTGGTGTAGCGCGCTCAGCGCGGGCCTGCGCGCTGAACGCGCTCTGCTGTGCTGAACCAGTGAATTCTTTTACTTGTTCACTTGGTTCCATCTTCTTCCCACTTCCACCAAGGCCTTATATATTAGTAATTATTAGTAATTTAACTAATTCTTTTGTCGATTGTTTGGACTCAAATTTTTGCCCGATTGCTTGAAGTCGCATTTGGTGTTTGTCCATTTTTTATCATTTTAGCTTGCGAATGCGTGGTAATGATAGTGTTTAAAGTTTTGTACACGTTCAAGGTATGTATTTATCGCTTTCTATACTTTACCATATTCATGATACTTAGGCTTTTTACAACTTCTATGCCATTCATTCTTTTATATACTTGTTCGTATGTGAATCACTTTAGTTCCCACCCTTTTTGTGAGGAAGCCTTCCATTGTTCATATATGCTCGGAGTTCCAACATTCTTGTTTTAACTGGATTTTATTATGCTTAATCTGTTGTTTATGTTGTGTATATGAATGCATGAAAAGGATAAAGGCATTTGTTTCATTTTGAGCACAACCACCCTAGCCAAATAGTCAATTCACCTTGTGAGTGTGTGAGAATTTGTAACCCCTTTGAGCTTTTTGATCCATGTTTTTATTTGAACTTAATGCTTGTCTATGAGTATTTAGTTCACTTATTTTTTATGGATTTTGTTTTTTTCTTGAACCCTCAACTTTGTGTTGTTGTATGGATTTTTTCCTTGCCTTAGAAAGTATGGAGTATTCACATGATGGTGCGGTTGAATTCAAGTTGGGGAGAGAATGATTGTGTATTCATTAGTTGGATTCTATGAGGAGTGAAAAAGAAAAGAAAAAATAGAAAAATATGAAAAAGAAAAGAAAAGAAAAAAAGAAAGAAAAAGAAAATCCTTGTGAAAGGAAACAAAAAGAGTTCCAATAATTGTGCTAGATAAGTTGTGTGTTTTGTGTAACACTTGGGATGAAAGAAGAAGTTTCATTGAAATTTTTGGTTTGAGTCTTTTGTGAGTTAATCACTCCTTTAGGTTTAGGCAAGTTTTTGTTTCGATTAGCTTTAGGAATTGCCCCTTGTTTGTTTACCCGACCACGCTACAACCTTGAAAGTCCTTGTGATTCTTGCCTTTGTATGTTCAATGTGAATTTTTGGATGGATGCATAATTTAGTCTGTTGTTTGCAGGATTGTTGTGTGAGTGAAAAATCCCTCATTTTATGTTTTTCATATACCGATGATTGTTTTTACTAGGTGTGATTCACATTTGAACTTGTGTTGTTTTAGAATGTTTGGCATGATTTTTGTATTTTGCATTTGTTTAGGGATTATGTTATCGTTGTTGTTTAGTGGTAAGTATTTACTTTGTGTGTACCATTTTCAATTGAACCATTGCATTTGTTTTCCGTTTTCAAAACTTGTTTGTTCATGATTCTTTGGTTATTGCTTTTGTGTTTTTAAGTTTGTTGGCTTTGTTTGAGGACAAACAAATATGTAAGTTGGGGAGAGTTGATAAGTGCAAAATGTACCTATTTTTGTATATAAGTTTTGTTGCACTTATCTATACTTTTTGTTAAATATCGTTCAAATAAACCCCACTTTGTATGTAAATGTGTATATTTAGTGTATAATCAAGTTTTAATGTATTTGTGTACTGTTTGATAGTTTTCTACTCATTTTGTAGGTATTGAGGTGTATTTGGAGCATGAGCAATAAAGTGTCGAAGACACGGCTTCAAACGCGCGATTTTGAGCAACGCATCAACGAATAAGGCTCAAAATGAAGATAATATAAATCACCAATTTGGTTGATATTTATTCATTGTTAGATAGGAAATTGAATAAGCTTTCGAACACTTCGAACCGGGCAAAAACGGAGTTACGGTTCTCAAGTTATGGCCGAAACATTTTTCAAGTCAGCTGGTTGCGCGCTGAGCGCGCTCCAAGCCCGCTGAGCGTGCTTTTAAGTTGGTTTAACCATTTTTTGAGCGCGCTGAGCGCGGTCTGCGATGATGACAGCAATAAATATGGGTAAAAAACACATTTTTAGGGATGGTTTTGGGGTTTTTTTGCTCCCAACTCCATCAAACTTCATTTTTCTTGTAGATTAGCTTAGAAAACATCATTGGAGCTTGCATTTGGATGATCCGGAGTCGAATCTCTCGTCGATTGGTGTTGACAAACCAAGAAATGTTTGGTTCCTCTTCTCTCTTCTCTTTGTAATTTCTTTTTGTTGGGTATTGTATAGTTACTATGAACATATGTATCTTTGTTGATCTTAATATTATATGAAATTTGTTTTACAAATCATTATCGATGTCTTCCTTGGTCTTTTTGCATTTATGTTTGGATTTGTGTTGTGTTAGAGATAAACATCACAAATCTTGATTAGGGATGGATATCTATTGTCTAGATGCTAAAGATAGATTTAGATGATAATCTTTTTGGTGTCGGAACTTAATGTCTTCCGTGTTTCGAGGCTTCGTGCGCGAGAGTGATGAAGAGAGTAATACGGTTGTCTCTCAGCTCAGTGTGCCAGAGATGGACACTGTTGTGAGTGATGCTAGATGATTTTGATGAGTATTGCAGGTGGAGTATAATTGGTCGGTAAATTTATGTTTGTGACGAGTGGATTATATGTATGCTTGATAAGTTCTTCTTGTTGAAGAATGAATTGTTTTTATGTTTTTATTTACTTTTCCGCATTTACGCTTTAAACCATTTTAACCCAAACTCATTAACAATTAAATTGTCGAATGGCAGTTCAGTAGCACCGATCTCTGTGGACACGATAATTCCCGAAAAAATACTTCCAAAACTTTTGTTGCTTGCCCTATACCGCAACTAACAAAATGGTGTCGTTGCCGGGGATTGGTGTTTTTATTGAATCGCATTGCGATAGTTTCTTTGTTTTTGAGTTTTGAAGATATCGTATATATTGTCTATTTTCACTTGTTTATATTGATACTTGTATATGTTTACCATATTTGTGAATTTTACATGTTTTGCATACTTGAAATTTAGTGTATATGTTTGTTTCTCTTCACGTTTGCTAAGTGTTTAGTTAGGTTTCGTCGTCGGTGAGCACTAACCGTGTAAAGAGGCAACTTGGAGAAGTGTGTATAAATAATATGCGTCGAGCTTACGACGTAAAACAGGCATGTTTTATCGTTTTTTATTCCGTTATTACTTTTTAATTATGAGATTTTGTATATGAGATTGTGTAGGTGTTAAGTGGAGGCCTACACCAGAACCCTGTAGCTGTACTGATTTTTCTGGTTCTGGTGTAGCGCGCTCAGCGCGGGCCTGCGCGCTGAACGCGCTCTGCTGTGCTGAACCAGTGAATTCTTTTACTTGTTCACTTGGTTCCATCTTCTTCCCACTTCCACCAAGGCCTTATATATTAGTAATTATTAGTAATTTAACTAATTCTTTTGTCGATTGTTTGGACTCAAATTTTTGCCCGATTGCTTGAAGTCGCATTTGGTGTTTGTCCATTTTTTATCATTTTAGCTTGCGAATGCGTGGTAATGATAGTGTTTAAAGTTTTGTACACGTTCAAGGTATGTATTTATCGCTTTCTATACTTTACCATATTCATGATACTTAGGCTTTTTACAACTTCTATGCCATTCATTCTTTTATATACTTGTTCGTATGTGAATCACTTTAGTTCCCACCCTTTTTGTGAGGAAGCCTTCCATTGTTCATATATGCTCGGAGTTCCAACATTCTTGTTTTAACTGGATTTTATTATGCTTAATCTGTTGTTTATGTTGTGTATATGAATGCATGAAAAGGATAAAGGCATTTGTTTCATTTTGAGCACAACCACCCTAGCCAAATAGTCAATTCACCTTGTGAGTGTGTGAGAATTTGTAACCCCTTTGAGCTTTTTGATCCATGTTTTTATTTGAACTTAATGCTTGTCTATGAGTATTTAGTTCACTTATTTTTTATGGATTTTGTTTTTTTCTTGAACCCTCAACTTTGTGTTGTTGTATGGATTTTTTCCTTGCCTTAGAAAGTATGGAGTATTCACATGATGGTGCGGTTGAATTCAAGTTGGGGAGAGAATGATTGTGTATTCATTAGTTGGATTCTATGAGGAGTGAAAAAGAAAAGAAAAAATAGAAAAATATGAAAAAGAAAAGAAAAGAAAAAAAGAAAGAAAAAGAAAATCCTTGTGAAAGGAAACAAAAAGAGTTCCAATAATTGTGCTAGATAAGTTGTGTGTTTTGTGTAACACTTGGGATGAAAGAAGAAGTTTCATTGAAATTTTTGGTTTGAGTCTTTTGTGAGTTAATCACTCCTTTAGGTTTAGGCAAGTTTTTGTTTCGATTAGCTTTAGGAATTGCCCCTTGTTTGTTTACCCGACCACGCTACAACCTTGAAAGTCCTTGTGATTCTTGCCTTTGTATGTTCAATGTGAATTTTTGGATGGATGCATAATTTAGTCTGTTGTTTGCAGGATTGTTGTGTGAGTGAAAAATCCCTCATTTTATGTTTTTCATATACCGATGATTGTTTTTACTAGGTGTGATTCACATTTGAACTTGTGTTGTTTTAGAATGTTTGGCATGATTTTTGTATTTTGCATTTGTTTAGGGATTATGTTATCGTTGTTGTTTAGTGGTAAGTATTTACTTTGTGTGTACCATTTTCAATTGAACCATTGCATTTGTTTTCCGTTTTCAAAACTTGTTTGTTCATGATTCTTTGGTTATTGCTTTTGTGTTTTTAAGTTTGTTGGCTTTGTTTGAGGACAAACAAATATGTAAGTTGGGGAGAGTTGATAAGTGCAAAATGTACCTATTTTTGTATATAAGTTTTGTTGCACTTATCTATACTTTTTGTTAAATATCGTTCAAATAAACCCCACTTTGTATGTAAATGTGTATATTTAGTGTATAATCAAGTTTTAATGTATTTGTGTACTGTTTGATAGTTTTCTACTCATTTTGTAGGTATTGAGGTGTATTTGGAGCATGAGCAATAAAGTGTCGAAGACACGGCTTCAAACGCGCGATTTTGAGCAACGCATCAACGAATAAGGCTCAAAATGAAGATAATATAAATCACCAATTTGGTTGATATTTATTCATTGTTAGATAGGAAATTGAATAAGCTTTCGAACACTTCGAACCGGGCAAAAACGGAGTTACGGTTCTCAAGTTATGGCCGAAACATTTTTCAAGTCAGCTGGTTGCGCGCTGAGCGCGCTCCAAGCCCGCTGAGCGTGCTTTTAAGTTGGTTTAACCATTTTTTGAGCGCGCTGAGCGCGGTCTGCGATGATGACAGCAATAAATATGGGTAAAAAACACATTTTTAGGGATGGTTTTGGGGTTTTTTTGCTCCCAACTCCATCAAACTTCATTTTTCTTGTAGATTAGCTTAGAAAACATCATTGGAGCTTGCATTTGGATGATCCGGAGTCGAATCTCTCGTCGATTGGTGTTGACAAACCAAGAAATGTTTGGTTCCTCTTCTCTCTTCTCTTTGTAATTTCTTTTTGTTGGGTATTGTATAGTTACTATGAACATATGTATCTTTGTTGATCTTAATATTATATGAAATTTGTTTTACAAATCATTATCGATGTCTTCCTTGGTCTTTTTGCATTTATGTTTGGATTTGTGTTGTGTTAGAGATAAACATCACAAATCTTGATTAGGGATGGATATCTATTGTCTAGATGCTAAAGATAGATTTAGATGATAATCTTTTTGGTGTCGGAACTTAATGTCTTCCGTGTTTCGAGGCTTCGTGCGCGAGAGTGATGAAGAGAGTAATACGGTTGTCTCTCAGCTCAGTGTGCCAGAGATGGACACTGTTGTGAGTGATGCTAGATGATTTTGACGAGTATTGCAGGTGGAGTATAATTGGTCGGTAAATTTATGTTTGTGACGAGTGGATTATATGTATGCTTGATAAGTTCTTCTTGTTGAAGAATGAATTGTTTTTATGTTTTTATTTACTTTTCCGCATTTACGCTTTAAACCATTTTAACCCAAACTCATTAACAATTAAATTGTCGAATGGCAGTTCAGTAGCACCGATCTCTGTGGACACGATAATTCCCGAAAAAATACTTCCAAAACTTTTGTTGCTTGCCCTATACCGCAACTAACAAAATGGTGTCGTTGCCGGGGATTGGTGTTTTTATTGAATCGCATTGCGATAGTTTCTTTGTTTTTGAGTTTTGAAGATATCGTATATATTGTCTATTTTCACTTGTTTATATTGATACTTGTATATGTTTACCATATTTGTGAATTTTACATGTTTTGCATACTTGAAATTTAGTGTATATGTTTGTTTCTCTTCACGTTTGCTAAGTGTTTAGTTAGGTTTCGTCGTCGGTGAGCACTAACCGTGTAAAGAGGCAACTTGGAGAAGTGTGTATAAATAATATGCGTCGAGCTTACGACGTAAAACAGGCATGTTTTATCGTTTTTTATTCCGTTATTACTTTTTAATTATGAGATTTTGTATATGAGATTGTGTAGGTGTTAAGTGGAGGCCTACACCAGAACCCTGTAGCTGTACTGATTTTTCTGGTTCTGGTGTAGCGCGCTCAGCGCGGGCCTGCGCGCTGAACGCGCTCTGCTGTGCTGAACCAGTGAATTCTTTTACTTGTTCACTTGGTTCCATCTTCTTCCCACTTCCACCAAGGCCTTATATATTAGTAATTATTAGTAATTTAACTAATTCTTTTGTCGATTGTTTGGACTCAAATTTTTGCCCGATTGCTTGAAGTCGCATTTGGTGTTTGTCCATTTTTTATCATTTTAGCTTGCGAATGCGTGGTAATGATAGTGTTTAAAGTTTTGTACACGTTCAAGGTATGTATTTATCGCTTTCTATACTTTACCATATTCATGATACTTAGGCTTTTTACAACTTCTATGCCATTCATTCTTTTATATACTTGTTCGTATGTGAATCACTTTAGTTCCCACCCTTTTTGTGAGGAAGCCTTCCATTGTTCATATATGCTCGGAGTTCCAACATTCTTGTTTTAACTGGATTTTATTATGCTTAATCTGTTGTTTATGTTGTGTATATGAATGCATGAAAAGGATAAAGGCATTTGTTTCATTTTGAGCACAACCACCCTAGCCAAATAGTCAATTCACCTTGTGAGTGTGTGAGAATTTGTAACCCCTTTGAGCTTTTTGATCCATGTTTTTATTTGAACTTAATGCTTGTCTATGAGTATTTAGTTCACTTATTTTTTATGGATTTTGTTTTTTTCTTGAACCCTCAACTTTGTGTTGTTGTATGGATTTTTTCCTTGCCTTAGAAAGTATGGAGTATTCACATGATGGTGCGGTTGAATTCAAGTTGGGGAGAGAATGATTGTGTATTCATTAGTTGGATTCTATGAGGAGTGAAAAAGAAAAGAAAAAATAGAAAAATATGAAAAAGAAAAGAAAAGAAAAAAAGAAAGAAAAAGAAAATCCTTGTGAAAGGAAACAAAAAGAGTTCCAATAATTGTGCTAGATAAGTTGTGTGTTTTGTGTAACACTTGGGATGAAAGAAGAAGTTTCATTGAAATTTTTGGTTTGAGTCTTTTGTGAGTTAATCACTCCTTTAGGTTTAGGCAAGTTTTTGTTTCGATTAGCTTTAGGAATTGCCCCTTGTTTGTTTACCCGACCACGCTACAACCTTGAAAGTCCTTGTGATTCTTGCCTTTGTATGTTCAATGTGAATTTTTGGATGGATGCATAATTTAGTCTGTTGTTTGCAGGATTGTTGTGTGAGTGAAAAATCCCTCATTTTATGTTTTTCATATACCGATGATTGTTTTTACTAGGTGTGATTCACATTTGAACTTGTGTTGTTTTAGAATGTTTGGCATGATTTTTGTATTTTGCATTTGTTTAGGGATTATGTTATCGTTGTTGTTTAGTGGTAAGTATTTACTTTGTGTGTACCATTTTCAATTGAACCATTGCATTTGTTTTCCGTTTTCAAAACTTGTTTGTTCATGATTCTTTGGTTATTGCTTTTGTGTTTTTAAGTTTGTTGGCTTTGTTTGAGGACAAACAAATATGTAAGTTGGGGAGAGTTGATAAGTGCAAAATGTACCTATTTTTGTATATAAGTTTTGTTGCACTTATCTATACTTTTTGTTAAATATCGTTCAAATAAACCCCACTTTGTATGTAAATGTGTATATTTAGTGTATAATCAAGTTTTAATGTATTTGTGTACTGTTTGATAGTTTTCTACTCATTTTGTAGGTATTGAGGTGTATTTGGAGCATGAGCAATAAAGTGTCGAAGACACGGCTTCAAACGCGCGATTTTGAGCAACGCATCAACGAATAAGGCTCAAAATGAAGATAATATAAATCACCAATTTGGTTGATATTTATTCATTGTTAGATAGGAAATTGAATAAGCTTTCGAACACTTCGAACCGGGCAAAAACGGAGTTACGGTTCTCAAGTTATGGCCGAAACATTTTTCAAGTCAGCTGGTTGCGCGCTGAGCGCGCTCCAAGCCCGCTGAGCGTGCTTTTAAGTTGGTTTAACCATTTTTTGAGCGCGCTGAGCGCGGTCTGCGATGATGACAGCAATAAATATGGGTAAAAAACACATTTTTAGGGATGGTTTTGGGGTTTTTTTGCTCCCAACTCCATCAAACTTCATTTTTCTTGTAGATTAGCTTAGAAAACATCATTGGAGCTTGCATTTGGATGATCCGGAGTCGAATCTCTCGTCGATTGGTGTTGACAAACCAAGAAATGTTTGGTTCCTCTTCTCTCTTCTCTTTGTAATTTCTTTTTGTTGGGTATTGTATAGTTACTATGAACATATGTATCTTTGTTGATCTTAATATTATATGAAATTTGTTTTACAAATCATTATCGATGTCTTCCTTGGTCTTTTTGCATTTATGTTTGGATTTGTGTTGTGTTAGAGATAAACATCACAAATCTTGATTAGGGATGGATATCTATTGTCTAGATGCTAAAGATAGATTTAGATGATAATCTTTTTGGTGTCGGAACTTAATGTCTTCCGTGTTTCGAGGCTTCGTGCGCGAGAGTGATGAAGAGAGTAATACGGTTGTCTCTCAGCTCAGTGTGCCAGAGATGGACACTGTTGTGAGTGATGCTAGATGATTTTGACGAGTATTGCAGGTGGAGTATAATTGGTCGGTAAATTTATGTTTGTGACGAGTGGATTATATGTATGCTTGATAAGTTCTTCTTGTTGAAGAATGAATTGTTTTTATGTTTTTATTTACTTTTCCGCATTTACGCTTTAAACCATTTTAACCCAAACTCATTAACAATTAAATTGTCGAATGGCAGTTCAGTAGCACCGATCTCTGTGGACACGATAATTCCCGAAAAAATACTTCCAAAACTTTTGTTGCTTGCCCTATACCGCAACTAACAAAATGGTGTCGTTGCCGGGGATTGGTGTTTTTATTGAATCGCATTGCGATAGTTTCTTTGTTTTTGAGTTTTGAAGATATCGTATATATTGTCTATTTTCACTTGTTTATATTGATACTTGTATATGTTTACCATATTTGTGAATTTTACATGTTTTGCATACTTGAAATTTAGTGTATATGTTTGTTTCTCTTCACGTTTGCTAAGTGTTTGGTTAGGTTTCGTCGTCGGTGAGCACTAACCGTGTAAAGAGGCAACTTGGAGAAGTGTGTATAAATAATATGCGTCGAGCTTACGACGTAAAACAAGCATGTTTTATCGTTTTTTATTCCGTTATTACTTTTTAATTATGAGATTTTGTATATGAGATTGTGTAGGTGTTAAGTGGAGGCCTACACCAGAACCCTGTAGCTGTACTGATTTTTCTGGTTCTGGTGTAGCGCGCTCAGCGCGGGCCTGCGCGCTGAACGCGCTCTGCTGTGCTGAACCAGTGAATTCTTTTACTTGTTCACTTGGTTCCATCTTCTTCCCACTTCCACCAAGGCCTTATATATTAGTAATTATTAGTAATTTAACTAATTCTTTTGTCGATTGTTTGGACTCAAATTTTTGCCCGATTGCTTGAAGTCGCATTTGGTGTTTGTCCATTTTTTATCATTTTAGCCTCCGAATGCGTGGTAATGATAGTGTTTAAAGTTTTGTACACGTTCAAGGTATGTATTTATCGCTTTCTATACTTTACCATATTCATGATACTTAGGCTTTTTACAACTTCTATGCCATTCATTCTTTTATATACTTGTTCGTATGTGAATCACTTTAGTTCCCACCCTTTTTGTGAGGAAGCCTTCCATTGTTCATATATGCTCGGAGTTCCAACATTCTTGTTTTAACTGGATTTTATTATGCTTAATCTGTTGTTTATGTTGTGTATATGAATGCATGAAAAGGATAAAGGCATTTGTTTCATTTTGAGAACAACCACCCTAGCCAAATAGTCAATTCACCTTGTGAGTGTGTGAGAATTTGTAACCCCTTTGAGCTTTTTGATCCATGTTTTTATTTGAACTTAATGCTTGTCTATGAGTATTTAGTTCACTTATTTTTTATGGATTTTGTTTTTTTCTTGAACCCTCAACTTTGTGTTGTTGTATGGATTTTTTCCTTGCCTTAGAAAGTATGGAGTATTCACATGATGGTGCGGTTGAATTCAAGTTGGGGAGAGAATGATTGTGTATTCATTAGTTGGATTCTATGAGGAGTGAAAAAGAAAAGAAAAAATAGAAAAATATGAAAAAGAAAAGAAAAGAAAAAAAGAAAGAAAAAGAAAATCCTTGTGAAAGGAAACAAAAAGAGTTCCAATAATTGTGCTAGATAAGTTGTGTGTTTTGTGTAACACTTGGGATGAAAGAAGAAGTTTCGTTGAAATTTTTGGTTTGAGTCTTTTGTGAGTTAATCACTCCTTTAGGTTTAGGCAAGTTTTTGTTTCGATTAGCTTTAGGAATTGCCCCTTGTTTGTTTACCCGACCACGCTACAACCTTGAAAGTCCTTGTGATTCTTGCCTTTGTATGTTCAATGTGAATTTTTGGATGGATGCATAATTTAGTCTGTTGTTTGCAGGATTGTTGTGTGAGTGAAAAATCCCTCATTTTATGTTTTTCATATACCGATGATTGTTTTTACTAGGTGTGATTCACATTTGAACTTGTGTTGTTTTAGAATGTTTGGCATGATTTTTGTATTTTGCATTTGTTTAGGGATTATGTTATCGTTGTTGTTTAGTGGTAAGTATTTACTTTGTGTGTACCATTTTCAATTGAACCATTGCATTTGTTTTCCGTTTTCAAAACTTGTTTGTTCATGATTCTTTGGTTATTGCTTTTGTGTTTTTAAGTTTGTTGGCTTTGTTTGAGGACAAACAAATATGTAAGTTGGGGAGAGTTGATAAGTGCAAAATGTACCTATTTTTGTATATAAGTTTTGTTGCACTTATCTATACTTTTTGTTAAATATCGTTCAAATAAACCCCACTTTGTATGTAAATGTGTATATTTAGTGTATAATCAAGTTTTAATGTATTTGTGTACTGTTTGATAGTTTTCTACTCATTTTGTAGGTATTGAGGTGTATTTGGAGCATGAGCAATAAAGTGTCGAAGACACGGCTTCAAACGCGCGATTTTGAGCAACGCATCAACGAATAAGGCTCAAAATGAAGATAATATAAATCACCAATTTGGTTGATATTTATTCATTGTTAGATAGGAAATTGAATAAGCTTTCGAACACTTCGAACCGGGCAAAAACGGAGTTACGGTTCTCAAGTTATGGCCGAAACATTTTTCAAGTCAGCTGGTTGCGCGCTGAGCGCGCTCCAAGCCCGCTGAGCGTGCTTTTAAGTTGGTTTAACCATTTTTTGAGCGCGCTGAGTGCGGTCTGCGATGATGACAGCAATAAATATGGGTAAAAAAACACATTTTTAGGGATGGTTTTGGGGTTTTTTTGCTCCCAACTCCATCAAACTTCATTTTTCTTGTAGATTAGCTTAGAAAACATCATTGGAGCTTGCATTTGGATGATCCGGAGTTGAATCTCTCGTCGATTGGTGTTGACAAACCAAGAAATGTTTGGTTCCTCTTCTCTCTTCTCTTTGGAATTTCTTTCTGTTGGGTATTGTATAGTTACTATGAACATATGTATCTTTGTTGATCTTAATATTATATGAAATTTGTTTTACAAATCATTATCGATGTCTTCCTTGATCTTTTTGCATTTATGTTTGGATTTGTGTTGTGCTAGAGATAAACATCACAAATCTTGATTAGGGATGGATATCTATTGTCTAGATGCTATAGATAGATTTAGATGATAATCTTTTTGGTGTCGGAACTTAATGTCTTCTGTGTTTCAAGGCTTCGTGCGCGAGAGTAACGAAGAGAGTAATACGGTTGTCTCTCAGCTCAGTGTGCCATAGATGGACACTGTTGTGAGTGATGCTTGATGATTTTGACGAGTATTGCAGGTGGTGTATAATTGGTCGGTAAATTTATGTTTGTGACGAGTGGATTATATGTATGCTTGATAAGTTCGTCTTATTGAAGAATGAATTGTTTTTATGTTTTTATTTACTTTTTCGCATTTACGCTTTAAACTATTTTAACCCAAACTCATTAACAATTAAATTGTCGAACAGCAGTTCAGTAGCACCGATCTCTGTGGACACAATAATTCCCGAAAAAATACTTCCAAAACTTTTGTTGCTTGCCCTATACCGCTTCCAACAATGATAAAATATCAATTGGAGATATTTTACCCTGTTGGATTATATTATATAATATTGGTTTATATATATATATATATATATTTGGAAAGAGAAAAGAAAGAAGAAGAAGTTAGTAAGGAGAAGAGGAAAGGAGAAAGAAGAGGAAAGGAAGAGAAATGGAGAAAGAGGAAGAAGAGAGAAAACCCATGGATCATCATCATCACCATCTTCTTCAAACTCCTCTTCGATTATCAGGTGGGTTCTAGTTAGACACTTTAAGTTCTAGAAATAAGTTGTTTTAGAACTTAGGTTAAATTAAGAGAAAATGCTTAAATTGCTAATCAATGGAATCTAACGATTGAAATGTGATATAAATCGTGTAGCATGATCATTATACATGTAGAAACATCTATTGATAATTGTTATGAAGTTTGGATTGGTTTTGATTATATTGAAAATCTTAGGGTTTGGGTAGAAACTATACAAATTTGTTGGAATCATGTTTTTATGAAGTTTGATGGATAAACCATGATAGAACATGTTATTATACCTCTATTGGCTGTTTGGGTATGGTGTGGAGAATGTTTTGGGGGTTGGAAATTCTGCTGTCAAAAGGGGTATTTTTCTGCATAACGCAGAGCGCGCTTAGCGCGGTCTGAAGAATTCTCGCCCCTTCCATGTAGTGAGTAGCGCGCTTAGCGCGGGTAGGGCGTGCTTAGCGCGACCTGGAACAAAAAATAAAACTATTTTCAAAAATTCCTATCTTTTGACTCGGGTGTCCTATTTAAGCGTTCTTTATACCGTTGGAAAGCTAGGACGACCCTCTACCCATATCTTTATATTGAGTATGGGGTGGGATTAATTAATTAGTGGCATTTGAATGATAACAATGTTATGTGTTATGTTGAAATCCATATCTTTTGGATCGTAAATCCGATCGAGGCATAGTTAAAGCCGATGTGAAGCTGTGGAAATATCCTACGGGATAAAAGTGAAAAGTATTGATTTCGATACCCGATTCAATGAATCGGAGGGAACCCGAAAGTGATGTTTTATGTGATGTGTGATTATATGTATTTACTTGTAATATTTGTGTTATGCCATATCTATCTAATATTATTGTTAAAATGAATGAGAAAATATGCATGTTAAAATGAGTTAGAAAGAGTGAGGAAACTTTACCCCAAAACAATGGTATAATTCTAGGTTGTGAATAGAATTGTGATAGAAACTCTGGATGGCGACGCTCGTGCATTCATTGACGAGTTTTGGCCTAGAGTAGATTCCGAAATGAAAACGCTCGTGCGTGAGGGGCCGAGGCGTGTGTTCATTTCCGAATGGTATAGAAAGAGTGAACACTAGTATGGAACATGTGTATTAACCATTGTGGTTTTGTGAAAAGGAAAATGAGGCCTTAAGGCATTGTGGCCCTGTGATTGTTGAATACAATCACGTTTGTGTGTGTGATCACGTAATCGTAACCAGTTCTTTGAGTTGCAGTTTCATGAGTCTCGAGCTCCTCTGAAACAAGGCATGGTACTTGGCAGGTTTGATTCCCGTGTGTAGTACGAATGGAACCTAAGGGTAGAGACTTGTGATGGTTAACAGGCCATGTGAAGTGACGGTTCACGGCTAACAGGCCGATGTTCCCGAATCCATTTCGTATGCCAAGTAAATTACAAGGATCCATGACTCGGGTCGACTTCTACACGTAGAAGGGATGAGAAAAGGGGATGCCTTGGTACGATTATCGATTAGTGATAAATTATGAGTTAACAGACTCATGACATGTTTCCATATTGTGTGAGATTGTGAGATTGTGAGATTGTGTACTCAAGTCTTTTCCTTTCCCCTTGACTTGAGTTAGGATTTGATAGAACCTTGTAAAGCCGAGAGAATATATAAGATAGGGAACTCACTGAGATTTGATGTATCTCACCCCACTATAGTTGCTTTATTTCAGGGTGGTTTGCAGGTTTGATTTACAAGTGGAGCGATGCTTGGATGTTTCAAGAGAAACTTGGTTTTAGTATTTCCGCTGTGTATTTGTTGTATACAATTGAGGATATTGTATATTGATCTTAGATTTTATATTTTTGGCTAGTTTCCATATCTTGTACCATAGATTGTTATGTTTTTAGAATGGTCAAGTATGTGAATTATGCCATTAGGCACTTATGATTGTGTCAGTACCAAATAAAACACTTGTATGGTATTAGTCTAGATAAACATTATACAGGGCGTTACAGTTGGTATCAGAGCAGGTCGTATCCTCGACCTAGCCTTGAAACATCATAAGTAAATCTATTCCTGCCTCTTAAGTGTGTCTTGCCAGCATGAAACTTAATATCATACTATGTAGTGTTGGGCCTGATCAACCTAATGCTATGTATGTGATAGGTAGAATCATGGTTGAGCGACCACAAGGACTCCGAAGTGTTGTCGAAACTTGTGCTGTGAGGGTAGGCTTAAGCCAAGGAGTAATGGTCAGCTCAGTGAGGTTTTAGTAGAAGTTGTGGTTGGGTAGCATGGAATTTAAGAGTAATGTGTTATTAAAGTAATCCTTTGGAATTGAGGGAGTCCAAAAGTTAAGAATCTCTATCGGACGATTAGTTAAGGTATTGAGGAATATGTAAAGTCGCTGGTGGAGCTGGTTTGACCACTGATATGAACGAGGATTTCAATAAATCTCGTTCCGTGAAGAAGAAAGGATGTTTTGCGGAATGTGTGACGTAAGGTCCAGAAGTGAGATAGTTATGGGTGCTTCAGTTTCTAAGGTTGCTAAGGTGTCTTGAATGGACGAGACTGCCTAAAGGAATGTGTTCGGAACAATATCTTCCAACTGGTTAAAAGTTGAGAGTTAAGGACGTTCAGCTTTTATGAGAACCTAAAGAAGTAGAGAAGTGTGCGAAAAAACACAAGAATGTCTTTACATGCTTCAAGTGGAACAAGTGTGTACCGAATGAGGAGTGTGTGATGAATTGCGTATACTCAGTTATGTAAAGAGATTAAGTTCGAGATGATACATCAGGATTTCTGTTTTCAGTAAGAGACCAATTTGGAATTGTTAACCTACCCAAGGAACAGTGTAAGGTATTGTGTTAGAGAAAGAATGAACTTCACTTAGTAACGGAAAGTGTAGTGATACGGACCGGGAGGATTTTGTATTAAGAAACAGAGTAAGTACCTTGGATTTAAGGGAATCTTAGTATGGTGATTTTATATTTGGACATAAGAGTATTACAATGGAGAGCGAAGTAAACGCGGTGTGGAAACAGTATGTTATGGGGAAGTGATAACGGAATGTATTTTTGGACGAGTGTGCAATAGAGCTATTGAGTAGTTGTTGAGGCTTAAGATAAGGAAGTGTAATCAAGGATGGTTCGCTCGTGGGAACCCTAGTAGTGGGATGCGAAATGAGAAACTTGCACCTTGGTATTAAGAACAAGCGTAGTAGTAGCACCGTGCTCACAGGTGTACGTGTTGGATTCTTATTCTCGAGACAAGTGTGAAGGAACGTACTTTGTGGAATAGTGGGTATCATATCTTAAGAGGTAAGATTGCAGTAAACAACGAGAAGCAACTCAGGACTTATTATGGACTAAGTGTAAATCAAGGAATGAGTTATACCGGAAAGGTTTTGTAGATAGTGGTTGAGAATTTTCGGTTACGAATTTTCTATTAAGTAATCCCGGTTAATGTGTATGAAGTGATGGGAAGGTTCTTCAAGAGGATGCATTGCCCCGATCTATTTTCAAGTATAGAAAACTTTTGTACTTGTGAATAATCAGAATATTCGGAATCTACCTTTTGTTGGACTAAGAACGTTGTTGTATTATTTTCTCTCCAAAGAGACTCAAGTGAGAGAATAAGGTTGTATGCTGACGTGTTGTATCCGTCACTTTGTGATACCATTAATGGTTGCGTGGTTGGTTTTGCTTGTGGACAAATCAGGTATGAGTTGTGCCTTAAGCATTAGAATGTCGTCATTATTGACTTCCCGCTAATGGAGTTGTTTGAACAAAAAATGAACTTTTCCGCTGGAGTTTTGTCGTGTGACCGCATCAGAGTTTGGAAATTTTGCCTTGTCACTGGTTGGAGTGTGTCGGCTGCATGTTTTGACTTTGTCGGTTTTACCTTGAGGGGATCATGCTTAGTGAATGCAATATAAGTTAAGAAGCCGCGAGTTGAGAATGATATTCGAAGATAGAACAAATCGGATTGATGGTTTGAGTAAGGGATGACTTTGAATTAAGAGGAAACTTGTTTTTAGACTCTGCAGCAGTGGTTAACCGATTAATGTGTGTGTAAATTGCGAAATCCCTTAGAAACCATCATCTGCGTTTTGTTACCTTATGTTGCTCTGAGTGGAGAGTATTGTGTGAATGGAGAACGGGATTGCAAGTAAATGAAAGACGGATTTGCGTTTTGAAATCGTGACTTCTGGGAAAGTGTGGCATAGTTGGCCATTTGTTCAGGCAGCAAGAGAGTTAAGTTTAAGGAAGTAACCTTGTGAGAAAGTCTTAAGAGTATTGTTATCATTACCGTTGAGAATCTTAAGGATGAAGTTGGAGAATACTCACGAAGTGTTGACCTCGTAAGGAATATTTCGGTGTTTAATTATGGTGTTAATCAGGTATGAGCGGTTGGTCAGAATTTAGTAATTGTTATTTCCCGTGAGATAATGGTTTTAGATTTAGACCGTTGGAGTGGTACCAGTTGTGTGCAGTTGTGTTTTACCCAGAGAAGGAAATTCGAAGGTTATCCTTCCAGGTACGAGTAAGGATTTGGACATCCCGAAGTTAAGCATGTAACTTGAATCATATATGCAGCAGAACGATTGAGAGATGAGGATTTAATTGAGAAACGTGGTATAGACTTCGACAGCGTATGTGCGTGTGGAGGGTGATATGTGAATTGGTGAGTGGTATGGAAACTCACAGTTGTGCTTTGAATGGTTTAAGTTTGATAAGTGGTGAGTCACATATGATTGTAGTGCTATGTTGGTGTTACGTTGATATTGGATGAGATCTCATGTCAACAAGGAACCTTGAGTGAGTTGGAAAACTGTAAGAAGAATTGATATGGAATGTGGTAACTAGAACCGGAGATAGTTAACTTATTTTGGATGAGTTATTTCGAGATTAGAATGGATTTGGAGTTGTGTATGTTATGGTAGTATCAGTGTAATCCTGCACCTCTATCGTTTGGAAAGTGTTGAGCCGATGTTAAAATATTGTGTAATGGCAAAGAAATTGTTCTACCATAGGACGTCAGTAAGTTTCTTGTACCGTTGGTTAGTAAGGACCCCAGTGGATAAGTGCTTGAGAAATTGTGGTGTTCCACTGTTAGAATTTGGATTGCACAATGGAAGGTGATAGATGAAAGAGTTGGTCAGAATAGTAAGGAATTGAAATTATCGCTTATAGGTATGAAAATAAGAGGACCTTGTTCTAAAGTGAGTTACCTTTTGGTGTGATACGAAAGAGATCAATTATCGGATGTAACGGTTAAAATGTTAGTATCAGACCAGATGGAACTGGTAAAGAAGTCGTTGACTAGTTGTGAAGTGGTTTGAATGTTAAAGGATTTAATTAGCGTTTGTTATCGTAAAGCAAGATAAGGTATTATGGTTTTGTGTTGTGACTCAGTAGGAGAGTATAGAATGGTGTATTTCTGCTGAAGGTAAGATATGGTGTAACACCCTGTATAATATTTATCTAGAATAATACCATACAAGTGTTTTTATTTGGTACTGACGCATCAAAAGTGCCTAATGGCATAATTCACATACTTGTCCATTACTAAAACATAAATACAACATATGGCACAAGTCATGGAAACTAGCCCAAAATAAAATCTAAGAATAATATACAATATCCTCAATTGTATACAACAAAATAATGCACAACGGAAATAAGCTAAACTAAGCTTCTCTTGAAACATCCAAGCATCGCTCCACTTGTAGATCAAACCTGCAAACCACACCTGAAATATAACAACTATAGTGGGGTGAGATACATCAAATCTCAGTGAGTTCCCTATCTTATGGATTCTCTCGGATTAACAAGGTTCTAACAATCCTAACTCAAGTCCGGGGAAAAGGGAAAAGGACTCTTGAGCTCACACTTTATAATTCTCACACTATATGGAAACATGACATGAGTTCATTAACTCACAACATCACTAATCGATAACCATACCAAGACATCTCATCTTCCCCTCCGCTTCTACGTCTAGAAGGCGACCCGAGTCATAGATCCTTGTAGTTACTTGGCATACGAATTGGATTCGGGATCATCGGCCTGTTAACCGTGAGCCGTCACTTCTCATGGCCTGTTATCCATCACAAGTCTCTACCCATAGCATAGGCTCCAATCGTACTACACGTAGGGAAACAAACCTACCAAGTAATTGTGTACCCGTTTCAGAGGAGCTCGAGACCCATGAAACTATTCTCAAATATTCTGGTTACGATTACATGATCACATACAAAAATTCCAATTGTATTCGACAATCACAAGACTACACCGCCTTAAGGCCTCTCTTGCCTTTTTCACAACCACAGAGGTTAACCACATGTTCCATACTAGTGTTTCACACTCAACTAGGCCAACACTCGGCAAGGGTGTATCTTCCAACAACAAGTGCCCGAGCATCGCCATCTAGAGTTGTCTACAATTTCTAGTTCTTACTAGATCCTCCTATAGTTCAAGTTTGAGTTTTCCTCACTCTTCCTATCTTATTTTCATATTAACATGCAAATTCACTTACAATCATGCTAAACAATAGTAGGATAGGCAAGGCATATCATAATTGCATAATAGAATAATATACAACAATTAAACATAATTATATTACTTTTGGAACCTTCCCGATTATTTATCGGTCGGTAAAATCGACATATTTCATCTCCATTGCATAGAATATCTTCTCGGCTTTACATCGATATAAAGAATGTCCGATTCCGATAAGCGAATCAAAAGTTATGAATTTTCTCGCTTAAGGAAGAAAACTTTAAGTCCCAGGTCACGCTAAGCGCGCCCCTACCCGCGCTAAGCGCGAAAGCTACTGCCTGGAGGGATTGCAGGAGTTCAACACCGCGCTAAGCGCGTGTCTGCGCGCTAAGAGCGCTCTACGAATTCCAGAAAAATACCTGTCATAACAGTTCAAAACCAGTTCCTCTACACCCTCAATACCAGTTCCAACAACCAATTAGAGGCATATTCAACATGTTTCTAACATAGTTTCATCATCAAACTTCACAACCCAAGTTTTGAACAAAAATCACAAATTCTACATAAACCTAGAATTTCCACCAAATCAAAACAAACTAAAACTTTAAACCAAACATCAATATATGTTTCTACAAGCATATTGATCATTCATTTCGATTTATATCAATTTCCAACCGTTGAAACATCGATTTCCATAAATTCGACCTAAACCAAACCATTCCAAAACTTCTAAAAATTGGTACTAACTAGAACCCACCTTGGATAGAGGTTGAAAATGAGGAAGATGAGATGATTGGATGAAGCTTGGATGAATGGATGATGATTTGTTATTGAAGTTCTTCAATTTTCCTCTCCTCCACTTTTTCTCCTTCCTTTCCTTTTCTTTCTTCCTTCTTTCTCTCTCTTTCTTACTATCTTTCTCTTTTTAATGTTTGGAAAGTGGGAGGAAAGTGGATTAAATAGTAAAAATAGTATTAGTAAATAATACTACTAAATGTCCAAAAAGTCTCTAAAGTTCCAAAAATAAAATACCTCAGAGTCAGATAATATTAATTGGATTTATTCTAAGTTCCACAGTTACTCTAATTATTTTATCAAATAATTTCTCAGAGTACACCGGACTCAGTTGATCACAGTATAATATTACCCGGGGTAATAAAATACGGGGTATTACATCCTCCCCCCCCCCCCCCCCCCCGCCCTTAAATAGAAATTCGCCCTCGAATTTAAAGATTACCTGAACAAATGAGGGTAAGCACCTCGCATTTCTGATTCAATTACCGAGTTGCATCACCCGGATGCGTTACATCCCACTGCACCTTAACGAGAGAAATGTCCTTGTTCCTTAATACTTTCGTTTCTCTTCCCACAATGCGGCTCGGTTGAGGTTTAAACGTTAAGTCTGCTTCTATTTCAACAGTATCCGGTAGAATCGGTTGAAGAGGATCTGGAACAAACCTCCGAAGTTGAGATACATGGAAAACATCGTGCATTTCCGACAGAGAAGGTGGTAAGGCCAATCTGTAAGCTACTTTAACAACTCTTTCTAAGATCTGATACGGTCCCACGTATCTCGGGCTTAACTTGCGTGACTTAAACGGTCCTTTCAATCTCAATCTAGGAGTGACTTTCAAAACCACCTGGTCACCTTCTTCAAATTCTAAAGGTCTCCTTCGATTGTCCGCATAACTCTTTTGTCGATCTTGTGCTTGCTTAATTTTCTCGCGGATCATTCGGATCTTTTCCGTAGTCTCTTGGATAATTTTGGGTCCTAAGATTCTATCTTCCCCAACTTTCGCCCAACACAAAGGTGTCCTACACTTTCTTCCATACAAAGCTTCATAAGGAGCCATTCCGATGCTCGCATGGTAACTGTTGTTATAAGAAAACCCAATCAATGGTAGTAGTTCTTTCCAATTACCCTTACTTTCTAGTACACAAGCTCTCAACATATCTGCCATTGTTTGTATTGTTTATTTAGTTTAACCATCCGTCTGAGGATGATTAGACGTGCTCAAACACAACTCCGTACCCATAGCTCGTTGACAAACTTTCCAAAACCTTGAAGTAAATTTCAGATCTCTATCCGACACAATATTAGAGGGAATACAGTGCAATCTTACAATTTCCGCAATAAACAAACTCGCAAGATGACTTGCTTTGAAAGTAGTCTTCACGGCTAAGAAATGTGCAGATTTCGTTAGTCGATCCACAATCACCCAAATTGAATCATAACCACCTTGCACACGGGGTAAACCTACTGCAAAGTCCATAGAAATGTTGTCCCACTTCCAAACTAGAATTTCTAAAGGTTACAATAGACCGCCCGGTCTTTGGTGTTCAATCTTAACCTGTTGGCACACTGCACATTCTGACACATACATCGCGACATCCTTTTTCATTCCGGACCACGAATAGTCCTTCTTAAGTCCTGATACATCCAAAATAATTAATAACCTCCGGTTCTGGTTACCACATTCCAAATCGATTCTTCTTACGGAATCTCCGACTCACTCAGGGTTTCTTGCTGATTCGAGATCTCAACCAATAACAGCGTAACACCAACGTAGAACTTCAATCACACGCGAGACACCACTTATCAAAACTTGAACCATCGAAATCGAAATTGTGAGTTTCCATACCACTCACCAATTCTCATACAACACTCCATATACGATTCTCGGCTGAATCCACTTCTCTTAATCGTTACGTTCCATATACGATTCCAAGTCACATACTTAACTTCGAATCACCCAATTCTTACTCGTACTTGGAAAGATAACTTCCAAATTTCCTTCTCTGGATAAAACAAAACTGTACACAACTGGTACCGCTCTCACGGTCTAAATCTGATGTCATGAACTCATGGAAGATAAAAATTACTAACTCGGACCAACCGTTCATACCTTACTAATGCCATAATTATACACCGAAATATATTCCCTGCAAGATCAATACTTTGTGAGTATTTTCCAACTTCGTTCTTAAGATTCTCAACGGTAATGATAACAATACTCTTAAGACTTTCTCATAAGGTTACTTCCTTAAACTTAACTCTCTTGCTGCCTGAACAAATGGCCAACTATGCCACACTTTCCTAGAAGTCACGATTCCAAAACGCAAATCCTTCTTTCATTTACATGCAATCTCGTTCTCCATTCACACAATACTCTCCACTCAGAGAAACACAAGGTAACAAGACGCAGATGATGGTTCCTAAGGGATTTCACAATTTACCCATACATTAATCGGTTAACCACTGCTTAAGAGTCTAAAAACAAGTTTCTCCTTAATTCAAAGTCATCCCTTACTCAAACCATCAATTCGATTTGTTCTATCTTGGAATATCATTCTCAACTTGCGGCTTCTTAACTTATATTGCCTTCACTAACCATGCTCCACTCAAGGTAAAACCGACAAAGTCAAGACATGCAGTCGACACACTCTAACCAGTGACAAGGCAAAATTTCCAAACTCTGATGCGGTCACACGACAAACTCCAGCGGAAAAGTTCATTTTCTGTTCAAACAACTCCATTAGCGGGAAGTCAATAATGATGACATTCTAATGCTTAAGGTACAACTCATACCTGATTTGTCCACAAGCAAAACCAACCACGCCACCATTAACGGTATCACAAAGTGACAGATACAACTTGTCGGCGTACAACCTTATTCTCTCACTTGAGTTTCCTTCGAGAGAACTAGTACAACAACGTTCTTAGTTCAACAAAAGGTAGATCCCGAACATTTCGATTATTCACAAATACAGAAGTTCTCTACACTTAAAAATAGAACGGGGTAATGCACCCTCTTGAAGAACCTTTCCATCACTTCGCACACATTAACCGGGATTTCTTGCCCCTCACTATCCATGGCACACAACGCTTACACAAAATTCGCTTAACGAAAGATTCGCAACCCACCATTCTCATCAACTACTTACAAAACCCTCTCGGTATAAACCGTTCCATGATTTACACTTAGTCTGTAACAATCTTGATTTGCTTCTCGTTGTTTACCGCAATCTTACTTCTTAAAATACAATATTCACTGTTCCACAGAGTACGTCTTTTCACACTTATCTCAAGAATGAGAATCCATCACGTACACTTGTGACCACGGTGCTACTACTACGATTATTCTTAATACCAAAGTGCAACTTTCTCCTTCCACGTGAAACTATTTGAGTCCTCACAGCGAACCATCCCTGATTACACTTGCTTAACTCAAGCCTCGATAACTACTCAATAGCTCTTTTTCACAATCGTCCAAAAATACATTATGTCATTACTTTATCATGACTTACTGTTAATACTGTTTTCCACACTACGTTTACTTCGCTCTCCATTGTAATCCTCTTATGTCCAAATAGAAAATCATCCTACTAAAATTCCCTTAAATCCAAGGCACTTACTCTGCTTCTTAGTATAACTTATTCCAGTCCGTATCACTACACTTTCTATTACTAAATGAAGCTCATTCTTTCTCCAACACAATACCTTATACTGTTCCTTGGTGTAGCGGGTGATTTTTGGATGTGGTTGCGAAGCACGATCGCTCTAGTACTACAGCTCGATTCATTTTTTATCCTATTGAAGCTGATGAAGGAAGGGAAATAGATGTCTCCAACTAACCCTGCTTGGATACTGAGTTTTAAACAACGGTCTGTTAGGTTACAGATGCTACAAAGATTCGGGGTCTATATCGGGTGTATTTTTTAAAAGCGACGGGAGGTTTAGATGTTAGGACGGATATATGGGATTTTGGGTTTTTGTTTAGTGTGCTGGCTAAGATTTTTCTTTCAATCTTATGCCTACGTATTCCCTTTTACCGAAACAGGGAAATCAGAGCGTTCGTAGTTCCTCCTATTCTATGGGAGGAAATGGTGTTTTGGTGTCATGTTCAAAGCCCAAGACGTGAAGCGAAAGGTGGTTTGTATCTTGTTCAAAGCCCAAGATGTGAAGCTAAAAGGTCTCAGCTTTAGAGAGAATTTGTCATCTCTAAAGAGGGGTTTGTATGTCACAACTGTTTATAAAGGAGAATTACTTTAACCGAGATACGCGGATCCTAGCAATGCCATAATTTCCTTTAAAGGAGATTTTACCCTGAAGAAGAAGACTTTAACTCAGTGTAGACCAATGCTATCTTTCCTTAGGGATTTCTCATGCTAAAAGAGGGACAGTGGCATGGATATAGATAATCCAGAGGCTTCCCGCTTACAGTAATTAGATGAAAGGGAAGGAGTTGTTGATGTTTGTATACTGTGAACGAGGCACATCTTTGATGCTAAAAGGTTGGTTGGACCAACCAGTGGTTTTCTTATACAAAGCCTAAGAGGAGGCTAATATGTGTCTCGTACAAAGCCCGAGAGAGAGGCTAAAAGGTTTTGACTCAACGAGGGAATCCTTTGGTATCTCGTATAAAGCCCGAGATGGAGGCTAAAATTTGTTTGACTCAACAAGAGAGTCTTTCGGTATCTCGTATAAAGCCCGAAATGGAGGCGAAAATTTGTTTGGCTTAATAAGAACCTTTTTGTATCTTGTATAAAGCCCGAGATAGAGGCGAAATGGGTGATTGACTCAACGAGGGAGTCTCTTATGTGTCTCGCACAAATCCCGAGAGAGAGGCTAAACGTTGTTTGACTCCGCTGGGGAGAATTATTGTACAAAGCCCAAGAGAAGGCTATGGTGACTGTTTCAGTTGAGTGACATGTCCAGTATACTGATTTTGAAAGAGAAAATCAGTCTTTATATGAGCAATGATGTACTCAAGGATTTGATTCGAGGATCCGGGTTATTCCTGTTCTTTAAGGAAGTGGGAAATGCGAAGGGTATTGAGACTGTCCGAGTCTACGGGTTTTTTTAACAAAGGGGCACTTGAGAATGTCTTTGAGACTCAAGGATATTAGACTGTCCAAGTCTAGAGTTTCATCTTTTGTACTATGTTTTGAGAAACAGTAGTAGACTCTTTGAAAGGACTATTCTATGCAGATGATTAAGTTCTGTTCCTATACCTCTAGGAGGTCGTCGGGACAATTTGTACAAAGCCCAAGAGGAGGCTGGAAGCTTTTAAGAAGCCGATCGGTCCTTGTATGAAGCCCAAGAGGAGGCTATCATTCCCAGAGGAAGAAATCATTATACGAAGCCTAAGAGGAGGCTGTGAATACTTCTAAGAAACCGGTGGGTCCTTGTACTAAGCCCAAGAGGAAGCGGGGTTTCTTTTAGGAAGCCTGTGGGTCCTTGTACGATGCCCAAGAGGAGGCTGATGCTTTTAAGAAGCCCGTGGGTCCCCAAACCCCGAGAAATTCAAGGCAAGATATTCACAAGGAATAGATCAAGTCAGGAAAGTTTGAGAATTTGGAAAAAACTCAAAGATGCCATTCACGGAGAATACATTCATCTCTGGGAGTAGAGTTTCTTGACAATTCCTAATGAGGACAGCCGAAGAGAAGACTGTATCTGGTGATCCTATTGGGGATCTAGGTGTCTATTTCTACGAATAAACGAAACAGTGTCACCTAGTTCTAGACGTAGTTGCCGGGGAAACTCTAAATATATATACTATTATTACACAGTTGATATGAGTTTATGAAAGAAGACTTACAGCGAAACAGCCCCACAATACAGTTATATGTATATGAAAGCGGTAAATGAAAGCATATAAACACTTACTCGGTTGTAGAGCTTCCATGCTGTTTGGTTAGTTGTTCAACAAAGAAATATTGAAAACAACAGTATATTTCAAAATCAAAGGAGAAAGTGCTTTGAAAAAGAAAGATTTGGGGCTTGAAGCTCAAGGAGAGGCCCAAGGTTTTATCAGTGAGCGCACTGTTTGAATTTGTACAGAGGGACTTACACATGTGACTGAGGCCCAAAAATTGTTTTTTGTACCAAGGGATTTGGGTCTTACACTCTCTCAAGAGGCCCAAAAGGTTTAAAGAAAAAGAGTGGGGCTTATAACACGAGGGTAGGCCCAGATGATTTTCCGTTCAAAATGGCGATCGCGCCGAGGTTTTCTTTTAACGCAGAGGGACTTATACAATAAGTGAGGCCCAAAATGTTTTAGTTAAAAGGGGATTGGGTCTTACACTCTATTAGAGGCCCAAAGAGTTTTGAATGGGTCTTATATCTCGAGGAGAGGCCCAAAAGGTTATTTTCCAAAAGGCGACAATCGCGCCGTTTGTTTTTTACGGTATTGGGACTTATACAATACACTGAGGCCCAAAAATCATTTGGTCAAAAAAATGATTGGGTCTTACACTCTATTAGAGGCCCAAAAGTTTTGAATGGGTCTTATAGCTCAAGGAGAGGCCCAAAAGGTTTGTTTTTCAACGGATGATGATCGCGTCAAACTTTTTTAAATACAACGGGACTTATACAATAAGTGAGGCCCAAAATAGGTTTGTATTTACAAAGGGTTGGGTCTTACACTCTATTATAGGCCCAAAAGTGTTTTGAAAATAATTTATGAGGGTTGAATTAATCAAAAACCCTAATTTGTTTTCAAAATGTGTTTTAATTGAATAAAATATTCAATTAAAATGATCAAAATTGTTTAACATATGGAAAACAAATTGTGTTCTTGGATTAATGCTTCAAAAATTAAGTATTGACCTACAAAATAATTAGAAAGCATTAAAAGTTGCAAAATCAAGGTAGAAAAAATATTTTAAATGTCAAAAACAATTAAAACATTAATTCTTTGCAAAAATATCAATTTTACAAAATAAATAATATTTTTGGGATTTTTTTGGGAAAATAAAATATTTTAACATTTTTTTGAATTATTAAAAAAAGAACCAACTCAAAATCATCAAAACTCAGAGAGAAATTAATTTTTGAATCAATTAAATAAAATCATAAAATTCAAATATTCAAATATTGGAAAATGGCGCCAAGAACAAAGGCAAGAACCCTAATTTCTGCATGAAGGTTAGGATTTTTGATACACGATTCAAACAATGCAATTAATTGAGGGGAAACATTCCATGCATGATTATGAACATATGGCCAAATTATTGTGCAGGAAAAATTGCATGGATCATAGAGTTAGAAGAGCCCATGCTTACCACTTGCAGCTGGTGATCGTGATTTGTGTTGGAGGTGTTACAGCTAGGTTCCAATGATCTGGATAGCTTTCCTAGGTGCCATGGAGTGTGTATGAATGCTTGGAATGGATTGAAATGATCTGGAACTTGAGATGGTACCCCAACTGCAAATCTGTCAAGAACTTGAGCAATTGGTTGGTGATTTTGTGAAATCTGTGTTCCAGATGTTATGTGGGTGTTTGGATCACTTCTATATGATGTATGTGAGGTGTGTGTGTGATTGGTTTGATTGGAAAAGCTCTCAAACTCAAAACCCGATAGTGACTTGCCTTAGAAGGCAAAATTGGAGTGAAAGAAGAGATTTTGAGGAAAGCATCTGTTTGATGGCTTTGGTGTACTCAAACTGATCACAATTGAGCTCTATTTATAGTAGAGCAAGTTTGTTTTGGCAGCAATAGTGAATGGCAACTGCAGCAGAGGTTTGTTCAATGTTGGTCAATGGAAATGCAACTCTCCTCTAGCCATTGACTAGAGGTTAAGGCACAAGGTTGTGGTTCCCTTGGTCTTGGATAAGTCTTGACTGATTTCAGATGAGAATGGCTCAGCCCATGCCACCTTGATGCTTCTATTGAATGCTCCAATCCAAAATTAGAGTCTTGTCCCTATTTTGGCAATTCTAGGTTCAACATGTTATTTCTTGTTCCCAAGACTTTGGTCGTTTGGCTCAGTGATTGTCCCCTTTAGATTCAATCCTCAGATGTGTCCAAGTGGATAGGAGCATTTGGATTTGGCTAATTTTGGCAAATCGACCAAAAGTGTAAAAATCTGCCTTGCCTTGGTAGATTTCAGCAAGGCAACTTGCCAATGTCATATCTCATGACTCAAATTGAATTTGGTAATGTTCTTGGCCATTTTGGAAAGCCCTTACATGATACAACAACTGTTTGAACATGTTTGGTTTTGATCTCTTTTGAATTCAAGTGAAAAATCCCCCTACATTTGGCAAAAAGTAAGGTAAAATCTGACTTAGTGAAATTTTCACTAAGTGTTGGAACAAAGTGACTTTTCTTGATATTGATCACTCCATAACTCAAAATCCATGAGGAATTTGGACATAGGTCAGTATGAAGCTTTTGTAGAGGGCAATGAGATATACAAATCAAGCTTTGAATGGGGAACAATGGCCTTGTGGTTTAGGAGTTATGGTCCTTCAAAGTTGGCACATTAGTGTCACTTTTTCCATAACTTAGAAAATTTTCTAAGTTTTTATGGTTACCCCTTTTACAAGTTATCCCACTTTCTTTGATTTTTTTTTATGAATGATGATTCAAATCATACATTAACATCATTTTAGGGTTAAAAATCCATTTTGGTGAAAAATCTCAAAAAGTCAAAGTTGACTTTTGTGCACAGTTGACTTTTTATCAAATGAATTCCAAACTGTGCAATCCTTTATGAAATCATGTCCTTGACCTAAATAAAACTTAATGGACATGTTCCATGGGTGTCATAGGGTATATTGATTCATGTCTTAGGGCTTGGGAGCATGTCCAGGTCAAAAGTCAAAGTTACATTTGACTTTTTTCGCGAAACCCTAATTGTGGTACTGATGAAATTGAGACTTGTTGCTCACACTTCTTGGATTAATCCATTGTTCAAAATGGATCAATATAGTTCATTAGAGACCCTCAAACCCTCTCTTGAGGTCTTGGCTCATGATTTGCCCTAAAAGTCAACTTCGGGGTGAATTAGGTCAAGAAACCCTAATTCTTGATTTTTGATGAATGCATCCCCTGAGGCAAAATTGACTTGGTGATTGGGTCCATGAGGTCCCATGAAGTATTTTAGGCTATGTTTTGGATCATTGGCTTGTGCCCAGATGAAAATTTCCATCTGGAGGCCCTGGTCGACCAAAACCCTAATTTGCTGACACTATCGATCTTGAGACTTGATCCACCTAGAAGGGAGCAACCTTGTGCTTGATCCTTGAAGTGGGAGTCCTCTTGATCCTTTGTGGATGTTTGAGAGGTTATACAAGTTGAAGATCATGTCATTCCTTGATTGATCCTTTGTCTAAGGCTCTGAGAGGGCTTGAAACCCTAATTTTTGATAGTAGTGAATACTCAACAATCCTTGAGGAGATTGATGAGGCATGAAGGTACATCCATATTGTGATGATGATTTACACAATGATGGGACATCTTAGTGGTCAAAATTTGGGGTATGACACTTGGGTAAGTTAACAAATTTCAATTTCCCATCTGGCCTCGTACTGAATACCGAAAATCCTGATGTAGTATCTCGAACTTAATCTCTCTTCGTAACGGAAGATACACAATTAATCCCCTACTCTTCGTTCGGCGCACACTTGTTTCGCTTGATGTATATAACACCTCCTTGTGTTCCTTCTCACGCTTCTCTACTACTTTAGGTTCCCATGAAAGCCGAACTTCCTTAAGGTACTCTCGTTCATTCAAGATACCATAGCGACCTTAGAAACTGAAGCACCCATAACAATCTCCCTTCCGGACCTTACGTCACACGTTCCACGAAACAAATTTTTCTTTTCCACCAAATGAGATTACTTGAAATCCTTATCCGCACTAGTGGTCAATCCAGTTCTTCTTGCGATTTTACATATTCCTCGATACCTTGACCAATCGTCCAATTGAGATCCCTAACTTTCGGACTCCCTCAATTCCAAAGGATTTCTTGAACAACACATTACTCTTAAATTCTATGCTACCCAAGCACAACTTCTACTAAAACCTCACTGAGGTGACCAAAACTCCTTACTATTAACTCCTGGCTTGAGCCTACCCTCACAGCACAAGTTTCGACAACACTTTGGAATCCTCGTGGTCGCCCAACCAAGATTCTACCTATCACATACATATTATTAGGTTGATCAGACCTAACACTACATAGCATGATATTAAGTTTCATGCTGGCAAGACACACTTAAGAGGCAGGAATAGATTTACTTATGATGTTTCAAGGCTAGGTCGAGGACACGACCTGCTCTGATACCAACTGTAACGCCCTGTATAATATTTATCTAGAATAATACCATACAAGTATTTTTATTTGGTACTGGCGCATCAAAAGTGCCTAATGGCATAATTCATATACTCGTCCATTACTAAAACATAAATACAACATATGGCACAAGTCATGGAAACTAGCCCAAAATAAAATCTAAGAATAATATACAATATCCTCAATTGTATACATCAAAATAATACACAGCGGAAATAAGCTCAACTAAGCTTCTCTTGAAACATCCAAGCATCGCTCCACTTGTAGATCAAACCTGCAAACCACACCTGAAATATAGCAACTATAGTGGGGTGAGATACATCAAATCTCAGTGAGTTCCCTAGCTTACGGATTCTCTCGGATTAACAAGGTTCTAACAATCCTAACTCAAGTCCGGGGAAAAGGGAAAAGGACTCTTGAGTTCACACTTTATAATTCTCACACTATATGGAAACATGAGATGAGTTCATTAACTCACAACATCACTAATCGATAACCATACCAAGACATCTCATCTACCCGTCCGCTTCTACGTCTAGGAGGCGACCTGTGTCATAAATCCTTGTAGTTACTTGGCATACGAATTGGATTTGGGATCATCGGCCTGTTAACCGTGAACCGTCACTTCTCATGGCCTGTTATCCATCACAAGTCTCTACCCATAGTATAGGCTCCAATCGTACTACACGTAGGGAAGCAAACCTACCAAGTAATTGTGTACCTGTTTCAGAGGAGCTCGAGACCCATGAAACTACACTCAAATATTCCGGTTACGATTACATGATCACATACAAAAATTACGATTGTATTCGACAATCACAAGACTACACCGCCTTAAGGCCTCTCTTGCCTTTTTCACAACCACAAAGGTTAACCACATGTTCCATACTAGTGTTTCACTCTCAACTAGGCCAACACTCGGCAAGGGTGTATCTTCCAACAACACGTGCCCGAGCATCGCCATCTAGAGTTGTCTACAATTTCTAGCTCTTACTAGATCCTCCTATAGTTCAAGTTTGAGGTTTCCTCACTCTTCCTATCTTATTTTCATATTAACATGCATATTCACTTACAATCATGCTAAACAATAGTAGGATAGGCAAGGCATATCATAATTGAATAATAGAATAATATACAACAATTAAACATAATTATATTACTTTTGGAACCTTCCCGTTTATTTAATCGGTCGGTAAAATTGACATATTTCATATCCATTGCATAGAATATCTTCTCGGCTTTACATCAATATAAAGAATGTCCGATTCCGATAAGCAAATAAAAAGTTATGAATTTTCTCGCTTAAGGAAGAAAACTTTAAGTCCCAGCTCACGCTAAGGGCGCCCCTACCCACGCTAAGCGCGAAAGTTATTGCCTGGAGGGGTTGCAAGAGTTCAACACCGCGCTAAGCGCGTGTGTGCGCGCTAGCTCAAATGGTTAATCGATTAACATGTGTGTAAATTGTGAAATCCCTTAGGAACCATCATCAGTGTTTTGTTACCTTATGTTGCTTCGAGTGGAGAGTATTGTGTTAATGGAAAACGGGATGGTAAGTAAATGAAAGACGGATTTGTGTTTTGAAATTGGAACTTGTGGAAAGGTTTTGAGTAGTTGACCATTTGTTCAGACGACAAGAGAGTTGACTTGGGGAAACAATCTTGTGAACTGTGTTGAGTATGAGTAGGTCTTAGGTGTATTACCGTTGCGAGTCTTAAGGACGAAGTTGGAAAATACTCACGAAGTATTGATCTTGTAAGGAATATTTCGGTGAGTAACTAAGGTATTAGTAAGGTATGAACGGTTGGTCAGAGTTAGTAATTGTTATCTTTCGTGAGTTCATGGTGTCATACCGCAAATTTTTACCACTAAGATTTCCCATCATTGTGTAAATCATCACCACAATATGGAGGATTCTTCATGCCTCATCAGTCTCCCCAAAGAGGGGTGAGCACTCACTACAAACAACAATAAGGGTTTGAAGCCCTCTCTGAGCCTTAGACAAAGGATCAATCAAGAAATGACATGATCTTCAACTTGTCTAACTTCTCAAACATCCATAAAGGATTCAAGAGGACTCCCACATCAAGGGATTAGGCACAAGGTTGCTCCCTTCCAGGTGGATCAAGCCTCAGATCGCCAGTGTCACCAAATTAGGGTTTTGGTCGACCAGGGCCTCCAGATGGAAATTTTCCTCTAGGCATGAGCCAATGTTTCAAAACACAACTTGAATTACTCCATGGGACCTCATGGACCCAATCATCAAGTCAATTTAGCCTCAGGGGATGCATTCACCAAAAATCGGGAATTAGGGTTTCTTGACCTAATTCACCCCTAAGTTGACTTTTGGGATAAATCATGAGCCAAGACCTCAAGACATGATTTGAGGGTCTCCAACACACTACATTGATCCATTTCCAACAATGGATTGATCCAAGAAACTTAATTCACAAGGTTCAATTTCATCTGAACCACAATTAGGGTTTTTGAGAAAAAGTCAACCATAGCTTTGACTTTTGACCAGGACATGCTCCTAAACCCTAGGACATGATTCAATACACCCTATAACACCTATGAAATCAATCCATCAAGTTTGATTCAGGTCAAGGACTTGATTTCATAGAGGATCGCACAGTTTGGAGTTCATTTGATAAAAAGTCAACTGTGCCCAAAAGTCAAACTTTGACTTTTTGAGATTTTTCACAATTATGGTTCCTTAACCCTAAAATGATGTTAATGTGTGATTTGAATCAACCTTCATCAAGAAAAACCAAAGAAAGTGGGATAACTTGTAAAAGGGGTAACCATAAAAACTTAGAAATTTTCTAAGTTATGAAATAAAGTGGCTAGGGTACCAACTTCCAAGGATCATAACTTGAGATCCAAGCAACCATTTTGGCTGATCCAAAGACGGATTGGTAGCTCTCATGGCACTCTACAAAAGCTTCAACTATACCTCATTCCAATTCCTCATGGATTTCAAGTTATGGAATGGCCAAAATCACAAAAAGTGAAAATGTCACTTTTTTCCAACACTTAGTGAAATTCTCAGTAAGTCAGAATCTGTTTCATTTTTTCCAAATGTAGGGGAATTTTTTACTTGGATCCAAAAAGTATCAAAACCAACTATGATCACATTTATGTTGTATCATATGAGAGCTTTCCAAAATGGCTAAGAACCCCATAAAACTCCACTTGAGCCATGAGATATGACAATGCCAATGTGCCTTGCTGCAAACTGTCATGGGAAGGCAGATTTGTGCATTTTGCTCGATTTTTCCAAATTGTGTAAATGACAAACATCCTTATCCATCTAAACACCTCAGTGAGGGATCAAGGAGGGACAAACACTGATCCATTAGCCTCCTAAGTCCTTGGAACTAAAAATAGCATGCCAAACCTAGAAATCGCTAAAGAGGGGACAAGACTCCAATTTTGTTTTGGAGCATTCAATGGATGCACCAAGGTGGCATGGACTGAACTATTTCCAATTGAATTCAGTCAAGACATATCCAAGACCAAGGGAACTAGCAGCCTGTGCCCTAACCTCTAGTCAATGGCTAGAGGAGACTTGGATTCCTATTGATCAACATTGGCCAAACCTCTGCTGCAGTTGCCATTCACTATTGCAGCCAGAACAAACTTGCTCTACTATAAATAGAGCTCATTTGTGATCAGTTTGAGTACACCAAAGCCATCAAACAGATGCTTTCCTTAAAATCTCCTTCTCACTTCCAAATTTGCCTTCCAAAGCAAGTCACTATCGGGTTTTGAGTTTGAGAGCTATTCCAACCAAACCAATCACACACACACACCTCATAAACATCATGTAGAAGTGATCCAAACACTTAAACAACATCTAGAAGACTGATTTCTCAAAATCACCCTCCAACTGCTCAAGCTTGTAGCAAACTTGCAGTTGGGATACCATCTTCAGTTCCAGCTTGTTTCAAACCATTCCAAGCACTCAGACACATCACTAGGCACCTAGGGAAACTATCCACGTCATTGGATCCTAGCTGTAACACCTCTAACACAAAACACGATCACCAGCTGCAAGAGGTGAGCATGAGCTCATTTAACTCTATGATCCATGCATATTTTGCTGCACAATAATTTTGCCATATGTTCATAATCATGCATAGAGTGTTTACCCTTAATCAATTACTTTGTTTGAATCGTGTATGGAATTTTTGAGCCTTCATGCAAGTTTTAGGGTTCTTGAGGTTTCGCTTTGATTTCTTACACCATGCTTAAAATAAATGAAATTAAAGACCATAGACATGATTGTGAGGTGAAAACGAGTAGATTGATATATGGTTTGGGTACTTTCATCAAGTATTCAGTGAGATTGGAGAGAAAACGCAAATCTGCAGAAACAGAGGGTGGCGCGTGTTCTTGGTGCCATTTTTTGAATATTTGAATATTTGAATTTTGTGATTTTATTTAATTGATTCAAAAATTAATTTCTCTCTGAGTTTTAATGATTTTGAGTTGATTCTTTTTTCAATAATTCACCAAAATGTTAAAATATTTTATTTTACCAAAAAATCCCAAAAATAATTTTTATTTCATATATTTGATATTTTTGCAAAGAATTAATGTTTTATTTGTTTTTAACATGTAAAATATTTTTTCCTTCTTGATTTTGCAAATTTTATTGGTTTCCAATCATTTTGTGGACTAAAACATAATTTTTGAAACATTAGTCCAAGATCACAATTTGTTTTTCACACGTGTTTAACAATTTTGATCATTTTAATTGAATTTTTATTCAATTAAAATATATCTTGAAAACAAATTAGGGTTTTGATTGATTCAACCCTCACAAATATTTTTCATACACTTTGGGCCTCTAATAGAGTGTAAGTCACAATCCCTTTTGTAAATACACCACTTTTTCGGCCTCAGTCATTGTATAAGTCCCACTGTATTTTTAAAAAACAACGGCTCGATCGTCGCCTTTTTAACGAAACCACATGGGCCTCTCCTTGAGCTATAAGACCCATTCCTTTTCTTAAAAACTTTTTGGGCCTCTAATAGAGTGTAAGACCCAATCCCCTTTTAACCAAAACAATTTTTGGGCCTCAGATATTGTATAAGTCCCTCTGCGTTAAAAGAAAAATTTCGGCGCGACCGCCAGTTCAAAAATCAAAACCATGGGCCTACCCTCGTGTTATAAGCCCCATTCCTTTTCTTAAACTCTTTGGGCCTCTACTAGAGTGTAAGACCCAACCCCTTTGTAAATAAAACAATTTTTGGGCCTCACATATTGTATAAGTCCCCTTGTACAGTTTTCAGAACAACGGTACAATCATAGTTAAAACTTGGGTCTCTCCTTAAGCGGTAAACCCCCACCAATCTTTTCAAAGCACTTTCTCCTTTGATTTTGAATATAATATTGTTATCAAAGTTTTCTTTGTTGAACAACTAACCAAACAACATGGAAGCTATACAACGGGTAAGTGTTTATCCGCTTTCATTTATTGCTTTCATATGTATATAACTGTATTGTGGGGCAGTTTTGCTGTAAGTTTCCTTTCACATCCTTTTATATACTCATCAAATATCAACTGTGTAATACTAGTATAGTTATTTTAGAGTTTTCCCCGGCAACTACGTATAGAACTAGGTAAAGCCTGTTGGTCACTCTTAAATACAAACAAAACTAGATCCCCATAGGATTACTAGTTATAGTCTTCCCTCCTCTTGGGGTTAAACAATATGGAAACGTGAAAGGCAGCATTCTCGATGAACCCTTTCTCAGACTGTAACTCTTAGAAATCGTCAAAGAAACTCTACTCCCCAGAGTTGATCTATTCTCCGTGAATAGCATCTCTTGAGTTTCATCCAAATTTAAGAACTTTCCTGGCTTAATCTATTCTCTGAGAATAGCATGTCTTGAACTTATCTTGGTTTAGGGACCTACAGGATTCTTAAAAGCATCCCCGCCTCCTCTTGGGCGTTGTACAAGGACCCTTCGGCTTCTTAGAAGTTCTCATGCCTTCTCTTGGGCTTAATACAAGGACCCTAACGACCTCTTAAAGGTATAAGATAGAACTTAGTCATCCTTTGCTAGAGCAGTCTTTCCAGTGTCAAACCCCTGGCCACTTTAGGGTTGATACTCATCCCTTAATGCCCGTGCCTCCTCTTGGGCATTGTACAAAAGATAAAACTCTAGACTTGGACAGTCTAAAACCCCTTGAGTCTCAAAGACATTCTCAAGTTCCTTTTGAGCATAGGAAGAAACACCGATCACTCTGGATAAATCTCCAGTAGAAACCTGGCCTCTCTCATGAGGGCTCTCCCATTTAGACCTGTCTCGGGATCTCAAGAATCCCCGGCAGAAAGATAGCCTCCTCTTAGGCTTTGTATAACGATCCTTTCCTCAGGAAAATCAGCCTCCTCTTGGGCTTTGTACAATGATCCTCCCTAACAGAGTTAACCTTTTCAGACTCTCTTGTTGAGTATAAAAGACTCTCTTGTTAAGTCAAACCTTTTTAGCCTCCATCTCGGGCTTCGTACGAGATACTAAATCACTCTCTAGTTGAGTATAAAAGACTCTCTTGTTGAGTCAATCTCTTTTTTAGCCTCCATCTCGGTCTTCGTACGAGATACTAAACAACTCTCTTGTTGAGTATAAAAGAATCTCTTGTTGAGTCAATCTCCTTTTAGCCTCCATCTCGGGCTTCGTACGAGATACTAAAACACTCTCTTGTTGAGTATAAAAGACTCTCTTGTTGGGTCACTTTACTTTTAGCCTCTATCTCGGGCTTCGTACGAGACACTAAAACACTCTCTTGTTGAGTATAAAAGACTCTCTTGTTGAGTCAATCACCCCTTTTAGCCTCTATCTCGGGCTTCGTACGAGACATCAAATCACTCTCTTGTTGAGTATAAAAGACTCTCTTATTGAGTCAGACCTTTTTTAGCCTCTGTCTTGGGCTTCATACAAGACACATATAAAAACACTCTCTTGTTGAGTCAGTCACTTGTTAGCACTCTCTTATTGAGTCAACCCTTTCAGCCTCTATCTTGGGCTTCGTACAAGACAAATAAAATACACCCTCTTGTTGGGTCAATAGCCTCCTCTTAGGCTTTGTATAGGGAAATCCCCGGTTGAATCAATCAACCTTTTAGCATCAATTTGTGCCTTGCTCACAACATACAAACATCAACAACTCCTCTTTAAAGATGATGAATTCTCTCTCATCCAATCACCTTTTAGCTTCACATCTTGGGCTTTGAACAAGATACAAATCACCTTTAGCTTCATGTCTTGGGCTTTGAACAAGACACCAAAACAACCTTTTTCCTCCCATTGAATAAGAGGAACTACGATCGCTCTGATTTCCCTATTTCGTAAAACGGGAATACGTAGGCATAAGATTGAAAAATCTTAGCGAGCACACATCAAAAAACCAAAATCCATTATCTCCATCAAATCAACCCAAAAGCAGCAAATCTAAACACATTACCTAAAATCCTGACAAATAATCCAGATACTATGTTCTTAACAAAATAAACTGAAATTGGGCCCCAAGTCTGTCATACCCCAAATTTTGACCACTAAGATTTCCCATCATTGTGAAAATCATCATCACAATATGGAGAAACCATCTTACTCCATCAGTCTCCCCAAAGATGGGTGAGCATCCACTACAATCAAAATTAGGGTTTCAAGCCCTCTCAGAGCCTTAGACAAAGGATCAATCAAGAAATGACATGATCTTCAACTTGTCTAACCTCTCAAACATCCACAATGGATCAAAAGGACTCCCACTTCAAGGATCAAGCACAAGGCTGCTCCCTTCTAGGTGAATCAAGTCTCAAGATCGACAGTGTCACCAAATTAGGGTTTTGGTCGATCAGGGCCTCCAGATGGAAATTTTTCATCTGGGCACAAGCCAATGATCCAAAACATAACCTAATATACTTCATGGGACCTCATGGACCCAATCATCAAGTCAATTTAGCCTCAGGGGATGCATTCATCAAAAATCAGGAATTAGGGTTTCTTGACCTAATTCAACCCTAAGTTGACTTTTAAGGCAAATCATGAGCCAAGACCTCAAGAGAGGGTTTGACGGTCTCTAATGAACTATATATCCATTTGGAACAATGGATTAATCCACGAAGCTTGAGCAACAAGTCTCAATTTCATCTGCACCACAATTAGGGTTTTGCGAGGAAAGTCAACTGTAACTTTGACTTTTGACCAGGACATGCTCCCAAGCCCTAAGACATGATTCAATATACCCTATGACACCCATGTAACATGTCCATCAAGTTTAATTTAGGTCAAGGACATGATTTCATGAAGAATTGCACAGTTTGGAATTCATTTGATAAAAAGTCAACTATGCACAAAAGTCAACTTTGACTTTTTGAGATTTTTCACCAAAATGGATTTTTAACCCTAAAATGATGTTAATGTATGATTTGAATCATCATTCATCAAGAAAAATCAAAGAAAGTGGGATAACTTGTAAAAGGGGTAACCATAAAAACTTAGAAAAATTTCTAAGTTATGGAAATAGTGACACTAATGTGCCAACTTTGGACGACCATAACTCCTAAACCACAAGGCCATTGTTCCCCATTCAAAGATTGAATTGTAGATCTCATTTCCCTCTACAAAAGCTTTATACTGACCTATGTCCAAATTCCTCATGGATTTTGAGTTATGGAGTGATCAAAATCAAGAAAAGTCACTTTGTTCCAACACTTGGTGAAAATTTCACTAAGTCAGATTTTACCTTACTTTTTGCCAAATGTAGGGGGATTTTTCACTTGGATTCAAAAGAGATAAAACCCAAACATGTTCAAACAGTTGTTGTATCATGTAAGGGCTTTCCAAAATGGCCAAGAACATTACCAAATTCAATTTGAGTCATGAGATATGACATTGGCAAGTTGCCTTGCTGAAATCTGCCAAGGCAAGGAAGATTTTTACACTTTTGGTCGATTTGCTAAAATAAGCCAAATCCAAATGCTCCTATCCACTTGGACACCTCTGAGGATTGAATCTAAAGGGGACAATCACTGAGCCAAGCCTTCAAAGCCTTTGGAACAAGAAATAGCATGTTGAACCTAGAATTGCCAAAATAGGGACAAGACTCCAATTTTGGATTGGAGCATTCAATGGAAACATCAAGGTGGCATGGACTGAGCCATTCTCAACTGAATTCAGTCAAGACTTATCCAAGACCAAGGGGACCAGTAGCCTGTGCCCTAATCTCTAGTCAATGGCTAGAGAAAACTTGGATTTTCATTTGCCAACATTGGCCAAACCTACTCAGCAGTTGCCATTCACTATTCCCTGCAAAACAAACTTGCTCTACTATAAATAGAGCTCAATTTTGATCAGTTTGAGTACACCAAAGCCATCAAACAGATGCTTTCCTCAAAATCTCTTCTTTCACTCCAATTTTGCCTTCTAAGGCAAGTCACTATCGGGTTTTGAGTTTGAGAGCTTTTCCAATCAAACCAATCACACACACATACCTCATATACATCATATAGAAATGATCCAAACACTCACATAACATCTGGAACACAGATTTCACAAAATCACCAGCCAATTGCTCAAGTTCTTGACAGATTTGCAGTTGGGGTACCATCCCAAGTTCCAGATCATTTCAATCCACTCCAAGCATTCATACACACTCCATGGCACCTAGGGAAGCTATCCAGATCATTGGAACCTAGCTGTAACACCTCCAACACAAATCATGATCACCAGCTGCAAGTGGTAAGCATGAGCTCTTCTAACTCTATGATCCATGCAATTTTTGTTGCACAATAATTTGGCCATATGTTCATAATCATGCATGGAATGTTTCCCCTCAATTAATTGCATTGTTTGAATCGTGTATCAAAAATCCTTGCCTTCATGCAGAAATTAGGGTTCTTGAGGATTTTTCCTGATTTCTTGTTTTATGCTTAATTTAAATGAAATTAATTGTCATAGACATGATCGTGAGGTTGAAATGAGTTGATTGGTATGTGGATTGCATGATATAATCAAGTATTCAGTGAGATTGGAGAGAAAATGCAAATCTGGGCAAACCCAGAACACGCGCGTGTTCTTGGCGCCATTTTTGAAAATTCAAATAATTGAATTTTGTGATTTTATTTAATTGATTCAAAAATTAATTTCTCACTGAGTTTTAATGATTTTGAGTTGATTCTTTTTTTAATAATTCACAAAAATGTTAAAATATTTTATTTTCTCAAAAAATCCCAAAAATATTATTTATTTTGTATAATTGATATTTTTGCAAAGAATTAATATTTTAATTGTTTTTAACATTTAAAATATTTTTTCACCTTGATTTTGCAACTTTTAATGCTTTCTAATTATTTTGTAGGTCAATACTTAATTTTTGAAGCATTAATCCAAGATCACAATTTGTTTTCCATATGTTAAACAATTTTTGATCATTTTAATTGAATTTTTATTCAATTAAATACATTTTTGAAAACAAATTAGGGTTTTGGATTAATTCAACCCTCATAAATCATTTTCAAAACTGTTTGGGCCTCTAATAGAGTGTAAGACCCAATCCTTTTTTTGACCAAATTATTTTTGGGCCTCAGTGTATTGTATAAGTCCCGATACCGTCAAAAACAAACGGCCCGATCGTCGCCTTTTCAAAACAAAAAAACCTTGGGCCTACCCTCGAGTAGTAAGACCCATTTCTTTAAAACTCTTTGGGCCTCTATTAGAGTGTAAGACCCAATCCCCTTTTAACCAAAAACAAATTTGGACCTCACTTATTTTATAAGTCCCTCTGCGTTAAAAGAAAACCTCGGCGTGATCGCCATTTTAAACGAAAAATCATCTGGGCCTACCCTCGTGTTATAAGCCCCACTCTTTTTCTTTAAAACTTTTTGGGCCTCTTGAGAGAGTGTAAGACCCATCCCTTTGTACAGAAAACCTTTTTTGAGCCTCAGTCACTTGTATAAGTCCCTCTGTACAAATTCAAACAGTGCACACACTGATAAAACCCTGGGCCTCTCCATGACCTGTAAGCCCCAAACCTTTCTTTTTTTCAAAGCACTTTCTCCTTTGATTTTGAATATACTGTTGTTTTCAATCTTTCTTTGTTGAACAACTAACCAAACAACATGGAAGCTCTACAACCAAGTAAGTGTTTATATGCTTTCATTTACCGCTTTCATATACATATAACTGTATTGTGGGGCTGTTTCGCTGTAAGTCTTCTTTCATAAACTCATATCAACTGTGTAATAATAGTATAGATATTTAGAGTTTCCCCGGCAACTACGTCTAGCATTAAGCCCGTTGATCACTCTTAAATAGTCAAAACTAGATCCCCATAGGATTACCAGACACAGTCTTCCCTCCTCTTGGGGTTAAACAATATGGAGATATGAAAGGCAGCATTCTCTGTGAACCCTTTCATAGACTGTCACTCGTAGAAGTTGTCAAAGAAACTCTACTCCCCAGAGATTATCTCTTCTCCGTGAATTGCATCTCTTGAGTTTCTTCCAAATTCTCGAACTTTCCTGGCTTGATCTATTCTTTGTGAATAGCCTGTCTTGAACTTCTCGGGTTTGGGGACCCACAGGCTTCTTAAAAGCATTTGTCAAGAAACTCTACTCCCTAGAGATGATCTTTTCTCCGTGAATGGCATCTCTTGAGTTTCTTCCAAATTCTCGAACTTTCCTGGCTTGATCTATTCCTCGTGAATAGCCTGTCTTGAATTTCTCAGGGTTTGGGGACCCATCGGCTTCTTAAAAGCATCGGCCTCCTCTTGGGCATCGTACAAGGACCCACAGGCTTACTAAAAGCATCCCCGCCTCCTCTTGGGCATTGTACAAGGACCCGTCGGCTTCTTAGAAGTATTCACAGCCTCCTCTTAGGCTTCGTATAATGTTCTCTTCCTCCGGGAATGATAGCCTCCTCTTGGGCTTCGTACAAGGACCTCTCGGCTTCTTAAAAGTTTCTAGCCTCCTCTTGGGCTTCGTACAAATTGTCCCGACGACCTTCTAGAGGTATAGGAATAGAACTTAATCATCTGCATAGAACAGTCCTTTCAAAGAGTCTACTACTGTTTCTCAAAGCATAGTACAAAAGATGAAACTCTAGACATGGATAGTCTAATATCCTTGAGTCTCAAAGACATTCTCAAGTGCCCCATTTCGTTAAATAGGAAGAAAACCCATAGACTCGGACAGTCTCAATACCCTTCGGATTTCCCACTTCCTTAAAGAACAGGAATAACCCGGATCCTCGAATCAAATCCTTGAGTACAACATTGCTCATATAAGAACTGATTTTCTCTTTCAAAATCAGTATACTGGACCTGTCACTCAGCTGAAACAGTCACCATAGCCTCCTCTTGGACTTTGTACAATGATTCTCCCCAACGGAGTCAAACAACGTTTCGCCTCCATCTCGGGCTTTATACGAGATACAAAAAGGTTCTTATTGAACCAAACAAACAATAGCCTCCATCTCGGGCTTCGTATGAGATACAAAAAAAACTCTCTTGTTGAGTCAAATAGCCTTCATCTCGGGCTTTATACGAGATACCAAAAGACTCTATCGTCGAATCAAAAAACTTTTAGCCTCTCTCTCTCTCGGGCTTTGTACGAGACACATATTAGCCTCCTCTTAGGCTTTGTATAAGAAAATCACTGGTTGATCCAATCAATCTTTTAGCATCAAAGTTGTGCCTCGTTCACAGTACACAAACATCAACAACTCCTTCCTCTTCATCTAATCGCTGTAAGCGGCAAGCCCCTAGATCATCTATATCCATGCCACTGTCCCTCTATTAGCATGAGAAATTCCTAAGGAAAGATAGCATTGCTCTAGCCTGAGTTAAAGTCTTCTCCTTCAGGTTAAAATCCCCTTTAAAGGAAATTATGGCATTGCCGGATTCACATATCCCGGTTAAAGTAATTCTCCTTTATAAACAGTTGTGACAGACAAACCCCTCTTTAGAGATGACAAATTCTTTCTAAAGTCAAACCCTTTCAGCTTCACATCTTGGCCTTTGAACAAGATACAAATCACCTTTCACTTCACGTCTCGGGCTTTGAACAAGACACCAAAACAACCATTTCCTCCCATAGAATAGGAGGAACTATGAACGCTCTGATTTCCCTATTTCGGTAAACGGGAATACGTAGGCATAAGATTGAAAGAAAAATCTTAGCGAGCACACTAAACAAAAACCCAAAATCCCATACTCTCATATATCTATCAAGAAGCATCCGTCCTAACATCCAACCAATCGACCGAACGCCACTTAAAAAAAATACGCCCAATAGAGACCCCGAATCTTTGTAGCACCTGTAACCTAACAGACCGTTGTTTAAACTCAGTTTGTAAGCAGGGTTAATTTGAGACATCTATTTCCCTTCTTTCATCAGCTTTAATAGGATAAAAAATGAATCGAGCTGTAGACACCAAAGAGCGATAGCGCTTCGCAACCGCGTCCAAAATTGCTCGCTACAACGTCCACATAGCATCTGTAAACCAACAGTTTTGACTGTTTAAACTCAGTATGCAAGCAGGGTTAATTGGAGACATCTATTTCCCTTCCTTAAACAGCTTAATAGGATAAAAAATGAATCGAACTGTAGTACCCGTGCGATATTGCTTCAAGACCACAAAAATCGCGCTACAGGAAAAATGGCGCCCACCGTGGGGCCCTGTTTTGATTCTTACAATTTTTCGTGGACACCTTAAGTTCATAACCTTAGGTAGAAAGCCCTGAGTTCACACAGTGTCACAGAAATAGCGACTCTGCTGGGGAGTCATTATCTGTATAGGATCATAAGACTAGAGGTCTAGGATTATTAAGACAAATATATATACTGCTTTTCCTAATTGATATCTGTGTTTATTTTTCTGCTAATGGGAATGCGTGTGATGCCGGATGTGGAAAAATTGAGTATACACCTAAGATAGGTGATGGCAATACGGGTAATCTTACTGGGAGTGAATTCCAGCTAAGAGTCCTCGATCGACCATCAAACTCATGAAGACTCCCTTTGTAGATACATTGCCTATACGACTCCGGTTGTTGAAAGTAGTATGGTCGACTGGGTTATCTGAGAAGCTGAGGTTTTTAGTAGACTGCAACCATTTTGTAGTGTGGAAACTATCATAAATAGTTGTCACGTGATACTACCCTCATTTGAGATCACTCTAGGATACATCAGCTCGCTGGCGATCCGCTTGCTGTTGTTATCCCAAGAGGGATCAATGATCTTGAGGACGGGTAAAAAAATCACCAGTATAAACCTTTAGGGGGGGTAGAGCCTTGACTTCATGACGCTGACCCTTTGACCCCATGTTTTTTCTATGTTTTTGTGTACTGCATTCATACATTCATTTAAAAAACATTAAAGCAAAGAAAATTCTTCTCTTCTAGTCTTTCTTTTTCAAATTAAACTAAGACACTGGATGCAAATATCAGAGAAAACTATTGCATTATGGATTTCGGTATAAGAAAGACTCATAAGTATACCTTCAAGGTTCCAAAATTAGAGGATTTAAGAGGTTTGGCGAGGATGATCACCAACCCTGAGGCTTTTAGAGCTAAGTATGGAGGACTGCTGTCTCTGTTAAGGATCCATGTAATTGAGGGATTACTTGCTACGCTCATTCAGTTCTACGATCCGGTTTATCACTGTTTCACATTCCTGGATTATCAGCTAGCACCAACACTGGAGGAGTATTCTCACCTAACTGATCTGCATATCACTGATCAAGCTCCCTTTTCTGGACTGGAAGAAATTTCAAAAGATTAAACCATTGCAAGAGCAATTTATTTGGACGAGTCAAAAGTCAGGACTCACATGACCACTAAGGGTGGCATCCAAGGTTTGCCAGCCCAGTTCTTGATAAAGAAAGCTCTGTACTTTGCCAGTATAGGGAAGGTGGCCGCTTTCGAGAGCATCTTTGTTTTGCTCACCTACGGGTTATTTTTGTTTCCCAACATCGATAACTTTGTAGATATCAATGCCATTAGGATATGTCTGATTGGAAATCCCGTACCAACCTTACTCGCAAATGCATATCATTCTGTACACTTAAGGAATTTGTACAGCGGAGGAATGATCATATGCTGTGTACCCCTGCTGTACAAATGGTTCACTTCCCATTTGCCCAAGTCTGCCGCATTTTTGGATCAAAAGAATAATTTACGTTGGTCACAGAGAATCATGGCTCTTACCAATTCTGACATCGATTGGTATAATCGAATCTATGACGGGATCAAAATTATTGACCGTTGTGGAAATTTCCCAAATGTACCCCTTATAGGAACTAAGGGAGGAATTAACTATTATCCAATTCTCGTTCGTCGTCAATTCGGATACCCAATGAGACATGTCCCGCGTAATGCTCATCTGGAAGTTTTTTCTTCAAGGAATGAGAAAACGACAGAGCACTAAAGACAGAAATAGTGCATGATTGGAAACATGTTCACAAGAAAGGAAGAGAGTATCTAGGAAAACCAGACTGTGTCTCGGGGGAGCCTTATCTCCACTGGGTACAAACTAGAGCTCTCAAGCTGAGGATGCCTTACCCTCGTCAGGAAGTTCTTCCATTAAGGGACTCTGCCCTTTATTTTATGTTTGATACGGAAAAACTTCAAGTTACTCTCACCAAAGTTCAACAAGAGAAGAGGTCTTGGAGGAACAAGTACCGCATTCTCAATATATAGTGTAAGAAAATACAGCAGCTTTTGAAAGATAAGGATGCTCTGATTGAGATTTTCGAGCAACATGCTGTAGAGAATCAGGATGACCAAAGAAATTTGCTCGCTCCTTTCACTTGGAAAAGGAATGACAACCCGACAAAGGCTCAAGAGCCCTGGTCAAAGAAAAGGAAAGTACCAGAACTAGTACCTGAGCTCTCCTCAGAGAGGACTCAGGATCCATTAATTTAGAAATTTCCTTTTACAACACTTTATAATCTACTGTATTTCCATCTCTGCAATCTTTAAAATTCAATAAAAAGGGGTTTTCCCCGCTGTGTGATATTTGCAATCAAAATTGTCGAAGTTTCTTTTAATTAACATTATTAATTAATATAATCATTGCATATTATTCATCATTCTCGCATAAACGTATTCTTCTTCCCTACGAATCTCACGTTTGTGTCTCGATTCTAGAGTCAAAGTGTCTCATTCGTACAATACTCTGGCAAATCGTCAGAAAAAGATGGATGATCTCGAGGAAGAGAATAGAGGGTTGAGAGAAGAGATCGACACTCTGAAAGAAGATCTGAGAAGGCTTCATAGTGACATGCAAGCTCTAGCAGCAGCTCAAATACAACAACAAAGGACTGTGATCTCAGAGATCACATCTACGCCCATAGTGGAGAAGTTTGATCCCAGGTATAAAATGTCGAATGATCGTCCCTGGGGCATGCCACTCAACTATATCCTAGAAGGATATATTCTGCCGATCATGGAAGATCTAGAAACTGCAACAGGAACCGCTGGGCCTGAAGGTTACAAACTTCGGGAAAGCGAAGATGCCAGGGGCATGACAGCAACTCCTGAAGGTTACAAACTTCGGGAGGCACCTAGAGTCTCTGCCGTAATGACTGTACCCCAGACCGTGTTACACACTGTCCCAGAAGGACAGGTTTCCCAGATACCATATGGTGGAAACGAAAGTATGTTCGACAGAATGAATAAGTTCCAGGAACAGTTCCTGGAGATGCAGAAAGAACTACAAGCCATTCGCGGTCAGGATCTATTTGGAAAGGACGCCACAGACCTTTACTTGGTCCCCAATGTGAAAGTTCCACTCAAGTTCAAAGTGCCCGAATTTGAGAAATACAAGGGTAACTCTTGCCCTCAAAGCCACTTGGTGATGTACGCTCGAAGGATGTCAACTCAGACAGAGAACCACCAGCTACTGATCCATAACTTCCAGGATAGTTTAACCGGTGCCGCACTCAAATGGTACGTGGGATTAAACCGCACTAAGATCGCTACTTTCAGGGATCTTGGCGCTGCCTTCGTTCAATAGTATAAGTAAAATCTAGACATGGCACCGGACTGAGATCAACTTAGAGCCATGTCGCAGAAGGATAAGGAAACCTTCAAGGAGTATGCTCAGAGATGGCGTGAAATTGCCTCCTAGATTTGTCCACCTCTTGAGGAAAAAGAGATGATAAAGATCTTTTTTTTTTTTTTTTGAAAACCCCCAAGGGGTGGCCTAGTGGTGGAGGCTTGGGTCTTGAGAGTGTGCTCCTCTCAAGGTCTCAGGTTCGAATCCTACTAGGTGCAATCAACTCTTGTGTGGGCCAGTCCATACAGAGCTTTGCTCTGGCTTGAAACGGGGCCCCCGCTAGTGGACGGTGGGTATTGGTCCCTCTTGGATTAGTCGGTCGCAAGGCCGGATACCAAGATTTTCAAAAAAAAAAAAAGAAAAAAAGATCTTTTTGAAAACCTTGAGCTCATTTTACTACAACTGAATGGTCGCCAGTGCGCCCAGTGATTTCACCGAGATGGTGGGAATGGAAGTTCGTCTTGAGGAAGCTGTCCGAGAAGGACATTTAGTTAAAGATGCTGGATCATCAAGTAGTACAAAACGATACGGTAGTGCTCTCCCTAAGAAAAAAGAGCAGGATATTGGGATATCTCTCTAGGAAAGAAAAGGTGACGTTACCAACAAGTAGCAGCTGTAACTCCTGCAATTTACTCTGCGCCTATTCCAACGTATCAACCTCAGGTTGCATAAAGCCAACCGATTCAACAACAATATCAGCAAAGGACACAATAGCCTCTTCAGCAGGCTCGTCCTCTGTACAATAATAACCGTATTACAAGACCACCAGGGTTCAACCCTATACCAATGTTGTACGCAAAATTATTTCCATTACTACTGGTCAAGGGGCATGTCCAAACCAAAACTCCTCTTACAGTACCGGAAAATCTGCCTTTTTGGTTCAAAGCGATTCAGACCTGTCCTTACCATCAAGGAGGACCAGGGCATAACATAGAAAACTGTCTTAGTTTTAAATCCGACGTACAAAAGCTCATCAGGAGTGGGGTCTTATCTTTCAAAGATACGAATCCCAATGTTCTCACGAACCTGTTGCCTCAACACGAGAAAGCTGCGGTCAATTTGATAGAAGGAGAGTCTAACGGCGGCTATCAAATTCATGAGGTACTCTTATTGAGGACCAATCTGGTCAAGATGCATCGCAGACAGAGCGGGTATGGCCATATACCACCTCACAATTATGACCAGTGTGATATCTGCTCTAAGAATAATCAAGGATGTTCTGTGGTGCAATCAGATCTACAGGAACAATTTGATCTCGGATGGATCCAAGAGCATCGAATTCGGGGGGTCAACATGACTTATACGAATTCCAACATCATTCAAAACCATGAAATCCGTGTGATGCATGTCAACCTGATGGTAATGCACTCAAGGAAAAGCCAGCATCATAATCTGCCGCAGGACGATTACAATTCCTGTCTGATTTGCTCGGTAAACAAACAGGGATGCTCTTTTGTACAAGAGGCCTCCAGCGTCAGATGGATTTTGGGTGGATCCAGGACTACCATGATAAAAATCTTTATCAGATCAACATGATTTAAATTTTCGATATTTGCTTGATAAATACCAGTTTGGTAGAGTTACACGCTAAGCAAGTTCAGCTCGGTCTTCTGACTTTGCATAATTATCAGAACTGCAAAGGATGTTGTGAGGGTGACCAGGGATGTGCTCTCGTTCAAAGAACTTTTCAACACTTGTTAAACCATTGGTGGCTTCCGATCTCTCTAGGCGAAGACACGCAACAAGTCAGTATGATCAATGGGAATCCTACTAGGCATCAAAGTCCGAATGTTCGATCAACGGAAACAGATCTAGTGAGGTTACACTGCATACAAAGCGGACGTGGCCGGGTGCCACCATATAATTATGAATGCTGCAGAGTCTGTTCGGAAAATAACCAAGGAAGTTACCTCGTGCGAGCAGCCCTTCAGAGTCAGTTGGATCGCAAAGAGATTCAACAATATTCAGTTTCACGGTCCATCAACTTGATGCCCGACTACTTCGCTGATCAAATCAAAGATGTCATTGTAATCTCTGACCGCGAAAGAACCAAAGATGTTTGTGCCATCATCCCTCTACTTGACGAATCAAAGGTTCTTAGCCATGAACTGATTTAAGTTGTTTACGACAGTCAGAAAAATCAGAAGGCTCCTGTAGTTATCTATCTACTGGGATCAGTATCGTACAAGTCCGATAAGGCGATCCCTTACAAAAACGGTGCAACAATTGTTGAAAATGGAAAGGAAGTTCCATTACCCTCCGTCGTGAATATTGCAGACATCAGTCGAGTAACACGGAGCGGTCGAATCTTCAACCGAGGAGTTGAAGAACCCAACAAAGAAAAGGAACCTCAAACAGAAGTTCCCAATCAACCGGTCGGTCAGTCCAATAATCCCGACCTTTCAAAAAACAACGATGAGATGCTAAAGCTCATCCAAAAGAGTGAATACAACATTATTGATCAACTGTTGCAAACTCCTTCAAAGATCTCTGTGTTATCTCTTTTACTCAGTTCTGAAGCTCACAGGGAAGCTCTGCAGAAAGTCTTAGAGCAAGCCTTTGTGCAGCAAGATGTAACAATATGGCAATTCGATAGCATCGTTTCCAACATCACTTCTTGCAACAACTTGGGGTTTAGTGATGAGGAATTACCAGAAGAAGGCAAAAGCCACAACTTGGCTCTCAATATTACAGTCAACTGCCAGGAAGATGCTTTAGCCAGCGTACTGGTAGACACTGGATCAACCATCAACGTTATACCGAAGTCCACTCTAATGCGACTATCATTCAAAGGATCCCTGATGAGGGGCAGTGAGGTCACCGTCAAAGCATTTGACGGATCTCGAAAAGCAGTTATCGGCGAAGTCGACCTTCCCATAACTATCGGTCCTCACACTTTCCTAATCACTTTCCAGGTCATGGACGTCCAGACAGTGTATAGCTGTTTATTAGGAAGACCTTGGATACACCAGAAACTAAAGTTCGTCAAGAACGACCAATTAGTCACAGTCTGCGGAGAACAAGCCTTGATCGTGAGTAACTTATCGTCATCTACTTGTATAAAACCAGACGAGGTTGTTGGAACTCAATTTCAAGCACTGTCGGTGAGCAATGAAAATCAGTCAGAGAAAGGAACTTCGATTTCCTCATATAAAGATGCTCTCGAAGTGATCAAAAGTAACAATGCAAAAGGGTGGGGACAACTTGTCATTCCTATTGATAACAAAACAAAAAAAGGTCTTGGTTTTTCTTCAACCTATACCCAGACTGCTAACAACGATGAAAATCTTCATCCCATTCAGGATTTCTTCCACAGTGGAGGTTTCCTTCACCCAGTGCATCAGAAAGTGCACACCATCAACAAGGGAGATTCCTCCGATGCGGAGGAAGAGTGAAAGTCCTATCTTAACGAGGACGGTTATATATCTCAAGAAGAGGTGCCTAAGCCATTTTGCTATCCCGCACAGAGTCCGAGATTTATACCAAGGTCAGATGTCAGAACGATATACGGAGATTGTGATTCGGAAGGATGCCGTGCTCCGCCAAACTCATTAGAGGAGGACACTCTGATGAAAGACAACTTTGACCATGACTATTATTGGCCAATGGATGGCCTGCCTATCTGGCAGCCGTATCTAGGAGACTTGGGGCAAGAAAATTAGCTGAACGATGCTTATCAATTGAGCATCATTGAAAAGAATACCTACATCCCCACCATGTCATGGGATCAACACTCAGAGTATTCAGAACCTATCCAGTACGACGATGAACTTGCGAAGCTTGCAGGACTAGAATTTATCAATTATGCATTTCCTGAGGTCAACGTCATCGAGAGGGATGACTCCTTCAGTTCCAAAGAAGTGTGGGACACCCTGGGACAACCAAGTGAGAGGTTCGACTACTTGGTCAAGTACACTGCTCCTGAGACCTCTCGTATCATTCTCGAAGACATCCAGACCACTGGATGGGGAGATTTACCTGAGAGCACAAATATTGTGCAAGATGCAATGAAAGAGTTCGTCTACGACAACTCTGCTTGGGAAACAGATTCCAACGACCCTGCTTGATGACACTATTTTAGTGTGTTACTCTTACCCAGTATTTGTGGCATTTCTAGTTCATGATTTCACTTTTATAACATGAGTTTAAGGTGTTTTAGCACGATTAAAGCTTTAAGCACTTTATGTGCTTCTTTTACATTTTCATTGTGTTTGTGCTCTAAAAGGAAGATAGATGATGATGAGAAGAGGCATGACCCCAGTTGCTAGAGTCTGAAGAAGCATGAGGATCTATTTGAAAAGCTGATGGTTTAATCAACCATTTCACCAAGAGAATTAGAGATTGATGATAAAAAGCCAAGAATGACTAGGGCTCACGTGGCAGCACTATGAAGAGCAATGGAGCAAAAGGAAGGGATAAGATCAAGAAAACTAGAGGACAAAAGGTAGTACGGTAGGGACCACTCAGTAGAGGACGCCCAGCACAAACACCACCAGCCGTCTGCTCTGCTCCACCAGCCTGCTCCAGCCGTCTGCTCTGCTCCATCAGCCTGCACCAACTGCCTGCTAAAAGCAAATTTGTCTCCCACCAACATTTGTACCATATTACTTGCAAAGGAAGGATTGATGGACAGTTGTCCCACATGAAGGATTTTATTTGGGCCTAACCTTATTTTCCTCAAGAGACCCACGATCCAAGAAAGGAGGAACCACCACTTCCACTCATCACTATTTAAAGAGAGCTTGTGCATTGAAGACAGAGAGCCAAGAGATTCCACACACAACAATATTTTATTTTCAGTTTTTAAAGTTATTTTCAGTTTCAAGAGTTTGAGTATTAGTAGAGAGTATTCTTTTCTTCCCCAGACCTGTACACTCTGCTGAGAACTGTCGTGACTGAAGAGAGCTATTGTTGTTTATCCAACGCAAGAGACCTCCAAGTTATTAGTAGGTTGCTTTTCTTTACCACACTTTGTAAGATGATGTTTCCTACTAATTTCATTCCAGTAGTTTGTACTCAGCTCACTATGAGCTAAACCTTTGTTTGATGAGACTAATGAAGTTAGTATAAAAGTGCTTTTATGTTGACATGATGTGTTGGCTAGTGCCTTATTTTGTTATGTGTTTTTATGCTATAAACTTGGTTTTTAGAGTGATCAACTAGGAAAAAAGTAAAAGCTTGTTGTTGAGAGAGATCCAATAAACAAGTGGATTTCATAACAAAAGTGGTTATTAAAGTAGGATAGAGATATTCACTTAATTCAACTTGCTTAGAGATAGGAAGTTGAGACCATAAAGATTTTTCAGAATTAAAACCAGACGTATTTTAGGGTTACAAGTGAGACTTAGAGATTTGTTCCCTTGCCCTAGTTATACATGTTGTTGATGTTGTAGAGATACACCACTAGATCACGTTTTGACCTTTTGAGGCATGACACTTCACATCATAAAGACATTTCAAACAATAAATACTAATGGATTTAGCTCATCAACTATTCTCTCTGATATTTTAACTCCTTGTTAATTTTAAGTTATTTTAGTTATTTGTGTGTGCTCTTGTTCCTTGTTCTCATATTTCTGTTACCTTGCTCATACTTTTCTTAAACGAAGAAAGCGGATATTAGTAGTTCAAATACTTTACACTTCCTTGTGGGTTCAACCTTTATTTTATCACTTGCTACATTACCAAGCATGTATACATGCATGTGACACCCTATTATTCAAAAGAAATGCATTATAAAAATTAGAGTAAAGCTTTTTGGGTAATTGACAAGTTTTTGGCGCCGTTGCCGGGGAAGTGAAAAAAAATTGAAAAACTATATTTTTTTTCCGTTTAAGACTGTATTTAAGCTTTTAACGTTTGCTGTGATTTGGTGATACGACTCGCTTAAGCTATTACATGCGCAGGTTGTTACAACCAGTTTACAGTGGTTATCCTGAACCTGAAAGAATTCTCAAGGCACGAAGAAGATTTGTACGTGCTCAGCAATTATCTGGAGATTCCTCAACTTCAGCCGTGGCTGAACCTGAAGGAGTAGTGTACGAGGAGGACATGGAAGAAGAAAGCTCATCGTCTTCTTCAGACGAGTCATTACACGAGACAATCATGGTAGAGCCAGACATCATTGGTATTGCCAATGACCGAGCGCGAAGCATCAGGGATTATGTTGTGTTTGATCCAAATGTTATGAATACTGGCATTGCTAGGCCAGCTATCACAACTCCAAAGTTTGAGTTCAAGCCTATGATGTTCCAAATGTTGCAAGCTGCTGGTCAATATTCAGGCTCTCCACATGAAGATCCTCATTTGCACTTAAAACAATTTCTAGATGTTACTGACAATTTAATGATCCTTGATGTGCCCGTGGATACCTTTAGATTGAGGCTGTTTCCATATTCTCTAAGGGATCGAGCCAAGAGTTGGCTTAATTCTTTGGAACCAAATTCCATTACTACATGGAATGCCTTGGCAGAAAAGTTTATGGCCAAATATTTTCCTCCTTCCAAAAATGTAAAAATGAGAAATGAAATCACATCATTTAGGCAAGGAGATGATGAGACGTTTGACGCATGGGAAAGATTTAAGGAGTTGTTGAGACAATGTCCACATCATGGAATTCCCATCTGCATACAACTTGAGACCTTCTATAATGGATTAATTCCATCCTCAAGGAATTTGTTAGATGCATCCAGTGGTGGAGCTCTACTGTCTAAATCATATGATGATGGTTACAAGCTGATTGAAAGCATTACGGCCAACACTTATCAATGGCTAGTCACAAGGGCCACTTCAAGTTCAACTCAAAAGAAGCCTGCTAGAGTTCATGAAGTCACTGAGACCACAACCCTTACTGCTCAAGTGGCTCAGATCCACCAAATGATTAAGAATTTGATGAATCCTGAAGTGCCAAAACCTAACCCTGTTAAGGTGTTTACTGACGCTTTTGAGGTTGCCTGTGTTTACTGTGGAGGACCACATCTATTTGAAGAATGTTCTGCCAATCCTGTTTCAGTTAACTATGTTGGCAATCCCAACAACAACAGCAGATACAATAATCCCTACAGCAACACTTACAACCCAGGATGGCGCAATCATCCTAATTTCTCTTGGAGTAACAATCAAAATAAACCTAAACCGCAAGCAACCACACCTCAAGTTCCACCTAGATTTTCTAACCTTAACTATGATGGAGTTAACCAGGGAAGCAACCATCTGGAGAATGTCCTCAAGTCCTTTATTCAAGAAGCAAAGAATCAATTTCAAGCACAAGGAGTAAGTATCAAGAACTTGGAAAACCAAGTGGGACAAATTGCTACGGCTCTAAGTTCAAGAAACTTGGGAAATCTTCCCAGCTCTACTGAGACTCCTAGCACACAAATTGGAGTGAAAAATGTTGAGACTTGCCAAGCTCTTAAGTTGAGAAGTGGTAAGGAAGTTAAGGAGACCATTACAAAGAGCAAGGAGACAAGTACAACTGTGTCGAAGCCAGACAGTCCTGGAGCAAAAGACAATGATGGAGAACTTTCTTCATCCAAACAGCAAAAGCACAAAGATAATTCACTCACTGAATATTACATTCCTCCAGAAAATCAAGACGTCATCACTGAAACTAACAAGAAGCAAAAGTTTGTACAAGAAATACCACCACCCCCTTTTCCACAAAGAATCAAAAAAGCAAAAGAAGAGCAACAATTTTCAAAGTTTATGGAGATCTTGAAGCAGCTTCACATCAACATACCATTGATTGAAGCCATTCAACAAATGCCAAATTATTCAAAATTCATGAAGGATGTACTTACCAAACGTAAAAGGGTGGGAGAGTTTGCTACGGTTGCACTTACACAAGAGTGTAGTCAATTAAATCAAGGCAAACTCCCTCCCAAGTTGAAGGATCCTGGAAGTTTCACTATTCCATCCACCATTGGAGACACCTTTTGTGGAAATGAGTTATGTGTTTTAGGGGCCAGCATTAATCTCATGCCTCTATCCATATTCAAGAAGCTGGGGATAGGTGCTGCCAGGCCTACAACCATCACCCTGCAGCTGGCTGATAGGAGTATTTGCTACACACAAGGGAAGATTGAAGATGTGTTAGTAAGGGTTGACAAGTTTGTCTTCCCTGCTGACTTTATCATTATGGATTTTGAAGCTGATGAGGAGAACTCACCATGAGGGTGAACGGGCAGCAAGTAGTGTTCAACATACTTAATGCCTTGCAATACCCAGAAGAGGAGGTGGCTGAGTGTTCTATGATATCTAGTTGGGAAGGTTTAATTCATAAAAACCTTCTAAAGGCTAATGATGTGTTGAAGATTGAGTTAGGAAAAGTGGAATACGAAGGACTAAAAGATGGAGTCATCTATGGTCCAATGCTAAAGCAAGAGGAAGAGTATGTGGAAGTGATAGAATCCACCACAGTTGCTCATAAACAGCAGCTAACATCCATTGAAGAACCCCCTGAATTGGAGCTGAAGCAACTTCCAGAGCATTTACAATATGCATATCTGGAGGCAAGACAGAAGCTGTCAGTTATCATAGCTACAGATCTGCAAGAAGCGCAAAAAGAGCAACTGATTTCACTACTGAATTGACACAAGAAGGCAATTGCGTGGCAGATTTCTGATATTAAGGGAATTAGCCCAGCAATATGCATGCACAAAATTTTGTTGGAAGAAAATGCTAAGAATAGCATTGAGAGCCAACGAAGGCTGAACCCCATCATGAAGGAGGTTGTAAAAAAGGAGATTATCAAGTGGTTAGACGCAGGAATTATCTACCCTATCTCAGATAGTGTGTGGGCAAGTCCAATCCAGTGCGTACCGAAGAAGGGAGGCATGACAGTGATAGTCAACGAGAAGAATGAGCTCATTCCTACTATAACAGTTTCTGGTTGGAAAATTTGCATGGATTATAGGAAGCTGAACAAGGCAACAAGGAAGGACCATTTTCCCTTGCCTTTCATTGACCAGATGCTGGATAGGTTGGCTGGAAAGGAGTATTATTGCTTCTTAGATGAATATTCGGGCTACAACCAAATTGCAATAGCCCTAGAAGATCAAGAAAAAATAACATTCATATGTCCATATGGCACCTTTGCTTTCAGAAGAATGTTGTTTGGACTGTGAAATGCACCAGCCACTTTCCAACGTTGCATGATGGCTATTTTTTCGGATATCATAGAGAATTCCATGGAGGTGTTCATGGATGATTTTTTAGTTTTTGGAGAATCATTTCAAGATTGCCTAAAGAATTTGGAATTGGTGTTGATCAGGTGTGAAGAGAACAACTTAGTCCTCAATTGGGAAAAATGCCATTTTATGGTAAAAGAAGGAATTGTTCTTGGTCATAGAATTTCTAAAGAAGGATTAGAGGTAGATCAAGCAAAGGTGGAGGTAATTGAAAAACTACCCCCACCAGTGAATATCAAGGGCATTAGGAGTTTCTTGCGGCATGCTGGATTTTATAGGAGGTTTATAAAAGATTTTTCAAAAATCTCTAAACCACTATGCCAGCTGCTATAGCATGACACGCCTTTCGTCTTCAGTAAAGAGTGTCTTGAGTCTTTCAATCTTTTGAAGAATGCCCTCATTTCTGCGCCTGTAGTCAAAGTTCCAGATTGGTCCAAGCCATTTGAGTTGATGTGTGATGCTAGTGACTTTGCCATTGGCATTGTTTTAGGCCAAAGGCATAGCAAAGTGTTTCATACTATTTACTATGCAAGTAAAACGTTGATAGAAGCACAAATCAACTACACAACCACGGAGAAGGAGCTGCTGGCAGTAGTGTTTGCTTTTGATAAATTCAGGCCTTACCTGGTAGGAACTAAGGTCATTGTGTATACGGATCATGCGGCAATTAAATATTTGATTGCCAAAAAAGATACAAAGCCGCGGCTTATACGTTCGGTACTTCTTCTACAAGAGTTTGACCTAGAAATTAGAGACAAAAAAGGAGTAGAGAACTCAGTTGCTGATCATCTCTCAATACTTCCTGAAGAAGTGCAACCTCAAAATAGTGGAGAGATTAAGGAAAGTTTTCCGGATGAGAAGTTGTTGGTGATTACTGATGGCATGACTCCTTGGTACGCTGACATTGTGAACTACTTAGTTAGTAGGGTTGTGCCACCAGAATTCAACTACCAACAGAGAAAGAGGTTCTTTCATACTGTAAAGAACTATTTCTGGGATGAGCCATACCTATACAAGAAGTGAGCAGATCAGTGGCTAAGAAGATGTGTTGACTATGAGGAGGCACGCCAGATCTTATCAGCATGTCACAATGCCCCATATGGTGGACATTTTGGAGGAGTAAGAACTGCAGCCAAGGTGTTGTAATCAGGTTATTTCTGGCCTTTTATTTTTAAAGATGCTCATGAATTTACTAAGAGATGTGATAGATGTCAAAGGGTTGGAAATGTGTCCATGAGCCAAGAGATGCGCTCACTAGTATTCTTGAAGTAGAAATTTTTGATGTGTGGGGTATTGATTTCATTGGGCCATTTCCTCTCTCTTTTGGAAATCTTTACATTCTTGTGGATGTGGACTACGTGTCCAAGTGGATTGAGGCAGTAGCAACACCATCCAATGATACCAAGGTTGTGACTAAATTCTTGCTCAAGAACATTTTGACAAGACATGGCACGCCTAGGGCTATCATCAGTGATGGTGGATCTCATTTTTGCAATAAACTGTTTGAAAACCTAATGGCAAAATATGGGATTAAGCACAAGGTTGCTACAGCCTACCATCCCTAAACTAGTGGACAAGTGGAGTTGTCTAATAGAGAAATCAAAAGAATCTTGGAAAATGTAGTTAATCCAACAAGGAAGGATTGGTCCAAACATTTGGACGAAGCACTATGGGCGTATAGGACTGCCTATAAGACCCCCTTAGACATGTCTCCATATAGACTTGTCTATGGGAAGGCTTGTCATCTACCCATTGAATTGGAACACAAGGTATTTTGGGTTGTGAAGCAATTAAATTTTAATATTCAAAGTGCTGGCCAAGCTAGAATGCTCCAATTAAATGAGTTAGATGACCATAGGTTGTTCTCATACGAGAATGCTGAATTCTATAAGGAAAAGACCAAAGGGTGGCATAACATGAAATGCCAGAAGAGGGAATTAGTGAAATGCCAAAAAGTTTTACTTTTTAACTCAAGGCTGAAGCTATTCCCTGGAAAATTGAAATCAAGATGGTTTGGACCCTTTATCTTAGAGGAGATTTACCCCCATGGTGCAGTGGAGTTGTTAAATGAGAAGAATGGAGAGAAATTTAAGGTCAGCGGCCAAAGGGTCAAAGCTTACCTTGGAGAATCCTCAAGTAACACAAGGGATGCTCTCCATTTTATTGATTAATGGATTTTTGTGTTTGTCAGGCGATAAGACCTTAAAAAGCGCTACTGGGAGGCAGCCCAGCTTTATGCAATTTTTTTTCTTTTGTTTTACTTTGTACAGGATCATGATGTGCTCTACTAGCGTCAGCGCATGACAAGACCAGACATGCCAGCAATAGACTCAAGAACAGTGGAAGGGGAGGAATGAAAAAGACAGAAGGAATAAAAGATTTTCCTAAGTCCAATTAGATTAATAATCATACTGAGCTGGTGTTGATTATTTTTCTCTTGAATAATCAAAAAAGAATTTGAAACGTTTTCTTAGAAGGAGGAGAGAGAAAGAAAGCGCAACATAGTGAGCAAGCGCATTGGGATGAGTGAAGGAGCAGAGTTATGATGGCCAGGTCTGCCACGTCAGACACCTCAGCCACCTAAACACGCAAACCCACTTAACTGTGTCTTTTCAGGTGTCAACCATAGGGTTTTCACTCCTTGCCCTACGAAACACCAAAACAGAAAAACTTCTCTCTCCACTTCAAAGAGACGTTTTATTTTAATATTTTCTTGAAACTTTTTGCAACCATCTTTACAACTCCCCCACTTTTACCTATACACAAATCGTCAGACAAAGACCTCTTCATCTCCCATTCCACCATTTTTCTCTGAAACCCTAAAAACTTCTCAACCCCTTTCTCTCCTCTTTCACTTCAGAAAAATGACTCGCGACCCCCAAACCGACCGCCGTTACAAAACCCCTGCTAAGAAAAATACCACCCCCACCATTGATATCTCAAGTCAGGATGAAGATGAAACCTTCGTGAATGTGAGAGCTCACAGGTGTTTTACGGAGTATTTTAGCAAGATGAATCTTTTTTTCTGAGCGTGGTTTTATTATGGACTCCTCTGAGGAAGGTCTGGGACTACCAGGAGATATTGGAACCACAATATTGAGGTTAAAATGGGAGCTGTTGTGCAAACAGCCTGGTGCTTACAACGCCAACCTAGTCAAGGAGTTCTATGCAAACCTCACCGATCCAGGACACAAACGGTTGGAGGTGATCATCAGCGGTACAAAGGTCTTATACAATGAAGTAAATATCAACTATTATTTCAAACTGGAGGCTGCTGAAGATGAGTACCAGAACTTGGTGTTACGATCTCAGGAAGATGAGTATGACGCGTATCTGGAGTCATTGTGTGTCTAGGGAGCAAAATGGGTGGACAAAGCCGTGAAGAGGATGGACCTCAGGTTGGAGGTAAAAGTTTGGTACCAATTCTTGAAACATTCCATCAAGCCAACCGCTCACAATGAGACGGTTTCTAGGGCAAACTTGGTACTCTTACACTGTATCACCGGCTTGAGACCCATCAATGTGGGAAAAATAATAGTGCAGGAAATTCATGTATGTTCAAAGAAAAAGGAAGGGATGCACTTCTTCCCGTGTTTAATCACAACTCTGTGCCGAAGACATGGTGTGTCTGAGTATGACTCAGACAATTTTGGGGCCCCTCAACAGCCGCTGGACAAGACACTAATCATGACACTCATGAAGCCTAAAGGAGTAAGGAAAAGAGCAATTACTAGTCAAACCTCATATGCAACTGAAGAGCAACCAGACCCAACATTAGAAATCGTGAAGTAGATGCGTAGGGATCAACAAGCATTCTTCGCCTACCAAAAGGCCAAGACACAGTGGTTGGAAGAAATGTGGGCTGTGCAAGCCCTATCTCATGTGTTGAAGGCTCCAGAGTTTCCAGATCATATTTTGGGAAATATGGAACAAATGGCTACTGCTGAAGGAGAAAAGAGATCTATGAAAAAAGAGAAGGGAAAGAAGAAGAAGAAGGACAAAGAGGAAAAGAAGAAAGATGTTGGTGAGACTAGCAAGGGCGTGTCAGTAGACACCAGTCAAAGCCAGAACAAAAAGAAGAAAAATCTGAGAAAGGCTTATCCGTCTCCACCTCAGAAATGGAGGAAACCCCAAAGAAGAAGAAACTCAAGGCTGAGTGGAAGAGGAAATAGCCGATTGTAGTCATGACACCACCTGCCAGCCATGTGACAAACGCCAACAGATTTGACCTGAATAAATCAGACCAGGAGGAGGAAGGAACAAAGAAGGATGAAGTATTGGAAACCATGTTATCAAAAGCAGAAAAAGATGCTGAGGACTTGAACAAGGTGGAAGCTACTGAGGAGGAAGAAAGAAGTGAGAAAAAAAGGATGTTGAGGAAGAAAGAGTGCAATCCAAAGGAGGGACTGAGGAGAAGGATTTGGAAGGAATAAGGAGATATTACTCCTCTGCAGAAACTGAAAAAGAGGAAGTTGCCAAAGGAGACAACGAAGCTAACAGTGATGAAGCAGAAAAAACAGGAGCTGAGCCAGAACCCCTCCCTATCGTGGAAACTGATGCAGTTAAAGAAGACAATGTTTCGGCGGAGCAGTCAAAGGAAAGTGGAGAACAGCCACAGCAAAAGGCAAAGAGTCCTATGAAGACAGCTAGGAAGGAGGCTGCTGTTGCTACAGCTGAAGAGGGAAATGACAAAGGACCAGGAGTACAGGAGAGCAAGAAGAAAAAGAAGAAGCAACTTCTGCAGGCTCCAAGGAAAAGCTCTAGGCTAAGGGCCTAAAGTGGTAAAAGTGGAAATAAGCGAGCACTGTCTTGCCACCTCTCATCGCTAAACAGTGAGGACACTGCCCTTACTAAGTTTGGGGGAGGGCATCAATACTCAGCCTATTTTCACTTAATCTAACCCTATTTCTTTTTTTTTTACTGTCGTTTCTGCCTATGACTGATGTTTTATGTCTAAGTTTGGATATTGTGTTTGGTTGGCCATGTTTTGAGCCAAATGTTTTTAAATTTTCTTATGGGGATGATGTGACGCTCCCAGAACATGATGACCTGCAGTTTGATGTTTTGTTTGAATGTTGTGCATGGCACTTTTTGGTGATTATTTCTTTCATGTTAAAATGGTGTGAATCATAACTTAGAATAAGGAAGAACTAGGGAATGTCGGGATCCAACTAAGTCAGGAGCGTAAACTTTTAATTTCTGGGCTCAAGAAAAAAAATAAGAAAAGGGGAATGAAGCTGTTAGGTGTTAGGGAAGCAAGGTGTAGGAGTTTCACCAAATGAGTTTGAAAGAGGAGATTGATGATCTCAGTCACGTCAGCACTAGTCTCCTAAAACAGCCAGAAATTTTTTTTTTCAAGAGAAACTGAATTGTGAAAATCAAGGCAAGGGTTGAAATCCTAGGAATCACAAAGGGAAGGACAAGAATATTTAAATAATGATTGAGACGACCACGGAAGGGACACACTTCACACAAAGACACGTGCAAAAAGTGGCAAAGACCACCAATAAAGTTCCTATGCCCGAAACTGGAGGAACAGAAAGCGTCTTCATCATAATATTCAGTTGAACTCATATGAGAAGATTCTGAGATGAGACGTGTTGCGAAAATATATATATATATATATATATATATATATATATATATATATATATATAGAAGAAAAAGAAAGAAAACAAATAATAAGTGAGAAAGTGTGGTCCCAAATGTGTTAGTCAAAAATATCAATTGAGAATCAGGACAGAATTCCCTAGTGAGACCAAAAGGAAGAGACCCCACTCAAGAAAGTACACAAGGAAGGATCAAAAAGAGGAAAATTGTGGCTTGTTTTCTAGAAGAGTAAGGTCGTGAAATGAGACGTCAGTTTCCCTTTGGACTAGCAAAACTTTGGGGCAATTTCAAAGCTGAGCAACTCACACTAGTACCGCTTCCTTACCTTTCCAAGTCTTAAAGCCTCATCACCCTGCTAAGCCTGACTGAAGCTGTTGAGAACCAATTACACTTCCTTGTGTCTTTCGCTGTCACATCACCTGAGGACAGGCGATCATTCAAGTTTGAGGGAGTGATGACACTATTTTAGTGTGTTACTCTTACCCAATATTTGTGGCATTTCTAGTTCATCATTTCACTTTTATAACATGAGTTTAAGGTGTTTTAGCACGATTAAAGCTTTAAGCACTTTATGTGCTTCTTTTACGCTTTCATTGTGTTTGTGCTCTAAAAGGAAGATAGATGATGATGAGAAGAGGCATGACCCCAGTTGCCAGAGTCTGAAGCAGCATGAGGAGCTATTTGGAAAGCTGATGTTTAATCAACCATTTCACCAAGAGAGTTGGAGATTGATGATAAAAAGCCAAGAATGACTAGGGCTCACGTGGAAGCACTATGAAGAGCAATGGAGCAAAAGGAAGGGATAAGATCAAGAAAGCTAGAGGACAAAAGGTAGTACGGTGGGGACCACTCAGCAGAGGACGCCCAGCACAAACACCACCAGCCTTCTGCTCTGCTCCACCAGCCTGCTCCAGCTGTCTGCTCTACTCCACCAGCCTGCTCCAGCCGTCTGAACCTTTGTTTGATGAGACTAATGAAGTTAGTATAAAAGTGCTTTTATGTTGATATGATGTGTTGGCTAGTGTCTTATTTTGTTATGTGTTTTTATGCTATAAACTTGGTTCTTAGAGTGATCAACTAGGAAAAAAGTAAAAGCTTGTTGTTGAGAGAGATCCAATAAACAAGTGGATTTCATAACAAAAGTGGTTAATAAAGTAGGATAGAGATATTCACTTAATTTAACTTGCTTAGAAATAAGAAGTTGAGACCATAAAGATTTTTCATAATTAAAACCAGACGTATTTTAGGGTTACAAGTGAAACTTAGATATTTGTTCCCTTGCCCTAGTTGTACATGTTGTTGATGTTGTAGAGATACACCACTAGATCACGTTGTGACCTTTTGAGGCACGACACTTCACATCATAAAGACATTTCAAACAATAAATACTAATGGATTTAGCTCATCAACTATTCTCTCTGATATTTTAACTCCTTGTTAGTTTTAAGTTATTTTAGTTATTTGTGTGTGCTCTTGTTCCTTGTTCTCATATTTCTGTTACCTTGCTCATACTTTTCTTAAACGAAGAAAGCGAATATTAGTAGTTCAAATACTTTACACTTCCCTGTAGGTTCGACCTTTATTTTATCACTTGCTACATTACCAAGCATGTATACTTGCATGTGACACCTTTGCCCTATTATTCAAAAGAAACGCATTATAAAAATTAGAGTAGAGCTTTTTAGGTAATTGACAAGTTTTTACTGCTCTACCAGAAATCAGCGTCATTTCTAAAGACAAATCAAGGAAGGTGCCAGACTTTGTGATTCACCGAGGAGTTCTCCACCAATGGGTTGTTGTCGATGTTCCGATAGTTGTTCATAAGTCAAAGTAATTGCCATCTTTATCTTAACGTTTCACCCTGCCCAGGTGAAACGGCTGTTTTCATAGGGCTCACTTTCTATAATTATACCTCTTCGCTTCGCCCAAAGCGACAGAGTTTTGTTTTATAGGGCTGTAGTTTCAAGAATCGATCGATCATAAATAAAATAATGTCGTTCTGTAATTTTTGCATTTTATTGCTGTTTTCTTTTTCATTTTTTTCAGAAAATGGTAATCCTAAAAAACAACTCAATAATAAAAACAAGAAGTTCTCAAAAAATACACTGCACACACTCTTGCATTCTCTCTATCTCTTCTAAAAACAATCATCACGTCATGCATATTGCTTGTTTTAAACCCCGTTGAAACATACGATCCAATGCCTTCTCCCAACTTTGAATTCCCGATATTTGAGGCTAAAGAAGAAGTTGACAACGAAATTCCAGAAGAGATCTCCTGACTACTCAGAGAGGAGGAAATGTCTATTGAACCTCACATAGAGCAGTTGGAAACGGTAAACATAGGTTCAGAAAAAGAGAGAAAAGAAATCAGGATTGGGGCACTGCTCAGTCCAACTGTCAAAGAAAGTTTGACAAAGCTTCTCAAAGAATTCCCCGATGTATTCGCTTGGTCCTATCAAGACATGCCAGGGTTGGATACCAGCATCGTGGAACATCATCTACCGTTACAGTCAGAATGTCCGCCAGTAAAGCAAAGGTTGAGAAGAACTCACCCGGACATGGCCATTAAAATCAAAGAGGAAGTACAAAAATAGATTACTGCGGGTTTCCTCGCCACATCAGAATATCCTCAATGGTTAGCCAACATCGTACCAGTTCCAAAAAAGGACGGAAAAGTCAGGATGTGTGTAAATTACAGAGATCTAAACAAGGCTAGTCCAAAGGATGACTTTCCTTTACCACACATTGACATGCTGGTTGACAGTACAGCAAAGTTCAAAATTTTCTCCTTCATGGATGGATTCTCGGGCTATAATCAGATAAAAAAGGCGCCGAAAGACATGGAGAAAACTTCGTTCATCACCCCGTGGGGTACTTTTTGTTACAAGGTAATGTCGTTCGGTTTGAAGAACGCCGAAACAACCTATCAAAGGGCCATGACTACTCTGTTTCATGACATGATACACAAAGAAATCGAGGTATATGTCGATGATATGATTGCCAAACTAAGACAGAAGAGGAGCATGTGACCCATTTGCTAAAGTTATTCGAGCGGTTGAGAAAGTACAAACTCCGCTTGAATCCCAACAAGTGCACCTTCGGTGTCCATTCAGGGAAACTTTTAGGGTTCATCGTGAGCCAGAAAGGAATTGAGGTTGATCCTGACAAGGTCAAGGCCATTCAAGAAATGCCTTCTCCAAAAACTGGAAAACAAGTCAGAGGATTCCTGGGACGTTTGAATTACATTTCAAGATTTATATTCCTCATGACCGCGACCTGTGCGCTGATCTTCAAATTACTCAAAAAGAATCAGGACTGCATTTGGTTAGAAGATTGCCAAACCTCCTTCGACAGTATTAAGGAATACCTGTTGAATCCGCCGATTCTATCTCCTCTAGTGGAAGGAAGACCACTAATCATATACTTAACAGTCTTGGAAGACTCCATGGACTGTGTACTTGGCCAATAAGACGAAACCAAATGAAAAGAGTCTGCCATCTACTATTTGAGCAAGAAATTCACCGACTGTGAGACTCGGTACACTATGCTTGAGAAAACTTGCTGCGCTCTGGCTTGTGCAGCCAAACGTCTTCGCCAGTACATGATTCGTCACACTACTTGGTTAATCTCAGAAATGGATCCAATCAAGTATGTCTTTGAAAAACCTGCTCTCACGGGAAAGATTGCCCGTTGGCAGATGTTTTTATCAGAATATGACATAGAATGCCACGCTCAAAAATTCGTTAAAGGAAGTGTTTTAGCCGATCACTTGGCTCATCAATCGATTGACGATCAGGAATCAATCGTGTTTGACTTCCCAGACGAAGATGTCATGTATTTGAAAATGAAGGATTGCGATGAACCGCTACCCAGTGAAGGGCCAGAACCAGATTCCTAGTGGGGACTAATCTTTGACGGAGCTGTCAATCATTACGGAAACGGAAATGGGGAAATCATCATAACACCTCAGGGTACCCACATTCCTTTCACCGCCAGACTTACATTCAAGTGTACAAACAACAAGGCCAAATACGAAGCTTGTATCATGGGTCTCAAAGAAGCAGTCGACTTAAGGATTAAACATTTGGATGTATATGGCGACTCAGCCCTGGTTATCAATCAGATCAAAGGAGATTGGAACACGTACCAATTAGGACTGATTCCTTACAAAGATTATGCAAGAAGGTTGTTACCCTTCTTCAACAGAATCGAGTTTGATCACATCCCTCGTGATGAGAATCACATGGCTGATGCTTTAGCCACTCTCTCTTCCATGATTAGTGTAGGTCAATGGACCGACCTACCTAAGATCGACATAATGCGCCTTGAACGGCCCGCTTACATCTTTACAATTGAAGCAGTCATGGACGACAAACCTTGGTATCACGATATCAAACGCTTCCTTCAAAAACAAGAGTACCCACCTGGGGCACTAAGGAAGGACAGGAAAACCCTCAGAAGGCTGGTTGGCAGTTTCTTTCTGAGTGGTGATACACTCTATAAGAGAAATTTTGACATGGTCTTGCTCCGTTGTGTAGACAGACCAAAAGCAAACATGTTGATAAAAGAAATTCATGAAGGATCCTTTGGCACTCATGCCAACAGACTCACAATGGCGAGAAAAATTCTAAGAGCCGGGTACTATTGGTTGACAATGGAATCCGACTGCTACAAGTACATGAGAAAGTGTCATAAGTGTCAGATATACTCAGACAAAATCCATGTACCGCCACCGCATCTCAAAGTTCTCTCTTCCCCAAGGCCTTATTCCATATGGGGAATTGACATAATTGGCATGATCGAACCCAAGGCTTCGAACGGACATCGGTTAATCCTGGTCGCCATTGACTAGTTCACCAAGTGGGTCGAAGCAGCTTCATACGCTAATGTAACCCGACAAGTGGTGGTCCGCTTTATCAAAAACAATATCATCTGCCATTATGGTGTTCCGAGCTAGATCATTACGGATAATGGATCTAACTTGAACAATAAGATGATAAACGAGTTGTGCGCTGAATTTAAGATCAAACACCATAACTCATCTCCTTACCGACCTAAGATGAACGGAACGGTAGAATTGCTAACAAGAACATCAAGAAGATCGTTCAAAAGATGGTTGTAACCTACAAGGATTGGCACGAGATGCTACCCTTTGCTACTCACGGTTATCGCACATCTGTCCGCACTTCAACAAGGGCAACCCCTTTCTCTCTAGTATATGGCATGGAAGCAGTGCTCCCCATAGAAGTAGAGATCCCATCAATCTGGTTATTGATGGAAGCTAAGCTTACAGAAGGTGAATGGTGTCAAAATCGACACGACTAACTGAATTTGATCGAAGAAAAGCGAATAACGGCTCTATTCCACGGTCACTTGTATCAGCAAAGGATGAAGAAGGCGTTTGTCAAAAAGGTCCGACCTCGCGTCTTCAGGAAATGAGACCTTGTACTCAAGAAGATACAATCATTTCTCACTGATTCTCGGGGAAAATGAACTCCGAATTACGATGGCCCCTATGTGGTCAAGAAATCTTTCTCAGGCGGCGCCTTGAGACTTGCAACCATGGATTGAAAGGAATTTGCCTAAACTAAAAAAAAAAGAAAAAAAAAACATCTCGGTGGATTGAAAACCTGAAAGGGCGATCCAGGCAAAAATTAGAGACATAATCAAAAATCATCCCGATGGATTGGAAATCTCAAAGTACAATCCAGGAAAAAGTTAGGGATAATGGCAAGTAACTACGTCCAACGGGGTAAATTCCTCAGCAGCAGTCATTCCATCCATCGACAGAAAACTCCAGTCAAGGTCATCTTCAACAGAAGCTCAGGATGTCCCGAATTCAAAGTTGGTAGAAGGATAACGGTCGTTATGTTTCAATGTAGCCCTTTTCCCTTAAATTACCATTTTTTAAACTTTGTAAATACTCTATGGAGTCACGCGTTTGGCTGATCTCCATCCTATCAATAAAATTTGAGCCCTAGTGCTTTTGTTTGCAATTCTTATTTGTTTTAGATTTACAGAACGACGTTTTAACATGATTAACGATTCTTGAAATAAAACAAAAATGAATTTACTTGTCAAACTTTTTTTTGGCTTTTAAAATAAAGATGGCAATTCTTTTGACTGTTGAACATCGAAAGAGCATCGATTGCTTCTCCAAAGGTGTTCGAGCTCCAATGTGCAGAATCAAAGTACTCCTTCTAAACCAGCACGCCTGAATGAAGGATCAGCTGTGTCAGATATGAATATTCCGTCTGACATCCTCGGCAGAGTTCTTACCTCCTAAGCCCGACCTACGGTTGCCCCCCGGAGGGACTATGTCTCCTAAGCAAGGCAAAATTGCTATCTTGGACCAGCGATACCTCTTCGTCCCCTGCAGTGGCCGAGTATCCAGTCATGTTCATCTGTTAGTCTGTATGTCGCGTCATTTTTGTCAGCATATACATACATACATCATGCATTATTGATTTACATTCAAATTCATATTGCATCACTATCACTCTAGTCGGTCTTGTCCCCTAGTGATAGAAATCCTCTCAATCGAGTTGTCAGTTCTCTCCTCGTCAGGAAATATTGCATCTGAACAATCTCTCTCCTCTGGTTTATTTCTGGATTGAAGTTGGTCCTCGACCATTTTGACTACTTGAACCTCTGAAAGATCAGAAAACTTTCGACAGATGTCACTCTTCGCCATTGAAGATGACACCTTCGCTTTCCCGGATTAAGGAAAATCCCCAGAGAAAGCCTCTCAAACTACAAACTCTTAGAAACACATTGATTTTTCTCTCCAGAAAGTCAATGTTAATGAAGTCATCGACATCTCAAAATTGGGATACATTGTCTAGCATTTCTCCGATAAGATCTCGGGGAAAAGTATGATGTAATATCCCCAAGCCGAAAGCAGTCTCTCAAGAGACTCGTTTTCCTCGATAGAGTCGACAAATGGCGTCTCCAACAGAGAAGTTTGTGCACCTCTACAACTCAGACGAATAGGTTCCCCAACAAGTCTGACATCAAAAATTTTTTCCGTCAAATGGCATCTCCCTAGGAAAATTCGGCGAGAAGTTTGAGGAAAACCGCTAAAGATAGCGTCCCTTGTCAAGAAAGTTTATTGACAAAAGAAACTAAGACCAGTTCCTTTGTAGGAAACCAGGATCGAGGGGAAGTTTATTTCAGAAACTGAGACCAGTTCCTTGGTAGGAAACCAGGATCGAGGGGAAGTTTATATCAGAAACTGAGACCAGTTCTTTGGTAGGAAACCAGGATCGAGGGGAAGTTTTACCTTTTCTAAGCATCATTGCCTAGGAAAAGAAGATGGATGGGCGAACTGCCATTCATAACCACCATCAAAATTTCAGGTATTCCGATATTTAATCATCTTGCACCCCGAATGCCCGAATACCTTCGTCATTCTCACCTTCGGGTCGAAGAAGATTAAATAGGGGCATCTGTCATACCCCAAATTTTGACCACTAAGATTTCCCATCATTGTGTAAATCATCACCACAATATGTAGGAACCTTCTTGCCTCATCAGTCTCCCCAAAGAAGGGTGAGCACTCACTACAAACAACAATTAGGGTTTCAAGCCCTCTCTGAGCCTTAGACAAAGGATCAATCAAGAAATGACATAATCTTCAACTTGTCTAACTTCTCAAACATCCATAAAGGATTCAAGAGGACTCCCACGTCAAGGGATTAAGCACAAGGTTGCTCCCTTCCAGGTGGATCAAGCCTCAAGATCGCCAGTGTCACCAAATTAGGGTTTTGGTCGACCAGGGCCTCCAGATGGAAATTTTCCCCTGGGCATGAGCTAATGTTTCAAAAAACAACTTGAATTACTCCATGGGACCTCATGGACCCAATCATCAAGTCAATTTAGCCTCAGGGGAGGCATTCACCAAAAATCAGAAATTAGGGTTTCTTGACCTAATTCACCCCTAAGTTGACTTTTGGGACAAATCATGAGCCAAGACCTCAAGACATGATTTGATGGTCTCCAACACACTACATTAATCCATTTCCAACAATGGATTGATCCAAGAAACTTGATTCACAAGTTTCAATATCATCTGAACCACAATTAGGGTTTTTGAGGAAAAGTCAACTGTAGCTTTGACTTTTGACCAGGACATGTTCCTAAACCCTAGGACATGATTCAATACACCCTATAACACCTATAAAATCATTCCATCAAGTTTGATTTAGGTCAAGGACTTAATTTCATAGAGGATCGCACAGTTTGGAGTTCATCTGATAAAAAGTCAACTGTGCCCAAAGTCAAACTTTGACTTTTTGAGATTTTTCACAATTATGGTTCCTTAACCCTAAAATGATGTTAATGTGTGATTTGAATCAACATTCATCAAGAAAAACCAAAGAAAGTTGGATAACTTGTAAAAGGGGTAACCATAAAAACTTAGAAATTTTCTAAGTTATGAAATAAAGTGGCTAGGGTACCAACTTCTAAGGATCATAACTTGAGATCCAAGCAACCATTTTGGCTGATCCAAAGATGGATTTGTAGCTCTCATGACTGTAATACCCATATATACATACATGCATCAAATCATATATTATACATGAAAAGTACGTTTGGTACTGAAATACATAAGTTCCTAGTAACACTGTATACATAAAAAAAATGCCAAAGCAACCTAAACCAAACACTGGTATGTTATGTGTACAAAATTTTCAAAAGATAAAACTAAGAACTAGATCCCTAAGGATCTCAAAAGACTCCACAACGGAAGCAAAACCAACAGCTAAGCAAGGATAGTCACACGGCCTTATCCTTACCCTTCGCGGAACCAGCAGAACCTGTGATGTAAACAACAACAACAGTGGGGTGAGATACATCAAATCTCAGTGAGTTCCCTATCTTAACGTCCTATCAGCTCTACAAGGTTCTAATACACCTAACTCAAGTCAAAAGGGAAAGGAAGTGACTTTGAGTACACACACTACAAAAGTATCTACACCGGTGAACATGTTAACTCACCCAAGTACCAAAGTACGTCCTGAGCCTGTTAGTTCAAGAATCTCACAAATCAATAACCATACCAAGGCATCCCCTTTTCCCGTCCGCTTCTATGTCTAGAAGACGACCCGAGTCATGGATCCTGAAATTACTTGGCATACGAAATGGATTCGGGAACAACGGCCTGTTAGCCGTGAACCGTCACTTCTCATGGCCTATTAACCATCACAAGTCTCTACCCTTAGGTTCCATTCATACTAAAGGCGGGAATCAAACCTGCCAAGTAATAGTGCATATGTTTCAGAGGAGCTTGAGACCCATGAAACGCACTATCAATAATAACCGGTTACGATTACACAATACACACGCCTTGGCCTTACTTGCACGAGCGTTGACACTATGTCATTTCACACTTTCCGACATTGTTTAGCATAATGGTTCTCACTCTTCCTATTCCATATTTTAGCATGCATACATATTTAACAACCATTACACACCATCAAACGCTAAAAATCAACAAACCGACACTATTCCCAAAATCTCGACATAATTAAATTGGCCAACAACTTTAAAATCATTTTCATAAAAAAGTACATTCGGTTAGCTTTCCAATGATATCAAAAATATTAAAAATGGATAACAGAGTCAAAAGTTATGGACATAACCAAAAATAGTATCGCGAGAAAACACAAGTGTGCAATTTTCCTGACCGTACGCGTATTGCCTTGTGCCATACGCGTACTGCCCATCTGGCTCGCCCAGCCATACGCGTATTGGCCAAGGTGATACGCGTATGGGCAGAGTTGTTTTCCCCTTGAAAATTTCCATTTTTCCCTCCATTACGCGTACCATTCATGCCATACGCGTAAGGCCATGCCCCATACGCGTAAGGCCATGTCCATACGCTTATGGGCAGTGGAAATTTGCAGAATTTCCTGCAGATTTTTTTTTCCTGCTACGGGTTCCCCAAAATCAACCCCCAAAATCCATTCTTTTCACAACCACCAAGCATCAAACATGATATAATTATAACAACCAGTCGAACAAACAATCAAAGATCGAATTTCAGCAGTTAAATTAAGATTCTATGGTAAATATCCATATTTCCTCACAATATCAACTAACTCTAAAACTCAATAAAACCTTAATCTAAAGAGTCTAACTAGAACCCACCTGGATTACTAGATGAGGAGGTTGAAGCTGAGATGAACAGATGAAGATTGGTTGATGATTGATGATCTAGAGCTCTTGGGAGAATTTCCTCTTCTTCCTCTTCCTTTTCCTTTCTTTCTTTTCTTTTTCTCTAAGTTCTTCTACTTTACCAAATAAGGAAAACGAAAAGAAAATATCCAAAGTAACATTAATTGGTCATACCGCTAATTATCCAAATTATCTCAAATGCACCAATTAATAAAATTCCAAGTTAAATAATATTAAATCTAATCAATCCGAGTTCATCAGTTTACTCTAATTATTCTATCCAATAATTGCTCAGAGTACCCCGGAACCCAGTTGATCATACTAATATCATCCAAAACGTTCACAAAATTTATGGGGTATTACATCCTCCCCCCTTAAATAGAAATTCGCCCACGAATTTAAAACAATACCTGAAAAGATGAGGATAGACCTCCCGCATTTCCGATTCCAATTCCCAAGTCGCATCGTCTGGATGCGTCTCATCCCATTGGACTTTAACAAGAGGAATCTCTTTATTCCGTAACACTTTAGTTTCCCTTCCTGTGATGCGACTCGGCTGAGGCTCAAAAGTCAAATTAGCTTCTATCTCAATTGTATCCGGTAAAACTGGATGAAGAGGATCTGGAACAAATTTCCGAAGCTGAGATACATGAAAAACGTCGTGCATCTCTGACAGAGAAGGCGGTAAGGCTAATCTGTAGGCTACTTCCCCAATTCTTTCCAAAATCTGATACGGTCCTACGTATCGTGGACTTAACTTCCGCGATTTAAATGGTCCTTTCAATCTCAATCTCGGAGTAACCTTCAAAAATACATGATCACCCTCATCAAACTCCAACGGTCTCCTACAGTTGTCCGCATAGCTTTTATGACGATCTTGGGCTTGTTTGATCTTCCCCCGAATCATTCTAATCCTTTCCGTAGTCTCGTGAATAATCTCGGGTCCCAAAATCCTATCATCGCCTACCTTCGTCCAACACAATGGCGTTCTACACTTCCTACCATACAACGCCTCATAAGGTGCCATACCAATACTCGCATGATAACTGTTATTATAAGAGAATTCGATCAACGGCAAAAGTTCTCTCCAATTTCCGCCACTTTCAAGCACACAAGCTCTTAACATGTCTTCCATGGTTTGTATTGTCCATTCCGTCTGACCGTCCGTTTGCGGATGGTTCGACGTACTCAAACACAACCTCGTTCCCATGGCTTGTTGAAAAGCTCTCCAAAATCTGGAAGTAAATTTTGGATCTCTATCCGAAACAATACTAGTAGGAATACCATGCAATATCACTATCTCTGAAATGAACAACCTTGCGAGATGACTCGCCTTGTAGGTAGTCTTCACAACTAAGAAATGCGCGGATTTCGTTAACCGGTCCACTATTACCCAAATTGAATCATAACCACCTTGCGCACGAGGTAATCCCACTGCGAAGTCCATCGAAATACTATCCCATTTCCACATCGGAATTTCTAAAGGTTGTAACAAGCCACCCGGCCTTTGGGGTTCAATCTTCACTTGTTGGCACACCGCACATTCCGACACAAACACCGCAATATCTCTTTTCATCCCGGACCACCAATAGTCCCTCTTTAAATCTTGATACATCTTTGAAGCACCAGGATGTATAGTAAAAGTACCCTTATGCGCTTCCTCCAAAATCCTTCGTTTTAGCTCCGTATTGTCCGGAACACAATCCTTTGGTTAAACGAAATGACTTCGTCGGTAGGTCGCACAAAACCCGGTTGAGTCAACAATTCTTGTAATTTCTCATCCAACCCTTGCTCTTGTTGGATTTCTTCCCTGAGAGTAGAGATGATATTCAGATTTCCCATAACTACACAATCAGGAGTCCAATTAAATTGAAGATTTAAATCTCTAAACTTTTCCATTAAGGCATACTCTAACATCATCAACTCGGCACTATGCAACTCTTTCCTGCTTAAAGCATCTGCCACCTTGTTCGCTTTACCTGGATGGTACTTTAGTTCCAAATCATAATCCTTCAAATACTCCATCCACCTCCTTTGACGCATATTCAATTTCTTCTGATCAAATAAGTACTTTAAGCTCTTGTGGTTACTAAACATCTCAAAATGTACACCATACAAATAGTGACGCCACACTTTCAATGTAAAAACAACTATCGCCAATTCTAAATCATGCGTTGGGTAATTCTCTTCATGGACTTTCAACTGTCGCGAAGCGTAAGCCACTACATGTCCCTCCTGCATTAACACTCCGCCTAAACCCTTCTTCGATGCATCACAATATACCTCATAGGACTTGCTAGGATCGGGAATAACCAAAACAGGAGCGGTCGTCAGTCTCTCCTTCAAACTCCTAAAACTTCTTTCACAAGCCGAATCCCACTCATACAAATAATCCTTCCGCGTAAGTCGGGTCAATGGTAAAGCCAATTGCGAAAATCCCTTGATAAACCTTCTGTAATAACCTGCTAATCCCAAGAAACTCCTCACTTCAGAAACATTCTTCGGTCTCTCCCAATTAATGACTGCTTCAACTTTTGATGGATCGACCACCAAACCTCCCTGGGATATAACATGACCAAGGAAATTAACCTCAGACATCCAAAACTCACACTTACTTAACTTAGCAAAAAGTTGCTTCTCTTGCAAGATGGATAGAACAATTCTTAGGTGTTCATCGTGCTCTTGAGGATTACGAGAATAAATAAGAATGTCATCAATGAAAATCACCACAAATTGGTCCAAGTAAGGTTGAAATATCCGATTCATATAATCCATGAAAACTGCCGGAGCATTTGTCACACCAAAAGGCATTACCAAGAATTCATAATGACCATAATGGGTTCTGAACGCGGTCTTGGGTACATCTGCACTCTTCACCCGAATCTGATGATAACCCGACCGTAAGTCAATCTTCGAGAACACACAGGCTCCTTTCAATTGATCTAACAGGTCGTCTATCCTTGGTAACGGGTATTTATTCTTGATGGTGACCTTATTCAACTGACGGTAATCAATACACAATCGCATTCCACCATCCTTTTTCTTTACCAATAACACTAGAGCTCCCCAGGGTGAAACACTGGGTCGAACAAAATGCTTAGCCAATAGTTCTTCCAACTGATCCTTTAGTTATCTCAATTCAAGTGGGGCCATCCGATACGGAGAAACGGATATTGGAGCCGTTCCTGGTATCAGGTCAATAGAGAATTCCACTTCCCGCTCCGGAGGAAGAGAAGTGATATCCTCGGGGAAAACTTCAGGAAAGTCACAAACTACCGAAATACTCAGAACTGGAATGCTACTACTCTCCTCCTTAGTAAGAATCATAAGAACAGATTTTTCTTCCTCAAACAAGAAATTAATCATTCCAACCGTACCTTCTAAAATAGTGGTTAACACATCCTTCGGAGTAGCTTCGGTAGATGGGATAATAATTAACTTTTCTTCGCAACCGATAAAAACCTAATTAGCCGAAAGATAATCCATTCCCAGAACAACATCCACTTTCTTAAGCGGCAAACAAATAAGATCAATCTGGAAAACTCTTTCATTTACCGATAAAACGCAATTTTCACACATCAACGGCGTTTCAACAATTTCATCCATGGCAGTAGTAACCACCATAGGGGGAAATAAAGGAACAGCTTACAACCCAAGTCGCTTCACACAACGCGTGGACACAAAAGAATGAGTTGCCCCACAATCAAATAAAACAAAACAAGGATGTCCATTTATGAAACACGTACCCGCAATCAAGGAGTTATCATTCTTGGCTTTTCTCGCATCAAAGGTATACACTCGGCTCGTATTCTTCCCTTGTGCCTGATTTCTACCCTGAGGACAATCTTCGCCATGTGGCCCACCTTATTACACTGATAACATCTCATTCCCTCCAAACTGCACCTACCATAATGATTCCGTCCACACATACGACATACCGGAGGCACACTAGTTCTAGAACTCTGAGCTTGCTTCCCTTTAAAGGATTGTTGTCTGGGCTTAACCTATTGATCCGGTCTCCCTCGATCACTTTGATTCATCCTATTCAAATCTCCTTCCATTTGTACCTTCTTCAAACTATATTCAGCCACATAACACTGTCTTAACAGTTCGGCATAAGTAGTAAATTCCCGTTGAGACACGCTATGTGAAATGTCAGCCCTTAAACCAAACAGAAACTGATCAATCTTCCACCTCTCATCGGGAGCATACATGGCTTGTCTAGAATAAGCGGTCATAGTTTTAAATTTCTCAACATAAGAAGCCACAGTCAAGTTACCTTGTCTCAATTGTTGAAATTCAAATTCCTTCTGAGACCTCAAGGAACTTGGAAAATATTTCTCCATAAAAATTACCTTAAATTGTTCCCACACCTTCGGTACCTCTTGAATTGTCATTAAGGCTTCAGCACTTTCCCACCACCTCATGGCAAGACCCTTCAACAAGTGGGAAGCGAAGACCACCTTGTTTTCCTCACTGCACTGAACTATTTGGAAAACCTGTTCCATACCTGATATCCATTCATGAGCCTTTACTGGATCTAACCCTCCCAGAAATTCCGGAGGATTCATACGGATGAAATCCCTAAAGGTTCCCCCCGCAGCTTTTGGTACCACCACCGGAGGATGCACACCACCAGCCATTTGCTGTACCATTTGTTGCACAAACCGATTCTGCTGTTGCTGCATCTGTTGCATAAATTGGTACAAAGGAGCATTTCCCTCGTCACCCGGCGGATTAGTCCCTGCTGGAGTGGTTCTTGGTCTACCACGGTTGTTTCTGCGCCTGTCAGCCATGTTCCTGAATTTCATACAGATAGGATTAAGTTGATCAGACTCAATACCATAAATATAACAGACAAGACCAATGGCGACACGCCGCATATGAAACGGAAGGAAAACTTATTCTATTTCATGGCTAGGTCAAGGATACGACCTGCTCTGATACCAACTGTAATACCCATATATACATACATGCATCAAATCATATATTATACATGAAAATTACGTTTGGTACTAAAATACATAAGTTCCTAGTAACACTATATACATAAAAAAAATGCCCAAAGCAACCTAAACCAAACACTGGTATGTTATATGTACAAAATGTTCAAAAGATAAAACTAAGAACTAGATCCCTAAGGATCTCAAAAGACTCCACAACGGAAGTAAAACCAACAGCTAAGCAAGGATAGTCACACGGCCTTATCCTTACCCTTCGCGGAACCTGCAGAACCTGTGATGTAAACAACAACAACAGTGGGGTAAGATACATCAAATCTCAAGGAGTTCTCTATCTTAATGTCCTCTCGGATCTACAAGGTTCTAATACACCTAACTCAAGTAAAAAGGGAAAGGAAATAACTTTGAGTACACACACTACAAAAGTATCTACACCGGTGAGCCTGTTAACTCATCCAAGTACCAAAGTACGTCCTGAGCCTGTTAGCTCAAGAATCTCACAAATCAATAACCATACCAAGGCATCCCCTTTTCCCGTCCACTTATATGTCTAGAAGACGACCCGAGTCATGGATCCTCGAAATTACTTGGCATACAAAATGGATTCGGGAACAATGGCCTGTTAGCCGTGAACCGTCACTTCTCATGGCCTGTTAACCATCATAAGTCTCTACCCATAGGTTCCATTCGTACTAAATGCGGGAATCAAACCTGCCAAGTAATGGTGCATATGTTTCAGAGGAGCTCGAGACCCATGAAACGCACTATCAATAATAACCGGTTACGATTACACAATACACACGCCTCGGCCTTACTTGCACGAGCGTTGACACTATGTCATTTCACACTTTCCGACATTGTTTAGGATAATGGTTCTCACTCTTCCTATTCCATATTTTAGCATGCATACATATTTAACAACCATTACACACCATCAAACGCTAAAAACCAACAAACCGACACTATTCCCAAAATCCCGACATAATTAAATCGGCCAACAACTTTAAAACCATTTTCATAAGAAAGTACATTCGGTTAGCTTTCCAATGATATCAAAAATATTAAAAACGGATAACAGAGTCAAAAGTTATGGACATAACCAAAAATAGTATCGCGAGAAAACACAAGTGTTCAATTTTCCTGACCGTACGCGTATTGCCTTGTGCCATACGCGTACTGCCCATCTGGCTCGCCCAGCCATACGCGTATTGCCCAAGGTGATACGCGTATGGGCAGAGCTGTTTTCCCCTTGAAAATTTCCATTTTCCCTCCATTACGCGTACCATTCATGCCATACGCGTAAGGCCATGCCCCATACGCGTAAGGCCATGTCCATACGCGTATGGGCAGTGGAAATTTGCAGAATTTCCTGCAGAATTTTTTTTTTCCTGCTACGGGTTCCCCAAAATCAACCCCAAAATCCATTCTTTTCACAACCACCAAGCATCAAACATGATATAATTATAATAACCAGTGGAACAAACAATCAAAGATCGAATTTCAGCAGTTAAATTAAGATTCTATGGTAAAATTCCATATTTCCTCACAATATCAACTAACTCTAAAACTCAATAAAACCTTAATCTAAAGAGTCTAACTAGAACCCACCTGGATTACTAGATGAGGAGGTTGAAGCTGAGATGAACAGATGAAGATTGGTCCATGATTGATGATCTAGAGCTCTTGGGAGAATTTCCTCTTCTTCCTCTTCCTTTTCCTTTCTTTCTTTTCTTTTTCTCTAAGTTCTTCTACTTTACCAAATAAGGAAAATGAAAAGAAAATATCCAAAGTAACATTAATTGGTCATACCGCTAATTATCCAAATTATCTCAAATGCACCAATTAATAAAGTTCCAAATTAAATAATATTAAATCTAATCAATCCGAGTTCGTCAGTTTACTCTAATTATTCTATCCAATAATTGCTCAGAGTACCCCGGAACCCAGTTGATCATACTAATATCATCCAAAACGTTCACAAAATTTATGGGGTATTACATCGACACTCTACAAAAGCTTCAACTATACCTCATTCCAATTCCTCATGGATTTCAAGTTATGGAATGGCCAAAATCACAAAAAGTGAAAATGTCACTTTTTTCCTACACTTAGTGAAATTTTCACTAAGTCAGAATCTGTTTCACTTTTTTCCAAATGTAGGGGCACTTTTCACTTGGATCCAAAAAGTATCAAAACCAACTATGATCACACATATGTTGTATCATATGAGAGCTTTCAAAAATGGCCAAGAACCCCATGAAACTCCACTTGAGCCATGAGATATGACAATGCCAATGTGCCTTGCTGCAAACTGTCATGGCAAGGCAGATTTGTGCATTTTCCTCGACTTGCCCAAATTGTGCAAATGACAAACATCCTTATCCATCTGAACACCTCAGTGAGGGACCAAGGAGGGACAAACACTGATCCATAAGCCTCCCACGTCCTTAGAACTAAAAATAGCATGCCAAACCTAGAAATCCCTAAAGAGGGGACAAGACTCTAATTTTATTTTGGAGCATTCAATGGATGCACCAAGGTGGCATGGACTGAACTATTTCCAACTGAATTCAGTCAAGACATATCTAAGACCAAGGGAACCAGCAGCCTGTGCCCTAACCTCTAGTCAATGGCTAGAGGAGACTTGGATTCCTATTGATCAACATTGACCAAACCTCAGCTGCAGTTGCCATTCACCATTGCATCCAAAACAAACTTGTTGTACTATAAATAGAGCTCATTTATGATCAGTTTGAGTACACCAAAGCCATCAAACAGATGCTTTCCTCAAAATCTCCTTCTCACTTCCAAATTTGCCTTCCAAAGCAAGTCACTATCGGGTTTTGAGTTTGAGAGCTATTCCAACCAAACCAATCACACACACACCTCATAAACATCATATAGAAGTGAACCAAACACTTAAACAACATCTAGAACACTGATTTCTCAAAATCACCCTCCAACTGCTCAAGCTTGTAGCAGACTTGCAGTTGGGATACCATCTTCAGTTCCAGCTTGTTTCAAACCATTCCAAGCACTCATACACATCACTTGGCACCTAGGGAAACTATCCACATCCTTCCAAGCACTCTAACACAAAACAAGATCACCAGCTGAAAGAGGTGAGCATGAGCTCTTCTAACTCTATAATCCATGCATATTTTGCTGCACAATAATTTTGCCATATGTTCATAATCATGCATAGAGTGTTTACCCTCAATCAATTGCTTTGTTTGAATCGTGTATGGAATTTCTGAGCCTTCATGCAAGTTTTAGGGTTCTTGAGGTTTCTCTTTGATTTCTTACACCATGCTTAAAATAAACGAAATTAAAGACCATAGACATGGCCGTGAGGTGAAAACGAGAAGATTGATATATGGTTTGTGTAGTTTCATCAAGTATTCAGTGAGATTGGAGAGAAAATGCAAATCTGCTGAAACAGAGGGTGGCGCGTGTTCTTGGCGCCATTTTTTGAATATTTGAATATTTGAATATTTGAATTTTGTGAATTTATTTAATTGATTCAAAAATTAATTTCTCTCTGAGTTTTAATGATTTTGAGTTGATTCTTTTTTCAATAATTCAAAAAAAATGTTAAAATATTTTATTTTACCAAAAAATCCCAAAAATATTATTTATTTCATAAATTTGATATTTTTTCAAATAATTAATGTTTTATTTGTTTTTAACATGTAAAATATTTTTTCCTTCTTGATTTTCCAAATTTTATTGGTTTCCAATCGTTTTGGGACTAAAACATAATTTTTGAAACATTAGTCCAAGATCACAATTTGTTTTTCACACATGTTTAACAATTTTGATCATTTTAATTGAATTTTTATTCAATTAAAATATATCTTGAAAACAAATTAGGATTTTGATTGATTCAACCCTCACAAATCTTTTTCATACACTTTGGGCCTCTAATAGAGTGTAAGTCCCAATCCCTTTTGTAAATAAACCAATTTTTGGGCCTCAGTCATTGTATAAGTCCCACTGTATTTTCAAAAAACAACGGCGCGATCGTCGCCTTTTTAACAAAACCACATGGGCCTCTCCTTGAGCTATAAGACCCATTCCTTTTCTTAAAAACTTTTTGGGCCTCTAATAGAGTGTAAGATCCAATCCCCTTTTAACCAAAACAATTTTTGGGCCTCAAATATTGTATAAGTCCCTCTGCGTTAAAAGAAAAATCTCGGCGCGACCGCCAATTCAAAAATCAAAACCTTGGGCCTACCCTTGTGTTATAAGCCCCATTCCTTTTCTTAAACTCTATGGGCCTCTACTAGAGTGTAAGACCCAACCCCTTTGTAAATCAAACAATTTTTGGGCCTCACATATTGTATAAGTCCCTCTGTACAGTTTTCAGAACAACGGTACGATCATCGTTAAAACTTGGGTCTCTCCTTAAGCGGTAAGCCCCCACCAATCTTTTCAAAGCCTTTTCTCCTTTGATTTTGAATATAATATTTTTATCAAAGTTTTCTTTGTTGAACAACTAACCAAACAGCATGGAAGCTCTACAATGGGTAAGTGTTTATCCACTTTCATTTATTTCTTTCATATGTATATAACTGTATTGTGGGGCTGTTTCACTGTAAGTCTCCTTTCACATCCTTTTATATACTCGTCAAATATCAACTGTGTAATACTAGTATAGTTATTTTAGAGTTTTCCCCGGCAACTACGTCTAGAACTAGGTAAAGCCTGTTGGTCACTCTTAAATACAAACAAAACTAGATCCCCATAGGATTACCAGATACAGTCTTCCCTCCTCTTGGGGTTAAACAATATGGAAACGTGAAAGGCAGCATTCTCGGTGAACCCTTTCTCAGACTGTCACTCTTAGAATCGTCAAAGAAACTCTACTCCCCAGAGTTGATCTATTCTCCGGGAATAGTATCTCTTAAGTTTCTTCCAAATTTAAGAACTTTCCTGGCTTGATCTATTCTCTGTGAATAGCATGTCTTGAACTTCTCTTGGTTTGAGGACCCACAGGCTTCTTAAAATCATCCCCGCCTCCTCTTAGGAGTTGTACAAGGACCCTCCGGCTTCTTAGAAGTTCTCATGCCTTCTCTTGGACTTAATACAAGGACCCTAACGACCTCTTAAAGGTATAAAACAAAACTTAGTCATCCTTTGCTAGAGCAGTCTTCCCAGTTTCAAACCTCTGGCCACTTTAGGGTTGATCTCATCCCTAAATGTACGTGCCTCCTCTTGGGCATTGTACAAAAGATAAAACTCTAGACTTGGACAGTCTAATACCCCTTGAGTCTCAAAGACATTCTCAATTTGCTTTCGAGCATAGGAAGAAACACCGATCACTCTGGATAAATCTCCAGCAGAAACCTGGCCTCTCTCATGATGGCTCTCCCATTTGGACCTGCCTCGGGATCTAAAGAATCCCCGGCAGAAAGAAAGCCTCCTCTTAGGCTTTGTATAACGATCCTTTCCTCAGGAAAGTCAGCCTCCTCTTGGGCTTTGTACAATGATCCTCCCTAACAGAGTTAACCTTTTCAGACTCTCTTGTTGAGTCAAACCTTTTTAGCCTCCATCTCGGGCTTCGTAGATACTAAATCACTCTCTAGTTGAGTATAAAAGACTCTCTTGTTGAGTCAATCTCTTTTTTAACCTCCATCTCGGGCTTCGTACTAGATACTAAACAACACTCTTGTTGAGTATAAAAGACTCTCTTGTTGAGTCAATCTCCTTTTAGCCTCCATCTCGGGCTTTGTACGAGATACTAAAACACTCTCTTGTTGAGTATAAAAGACTCTCTTGTTGGGTCACTTTTCTTTTAGCCTCTATCTCGGGCTTCGTACGAGACACTAAAACACTCTCTTGTTGAGTATAAAAGACTCTCTTGTTGAGTCAATCACCCCTTTTAGCCTCTATCTCGGGCTTCATACGAGACATCAAATCACTCTCTTATTGACTATAAAAGACTCTCTTGTTGAGTCAGACCTTTTTTAGCCTCCGTCTTGGGCTTCGTACAAGACACATATAAAAACACTCTCTTGTTGAGTCAGTCACTTGTTAGCACTCTCTTGTTGAGTCAACCCTTTTAGCCTCTATTTCGGGCTTCATACGAGACAAATAAAAAACACCCTCTTGTTGGGTCAATAGCCTCCTCTTAGGCTTTGTATAGAGAAATCCCCGGTTGAGTCAATCAACCTTTTAGCATCAATTTGTGCCTTGCTCGCAGCATACAAACATCAACAACTCCTCTTTAGAGATGACGAATTCTCTCTCATCCAATCACCTTTTAGCTTCACATCTTGGGCTCTGAACATGATACAAATCACCTTTAGCTTCATGTCTTGGGCTTTGAACAAGACACCAAAACAACCTTTTTCCTCCCATAGAATAGGCGGAACTACGATCGCTCTGATTTCCCTGTTTCGTCAAACGGGAATACGTAGGCATAAGATTGAAAAATCTTAGCGAGCACACTAATCAAAAAACCAAAATCCAGTATCTCCATCAAATAAACCCAAAAGCAGCAAATCTAAACACATTACCTAAAAACCTCACAAATAATCCAAATACTATGTTCTTAACAAAATAAACCGAAATTGGGCCCACGTCCACATAGCATATGTAAACCAACAGTTTTGACTGTTTAAACTCAATATGCAAGCAGGGTTAATTGGAGACATCTATTTCCCTTCCTTAAACAGCTTAATGGGATAAAAAATGAATCAAACTGTAGTACCCGAGCGATAGTGCTTCAAGACCACAAAAATTGCGCTACACATGGCATCAGATTTAAACCGTGAGAGTGGTACCAGTTATGTGCAGTTGTGCTTTACCAAGAGTATGAAATGTGGAAGTTATCTTTATAAGTACGAGTAAGAATTGGGCGTTCCGAAGTTAAGCATGTAATTTGGAATCGGTTATTAAACACAATGAGTGAGTGGTATGGAAACTCACAATTACGCCTTGGATGGTTTAAGTTTTGATAAGTGGTGACTCGTATATGATTGTAGTTTTATGTTGGTGTTACGTTGTTATTTGGTTGAGATCGCGAATCAACAAGGAACCTTGAGTAAGTCAGAAACCGTAAGAAGAATCGATTTGTAATGTGGTAACCAGAACCAGAGGTTGTTAAACTATTTTGGATATATTGGTTCGAGTTTAAAATGGATTTGGAATTGTACATGTTATGGTTGTAGAAGTGTAACTCCTGTGCTTTATCGTCTAGAGAGTGTTGGACGGACGTTATAATATTGTGTGTTGAAAAAGAATTTGTTCTACCATAGTACGTCAACAAGTTTTTTGTACCGTTGATTAGTAAAGATCCTAGTGGATAAGTGTGTTCTCCGCAGACTGTTAGCTACTTAGTAGTGCTTAAGAATTTGTGGTGTTCTACTGTTAGAATTGGAGTTACGCAGTGGAAGGTGACAAATGAAAGGGGCTCAGTCGGATTTATAAGAATCGGAGGAGAAATTGATTGTAAGATTGGAAATAAGAAGATTTTTTTCTAAGTGTGTTACCTTTTGGTGAGATACGAAAGAGACAAAATATCATATGTAATGGTTTCAATGTTTAGTATCAGATCAGACAGAACTGGTAAAGAAGTCGTTGGACTAGTTATGAAGCAGTTTGAATGTTAAAGGATTTACTAAAGGATAGTTGTTAGTAATTGTATAAAGGAAAGGAATGTAGAATGGTACATTCTTTCCGAGGAAGAATGCGACCAAGTGTTTTGTATGAAATAACAGATGAATTTTGGGAAAAGCAAGTTGAAAGTTAACTCGATATTAGAACAAGGGTATAATTAAGGACGTGACGTTTGATAAGTCGTGAAAATAAGGATTTTGGTCTGGGGAGTTAACTTGGAATTGGAATACGTCAGAAATTTGAATTGAAGTAAAGTTAAGTGTGAATCTAAGACCAGGATAAAAGTTGTGGTTATTTCCGAATAGAGGAAATTCGGGGACGAATTTCAATTTAAGGGGGGAGAGTGTAATACCCCGTATTATTTAAATGCTCACTTGGAGATCAGATAAGTATCTATGTGCTCTATATTTGGTAAATTGGATTAATGGAATCCTCTAAGTACTTTAAGTATTGACTTTTGGGATCAATAGAGCAACTCATGAACTCTGAAGAGATCAATTATTGATGAAAAAGAGTGATCAACTATTTTAACGCGAGAAATGATTATAAGGTAACTCTAATAATTGATCAATGGGTTTGAGACGGTAAAATATCAATCGGAGATATTTTACTCTATTGGAATAATATTATATAATAAGTTTATATATATATATATATATATATATATATATATATATATATATATATATTTGTTAAGAAAAGAAAAGGAGAGAAAAAGAGAGAAGAGAAGAAGAAAACCATGGGAGAAGATGGAAAAGCTTGGGAAGAAGCTTGGATCATCATCATCTTCTTCAAACTCCTCTTCGATTATCAGGTGGGTTCTAGTTTGACACTCTAAGTTCTAGAATTAAGGATTTATAACATAGGTTAGATTTGAGAGAAAATGATTAAACGGATAAATCAATGAAATCTAACGGATGGAATGCGATATAAATGGGTGGAATGCTTGTTGTTATGATTGGAACATTTTTTTGGGTGATATGGTATGAATTGGAAGTGGCTTGGGTGAAGAATTGTGAGTTGGGCCCAAACGTTTTTGGTTTCTCACTGCTGTGAATTTCTGAGTTTCGCATGGTTCGCCTAGCGAACCTAGTGAAGGAGAAAGCGAATGGTTGGTAGAGGGTTCTCCTAGCGAACCCGAAAGCGAATTGAAGGCGAATTTTCGCCCAGTGTTTGCTTAGCGAACTTTATGCCCTTTTTCTTCTGACTTGGTTCGCTGAGTGTTTTCTATGTTGTTTCCTTCATAACTTTTGATCCGTAACTCGGATTGACGCACGATCAGAAGCTTTGGAAAGCTATTTCAATGCTCTTTATGATAGTGAAATAGAAACATATGTTTATGTCATGGATTGATATGGTAGAGTTAAATATTGTGATGAGGGTGAAAAGTGTGGATTATGTTTCCACCGGAAATTCATGAATCGGGAATCTGATTGATATGGGACTTGAAGCCTGGGAAAGAGAATCCAATGTGCTATTAAATGGTGTTGTGAGACTATGATTTAACCAAGGATGCTTGGTAGAGGATAGTAGTGGCTTGTATGCCTTAAAAATGTGTGTGAACTACTATGTGGTTATGTTTGACATATTATGTTATCATGTGTGTTTATGACTGATATTGTAATATGCTTGTCTAATATTGTTGTTAAGTATGAATGAGAGAATATGCATGTTAAAATGAATTAGGAAGAGTGAGGAAACTTTACCCCAAAACAAATTGCATAGTTAAGATTGTTATAATTCTAGGTTGTGACTAGGATTGTGATAGAAACTCTAGATGGCGATACTCGTGCATTCGATGTTGAAAGGTGCATCCTTGACGAGTAATGGTGTAGAGTAGATAACCTAGATGGCAAGGCTCGGACACCTGATGTAGGAAGGTACATCCGTGACGAGATTGGTCTAGGAGTGAGTGAAACACTAGCATGGAACATGTTGAACTTTTGTGATTATGAGAAAAGGCGAATGTAGCCTTAAGGCATTGTGGCCTTGTAATTGTCTAATACAATCACGTTTTGTGTGAGATCACGTAATCGGAACCGTTTTGATCCCTTAATAAATATCCATGACCCGTGTCCATAACTCTTGAGAAGGGCTGGCCGGGGAAAGTGTTTATTAAGTAAGTGACTGTGACCCGTGTCCATAACCTCTTGTGCAGGCTGGCCGGGGAAAGTTACTTAGTGGTGGTATTAGTGACCCGTGTCCATAACCTCTTGCGTAGGCTGGAAGGGGAAAGTACCATGTGTAGGTAATCGTGACCCGTGTTGAAGTGCCCTTGTGTGGCTGGCCGAGAAAAGTTATCTATGTTAGCTTCCGGGACCCGTGTCCATAATCCTTTGGAAGGACTGGCCGGGAATGGATGTCTACGCTTTCAAGGATCTGTGACCCGTGTTGAAATCTCTTCTAGGGTTGGCCGGGGAAATATGCCTTGGTTTGGGTTACCGATTAGTGATAATAGATTGTGAGTTGGTGAACTCATGAGCATGTTTCCATATAGTGTGAGATTGTGAACTCAAAGTCATTTCCCTTCCCCTTGACTTGAGTTAGGATTGGCTAGAACCTTGTAAAGCCGAGAGAATCCATAAGATAGGGAACTCACTGAGATTTGATGTATCTCACCCCACTATTGTTGATTATTTTCAGGAGGTAATTGCAGATTTGATTTACAAGTGGAGTTATGCTTGGATGTTTCAAGAGAAGCTTAGTTGAGCTTATTCCGCTGTGTATTATTTTCTTGTACAATGAGGAATATTGTATATTGATCTTATATTTTATTATTATGGCTAGTTTCCATATCTTGAGCCATAGATTGTATTTATGTTTTTAGGATGGTCAAGTATGTGAATTATGCCATTAGGCACTTATGATGGTGTCAGTACCAAATAAAATGCTTGTATTGTATTATTCTAGATATATATTATACATGGCATTATAATTTTGAATCAAATTATTTAAAATTTTAACTATCTAACGTCACATTGCTTAACCAAAACTGTAACCATTGTATGATAATATAAATAAGAACAATTGTGTTTCACTTCTTCGTATAGATTTAGGATTTCTACAAAGCTTTTAATTTTGGCATAGCCATCCATCATGGTCTACTATTCACCACATAAAACAAACTTTCTTATATATCATCTCTTCCAAAATTCTTAGGTTAAATCCATGTTAACTAAGGTTTATAAATGGATTTGGCCATAACTTTTATATTTGAGATGACTTCTCTGTTAGTTTGGACTAATGTGGCTAAATAATTCCTTGATGGATCATTATGTAAAAATTAAATGTTTTGAATAAATACTAAATTTATACGTTGAGCTTAAACGTAACTTTATTTATGTTTCTTTCATAAAATTTGTTGGAGTTTATACCAAGGTAGTATTGTTTGATCAACTTCTTATAAAGGTTTACGAACTTGAGAGTATTTTTCATTATTTTACTTTTAAAGAATTTGGTATCTTATATGGTAGTTATGTAAAGTCGCGAAAATCATGACTAATATGATAAAAACAATATTAAAGCACTCAAATCTAACTTAAATTTTTATGTTTTACTAACGATGTTAAGGTCATAAATAATTGTTTTAGGGATTTAAATAGGATTCTAAAGGAAGATGTCCTCTTCACAAACATAGATTTGATATTGTTATGTTGAAATCTTTATTTTTGGCTGAGTTCAGAACTAGGTGACATGAAACTTAGTGTTCCACTAAAATTAATAATTGATCATTAAAAATAGTATGTTTATAAACCATAACAAGTATTTATGGTTGTAAATCATAGGCTTAGAAACTTGTTAGTAGTTCTTATTTAAAATTTTGTAATAATGAAAAAACAATATGTTATTCTTTTCTATACGTTGGAATGAGTTTTCATCATTTTTATTATCATTTATATCAAACTTATAATGTTTATCATGTTCTCACTTTTCTAATTTATTGCATTTGGTTATAATAATTTTAGAATAACATAACAAAGTATTTGTGTCCAAACAAATAATAAAAATAATAAATTAATAAGAATTTTGAAGGTTATTGGTTATTATATATATGAAATAGTTTAGAGGAATAAGAAATAGTTTTTATTTAATTTTAAAAACTTACTTTTTAAAACTTTAGAATGTTATAAAAGTTATTTATTAATAAGACGGTGTGTTGAAATCGTTGAATAAGTTGTTAGTTTGTATAGAGTTAATAGTGTTTACAATCATTTGATTATTTAGTTTTGAAAATTAGAAATATATTTTTTTATTTTATAACATTTTAATTATATTTTAAATTTTTATAAATTTTTTATTAATATATTAGAAATTGATAATCATTCAATAAATTGGTTATGTATATAATATGACATAATATATTATAACAAAAATGAATAGGGTTTTATTTTTTCTTGACTTTAAATGGTTTATTAGAATTTTTAGAAAATTTTTTAATACTTTTATAAATTTGTTTTTATTATTTGGAAACTGTTATAATTATAATAATATAATAATTACTGAAGTAGTAAAAAAATTAAACTGGAAGTTAGTTTTGAAAATTTTGGAATGATTTCTATATATATATAGACGTGCACACACATGACCCTATACTAGAATAGTATTTCACACATATTATAGAATCAATTTCTCCAGTGATCGATTTGTTTAGAAATTACAATTGTATGATCACAATTTCGTAAGTGCTTTATGGTTTTAAATTAATTTCTTTTCAATTTCGTTTTATTTTTTTTGTTTCATTTGAATTATATAGACACATGAGGTAAATATACAATGTATCATCATATTCATTTATATTACATCGTTCTTATAACACCCTGTATCATCATATTTATTTATACCTAGAATAATATCATACAAGTGTTTTATTTGGTACTGACACCATCATAAGTGCCTAATGGCATAATTCACATACTTGACCATTCTAAAACATCAACACAATCTATGGTACAAGATATGGAAACTAGCCAAACAATAAAAAATAAGATCTATATACAATATCCTCAATTGTATACAACAAATACACAGCGGAAAAACTAAAGCTAAGCTTTTCTTGAAACATCCAAGCATGGCTCCACTTGTAAATCAGACCTGCAAACAACGCTTGAAAAATAACAACAACAATGGAGTGAGATATTAAATCTCAGTGAGTTCCCTATCTTATGGATTCTCTCAGCTTTACAGGGTTCTTGCCAAATCCTAACTCAAGTCAAGGGGAAGGGAAATGACCTTGAGTTCTCAATCTCACACTACATGGAAACATGTCATGAGTCTGTTAACTCAAAATTATCACTAATCGGTAACCTCGTCAAGGCATCCCCTTTTCCCGTCCTCTTCTATGTCTAGAAGTCGGAACGAGTCATGGACCCTCGTAGATTTCTTGGCATACGGGATGGACGCGGAACTAAAGGACACATTATCACCTTAATTTATCACTTCACACGATCCGTACACCGTCACAAATCTCTTTACCATATAGGTTTCATTCGTACTATACTCGGGAATCAAACCTACCAAGAAATCGTGCATTCGTTCCAGAAGAGCTCGTTACTCATGGAAGGCACATTAGATAGATATGGCATAACACAATTTGCAATGAATTACATGTAATAATTCAACTCATAAAGTTAACACAATTCTCGGATTCCCTCCGATCCATTTAATCGGGCATCAAAATCAATATTTCTCGTTTCTATCATGTAGGATACTTTCATAGCTTTCTATCGACTATTACCATGCCTCGATCGGAGTTATGATTCAAAAGATATGGATTTTCAAACATTTGTCAGAAATCATAACAGTAGTAACCGATTACCTCAGAATGAGTAACCGGTTACTCAAGCTTTACTATTCAAAACAGAATCAAAATGAGAGTTAGAGGCACATTTTGGTAACGGGTTACCCCGGAATGAGTAACCTGTTACTTAGTTCATTTTCACCTAAAATCCCAATTTTTCCTTTAAGTAACCGGTTACCTCAAAATGAGTAACCGGTTACCACTGAACCAGAGTCACAAAAACCTAATTTTAATGGTGTATTTTCAATCCAATCTCAACCAAAACATATTCCAACATACCAAAAAGTATTCCTGATTATTTCCACATATAACCCGACTATATTACGCGGTTTATTTCACGTTTTATCCATTAGAGCATCAATCCACCTAATTTTCTCACAATCTAATACTTTCTATTTTTAGGTTTTCAAACCCTAACTTCTACTCTTTGAGTTCTACCTAGAACCCACCTGATAATAGAAAGAGGAGGTTGAAGAAGATGATGAACAATGATCCAAGCTTTCTCTTCTTCTTCCATGGACTTCTTCTTCCCTTCTCTTATTCCCTTTTTCTCTCTTTCTCCTCTTCTCTTCTTTCTCTTACTCTTACTATCTTTCTTCTTCTTTTCTTTTCTTTTCTAACAAATATATATATATGTATATATATATAATACTAATATTATATAATATAATCCAATAGAGTAAAATATCTCCGGTTGATATTTTATCGTCTAACACCAAATGATCAATTATTAGAGTTACCTTCAAAATCCTTTCTTGAATTAAAATAATTGATATGTCCCTTCTACTAAATAATCTATCTCTTCAGAGCTCACTAGTTGCTCTTATTGATTCCAATTGACAATACTTAAGGAATTCCATCATTCCAATTATCCAAGGATAGAGTACACAAAAACTCATCTGATATCCAATTGAGCGTTTAGAGAATAGGGGGTATTACACTCTCCCCCCCCCCCCCTTAAATTGAAATTCGCCCCTGAATTTCCTCCACTTACAATAACTACAACTTGTATCACTATCTTAGATCCACACTTAATCTTTTACTTCCGTTCAAATTTCTGACGTATTCCAATTCCAACTTGACTTCACAGACCAAAATCCTTATTTTCACGAATTATCAAACTTCGAGTCCTTAGTTATACTCTTATTCCAATACTGGGTTAATTCTAACTTTGCCTCTCCTCAATTCATCTATTGTTTCATACTAAAACACTTGGTCACATTCCACCTTCGAAAGGAATGTACCATTCCATATTCTACTACTGAGTCACAAACAAAACCGTAACACCTTATCTTAGTTCAGGATAACAAACACTCATCAAATCTTCGCGAGGTAAATCGGTGATTCCTTAACTTCATACAATCACTGACTACTATCCTTTCATAAATCCTTTACCATTCAAAACCACTTCATAAATAGTCAACGACTTCTTTTACCTGTTCCATCTGGTCTGATGTTGTACATGGTAATCTTTAAATTTGATATTTCATTTCTTTCGTGTCACACCAAAAGGTAACACACGTATCCACTGTGGTTCTTACTAACCAACGGCACAAGAAACTTACTGATGTCTTATGGTAGAACAATTTCCTTGCCAACACACAATATTATAACTTCGGTCCAACACTCTCCAGACGACAAAGACGCAGGAGTTACACTGCGACAACCGTAACATTTACAACTCCAATTCCAGTCTAAACTCGAAACACTTCATCCCAAAACTACCTTAACGATCTCCGGTTCTGGTTACCGCATTCCAAATCGATTCTTCTTACGGGGTCTCCGACTTACTCAAGGTTCCTTGTTGATTCGAGATCTCAACCAATAAAAACGTAATATCATTGCGGAACTTCAATCATGTGCGAGTCACCACTTATTAAAACTTAAACCATCCAGAGCGCGATTGTGAGTTTCCATACCACTCACCAATTCACATACAACACTCCACGTACACACCCACTTTCAAAGATCATGCCATGCTTCTCAATTGAACCCACTCTCTCTATAGTTCGGTTTCTTATACGATCCAATTTACATGCTCAACTTTGGAATGTCCAATTCTTACTCGTACTTGGAAAGATAACTTTCAAGTTTCTTCTTCTCGTTAAGGTACAACTGTACACACCTGGTACCACTCTCAAAGTCTAAATCCGATGCCATGAACTCGAGGAAAGTAACAACTACTAAACTATGTCCAACTGCTCATACCTTACTAACACCATAATTAAAATACCGAAGCATTCCTTGTGAGATAAAAACTTCGTGAGCATCCTCTAATTTCGTCCTTAAGACTCGTAACAGTAATACACCTAAGACTTTCTCATACTCAACACAGTTCACAAGATTACTTCCTCCAAGTCAAATTCCCTTGTCATCTAAACAGATGATCGACTAAGTAACAACCTTCCACAAGTTCCGATTTCAAAACACAAATCTGTCTTCCATTTATTTGCAATACAGTTCTCCATTCACACAATACTCTCCACTCGGAGAAACATAAGGTAACAAAATGCATACGATGGTTCCTAAGGGATTTCACAATTTACACACATGTTAATTGATTACCCGTCTGAGGTTAATAGGTTAACTCCTTAAAATTCAACACAAAACACAATCCTTGCATGTGTTAATCGGTTAACCACATGGCGTTAATCGGTTAACACTGCCGCAGAAGCTGAAAAAAACTAATTTCCTTCAATTCAAAAGCCATCCCAACTCAAAACCATCAATCCTGCTTGCTCTAACCCATAATATCATTCTCAACTCGCGGCTCCTTAACTTGTGTAGCATTCACTAACCATGATCCACTCAAGGTAATACATAACCATGTTAGAACATGCGGATGACACATTCCAACCAAGTGACAAGGTAAAATTCCAAATTCTGACGCGGTCACACGACAAATCTTTGGTAGGATAGTTTGTTCTCTGCTCATACAACTACTCTAATGGGAAGTCAATGATGACGACATTCTAAGGTTTAAGCCACAACTCATACTTGATTCGTCCACAAGAAAAACCCAACACGCAACCATTATACGGTACCACAAAAGCGATGGACATCTCATATTAAGTATACAACCTTGTTCTCTCACTTGAATTTCCTTGGAGAGAATTAATACAACAACGTTCTCATTCGAACAAAAGGTACATTCCGAATATTCCGATTATTCACAAATACTGAAGTTTCTCTATACTTGAAAATAAATTGGGGCAATGCATCCTCTTGAAGAACCTTTCCATCACTACTTACACATTAACCGGGATTTTTTATCCTCCACTATCCAATGCACACCAAACATACATCAAATTCACTTAATGAAAGAATCGCAACCGATAATTCTCATCAACTATCTACAAAATTCTTCCGGTATAAATCGTTCCATGATTTACACTTAGTTCGTAATAAGTTTTGGTTTGCTTCTCGTTGTTTACCGCAATCTCATTACTTAAGACACAATACTCACGGCCCAACAAGGCACGTCCCTTCACATTTGTCTCAAGACTAAGAATCCATCACGTACACTGGTGACCACTGTGCTACCACTACGCATTTCTTAATACCAAGGTGTAAATTTTCTCATTTCACATCATAATACTAGGGTTCACGGGGGTGAACCATCCTTGATTACACTTTCGTAATTATAGGTTCCTCAACACCTCAATAACTCTATTGCACACTCGTCCAAAATACATTCCATTGTCACTTCCTTATAACATACCGTTAATACCGTTTTCAACATCGCGTTTACTTCGCTCTCTAAAGTAATTCTCATAGGTCCAAATATAAAACTATCATACTAAAATTTCCTTGTGTCCAAGGTACTTACTTTGTTTCTTGAAACAACTTCTTCAGGTCCGTATCACTATACTCTCTGTTACGAAATAAATCTTATTCTTTCTCCTATATAATACCTTATAATGTTCCTTGGGTAATTTAATCAAATTCCAAATTCCAAATTGGTCTCTCACCGAATACAGAAATCCTGATGTATCATCTCGAACTTAATCTCTCTTCATAACTGTATACACGCAACATATCTCCTACCATTAGTCCGGCACATACTTGTTTCACTTGAAGTATGTAAACACATCCCTGTGTTCCTTCTCACACTTCTCTACTACTTTAGGTTCCCATAAAAGCCGAACGTTCTTAACTCTCCACTTCTAACTAGTTAGAAGACATTGCTCTGAACACATTCCTTAAGGTACTCTCGTCCATTCAAGATACCATAGCGACCTTAGAAACTGAAGCACCAATGATTATCTCACTTCCGGACCTTACGTCACACGTTTCACAAAACATCTTTTCTTTTTCACGGGATGAGATTACTTGAAATCCTTATCCATACTAGAGGCCAATCCGGCACTACTAGCGACTTTACATATTCCTTAATACCTTGACCAATTGTCCGATAGAGGTCTTTAACTCTTCGAATCCTTTCATTCCAAGGATTGCTTGAACAGTACAACACTCTTAAATTCCATGCTACTCAAAGCACAACTTCTACTAAGACCTCAACTGAGCTGACCAAAACTCCACACTATTAACTCTTGGCTTGAGCCTACCCTCACAGCATAAGTTCCGACAACTCTTGGCTTGATTCTACCTATCACATACATAGCGTTAGGTTGATTAGGCCCAACACTACATAATATGATATTAAGAGTCATGTTGGCGAGACACACTTTAGAGGCAGGAATAGATTTACTTATGATGTTTCAAGGCTAGGTCGAGGACACGACCTGCTCTGATACCAACTGTAACACCCTGTATAATATATATCTAGAATAATATCATACAAGTGTTTTATTTGGTACTGACACCATCATAAGTGCCTAATGGTGTAATTCACATACTTGACCATTCTAAAACATTAACATAATCTATGGTACAAGATATGGAAACTATCCAAAACAATAAAAAACAAGATCTATATACAATATCCTCAATTGTATACAACAAATACGCAGTGGAAAAACTAAAGCTAAGCTTCTCTTGAAACATCTAAGCATGGCTCCACTTGTAAATCAGACCTGCAAACAACGCCTGAAAAATAACAACAACAATGGGGTGAGATATTAAATCTCAGTGAGTTCCCTATCTTATGGATTCTCTCGTCTTTACAGGGTTCTGGACAAATCCTAACTCAAGTCAAGGGGAAGGGAAATGACCTTGAGTTCTCAATCTCACACTATATGGAAACATATCATGAGTCTGTTAACTCAAAATTATCACTAATCGGTAACCTCGTTAAGGCATCCCCTTTTCCTATCCTCTTCTACGTCTAGAAGTCGGAACGAGTCATGGACCCTCATAGATTTCTTGGCATACGAGATGGATTCGGAACTAAGGGACACATTATCACCTTAATTCGTCACTTCACACGGTTCGTACACAGTCACAAGTCTCTTTGCCATATAGGTTCCATTCATACTATACTCGGGAATCAAACCTACTAAGAAATCATGCATTCATTCCTGAGGAGCTCGTTACTCATGGATGGCACATAATAGAGAAACGGTTACGGTCACGTGATTTCACACTCAACGTGAGTGTATTCGACAATCACAAGGCCACATTCGCCTTAAGGCCCATACGCCTTTTCTCGTAAAACACAAAGGTTTACACACATGTTCCATACTAGTGTTTCACTCTCTCCTAGACCATTACTCGGCAAGGCTATACCTTTCTATATCGAATGCACGAGCATCGCCATCTAGGTTATCTACTCTAGACCATTATTCGTCAAGGATGCACCTTTCTACATAGAATGCACGAGTATCACCATCTAGAGTTTCTATCAATTTCTAGTCACATTACTAGATTCCACTATAGTTTCATGTTAAAGTTTCCTCACTCTTCCTATTCCATATTTTAAGCATGCATATTTTCTCACTCATACTTATCAACACTTAGATAGATATGGCATAACAAAATTTGCATTGAATTACATGTAATAATTCAACTCATAAAGTTAACACAATTCTCAGATTCCCTCCGATCCATTTAATCGGGCATCAAAATCAATATTTCTCATTTCTATCACGTAAGATATTTTCATAGCTTTACCATTCCTCGATCGGAGTTACAATTCAAAAGATATGGATTTTCAAACATTTTTCACAAATCATAACAGTGGTAACCGGTTACCTCAGAATGAGTAACCGGTTACTCAAGCTGTACTGTTCAAAATAGAATGAAAATGAGAGTTAGAGGCACATTTTGGTAACCGGTTACCTCAGAATGAGTAACCGGTTACTTAGTTCATTTTCACGTAAAATCCCAAATTTTCCCACAAGTAATGTAATACCCCGTAAATTATTTTACTCTGGATAATATTAGTTGTGATCAACTGAGTCCCAGTGTACTCTGAGAAATTATCTGCAGAGATAATTAGAGTAACTGTGGAACTTAGAGTAAATCCAATTAATATTATCTAACTCTGAGATATTTAATTATTTGAACTTTAGAGACTTTTTGGACAATTAGTGGTGTTTCTATCTAATTGGGTTTCCTTTATCATTTCTTTTTCTCTTCATTTGGGAAAGGATAGAAAAAAGGAAGAAAGAAAGAAGAAGTGAAGAAAAGAGAAAAGAAGAGGAAACCTAGAAGTGGAAAGTCCAAGAACAAGATCATCAAGAACATCATCAAATCTTCATCCAATCATCTTCCCATCTTCACCATCATCATATATTCAAGGTGGGTTCTAGATAGAAACTTAAGTTTTAGAGTTAGAAATGATTTTTAGCTTAAGTTAGGTTTATGAGAAATTGCTTAAATTGGAAATCGATGAAATTTAACGGTTGAAATGTGTCATAAACTGAGTAGTATAAGTTATATGAGTGTAGAATCATCTATATTTGATTGTGGGATGTTTAGATATGTTTTGGTGTGGTTTTGGACCCATGGGAACTCAGCTGTGATGCTGCAGAATTTTCTGCATTTTCCCAGATTCGGACTGCGAATCCCCCAACGAAGGGGAAATCGTGCACTCGCTGGATGTTCGCACGGCGAAGGTGAAGGAGGACATTCGCCAGAGGTTCGCACTGCGAACTCCACCTTATTTTGGTTCTGACTTGGTTCGCCAGACATTCGCAATGCGAATGGGGCAGCGAACAAGTATTGGCTAGGCATTCGCTGAGAGCTTCGCACTGCGAATGAGGAAGCGAGCATTCACTGGCTCCTTCGCAATGTGAATGTGACAGATCATCCAATTTGTTTCTTTCATAACTTTTGACTCGTTTATCCGTTGTGAGTGTTCTTGGTATCGTTTTGAAGCTAGGAACATATCCTAGCTAATGGAGGTGAGAAATATCTGATTATTGCTCGATTAAATAAATCGGAGGGAACCGTGAATTGGTGTAATGTGTGATATGTTGCAATATGTGCTTCCATTATGTGACTGACGAATATATGCCTATGCTCTTATTGTTAAATATGTTTGAATATGTATGCATGCTAAAATACAAAATATGTAGAGTGAGGAATATTACCGTAAGCAATGGTCGGCTAGTGTGGAAATAACATAGTGACAACGCTCGTGCATGAGAGGTTGAGGCGTGTGTCTAGTAATCATAACCAGTTTATCTTACGGTGTAGTTTCATGAGACTCGAGCACCTCCTCTGAAACTTTTGCACAATTACTTGGTAGGTTTGATTCCCTACGTATAGTACGATTGGAGCCTATGCATTGGGTAGAGACTTGTGATGGTTAACAGGCCATGAGAAGTGACGGTTCACGGTTAACAGGCCGATGATCCCGAATCCAATTCGTATGCCAAGTAAATACAAGGATCCATGACTCGGGTCGTCTTCTAGACGTAGAAGCGGACGGGAAAAGGGGATGCCTTGGTACGGTTATTGATTAGCGAGATTCTTGAGTTAACAGGCTCAGGACATATTTCCATTCGTAAGGATTCTTGAGTTAACAGGCTCAGGACTTACTTTGGTGCTAGTGTGAGTTAACAGGCTCACGAGTGTGAATCCATATATGGCGTGTGTGTGCTCAAAGTCACTTCCCTTCCCTTTTGACTTGAGTTAGGATGTTAGAACCTTGTAAAGCCGAGAGGACTATAAGATAGCGAACTCACTGAGATTTGATGTATCTCACCCCACGTTGTTGTTTACATCACAGGTACTGCAGGTTTGGCGAAGGGTAAGGACAAAGTGGTTTGACTTTTCCTTACGGAACGTAGCTTTTGAGATGGCATGGCTTCCGCTATGGCGTTTTATTTTGAGATCATTGTATTGATCTAGTTCTTAGTGCATTTTGGGACATCTTGTATATGTTATGCCGTAGACTTTAGAACTTTGTATTTAGGGCATTTAATGTATATAATGTGTTAACTAGGAACTTATGGTATTTCAGTACCAAACACTTGGATCTATATATAATATTTATGCTTTGGTGTATGATTTTATATATGGGTGTTACAAGTAACCGGTTACCTCAAAATGAATAATCGGTTACCAATGAACCAGAGTCACAAAAACCTGTTTTTAATGGTGTATTTTCAATCCAATCTCAACCAAAACATATTCTAAAATACCACGAGTATTCCTGATTATTTCCACATATAATCCGACTATATTACGCAGTTTATTTCACATTTTATCTATTAGAATAGCAATCCACATAATTTTCTCACAATCTAATACTTTCTATTTTTAGGTTTTCAAACCCGAACTTCTACTCGTAGAGTTCTACCTAGAACCCACCTAATAATCGAAGAGGAGGTTGAAGAAGATGATGAACAATGATCCAAGCTTTCTCTTCTTCTTCCATGGACTTCTTCTTCCCTTCCCTTTTTCCCTTTTTCTCTCTTTCTCCTCTTTTCTTCTTTCTTTTACTCTTACTATCTTTCTTCTTCTTTTCTTTTATTTTCTAACATATATATATATATATATATATATATATATATATATATATATATATATATAATCCAATAGAGTAAAATATCTCCGATTGATAATTTATCGTCTAACACCAAATGATCAATTATTAGAGTTACCTTCAAAATCCTTTCTGGAATTAAAATAATTGATTTGTCCCTTCTACTAAATAATCTATCTTTTCAAAGCTCACTAGTTGCTCTTATTGATTCCAATTGACAACCAAGGATAGAGTACACAAAAACTCATCTGATATCCAATTGAGCGTTTAGAGAATATGGGGTATTACAGTTCCACTAGCCACATGGTTGATATCTTGTTTCATTGTTCAGGGAAATTATAGATGATTTTGATGCTATATTATACATTTGTTTCAGCTTTTAAGTTTGACATTAAGGGTTTCACTAAAAATCTTATCAATAGGTTGAGTCTTATTCTATAAACATACTAAGTTATTATCTACACAACATGTGCCTCATTCATCCATGTTGACCATCTCTTCCTCCTCCTGAAAAGATACGCAAAACGTTTTTTTATGTTGGGTTTAAACGTTCAAATTACATACCTAATGAATTGATTATTGTTAGAATTAAATTTGAAAATTTTAACTTTTTTTGCGATGATAGTTTTCATATATTCTATAGTCTAAAGAAATACATATAAGTTACTACGTGCATTAATATTCATGTTTATTTGGAATCAAATTCTTTAAAATTTTAACTATGTAACGTCACCTCGCTTAACCAAAACTGAAACCATTGTATGATAATATAAACAAGAACAATTGCGTTCACTTCTTGGTATAGATTTAGGATTTCTTCAAAGCTTTTAATTTTGGCATAGCCATCTATCATGGTTCTATTATTCACCACATAAAACAAACTTTCCTCTATATCATCTCTTCCAAAATTCTTAGGTCAAATCCATGGTAACTAAGGTTTATAAATGGATTTGGCCATAACTTTTATATTTGAGATGACTTCTCTGTTAGTTTGGACTAATGTGGCTAAATAATTCCTTGATGGATCATTGTGTCAAAATTAAATGTTTTGAATAAATACTAAATTAATTTGTTGAGCTTACACATAACTTTATTTATGTTTCTTTCATAAAATTTTTTGGAGTTTATACCAAGGAAGTATTTTTTGATGAACTTCTTATAAAGGTTTACGAACTTGAGAGTATTTTTCGTTATTTTACTCTTTAAGAATTTGGTATCTTATATGGTAGTTATGTAAAGCCGCGAAAATCATGTCTAATATGATAAAAACAATATTAAAGTACTAAAATCTAACTTAAATTTTTAAGTTTTACTAATGATGTTATGGTCATAAATAATTGTTTTAGGGATTTAAATAGAATTCTAAAGGAAGATTTTATATTGTTTTGTTGAAATCTTTATTTTTGGCTGAGTTCAGAACTAGGTGACATGAAACTTAATGTTCCACTAAAATTAATAATTGATCATTAAAAATAGTACGTTTATAAGCCATAACAAGTATTTATGGTTGTAAATCATAGACTTAGAAACTGTAATGCCCTGTATAATATATATCTAGAATAATACCATACAAGTGTTTTATTTGGTACTGACACCATCATAAGTGCCTATTGGCATAATTCACATACTTGACCATTTAAAAACATAATACAAATTATGGTACAAGACATGGAAATTAGCCTACCAAGTAATCGTGCATTCATTCCAGAGGAGCTCGTTACTCATGAAATGGCACATAATAGGATAATGGTTACGAGCTCGTGATTTCACATACAACCATAATTGTATTCAACAATTATAGGCCTCATTAGCCTTTAGGCGTCTTTTGCCTTTAGTCCTCTTTTGCCTTTATCAATTAAACATAATAAATACACATGTTCCATACTAGTGTCTTATTCTTTCTATACCATTCGGTACTGGACACATGCCTCAGCCTCTTCTGCACGAGCGTTGTCATTAAGTTATTCATCAATTTCCTAGCCATTACTAGGTTCCAACATAATCCATGGTAAAGTTTCCTCACTCTACCTATTTCATATTTTAACATGCATACACTCTCAATCATGTTCAACATCAATATTAGGCAAGGCATATTACAATTGCACAATAGAATTACATATAATAATTCAAATATAAGTTATACCACTTTTGGATTTCCTCCGATTATTTAATCGGGCAATAAAACTGACATTTTTCACCTTCATCAAATAGATTATTCTCATAGCTTTCCATCGGTACCAAGATTACTTAAATCGGATAAACAAGTCAAAAATTATGGATTTTAAAAGAATAGAAAACATTTGAAAAAAAGGTCCCAGGAGCGCTCGGCGCTACAATTTTCGCCCGACGGTGCCCCTTCGGCTGTGTTATGCCCGGTGAAGCAGCGGCGTAAGTCCCAATACCATAAAAATCCAAAATTCCAGCAACGTTCCATGCTACGCCTCTTGGCTTTCGCCCAGCGCAAGACCGAGTCACCCGGCGCTCAAAGCGCCACCGGGCAGTGCGTACCAGAAACAACATTTCTCAGCTGCGTGTTTTGGGTTCCAAGGACCTTAAATCCCATCCTTTCCACACCAGATCATTTCCAAACATCAAAACAAGTATCATCAATTGATCATATGAATATTATGACTACACTACGTAATTTATATCGAATTTCATCCATTAACTTTCATTTTCCTAAAATCTAACCTAAGTTCTAAATCCTTAATTCTAGAACTTAGAGTTTCTAACTAGAACCCACCTGATAATCGAAGAGGAGTTTAAAGAAGATAATGATGATCCATGAGCTTCTCTTCTTCATCTTTCTCCACTTTCTCTCTTCTTCTCTTCCTTTCTCTTCATTCCTTTCCTTTTCTTCTTTACTATCTTTTTCTTTCTCTTATAACAAATATATATATAAACCAATATTATATAATATAATCCAACAGAGTAAAATATCTCCAATTGATATTTTATCGTCTTACACCAATTGATCAATTATTAAAGTTACTAAAAGTTACTCTCTTGAACTAATAATTATTGATATGTCTCTTTCGTAAAATAATTGACCTCTTTAGAGTTCACTAGTTGCTCTATTGATCCCAAATGTCCATACTTAAAGCACTTAGAGGATTCCATTAATCCAATTAGCCAAAGATAGAGCATAAAGATACTCATCTGATCTCATCAGACATCCAATTGAGCATTTAGATAATACGGGGTATTACACTCTCCCCCCTTAAATTGAAATTCGCCCCCGAATTTCCTCCACTCAACAATAACCACAACTTGCATCACTGTCTTAGATGCACACTTAACTTTATTTCCGTTCAGATTCTAACGTACTCAAATTCCAACTTGACTCCACAGACCAAAATCTGTATTTTCACAAATAATCAAACGTCACGCCCCTAATCATACTCTTATTCCAATATTGGGTGAACTTTCAAATTGATTTTTCCATGTTTCATCTGTTATTTCATACAAAAGACTTGGTCGCATCTTACTTTCGGCAAGAATGTAACATTCCATATTCTTTTACTGAGTCACACAACAAAATCGTAACACCTTATCTTGGTTTAGAATAACAAACACTTTATGCAATTCATCGACGATCTATCTTTTCATACATCCTTTAACATTCAAAACTACTTCATAATTAGTCAAACGACTTCTTTACCAGTTCCATCTGGTCTGATGCTAAACATTGTAACCATCACATCCGATATTTCTTTTGTGTCACACCAAAAGGTAACACACTCAAAACAAGATCTCCTCATTTGCATACTTACAAGCAATAATCCATCTAAATTCTTATTATTTTGACATAACTCTTTCATCTGTCACCATCCACTGCGCAATCCGAAATTTTAACAGTGGAAAAGCACGAATTCTTAAGCACTACCAATTAGCTAACAGTCCACAGAGACACACACTTATCCACAGGGATCCTTACTAACCAGCGGTACAAGAAACTTACAAGAAACTGTACAAGAAACATACTAACGTCCTATAGTAGAACAATTCTTTGCCTACACACAATATTATAACATCCATCCAGCACCCTCCAGACGATAGAGATGCAGGAGTTACACTACTACAACCATGACATATACAACTCTAATTCCATTTTAAACTCGAACCCATATATCCAAAATAGTTTAACAACTTCCGGTTCTGGTTACCACATTCCAAATCGATTCTTCTTAGGGTTTCCGACTTACTCAAGGTTCCTTGTCGATTCTAGATCTAAATCAATCACATGTAACACCATCACGCAACTTCAATCATATGTGAGTCACCACTTAACGAAACTTAAACCATCCAAAGCACAATCGTGAGTTTCCATATTACTCACCAATTCACATACAATACTCCACATACACACACACTTTCGAAGTCCATACCACACTTCTCAGTTGAATCCATTCTCTCAATTATTTTGTTTCACATACAATCCAAGTTACATTCTTAATTCCGGAACACCCAATTCTCACTCTTACTTGGAAGGATAACCTTCAAATTTCCTTCTCTGGGTAAAACACAACTGTACACAACTGGTACTACTTTCCCGGTCTAAGTCTGATGCCATGAACTCACAGAAGATAGCAATTACTAACTCTGATCAACCGCTCATATCCTACTAACACCATAAATTAAATTACCGAAACGATCTTTACAAGATTAATACTTCGTGTGTATTTTCTAACTTCGTCATTAAGACTCTCAACAGTAGGAATAACAATACACTTAAGACTTTCCCACACTCAACACAGCTCACAAGATTACTTTCCCGAAAGTCAAACTCCCTTGTCGTCTAAACAAGTGGTCACTATGCAACACCTTTCCAGAAGTTCCAATTTCAAAAACACAATTCCGTCTTTCAGTTACTTGGAATCCTGTTTTCCATTCACACAATACTCTCCACTCGGAGCATCATAGGGTAACAAAACGCAGATGATGGTTCCTAAGGGATTTCATAATTTACACACGATAATCAATTAACCATCTGAGTTAATCGGTTAACTCCTCAAAATTTAGCGTAGAACACCATCCTTGCACGTGTTAATCGGTTAACCACACTGCGTTAATCAGTTAACACTACTGCAGAATCAAAACCAGTTTTCTTAATTCAAAAGTCATCTCAACTCAGAACCATCAACCCGTTTCATACTGACTCTCGATATCATCCTTAACTCGTGGCTTTTAACTTGTATAACATTTACTAACCATGATCCACTCAAGGTAAAACCGACAAAGTCGATGACACACTCCAACCAAGTGACAAGGCAAAATTCCAAGTTTTGACGCGGTCACACTACAAAACTTCAGCGGGATAGTTCATTTTCTGCTCCAACCACTACTCTAGCGGGAAGCCAATAATGACGACATTCTAGGGTCTTTGCCACAACTCTTACTTGATTCGTCCATAAGCAAAACCCAACGCAAAACCATTATACGATACCACAAAAAGTGATGGACATCTCATATCAAGCATACCACCTTGTCCTCTCACTTGTATTTCCTTGGAGAAAATTAATACAACAACGTTCTTAGTTCGACAAAAGGTAGATTCTGAATAATCCGATTATTCACAAATACAAAAGTTATCTGTACTTGAAAATAAATCGGGGAAATGCATCCTCTTGAGGAACCTTTCCATCACTTCGTATCCATTAATCGGGATTCATTACCCGTCATTATCCATTTCACACCACACTTACACCTAATTACTTAATGGAAGACTCAACACCGACAATTCTCATCAACTCTTTACAAAATCTTTCTGGTATAAACCGTTTCATAATTTACACTTAGTCCATAATAAGTCCTGATTTGCTTCTCGTTGGTTACCGTACACTTACTTCTTGAAATACAATACTCACTGTTCCACAAAGCACGTCTAATCACCCTTGTCCCAAGAACAAGAATCCATCACGTACACCTGTGACCACGGTGCTACCACTACGCTTGTTCTTAATTCCATGATGTAACTTTGCCCATTCCACGTCATACTAATAGGGTCCTCATGGGTGAACCTTCATTGATTACACTTCCTTAATTATAGGTTCATCAACACCTTAAAAACTCTATTGCACACTCGTCCAAAATACATTCCATTATCATTTCCTCATAATATACCGTTGATACCATTTTCTACATCGCAATTACTTCACCCTCCATTGTAATCCTCTTAGGTCCAAATATAAAACCATCATACTAAAATTTCCTTAAGTCCAAGGTACTTACTCTGTTTCTTAATACAAACTTCTTCTAGTCTGTATCCCTACACTTACGTTACCAAATGAAGTTCATTCTTTCTCCAACATAATACCTTATATTGTTCCTTGGGTAAGTTAACAAATTCCAAATTGGTCTCTTACTGAAAACAGAAAACCTGAAGTATTATCTCGAACTTAATCTCCTTTCCTAACTGAAGATACACAATTTATCTCATACTCTACGTTCGGTGTACACTTGTTTCACTTGAAGCATGTAAACACATCCTCGTGTTCCTTCACACACTCCTCTACTACTTTAGGTTCCAATAAAAGTCGAACGTCCTTGACCCTCAACTTTTAACCAGTCAGAAGATATTGTTCCGAACACATTCCTTAAGGTACTCTCGTCCATTCAAGATACCATAGCGACCTTAGAAACTGAAGCACCAATACTATCTCACTTCCGGACCTTACTCCACACAATCCACAAAATAACTTTTCTTTTCCATGGAATGAGATTACTTGAAATCCTTATCCATACTAGTGGCCAATCCAGCTCCACTAGCGATTTTACATATTCCTTGATACCTTAACCAATCATCCGATAGAGATCCTTAACTTTCAGACTCCATCATTTCCAAAGGATTGCTTAAACCACACATTACTCTTTAAGTCCATGCTACCCAAACATAACTTCTACTAAGACCCTTACTGAGCTGGCCAACACTCCACACAACTAACTCTTGGCTTGAGCCTACCCTCACAGTACAAGTTCCGACAACACTTTGGAATCCTCGTGGTCGTTCAACCATGATTCTACCTATCACATACATAGTATTAGGTTGATCAGGTCCAACACTACATAGTATGATATTATGATTCATGCTGGCAAGACATACTTAAGAGGCAGGAATAGATTTACTTATGATGTTTCAAGGCTAGGTCGAGGACACGACCTGCTCTGATACCAACTGTAAAACCCTGTATAATATATATCTAGAATAATATCATACAAGTGTTTTATTTGGTACTGACACCATCATAAGTGCCTATTGGCATAATTCACATACTTGACAATTTAAAAACATAATACAAACTATGGTACAAGACATGGAAATTAGCCAAAAATATAAAATCTAAGATCAATATACAATATCCTCAATTGTATACAACAATTGCACAGCGGAATACTAAAGCCAAGCTTCTCTTGAAACATCCAAGCATAGCTCCACTTGTAAAATCATACCTACAAATGCTTCCTGTAAATAATCAATAATAGTGGGGTGAGATACATCAAATCTCAGTGAGTTCCCTATCTTATGGATTCTCTCGGCTTTACAGGGTTCTAGCCAATCCTAACTCAAATCAAGGGGAAGGGAAATGACTGTGAGTACACAATCTCACACTATATGGATACACGTTATAGAGTCCGTTAACTCAAAAGTATCATTAATCGATAACCTCGTCAAGGCATCCCCTTTCTCCCGACCTCTTCTACGTCTAGAAGTAGGAACAAGTCATAGACCCTCGTGGATTACTTAGCATACGAGATGGATTCAGAATTAAGGGACATGTTATCACCTTAATTCGTCACTTCACACAGCCCGTACACCGTCACAAGTCTCTTTACCATATAGGTTCCATTTGTACTATAACATTGGGAATCAAACCTACCAAGTAATCGTGAATTCATTCCAGAGGAGCTCGTTACTCATGAAATGGCACATAATAGGATAATGGTTACGATCTCATGATTTCACATACAACCATAATAGTATTCAACAATTCTAGGCCACATTAGCCTTTAGGCCTCTTTTGCCTTCTGCTCCACATCTAAAAGGTCTCTTGGTGGCGCATAATACTTTGTTACCTTCATTGACAATCACTCTAGAAAGGTGTGGGTGTATCCATTGAAGAAGAAAGATCAAGTTCTACAAGCTTTCAAGGAGTTTCACGCCTCTGTAGAACGAGCATCTGGAAGAAAGTTGAAATGCTTAAGAAGTAACAATGGAGGTGAATACCTAGGTCCATTTGAAGCATATTGTAAAGCTCATGGGATAAAACATGAAAGGACGCCTCCGAAGACTCCCCAAATGAATGGAGTATCTGAAAGAATGAACAGAACGATTGCAGAGAAAGTCAGAAGCATGCTTTCTCATGCAAAACTTCCCAAATCATTTTGGGGTGAAGCAGAGAGAACTGCCATTGATTTGATAAACTTGTCTCCTTCAAGACCGCTAAATGGAGAGATACTGGGTGAAGTATGGTATGGAAAGAAAGCCTCTTATGGTCAATTAAAAGTATTTGGGTGTAAGGCATTTGTCCATATTTCTAAAGATGAAAGAGCAAAACTCGATGCTAAGACGAAGGAGTGCATATACCTTGGTTCTCCAAGAGATGAACTTGGCTTCAGACTATGGGATCCTGCAAACAAGAAGATTGTTCAAAGCAGAGATGTGGTATTTTATGAAGATCAAACAATCCATGATATTCAATCTAAGAATTCAAAGACCATTGTGGTACAAAACTCAGGGGGAGAGATTCCTCAATGAGATATTGAACCTGATCAGGCAGTAGAACCCGATCATAAGGAGCAACCTGACCAGATAGAACAAGGTCAGGAAATACAGGGAGAGCAAATAATAGATGTTGATCAGAGGGATCAAGAACCTCAAGAGAGAAGATCTATGCGAGTAAGACAACCATCAAAAAGATATTCCCCTAGATGAGTATGTCACTCTCACTGATGAAGGAGAACCTCAAAGCTTCATGGAAGCCATTGAGACGGATGACAAGGACAAATGGATGCAAGCCATGCAAGAAGAATTACAATCACTGAAGGAGAACCAGACGTATGACTTGGTGAAATTACCAAAGGGAAGAAGGGCTTTGAAAAACAAGTGGGTGTTCAAACTCAAGTCTGAAGAGAACAACCGAAACCCCAGATACAAGGCAAGAATTATCGTGAAGGGGTGCCATCAGAAGAAAGGCATGGACTTTGAAGAGATATTCTCACCAGTAGTGAAGATGACATCGATAAGAGCAATCCTTGGTCTAGCTGCAACGCTAGACTTAGAGATAGAGCAACTTGATGTTAAAACAGCATTCTTACATGGAGACTTAGAGGAAGAAATCTACATGGAACAACCTGAAGGATTTGCAGAACCAGGCAAAGAACACCTTGTGTGTCGCTTAAAGAAAAGTTTATATGGGTTGAAGCAAGCTCCAAGGCAATGGTACAAGAAGTTTGAACTCTTCATGACCCAACATAAATTTAAAAAGACATCTGTAGACCACTGTGTGTTTGTGAAGAAATATGATAATAGTGAATCCATCATACTTTTGTTGTATGTTGATGATATGCTCATCTTACTATATAAGAAAAGTTGAGGCTCTGGAAATGCCTCAACTTCCCTTCCTTCTAATGCTGCCACCTCACTAAAATGAGGGTAATTTTAGTCTAAAATTTACTTTTTGTAACTTGTGATGTCATATCTTTAATTTCCAACTACATGGTTATTACATTGTGCCTTTGTTTGTTAACTTTGAATCAAATGATGATTTCACATGCTATTTTGGTTACAAATAAACTAATTCAATACTAGAATTTTTCTACTACTTTTCCCTACTCTCAATGTCTGATACACGTCCATCACTTTTCTACTTTAATTTTTTCTTCTTTCTCTCTCTCGATGCTCATCTCACTGGATTTCTTCTTCGAACTTCTCCCTTTCTCTTCTTTCTTCATGTTCGTCTTCTATGGTATCTGGTTTAACAGCAATGGTATACCTGTGTTGGAGGCAACGCGTTTTCGGCGGTGAGGGTTGTTGTGGTTGGAATCAGAATAGTTGATGAGTTTTACCAACATCGTAGCTTCAAACTTGTGTTTTCTCTTCTGAAAGTTGTGCCTTCTTTTCGTTCCGTTGTTGGAAGCTATGGCCATTGTTGAAACGTATATCCATTTTTGAATTGTTTGTAGACGGTGTAGCTTCATTGTAGATCCAGATCTGTTGCAGGTATATAGAAGAGGGTTTATCAAAGTTTGTTGTTGTATTTTATACTGCTAGATCCCTCCATACGATTTTTTAATGTTTTCCTTTTTTATGTTTTGTAGGTTGGACTGATTTGTTATGATGTTTTTTGGGGTTTCTTCACACCAGTAATGGTTAGGGTTGGAAACTCATTATATGTTTTTTAATGTTTTCATCTTCATATTATCGTGATACAGCTGAATATATTTGTGCCGGACTGGATCTTTTCTAACTAATTGGTGAAAAGCTGAAACTTGGAGTTATGGAGAATTTCAAATGTTCAAAGAAAATCAATACCAAATATGGAGTTATGAAGATTTTCAAATGTTCAAAGAAAATCAATACCAAACATGGACTTATGAGGAATTTCAAGAGCGCAAAAGAAAATCAATGCTTTTAGAACAATCTGCCAGGTTGATTTTGCAAAATTGCTTGTAATATTCAACTTAATACTATATTTCCCTTTTTAAAGTTTTGATTCTTTTCAACATTGGTTGAAGGTTGTAATTATTGGAGCAGAAGGGACTCCTTACCACGATGGTCTTTACTTTATCGATCTTTATGGAAATGAAATTTAGGTCAGTACTGAATATGAGCCTTTATCAATGTTTGATCTGTAGTGTTTGTAAACTCTGTTGATTTCTCTCATTGTCGGTGTTTGAGTGCAGGTTGGGGCTGGAAGCAGACTCTACAGGATTTAGGGTTCATCAAACATGGTTGGTGCTATTACGGCTGCTACTGAGGCTTCTGCTTTATTCATTCAAAGTATCATTTTTTATACGTTGGGGATTTAAATCGATCATCTGTATTATTTCGTCTCAAAGTATCATTGAGGTTATGTTTTTGTAATTATGATAGGTCCTGGGGTAATTGTGTGATTTGAATTCTTACGTTCATGTATATCACTATTTTGAAGTGTTCCACATATGACACAATTTTTGTGCTTAGTTTCTACTTCATGAAAATCCAATCGAATTTGGTATGGACCTTGGGTTCTGTGATAGCATGAATTATTGAAGAGGCATGGTTTGATTCAGCTGTAGTGTTTGAGCGGGTCCTTAAAATCAGTAGTGTTTCTAAAATCTGTTGATCCATCTCATTGTCGTTGTTTGAGTACAGGTTGGGGCTGGAAGCAGAGTCTAAAGGATTCAGGGTTCGGGATACATGGTTGGTGCTGTTACAGCTGCTATTGAGGCTTCTGCTTTATTCATTCAACCTAAGGTATTGTGTCTTATCATGTTGCGTATAACAGAGTTATTCTTTATTGTGTTGGACATGAACATATCGTTGGACTCTGTAAATCATAATTTGGTCCTTCAACTTGCAGGTTCTACAGGCTACAGGCAATAGTTTACTCAGGTAAAATAACATCGTGCAAAAATAGACTTTCATTCTGTTTTTAAGTGCTTATCTTGCTGTAGTTTCATTTTTTTTATAATCAAACAATTAACAATCATTAAATGGTCCTTAATTTTTAGTTGTCTCAAATTTACAGACACAACTAAGGGCTTGACCAAAGAAGATATTGAATCCAAAATCTTGAGGTCACATGACAAACTACCTTTTCATGTGAGTGCATTATAGTTTATAACCTTTTCTATTACTTAGTCACTTCCATAGGGCTTTCATGCCAAATCATTTCGGTACACATTTTCCAACTTATCATTATTCTTCCCTGTGGCAGCCTATTTGTCGACACGGGTTTGTAGTTTAAAAAACAGTGTTTTTCATTCATGTTTCTACAACATGTTGTAATTTTCAAAAACAGTTACGACGTTTCTTTTCTCATTCGTTTTCTAAGTTATGTTTTGCAGTTTTGGACCTCAGTTAAGACATTACCAAATATTATTGACTCATTCAGATAATGATCAGAAAATCTAAATCTGTCATTCTCATCAAGCAAGGAGTTGAGCCGGTAAGTTTCACTGACCTTTCTAACAGTTGAATACATTTACAGCTGCCTGTTATGCAAATTGTTTTTTAGTGTCTCTGCTGGATAATATATTTTTCATTAAATTACTCATATGTATCTTTTTTTAGGAAGCAAAACATTTCATCTTTGTTTAATGCTGCGAAATCACCTGAAGAAACAGAAAGCGAACCCATTCTAAAGGGATGTTACTAAACTAAACCATCCAACTATACATTTTGTTTCAATCACGGTTACTTTGTTTTTGCATTTAGATTACATTAAGCTTTCAACACTGTTAATTTGAGTATTCTTGTGTTTTTAACTCAACAGCCATACTATGTTTGTCAAATTGAAGTTTAAAATTTTATGTTATTACTATTGTGGTTCATCAATGTTTCATCTGCAGAATATTGTGGTTTCAATACCTGTGAAAGACTTTGCTGGCCTTTCAGTACGTCTGTTATTGGAAGGTTCAGTGAAGGTGTTTCTAAGGCAATCAGGTTTCCACAAGCGTATGTCCCATTTGGAATAGGCACTTGATTGTGTGTTGGGATGAACTTTGCAATGGTTGAACTAAAGGTGGTGTTTCTAGATAGCAACTGCATAACTAACAATGCTGATATGGATATATCTTCAATTTGAACTTGGTTATTGTTGCTAATTTTAGCCGCATCAATGCATAAATGCTACAGGTTATGACTTGGCTTGCTTTTTATCTCAGCTTCATGGCTTTCTTTTTATCACTTGAATTTGTTTTGTTGTATGATATTGCCCACTGATCTTCAGATAGTATCACTGCTAACTCAAATGGCACAGATACTCCACAATCACTTCAGAAAAGCCTATCCAAATGACAATCTCTTTGCACGCCTAAGGTAAAACATCAGATATTATACCTGTTTTTCCATATTTTGCACCATTCTCCTCCATGTCGATTACTTTTGTTATTTGACAACTTTAGTTAATATAGATATTGTCATCGTTGTATCTAAAATTCTACATATTCATATGTTAGATGGTATATGACTATACGACATATATCTATGAATTGTGGCACTGTGCATAATCAGATTTGTATTCTGTGAAACTGTTAGATGAACATTAGAGGATCCATGTTGTGGTTTTTGTAAATTAGATCTAAAATGCTTAGTAAGAACATAAGTTGTTTGATCTTGACAGAACTATTCTGAATGATGATTGTGTGAATGCAAAGAAAGAGACTATCAGAGGTGATGAAAGCTGAGAGATGTGAGATGGTGATGCAACTGATAGTGAGAAGGGATGTTACTAAACTAAAGCATCCAGCTATACATTTTGTTTCAAACACGGTTAATTTATTTTTGCTTTTAGATTACATTAACCTTTCATATCTGTTAATTTGAGTATTCTTATGTTTTTAACTCAACAGTCATACTATGTTTGTCAAATTGTTTATCTAAACAGATCACATTTGTTATTCATATCTCATGTAACGTTACAAATTATTTCGGAAGTGGATGCTTTTCATTTCATTTATTGACCAATAATTCTATACATTGTATTAGCCAATATTATGGTACACTTAACAATCATGCCTCATTATTAATTTGCCTCTCAATCTTCCTACTTTACAGTTTCTAAAGTATTAACTCATTTTCATTTCCAATGTAGGGGGAAGGTTGAGAGTCAGAATACTCACTATATATTCATGCCTCCTATATTCTATATACCACACCAAAGTTCAAGAAGACTGCAGAATTTCAATGGCATCCAACCACATTATCAATGCACCGGACCAAACTGATGTCCAGACAACGCCACCAGACCCTACTCATGTCCAGACACCGCCTCACCAGCAACCTTCACCCCATTTGCAACTACCAGACGGTGGTAATCAGTCTGTCAATGACCAACCGGCTCTACAGGTTTGGCCTTTTCATATTCTGCAGGTTTTGTTCATCAACATCTCTTTCTCTGCATTTCTTTATCAATAAGTCTTTTTGTACATAACATGAACAGACCCAACAAGATATTCAACCTTCGGTTGACAATGAATCCCTTCCTGACAACCAGCCACCTACGAATTTCCCCCCTGCTGACCCCGACTAACAGCCTCCCCAGTTTCAACCACTTCTACAGGTGCGACCGGAACAGATTTCTTCTCACTAAGCGTTAATTTTGATGTTAGCCGACGGTCCATTCTTTTTTTACTGTTTACAAATTTGATAAACTGCTTTTCTTCTTAAGGTATATGCCCCTCGTGTGGTACGTAACAGACGAAAGAGGAAAAGAAAAACAAAAGCATTCAGATATCTGAGGAAATGTACATTTCATGATTCTGATGAAGCCGAAGAACGCAACTACGAACCGGTTGATTATGACGATGACGATGAGCGGGATTATACATGGGAGAACTCTATGTCTGCTTGGAGATTTAGAGATTCTGATTAAGTTTGCAAATTAATTTCCAATTTCTTTGATGTCATTTTCTATCAATTTTGTGTTTGCAATGTGATTTAAAACCAGAGTTGATACTTCCGATACATCTTTAAGCTGTGGAAAAACCAGAGTTGTTTTTTAAGAACTTTAGCAGCCATGGATTATTGTTTTTTATAAATTATTGATTAAGATATATTTATATACAGATGAGCATTTAGCAGCATTATAATTTTCTCTTTTATAAATAATACTCTAATTTTATTAGTCAATTTTGTCTTTTCTATATTTCATCTTTCTTATTATTTTTTTATTTTCCTTTTCCATTCAGTCTGTTAAGTTTGTGGTATATGATGAGTGTAGCGAGCGATTTTGGACGCGGTTCTTAAGCGCTGGTCGCTCTCTGCGGTTGAGCTTAAACTACAGGTCGATTCATTTTTTATCCTATTGTGAGCTGATGAAGGAAGGGAAATAGATGTCTCCAATTAACCCTGCTTGCATACTGAGTTTAAACAGCGGTCTGTTAGGTTACAGATGCGATCAATGTGGTGGGGCCTTTCTTATGCTATTTTGACAGGATGGTTTTTGGCGGGGAACAAGGATTAGGATGTTAGGACTGATGTTTTGAATTACTGCTTTTGATGGATGGAGATATGGGATTTTGGGTTTTTGTTTAGTGTGCTCGCTAAGATTTTTCTTTCAATCTTATGCCTACGTATTCCCGTTTACCGAAACAGGGAAATCAGAGCGTTCGTACTTCCTCCTATTCTATGGGAGGAAATGGTTTTTTTTTGTGTCTTGTTCAAAGCCCAAGACGTGAAGCGATAGGTGATTTGTATCTTGTTCAAAGCCCAAGATGTGAAGCTAAAAGGTCTCAACTTTAGAGAGAATTTGTCATCTCTAAAGAGGTTTGCCTGTCACAACTGTTGGGTGACTGATTATAAAGGGAGGATTACTTTAACCGGGATACGCGGATCCTAGCAATGCCATAATTTCCTTTATAGGGGGTTTTAACCTGAAGGAGAAGACTTTAACTCAGTGTTGAGCAATGCCATCTTTCCTTAGGAATTTCTCATGCTAAAAGAAGGACAGTGGCATGGATGTAGATGATCCAGAGGCTTGCCGCTTACAACGATTAGATGGAGGGGGAGGAGTTGTTGATGTTTGTGTACTGTGAACGAGGCACAGCTTTGATGCTAAAAGGTTGATTGGATCAACCAGTGGTTTTCTTATACAAAGCCTAAGCGGAGGCTGATATGTGTCTCGTACAAAGCCCGAGAGAGAGGCTAAAAACTTTTGACTCGACGATGAAGTCTTTTGGTATCTCGTATAAAGCCCGAGATGGAGGCTATTTGACTCAACAAGAGAGTTTTTTGTATCTCGTACAAAGCCCGAGATGGAGGCTAAAATTTGTTTGGCTCAATAAGAAACTTTTTGTATCTCGTATAAAGCCCGAGATGGAGGCGAAAGGGGTGATTAACTCAACGAGGGAGTCTCTTATGTGTCTCGTACAAAGCCCGAGAGAGAGGCTAAATGTTGTTTGACTCTGCTGGGGAGAATCATTGTACAAAGCCCAAGAGGAGGCTATAGTTACTGTTTCAGTTGAGTGACAGGTCCAGCATACTGATTTTAAAGAGAAAATCAGTTCTTATATGAGCAACACTGTACTCATGGATTTGATTCAAGGATCCGGGTTATTCTTGTTCTTTAAGGAAGCGGGAAATCTGAAGGGTATGGAGACTGTCCGAGTCTACGGGTTTCCTTCCTATTTAACGAAGGGGTCACTTGAGAAGGTCTTTGAGACTCAAGGAAATTAGACTGTCCAAGTCTAGAGTGTCATCTTTTGTACCATGCTTTGAGAAACAGTAGTAGACTCTAGGAAAGGATTGTTCTATGAAAATGACTAAGTTCTGTTCCTATACCTCTAGGAGGTCGTCGGGACAATTTATACGAAGCCCAAGAGGAGGCTGGAAACTTTTAAGAAGCTGAGAGGTCCTTGTACGAAGCCCAAGAGAAGGCTATCATTCCCGAAGGAAGAGATCATTATACGAAGCCTAAGAGGAGGCTGTGAATACTTCTAAGAAGCCGGCGGGTCCTTGTACTAAGCCCAAGAGGAGGCGGGGTTGCTTTTAGGAAGCCTGTGGGTCCTTGTACGATGCCCAAGAGGAGGCCGATGCTTTTAAGAAGCCCGCGGGTCCCCAAACCCCAAGAAATTCAAGGCAAACTATTCACAAGGAATAGATCAAGTCAGGAAAGTTCGAGAATTTGGAAGAAACTCAAAGATGCAATTCACGGAGAATACATTCATCTCTGGGAATAGAGTTTCTTGATAATTCCTAATGAGGACAGCCGAAGAGAAGACTGTATCTGGTGATCCTATTGGGGATCTAGCTGTCTATTTCTACGAGTAAACGAAACGGCGTCACCTAGTTCTAGACGTAGTTGTCGGGGAAACTCGAAATACCTATACTATTATTACACAGTTGATATGAGTTTATGAAAGAAGACTTACAGTGAAACAGCCCCACAATACAGTTATATGTATATGAAAGCGGTAAATGAAAGTAATAACCACTTACTCGGTTGTAGAGCCTCCATGCTGTTTGGTTAGTTGTTCAACAAAGAAAGATTGAAAACAACAGTATATTCAAAATCAAAGGAGAAAGTGCATTGAAAAGGAGAGAATTGGGGCTTACAGCTCAAGGAGAGGCCCAGGGTTTTATCAGTGAGCGCACTATTTGAATTTGTACATAGGGACTTATACAAGTGACTGAGGCCCAAAATGTTTTTCTGTACAAAGGGATGGGTCTTACACTCTCTCAAGAGGCCCAAAAGTTTTAAAGAAAAAGAGTGGGGCTTATAACACGAGGGTAGGCCCAATTGATTTTTCGTTAAAAATGACGATCGCACCGAGATTTTCTTTTAACGCAGAGGGACTTATACAATAAGTGAGGCCCAATTGATTTTGGTTAAAAGGGGGTTGGGTCTTTCACTCTAATAGAGGCCCAAAAGTTTTGAATGGGTCTTATAGCTCAAGGAGAGGCCCAAGGTTATTTTTAAAAGGCGACGATCGTGCCGTTTGTTTTTTACGGTATCGGGACTTATACAATACATTGAGGCCCAAAATGTTTTGGTCAAAAAAAAAGATTGGGTCTTAAACTCTATTAGAGGCCCAAAGTGTTTTGAAAATGATTTATGAGGGTTGAATTAATCCAAAAACCCTAATTTGTTTTCAAAAGTGTATTTAATTGAATAAAAATTCAATTAAAATGATCAAAATTGTTTAACATGTGAAAAACAAATTGTGATATTGGATTAATGCTTCAAAAATTAAGTATTGACCTACAAAATAATTAGAAAGCATTAAAAGTTGCAAAATCAAGGTGGAAAAAATATTTAAAATGTCAAAAACAATTAAAATATTAATTCTTTGCAAAAATATCAATTATATGAAATAAATAATATTTTTGGGATTTTTTGGGAAAATAAAATATTTTAACATTTTTGTGAATTATTAAAAAAAGAATCAACTCAAAATCATTAAAACTCAGAGAGAAATTAATTTTTGAATCAATTAAAGAAAAATCACAAAATTCAAATATTTGAAAATTCAAAAAAGGCGCCAAGAACAGCTGAAGAACACGCGCGTGTTCTGGGTTTGGCTGATTTGCATTTTCTATCCAATCTCCCTGAATACTTGATTATAACATGCAATCCACATATCATTATGCTCGTCTCAACCTCACGATCATGTCTATATCCATTAATTTCATTTAAATTAAACATATAACAAAAAATCATGAAAAATCCTCAAGAACCCTAATTTCTGCATGAAGGCTAGGATTTTTGATACACGATTCAAACAATGCAATTAATTGAGGGAAAACATTCCATGCATGATTATGAACATATGGCCAAATTATTGTGCGAGGAAATATGCATAGATTGAGAGATGACCAAGTGTATGCTTACCTCTAGGCCGTGACAGCAAGTGCAATGTGATTTTTGATTTGGAGGTGTTACAGATGAGTGGTGATGATCTGAACAGCTTCCTTACACCCTATGGAGTGTGTTTGAATGCTTGGACTTGATTGAAAATGGCTGGAACGATTTGTGGTACCTCAACTGCAACTTGATTGAAAGTTTGAGCAACCAGCTGGTGATTTTGTGAAATCTGTGTTCCAGATGTTATGTGAGTGTTTGGATCACTTCTATATGATGTATGTGAGGTGTGTGAGTGATTGGTTTGATTGGAAAAGCTCTCAAACTCAAAACCCGATAGCTACCTTGCTAAGAAAGGCATTTTTGCCAAGAGAAAGAGATTTTGAGGAAAGCATCTGTTAGATGGCTTTGGTGTACTTAAACTGATCACAATTGAGCTCTATTTATAGTAGAGCAAGTTTGTTTTGCAAGGAATAGTGAATGGCAACTGGTAAGTAGGTTTGGCCAATGTTGGCAAATGAAAATCCAAGTCTCCTCTAGCCATTGACTAGAGGTTAGGGCACAGAGGTTTGGTTCCCTTGGTCTTGGATAAGTCTTGACTGATTTCAGATGAGAATGGCTCATTCCATTCCACCTTGATGCTTCCATTGAAGACTTCAATCCAAATTTGGAGTATTGTCCCTATTTTGGCCATTCTAGGTTCAACATGTTATTTCTTGTTCCATGGACTTTGGAGGCTTGGCTCAGTGATTGTCCCCTTTAGATTCAATCCTCTTAGGTGTCCAAGTGGATAGGAGCATTTGAATTTGGCTGATTTTGGCAAATCGAGCAAAATTGCAAATTCTGCCTTGCCTTTGACAGATTTCAGCAAGGCAACTTGCCAATGTCATATCTCATGGTGTAAGTTGAATTTGGTAATGTTCTTGACCATTTTGGAAAGCCCTTACATGATACAACAACTGTTTGAACATGTTTGGTTTTGATCTCTTTTGAATCCAAGTGAAAAATCCCCCTACATTTGGCAAAAAGTGAAGGCAGATTCTGACTTAGTGAAAATTTCACTAAGTGTTGGAAAAAGTGACATTTTCACTTTTCAGCCATTTTGATCACTCCATAACTCCAAATCCTTAATGAATTGGACTTAGGTCTGGTTGAAGTTTTTGTAGAGGGTAATGAGGGCTACAAATCCATCTTTGGATGAGAAAAAATGGCTTTGTGGTTTCGGAGTTATGATCCTTCAAAGTTGGTGCCCTTGTCACTTTATTTTTAACTTAGAAAATTTTCTAAGTTTTTATGGTTACCCCTTTTACAAGTTATCCAACTTTTCTTGATTTTTCTTGATGAATGATGATTCAAATCATACATTAACATCATTTTAGGGTTAAAAAACCATTTTGGTGAAAACTCTCAAAAAGTCAAAGTTGACTTTTGTACACAGTTGACTTTTTATCAGATGAATTCCAAACTGTGCAATTCTTCAGGAAATCATGTCCTTGACCTAAATCAAACTTGATGGACATGTTCCATGGGTATCATAGGGCATATTGAATCATGTCTTAGGGCTTGGGAGCATGTCCTGGTCAAAAGTCAAAGTTACAGTTGACTTTTCCCTTAAAACCCTAATTGTTGTGCAGATGAAATTGAGACTTGTTGCTCAAGCTTCTTGGATTAATCCATTGTTCCAAATGGATCAATATAGTTCATTAGAGACCCTCAAACCCTCTCTTGAGGTCTTGGTTCATGATTTGTCCCAAAAGTCAACTTAGGGGTGAATTAGGTCAAGAAACCCTAATTCCTGATTTTTGATGAATGCATCCCCTGAGGCCAAATTGACTTGATGATTGGGTCCATGAGGTTCCATGGAGTATATTAGGTTATGTTTTGGATCATTGGCTCATGCCCAGATGAAATTTTTCATCTGGAGGCTCTGGTCTACCAAAACCCTAATTTGGTGACACTGGCGATCTTGAAGCTTGATCCACCTAGAAGGGAGCATCCTTGTGCTTAATCCTTGAAGTGGGAGTCCTTTTGATCCATTATGGATATTTGAGAGGCTAGACAAGTTGAAGATCATGTCATTCCTTGATTGATCCTTTGTCTAAGGCTCTGAGAGGGCTTGAAACCCTAATTTTGATTGTAGTGGATGCTCACCCATCTTTGGGGAGACTGATGAGGCATGAAGGATTACCCATATTGTGGTGATGATTTTCACAATGATGGGAAATCTTAGTGGTCAAAATTTGGGGTATGACAGATGCCCCTATTTAATCTTCTTGAACCCGAAGGTGTGAATGGCGAAGATATTCGGGCATTCGGGGTGTAAGAGGATTAAATATCAGAATACCTAAAATTTTGATGGTGGTTATGAATGGTAGCTTATGCATTCATCTTCTTTAGCTAAGCAATGATGCTCAGAAAAGGTAAACTTCCCCCCGATCCTGGTCTTCAGCCAAGGAACTGGTCTTAGTTTCTGAAATAAACTTCCCCTCGATCCTGGTTTCCTACCAAGGAACTGGTCTTAGTTTCTGAAATAAACTTCCCCTCGATCCTGTTTTCCTACCAAGGAACTGGTCTTAGTTTCTGAAATAAACTTCCCCTCGATCCTGGTTTCCCACCAAGGAACTGGTCTTAGTTTTTTTTGTCAATAAACTTTACTGACAAGGAACGCTATTTGTAGCGGATTTCCCTCAAAATTCTCGCCGAATTTTCCTGGCGAGATGCCATTTGACGGAAACAATTTTGATGTCAGACTTGCTGAAAAACCCAGTCGTCTGAGTTGTAGAGTTGCACAAACTTCTCTGTTGGAGACGCCATTTGTCGATTCTACTGGGGAAATCGAGTCTCTTGAGAGACTGTTCTCGTTTGGGGTCTTTACATCATACTTTTCTCGGAGATCTTTCCAGAGAAATGCCATATTATGGGATCCAATTTTGAGGTGCCGATGACCTTTTCATCGGTGGGTTTTTCGGAGAATGGCAGCTGTACTGCCAAATCTCTGCTTAAGAGGCTTTCTCTGTGGATTTTCCTTAATCCGGGAAAGCAAGGATATCATCTTCAATGGCGAAGAGTGACATTTGTAGAAGGCTTCTCTGGCTTTTCAGAGGTTCAAGTTATCAAAGTGGTCAAAGGCCAACTTCCTCCCAGAAATAAACTGGAGGCGAGGTTGTTCAAACGTAGCGTTTCCTGACGAGGCAAGAACTGACGACTCGATTGAGAGAACTTCCATCACTAAGGGACAAGACCGACTAGAGTGATAGTGATGCAATATGAAATGTGAATGCAAATCAATAATGCATGATGTATGTATGTTTATGCTGACAAAACTGACGCGACACACAAACTAAAAGATGAACATGACTGGATACTCGGCCATCGCGGGGCGAAGAAGTATCGTTGGTTCAGAATAGCAATTCCACCTTGCTTAGGAGAGATAGTACATGTTGGGAGCTATGTTGATCGGGCTTAGGAGATGAGAACTCGGCCGAGGCGTGTCAGACGAAACAAGGTCTCTGACACAGTTGATCCCTTCATTCATGCGTACTGGGCCTAGAAGGAGTACTTTGATTCTGCACTTTGAAGTTCAAACGCCTTTGGAGATGCAATCGATGCTCTTTCGATGTTCAACAGTCAAAAGAAATTTCCATCTTTATTAAAAAGCAGAAAAATTTTTAACAAGTAAATTCATTTTTGTTTTATTTCAAGAATCGTTAATCATGTTAACAACGTCTTTCCGCAAAGCTAAAAAAAATAAGAATTACAAACAAAAGCACAAGGGCTCAAATTTCATTGATAAAATGGAGATCAACCAAATGCGTGATTCCAAAGAGTATATACAAAGTTTGAAAATGGTAATTTATAGGGAAAACGGCTACGTTGAAACATAACGACCACTATCCTTCTACCAACTTTGAATTCGGGACATCCTGAGCTTCTGTCGAAGATGACCTTGACTGGAGTTTTCCTCCGATGGATGGTGTAACTGCTGCTGCTGAGAGACTTGCCTCTGTTGAACATAGTTACTTGCCATTATCCCTAATTTTTGCCTGGATTGTACTATGATGTTTCCAATCCATCGGGATGATTTTTTTTCTGTCTCTAACTTTTGCCTGGACCGCCCTTTCGGGTTTTCAATCCACCAAGACGTTTTTTTTTTTAGTTTAGGCGAAGTATTTCTTGACTACATCAACATTTCTGGGGTAGGCAAATTCCTCTCCGTCCATGGTTGCAAGTCTCAAGGCGCCGCCTGAGAAAGCTTTCGTGACCACATAAGGGCCATCATAATTCGGAGTCCCCTTGCCTCGCGAATCAGTAAGAAACTATTGTATCTTCTTGAGCACGAGGTCTCCTTTTCTGAAAACACGAGGTCGAACCTTTTTGTCGAACGCCCTCTTCATTTTCTGTTGATACAACTGACCGTGGCATAGTGCCGTTATTCTCTTTTCTTCGATCAGATTCAGTTCGTCGTGTCGGCTTTGACACCATTCAGCTTCGGTGAGCTTAGCTTCCATCAATACCCGGATTGATGGGATCTCTACCTCTATGGGGAGCACTGCTTCCATGCCATATACTAGAGAGAAAGGGGTAGCCCCTGTTGAAGTGCGGACAGATGTGCGATAACCGTGAAGAGCAAAGGGTAGCATTTCGTGCCAGTCTTTGTAGGTTATGACCATCTTTTGAACGATCTTCTTGATGTTCTTATTGGCCGCTTCTACCGCTCCGTTTATCTTGGGTCGGTAGGGAGATGAGTTATGATGTTCAATCTTGAACTCTGCACACAACTCTTTCATCATCTTATTGTTCAAGTTAGATCCATTATCAGTAATGATCTTGCTTGGAACACCATAACGACAGATGATATTGTTTTTGATAAATCGGACCACCACTTGTCGGGTTACGTTGGCGAATGACGCTGCTTCGACCCACTTGGTGAAATAGTCAATGGCGGTACAATCAAGCCAATCATGTCGATTCCCCATATGGAAAAAGGCCACGGGGAAAAAAGAACTTTGAGATGTGATGGTGGTACATGAATTTTGTCGGAGTATATCTGACACTTGTGACACCTCCTCATGTACTTGTAGCAGTCGGATTCCATGGTCAACCAATAGTACCCTGCTCTGAGAATTTTTCTCGCCATTGTGTGTCCGTTGGCATGAGTGCCAAAGGATCCTTCATGAATTTCTTTCATCAGCATTTCTGCTTCTGGTCTGTCTACGCATCGGAGCAAGACCATGTCAAAATTTCTCTTATAGAGAGTGTCACCGCTCAGGAAGAAGTTTCCAGCCAATCTTCTGAGGGTTTTTCTATCTTTCCTGGATGCCCCAGATGGGTATCCTTGTTTCTGAAGGAAGCATTTGATATCGTGATACCAAGGTTTGTCGTCTATGACTGCTTCAATCGTGAAGATGTAAGTGGGCCGTTCAAGGCGCATGATGTCGATCTTAGGTATGTCATTCCATTGACCTACACTAATCATGGAAGAGAGAGTGGCCAATGCATCGGCCATGTGATTCTCTTCACGAGGGATATGATGAAACTCGACTCTATTGAAGAAAGGTAGCAACCTTCTTGCGTAGTCTTTGTAAGGGATCAATCTTGATTGGTATGTGTTCCAATCTCCTTTTATCTGATTGATAACCAAGGCTGAATCGCCGTATACGTCCAAGTTTTTGATCCTTAAATCAATCGCTTCTTCGAGACCCATAATACAAGCTTCGTATTCGGCCTTATTGTTCGTACATTTGAATGTAAGTCTGGAAGTGAAAGGAATGTGGGTACCCTGAGGGGTAACAATCATTGCCCCAATTCCGTTTCCATAATGATTAACTGCTCCGTCAAAGATAAGTCCCCATTGGGAACCTGGTTCTGGCCCTTCACTGGGTAACGGTTCATCGCAATCTTTCATTTTTAGATACATGACGTCATCGTCTGGGAAGTCAAACCCGATTGATTCTTGATTGTTAATCGGTTGATGAGCCAAATGATCGGCTAAAATACTTCCCTTAACGGCTTTCTGAGCGTGGTACTCTATGTCATATTCTGATAACAACATCTGCCAACGGGCGATTCTTCCCGTGAGAGTAGGTTTTTCGAAGACGCACTTGATTGGATCCATTTCGGAAATTAACCAAGTAGTATGATGAATCATGTATTGGCGAAGACGTTTGGCTGCCCAAGCCAAAGCGTAGCAGGTTTTCTCAAGCATCGTGTACCGAGTTTCGCAGTCGGTGAATTTCTTGCTCAAATAGTAAATGGCAGACTCTTTCCTTTTGGTTTCGTCTTGTTGGCCAAGTACACATCCCATTGAGTCCTCTAGGACTGTGAGGTATATGATCAGTGGTCTTCCTTCCACTGGAGGTGATAGAATCGGAGGATTCAACAGATATTCCTTAATACTGTCGAAGGCAGTTTGGCAATCTTCGGACCAAACGTAATCCTGGTTCTTTTTTAGTAATTTGAAAATCGGCGCACAAGTGGCGGTCATAAGGAATATGAATCTGGAGATGTAGTTCAAACGTCCCAGGAATCCTCTGACTTGTTTTTCAATTTTCGGAGAAGGCATTTCTCGAATGGCCTTGACCTTGTCAGGATCAACCTCAATTCCCTTCTGGCTGACGATGAACCCTAATAGTTTCCCTGAACGGACACCGAAGGTGAACTTGTTGGGATTCAAGCCGAGCTTGAATTTTCTTAAACGTTCGAACAATTTTGACAGATGTTCAACGTGCTCACTCTCTATTTTTGATTTTGCAATCATATCATCGATATACACTTCGATTTCTTTGTGTATCATGTCATGAAACAGAGTAGTCATGGCCCTTTGATAGGTTGCCCCGGCGTTCTTCAAACCGAAAGGCATTACCTTGTAGCAAAAGGTACCCCATGGGGTAATGAACGAAGTTTTCTCCATGTCTTTCGGCGCCATTTTGATCTTATTATAGCCCGAGAATCCATCCATGAAGGAGAAGACTTTGAACTTTGTTGTACTGTCTACCAGCATGTCAATGTGTGGTAAAGGAAAGTCGTCCTTTGGACTAGCCTTGTTCAGATCTCTGTAATCAACACACATTCTGACCTTTCCGTCCTTTTTAGGAACGGGTACAATGTTGGCTAACCATTGAGGATATTCAGATGTAGCGAGGAAACCCGTGTCGATCTGTTTCTGCACCTCCCCTTTGATTTTGATGGCCATGTCCGGGTGAGTCCGTCTCAACCTTTGCTTTACTGGCAGACATTCCGATCTCAACGGTAAGTGATGTTCCACGATGCTAGTATCTAACCCTGGCATATCCTGATAGGACCAAGCGAATACATCGGGGAATTCTTTGAGAAGATTTATTAAACTCTATTTGGCAGTTGGACTGAGAAGTGCCCCAATCCTGATTTATTTTCTCTCTTGCTCTGAACCCAAGTTTACCATTTCCAACGGTTCTTTGTGAGGTCCAATGGACATTTCCTCTTGTCTGAGTAGTCGAGAGATCTCTTCTGGAATTTGGTCGTCATTTTCTTCTTCAGCCTCGAATACCGGGAACTCAAAGTTGGGAGAAGGCATCGGATCGTATGTTTCAACGGGGTTTAAAACAAGCAATCTGCATGACGTGATGATTCGTGTTTAGAAGAGATAGAGAAAATGCAAGTGTGTGCAGTGTTTTATTTTACTGCTTGTTTTTATTATTGAATTGTTTTTTAGGATTACCATTTTCTGAAAAAGCAAAAAGAGAAAACAGCAATTAATGCGGAAATTACAGAACGACATTATTTTATTAATGAACAAGTCGATCCTTGAAACTACAGCCCTATAAAACAAAACTCTGTCGCTTTGGACGAAACGAAGAGGGAAAATTTACAGAAAGCGAGCCCTATCAAAACATTCGTTTCACCTGGGCAGGGTGAAAGGTTAAAGATGGCAATTACTTTGACTGATGAACGATCTTCGGAACCTCAACGGCAACCCATTGGCGGCAAACTCCTCGGTGAATCACAAAGTCTGGCACCTTCCTTGATTTGTCTTCAGAAATGACGCTGATTTCTGGTGGAGCGGGATCGTTGGAATCTGTCTCCCAGGCAGAATTGTCGTAGGAGAATTCATCAGTTGTATTTTGCATAGTATTTGTGCTCTCAGCTGTATCTCCCCATCCAGAAGGCTGGATATCTTCGAGCCTGATACGAGAGCTTTCGGGAGCGGTGTACTTGACCATAAAGTCGAATTTACCACTCGGTTGTCCCAAGGTGTCCCACACTTCTTTCGAACTGGAGGAATCATCTCTCTCAATGACGTTGACCTCGGGAAAAGCATAGTTGATGAATTCAAGTCCTGCAAACGTTGCAAATTCACCTTCATGTTGAGTAGTTTTTTAATGACCTGAGTGTTGATCCCATGACATAGTGGGGACACAGGTATTCTGTTCAATGACGGTCAGCTGATTTTCATTGCTCGGCTGACTTTCTTGCCCCAAGTTTCCTGGGTAAGGTTGCCACATTGGCAGACCATCCATCGAGCCATAGTAATTGTGGTCAAAGTTGTCTTTCATCAGAGTGTCCTCCTCTAATGAATTTGGTGGAGCACGGCATCCTTCCGGATCACAATCTCCATATATCATTTCGACGTCTGACCGAGGTATAAATCTCGGACTCTGTGCGGGATAGCAAAAAGGCATAGGCACCTCTTCCTCAGACATATAACCGTCCTTGTTAAGGTAGGACTTCCATTCTTCATCTGTGTCAGAGGGATCTTCCTCATTGATAGCATGTACTGCCTGAGACACGGGATGAAGGAAACCTCCACTGTGGAAGAAGTTTTGAAGGGGATGAAGACTCTCATCGTTGGCAGCTGTCTGGGTACAGGTTGCAGAAAAACCAAGACCCTTCTTTGTTTTATTGTCAGTAGGAATGACAAGCTATCCCCATCTTGTTGTATCGGTACTCTCGACCGCTTTGATAGCATCTTTGTATGAGGAAATCGAGGTTCCTCCTCTGAACTGATTGTTCTCGCTCATCGACAGTGTTTGGAACTGAGTTCCAATAACCTCCTCGGGTTCTATACCAGCAGATGATGACAAGTTACTTACAAGCAAGGCTTGTTCTCCACAGACTGTGACAAGTTGATCGTTCTTGACGAACTTTAGCTTTTGGTGGAGGGTCAAAGTGACTGCTCCAGCCTGGTGTATCCAAGGTCTTTCTAATAAACAACTGTACGTTGCCCGGATGTCCATGACCTAGAAAGTGACTTGGAAAGTATGAGGACCGATAGTTATGGGAAGATCAACTTCGCCGATAACCGTTTTCTGGATCCGTCGAATGCTTTGATGATAATCTCGCTGATTCTCATCAGAGGGCCCTTGAATGATAATTGCATCAAAGTGGACTTCGGCATAACATTCAGGGTTGACCCTGTGTCTACCAGTACGCTAGCTAAAGCATCGTCCTGGCAGTTAACTGTGATATTGAGTGCCATGTTATGACGGCGACCCTCTTCAGGTAATTCCTCATCACTAAACCCCAAATTATTGCAGGAAGTGATGTTAGAGACAATGCTATCGAACTGTCTGATTGTTACATCTTGTTCCACAAAGGCTTGCTCCAAGACTTTCTGTAGAGCCTCCCTGTGGGCTTCCGAACTGAGCAACAGTGATAACACAGAGATCTTTGAAGGAGTCTGTAACAGCTGATCAACAATGTTGTATTCACTCCTCTGGATGAGCTTCAGCATCTCATCATCGTTTTTCGAAAGGTCGGGATTACTGGATTGATCGACTGGTGGATCGGGAACTTCTATCTGAGGTTCCTTTTCTTTGTTAGGTTCTCCAACTCCTCGGTTGAAGACTCTACCACTCCGTGTTACACGACTGATGTCTGCAATATTCACGACGGAGGGTAATGGAATTTCCTTTCCATTTTCAACTGTCGTTGCACCGTATTTGTAAGGGATAGCCTTAGCTGACTCATACGGTAGTGATCCCGGTAGATAGATGACTATGGGAACCTTTTAATTTTTCTGACCATCGTAAGTGATCTCGATTCGTTCCCGGTTGGGAACTTTAGATTTGTCAAGTAGAGGAATAATGGCAAAAACATCCCTGGTCCTGTGATGACCAGAGATCGTGACAACATCCTCAACTTGCTCGGCAAGGTAGTTCGGTGTCCAGTTAATGGGGCCAGAACCCGGATATGGACGAATTTCTCCACGATCGACCTGACCCTGAAGAGCTGTTCTCACAAGGTAACACCCTTGGTTACTTTCTGAACAGACGCTACAACGGTCATAATTATGTGGTGGCACCTGGCCACGCCCACTTTGAATACAATGTAACCTCACTAGGTTAGCTTCCACAGATCGGACATCCTGACTTTGACGCCGAGTGGGATTCCTGTTACTGATACTAATTTGCTGAGTATCTTCATCCATATAGATTGGCATCCACCAGTGATTTAACAAGTTCTGAAGTGCCTCCTGGACAAGGGTACAACCTCGATCGTTTTCGCAACCCGCTTTACAGCTTTGATAGTCATGTGATATTAAGAATTCGAGCCGGACCTGCTCAGCATGTAACTCTACCAGGTTGGTATTCATCACGCGAATATCGAAGATCTGAACCATGTTGATCTGATAAGGGTTCCTATCATGGTAGTCTTGGATCCATCCAAGATCCATCTGACGCTGGAGGGCTTCTTGTACAAAAGAGCAACCCTGTTTGTTTACCGAGCAAGTCAGACAAGAACTGTAATCGTGCCGCGGCAGATTATGATACTGGCTTTGCCTTGAGTGCATTGCCACCAAGTTGACATTCATTGCACGGATGTCGTGGTTCTGAATGATGTTAGAGTTTGTGTAGACCATGTTAAATCCACGAACTCGGTGCTCTTGGATCCATCCGAGATCCATTTGTTCCTGTAGGGCTGCTTGCACCACAGAACATCCTTGATTGTTTTTAGAGCAGATATCACACTGATGATAGTTATGAGGTGGCACATGGCCATATCTACTCTGTCTACAATGCATCTTGACCAAATTGGTTTTCAACAAGAGTACATCATGAACTTGATAGACATTGTTAGTCTCTCGTTCTATCAGGTTGACTGCAGCTTTCTCATGCTGAGGCAGCAGGTTCGTGAGAACATTAGGATTTGTATCCTTGAAGGATAAGACCCCGCTCCTAACAAGTTTTTGCACGTCGAACTTGAAATTGAGACAAGTCTCTATGTTATGCCCTGGACCTCCTTGATGATAAGGGCAAGTTTGATCCGCCTTAAACCAAAAAGGCGGATTTTCCGATACTGTAAGAGGAGATTTAGTCTGAATGTGCCCCTTAGCCAGTAGTAATGGAAATAGCTCTGCGTACGTTACGGGTATAGGATCAAATCCTGGTGGCCGTGTTGTACGGTTTTTGTTATATGGAGGACGAGCCTGCTGAAGAGGCTGTTATGTCCTTTGTTGGTCAGGTTGGCTCTGCGCAACCTGAGGTTGATACGTAGGAATAGACGCAGGGTTGATAGTAGGAGTCACAGCTGCTACCGGTTGATAACGTCGTCTTTGCTTTCTGAGAGAGATATTCCCAATATCTTGCTCTTTTTTCTTAGGGAGAGTACTACCGTATTTTTTAGTACCGCTCGTCGATCCAGTGTCTTTTATCAAACGTCCTTCTTGGACGGCTTCCTCAAGACGTACGCCCATACCGACCATCTCGGTGAAATCACTGGGCGCACTGGCAACCATTCGGTCATAGTAAAATGAGCTTAAGGTCTTTAAGAAGATCTTTATCATCTCTTTTTCCTCAAGAGGTGGACAAATTTGAGCGGCAATTTCACGCCACCTTTGAGCATACTCCTTAAAGGTTTCCTTGTCCTTTTGCGACATCGATCTGAGTTGATCTCTGTCGGGTGCCATGTCCAAATTGTATTTGTATTGTTGGACGAAGGCAGTGCCAAGATCTCTGAAAGTGCTGATCGTGGCACGGTTTAAACCCATGTACCATTTGAGTGCGGCACCGGTTAAACTATCCTGAAAGTAGTGAATCAGTAGGTCCTGATTCTCCGTCTGAGCTGACATCCGCCGAGCGTACATCACCAGATGGCTTTGAGAGCAAGATTTACCCTTGTACTTTTCAAAGTCGGGCACTTGAAATTTGTGCGGGACTTTCACATTTGGGACCAAGCAGAGATCTGCGGCGTCCTTTCCAAATAGATCCTGACCGCGAATGGCTTGCAGTTTCTTCTGCATTTCCAAGAACTGCTCCTGGAATTCCTCCATTTTGTCAAACAAAGTTTCCTTCTTACCAGAAGGTATCTATGGAATATGTCCTTCCGGGACAGTGTGCACCACAGGGGGTGGTACTATAACTACGGCAGTGTGTCTTGGCGTCTCCCGAAGTTTGTAACCTTCAGGAGTCTTCAGTATGCCCTTGGTATCTTCGCTTTCCCAAAGTTTGTAACCTTCAGGCCCAGCGGCTTCAGTTGTGATTCCCTGATCTTCAGTGATCGGCGGAACATATCCTTCCGGGATATAGTTAACAGGCATGCCCCAAGGACGATCTTTCGGTATCTGATACCTAGGATCATACTTCTCCACTATGGGCGTTGAGGTGATCTCTGAGATCATAGTCCTTTGTAGCTGAGCTTCTGCCATGGCTTGCATGTCGTTATGAAGCTTTCTCATATCCTCTCTCAGAGCGTCGATCTCTTCTTTCAACTCTCTGTTCTCTTCCTCAAGATCATTCATCTCTTTCTGACGATTGGCCCGAGTATTGTACGAATGAGACAGTTTGACTCCAGAACCGAGACACAAATGTGAGATTCGTAGGTAAGAGGAATACGCGATGTGAGAATGATGAATGTAATGATTATATTAATTGTTTAGGGTTTAATCAAAATAAACTTCGACAATTAGATTGCAAATATCAAACAGTGGGGAAACCCCTTTTTATTGAATTCAAAGGATTATAGAAATGGAAATACAGTAGATTACAAGGTGCAGAAACAGAAACCTAAACTAATGGGTCTCGAGTCCTCTCTGAAGAGAAATCAGGTGTTGATTCTGGTATCTTCCTTTTCTTTGACCGGGGCTCTTGGGCCGTTGTCAGGTTGTCATTCCTTTTCCAGGTGAAAGGAGCGAGCAAATTCCTTTGGTCATCTTGATTCTCTACAGCATGTTGCTCCAAAATTTCAATCAGAGCGTCCTTCTCTTTCAGTAATTGCTGTATTTTGATGCACTCTACGTCGAGGGTGCGGTACTTGTTCTTCCAAGACCTTCTCTCCTTTTGAACTTTGTTGAGAGTAACCTGAAGCTTTTCAGTTTCCGTCATGAAGTACATGACAGATTCCCTCGGCAGAAGAATTCCGTAACGAGGATAAGGCATCTTTAGCTTGCGAGCTCTAGTTTGTACCCAATAGAGATAAGGCTCCACCGAGACACAGTCCGGTTTTCCTAGAGACTCTCATCCTTTCTTATGAACATGCTTCCAAGCTTGCACTATTTCCATATTTAGTGCTCTATCACTTTCTCCTTCTTTGAAGAAAAGACCTTCCAGATGAACACCTAGTGGGATGTGTCTCATCGGATATCCAAAATGACGGTGAACCAATACCGGATGGTAGTTGATTCCTCCTTTAGTTCCTATGAGGGGTACGTTGGGGAAGTTTCCACAATGGTCAATGATCTTAATCCCATCATAAATCCTATTACACCAATCTATATCAGAGTTGGTAAGAGACATGATCTTCTGCGACCAACGTAAGGCACTCTTCCAATCCCAAAAAGCAGCAGAGTTGGGCAAGTGGGAGATAAACCATTTGTAAAGCAGAGGTACACAGCATGTGATTTCCCCTCCGCTGTACAAATTTCCCAAGTGTACAGAATGATACGCATCCGCGAACAAAGTCGACACAGGGTTTCCAATGAGAAAAACCTTAATGGCGTTGATATCGACGAAGTTATTAATGTTGGGAAACAAAAATAACCCGTAGGTGCGCAAGACAAAGATGCTTTCAAAAGCAGTCACGTTTCCTATACTGGCAAAATACAGGGCTTTCTTTGTCAAGAACTGGGCTGGAAAACCTTGGATGCCACCCTTAGCGGTCATGTGAGTCCTGACCTCAGACTCGTCCAAATGAATTGCTCTTGCAATGGTCTGATTCTTTGGAATTTCTTCCAGTCCAGAAAATGGAGCTTGATCTGTGATGTGTAAATCAATCAGATGAGAATACTCCTCCAGCGTTGGTGCTAACTGGTAATCCGGGAATGTGAAACAGTGATAAACTGGATCATAAAACTGAATGAGCGCATCCATGATTCCCTCAATCACATGGACTCTTAATAGTGGTAGCAAACCTCCGTGTTTGGCTCTGAAAGCCTCTTGGTTTGTGATCATCCTCGCTAACCTTCTCAAATCCTCTAGCTTTGGAACCTTGAAGGTGTAACTATGAGTTCTCCTTCTACCGAAATCCATTAGTGCAATCCCTTTTCTCTGATATTTGCAATCACAGTCTTAGTTTAATTTGAAAAACAGAGAGACTAGAGGAGAAGTTTTTTGAATGTTTTAATGTTTTTTTAGATGAATGCATGAATGCAGCACATAAAAACATAGAAAAAACATGGGGTCAAAGGGTCGTTGTCATGAAGTCAAGGCTCTACCCATCCCCAAAGGTTTATACTAAGGTGATTTTTGTACCTGTACTCATTATCATCAGCTCCTCCTAGGAAAGCAAAACAACAAGTGGATCGCCAACGAGTTGTAGTGCAATCTTAGAGTAAGTGCCATTCACCGAGAATAGATCACCAGCCTCAAATGAGGGTAGTATCGCGTAATAACTATTCCCGATAGTTTCCGCACTACGAAAGGGTTTGGCTCCTCAGCTTCTCAGACTTAACAACCGGCCTATTATCTAGGTGAGAGAATGGGTTGCGTTGGTCAGCCTCCACTGAGGTTGATGGTCGACCTCATCGCCATCACTTATCTTAAGTGTATACTCAATCTTTCCACATACGGCATCACCCGCATTCCCATTAGCAGAAAAATAAACACGTATAGTAATTAGGAAAAGCAGTATATATATTTGTCCTAAACATCCTAGACCTTTAAAGCTATGAATCCTAAGTTCCTGACAGAAATGGGTTCCCCGACGGAAGCCCCAATCTTTGGCTTTCACACAAGTGAAGAAAAGGAAGACTGTGCCTAGATCTAACTTTGAACGGCCCCACGGTGGGCGCCATTTTTCTGTGGTGGCCACCACCATGAAAAAGATTTGTCCAAGGTTTTCACCTTAAACGTTAAGAAAGAATGAGAGGCCCCACGCTGGTCGCTCTCTGCGGTTGAGCTTAAACTACAGGTCGATTCATTTTTTATCCTATTGTGAGCTGATGAAGGAAGGGAAATAGATGTCTCCAATTAACCCTGCTTACATACTGAGTTTAAACAGCGGTCTGTTAGGTTACGGATGCGATCAATGTGGTGGGGCCTTTCTTATGCAATTTTGACAGAATGGTTTCTGGCTGGGAACAAGGATTAGGATATTAGGACTGATGTTTTGAATTACTGCTTTTGATGGATGGAGATATGGGATTTTGGGTTTTTGTTTAGTGTGCTCGCTAAGATTTTTCTTTCAATATTATGCCTACGTATTCCCGTTTACCGAAACAGGGAAATCAGAGCGTTCGTAGTTCCTCCTATTCTATGGGAGGAAATGGTTTTTTTTTGGTGTCTTGTTCAAAGCCCAAGACGTGAAGCGAAACGTGATTTGTATCTTGTTCAAAGCCCAAGATGTGAAGCTAAAAGGTCTCAACTTTAGAGAGAATTTGTCATCTCTAAAGAGGTTTTCCTGTCACAACTGTTGGGTGACTGATTATAAAGGGAGGATTACTTTAACCGGGATACGCGGATCCTAGCAATGCCATAATTTCCTTTATAGGGGGTTTTAACCTGAAGGAGAAGACTTTAACTCAGTGTTGAGCAATGCCATCTTTCCTTAGGAATTTCTCATGCTAAAAGAAGGACAGTGGCATGGATGTAGATGATCTACAGGCTTGCCGCTTACAGCGATTAGATGGAAGGGAAGGAGTTGTTGATGTTTGTGTACTGTGAACGAGGCACAGCTTTGATGCTAAAAGGTTGATTGGATCAACCAGTGGTTTTCTTATACAAAGCCTAAGCGGAGGCTGATATGTGTCTCGTACAAAGCCCGAGAGAGAGGCTAAAAAGTTTTGACTCGACGATGAAGTCTTTTGGTATCTCGTATAAAGCCCGAGATGGAGGCTATTTGACTCAACAAGAGAGTTTTTTGTATCTCGTACAAAGCCCGAGATGGAGGCTATAATTTGTTTGGCTCAATAAGAACCTTTTTGTATCTCGTATAAAGCTCGAGATGGAGGCGAAAGGGGAGATTAACTCAACGAGGGGGTCTCTTATGTGTCTCGTACAAAGCCCGAGAGAGAGGCTAAATGTTGTTTGACTCCGCTGGGGAGAATCATTGTACAAAGCCCAAGAGGAGGCTATAGTTACTGTTTCAGTAGAGTGACAGGTCCAACATACTGATTTTAAAGAGAAAATCAGTTCTTATATGAGCAACACTGTACTCATGGATTTGATTCAAGGATCCGGGTTATTCCTGTTCTTTAAGGAAGCAGGAAATTCGAAGGGTATGGAGACTGTCCGAGTCTACGGGTTTCCTTCCTATTTAACGAAGGGGTCACTTGAGAAGGTCTTTGAGACTCAAGGAAATTAGACTGTCCAAGTCTAGAGTGTCATCTTTTGTACCATGCTTCGAGAAACAGTAGTAGACTCTAGGAAAGGACTGTTCTATTAAGATGACTAAGTTCTGTTCCTATACCTCTAGGAGGTCGTCGGGACAATTTGTACGAAGCCCAAGAGGAGGCTGGAAACTTTTAAGAAGCCGAGAGGTCCTTGTACGAAGCCCAAGAGAAGGCTATCATTCCCGAAGGAAGAGATCATTATACGAAGCCTAAGAGGAGGCTGTGAATACTTCTAAGAAGCCGGCGGGTCCTTGTACTAAGCCCAAGAGGAGGCGGGGTTGCTTTTAGGAAGCCTGTGGGTCCTTGTACGATGCCCAAGAGGAGGCCGATGCTTTTAAGAAGCCCGCGGGTCCCCAAACCCCGAGAAATTCAAGGCAAGCTATTCACAAGGAATAGATCAAGTCAGGAAAGTTCGAGAATTTGGAAGAAACTCAAAGATGCCATTCACGGAAAATACATTCATCTCTGGGAATAGAGTTTCTTGACAATTCCTAATGAGGACAGCCGAAGAGAAGACTGTATCTGGTGATCCTATTGGGGATCTAGTTGTCTATTTCTACGAGTAAACGAAACGGCGTCACCTAGTTCTAGACGTAGTTGCCGGGGAAACTCGAAATATCTATACTATTAGAGCTTATGAAAGAAGACTTACAGTGAAACAGCCCTACAATACAGTTATATGTATATGAAAGCGGTAAATGAAAGCAATAACCACTTACTTGGTTGTAGAGCTTCCATGCTGTTTGGTTAGTTATTCAACAAAGAAAGATTGAAAGCAACAGTATATTCAAAATCAAAGGAGAAAGTGCTTTGAAAAGGAGAGATTTGGGGCTTACAGCTCAAGGAGAGGCCCAGGGTTTTATCAGTGAGCGCACTGTTTGAATTTGTACAGAGGGACTTATACAAGTGACTGAGGCCCAAAATGTTTTTCTGTACAAAGGGATGGGTCTTACACTCTCTCAAGAGGCCCAAAAGTTTTAAAGAAAAAGAGTGGGGCTTATAACACGAGGGTAGGCCCAATTGATTTTTCGTTAAAAATGGCGATCGCGCCGAGATTTTCTCTTACCGCAGAGGGACTTATACAATAAGTGAGGCCCAATTGATTTTGGTTAAAAGTGGGTTGCGTCTTACACTATAATAGAGGCCCTAAAGTTTTTAATGGGTCTTATAGCTCAAGGAGAGGCCCAAGGTTATTTTTAAAAGGCGACGATCGCGCCGTTTGTTTTTGACGGTATCGGGACTTATACAATACACTGAGGCCCAAAATGTTTTGGTCAAAAAAAGGATTGGGTCTTAAACTCTATTAGAGGCCCAAAGTGTTTTGAAAATGATTTATGAGGGTTGAATTAATCCAAAAACCCTAATTTGTTTTCAAAAATGTATTTAATTGAATAAAAATTCAATTAAAATGATCAAAATTGTTTAACATGTGAAAAACAAATTGTGATCTTGGATTAATGCTTCAAAAATTAAGTATTGACCTACAAAATAATTAGAAAGCATTAAATAGTTGCAAAATCAAGGTGGAAAAAATATTTAAAATGTCAAAAACAATTAAAATATTAATTCTTTGCAAAAATATCAATTATATGAAATAAAAATATTTTTGGGATTTTTTGGGAAAATAAAATATTTTAACATTTTTGTGAATTATTAAAAAAAGAATCAACTCAAAATCATTAAAACTCAGAGAGAAATTAATTTTTGAATCAATTAAAGAAAAATCACAAAATTCAAATATTTGAAAATTCAAAAAGGGCGCCAAGAACAGCTGAAGAACACGCGCGTGTTCTGGGTTTGGCTGATTTGCATTTTCTATCCAATCTCCCTGGATACTTGATTATAACATGCAATCCACATATCATTATGCTCGTCTTAACCTCACGATCATGTCTATGTCCATTAATTTCATTTAAATTAAACATATAACAAGAAATCATGAAAAATCCTCAAGAACCCTAATTTCTGCATGAAGGCTAGGATTTTTGATACATGATTCAAACAATGCAATTAATTGAGGGAAAATATTCCATGCATGATTATGAACATATGGCCAAATTATTGTGCGAGGAAATATGCATAGATTGAGAGATGACCAAGTGTATGCTTACCTCTAGGCCGTGACAGCAAGTGCAATGTGATTTTTGATTTGGAGGTGTTACAGATGAGTGGTGATGATCTTAACAGCTTCCTTACACCCTATGGAGTGTGTTTGAATGCTTGGACTTGATTGAAAATGGCTGGAACGATTTGTGGTACCTCAGCTGCAACTTGATTGAAAGTTTGAGCAACCAGCTGGTGATTTTGTGAAATCTGTGTTCCAGATGTTATGTGAGTGTTTGGATCACTTCTATATGATGTATGTGAGGTGTGTGAGTGATTGGTTTGATTGGAAAAGCTCTCAAACTCAAAACCCGGTAGCTACCTTGCTAAGAAAGGCATTTTTACCAAGAGAAAGAGATTTTGAGGAAAGCAAGTCTCCTCTAGCCATTGACTAGAGGTTAGGGCACAGAGGTTTGGTTCCCTTGGTCTTGGATAAGTCTTGACTGATTTCAGATGAGAATGGCTCAGTCCATGCCACCTTGATGCTTCCATTGAATGCTTCAATCCAAATTTGAAGTCTTGTCCCTATTTTGGCCATTCTAGGTTCAACATGCTAGTTCTTGTTCCATGGATTTTGGAGGCTTGGCTCAGTGATTGTCCCCTTTAGATTCAATCCTCTGAGGTGTCCAAGTGGATAGGAGCATTTGAATTTGGCTGATTTTGGCAAATCGAGCAAAATTGCAAATTCTGCCTTGCCTTTGACAGATTTCAGCAAGGCAACTTGCCAATGTCATATCTCATGGTGTAAGTTGAATTTGGTAATGTTCTTGACCATTTTGGAAAGCCCTTACATGATACAACAACTGTTTGAACATGTTTGGTTTTGATCTCTTTTGAATCCAAGTGAAAAATCCCCCTACATTTGGCAAAAAGTGAAGGCAGATCTGACTTAGTGAAATTTTCACTAAGTGTTGGAAAAAGTGACATTTTCACTTTTCAGCCATTTTGATCACTCCATAACTCCAAATCCTTAATGAATTGGACTTAGGTCTAGTTGAAGTTTTTGTAGAGGGTAATGAGGGCTACAAATCCATCTTTGGATGAGAAAAAATGGCTTTGTGGTTTAGGAGTTATGATCCTTCAAAGTTGGTGCCCTTGTCACTTTATTTTTAACTTAGAAAATTTTTTAAGTTTTTATGGTTACCCCTTTTACAAGTTATCCAACTTTTCTTGATTTTTATTGATGAATGATGATTCAAATCATACATTAACATCATTTTAGGGTTAAAAATCCATTTTGGTGAAAAATCTCAAAAAGTCAAAGTTGACTTTTGTGCACAGTTGACTTTTTATCAGATGAATTTCAAACTGTGCAAGAGGCCGGTGTTATGGAACTTCCAGAATGGCGGTGAATATACAATATGGAGTGTCTTACCTGACACAAGTCACCGTTTCAAATGCAAATAGAGAAGCAGAGACCCAAGCAATTCAGGCTGCTAGAGCTGAGGTTACTATAGCACGTGAAGAGGCTGCCAAAGCTAAAGCCAAGACAGAAGATTTGAAAAGGAAATTTGAAGAATTTCAGAAAGATATGCTTGCATGAAAGGCGAGTCAGGCGGGTCTTTCCATTGCTCCTTCGAGTGTCGATCCTAATACTCACGGTGATTACGATGATAACTCGGATGGGCAGTCATTCGATGATGAAATCAGTTATTGATGCCTTGACATCTTTTTGTTGGTATTTTGATGTAACTTTGACTTGTGGATGTAGCAATATTTTGTGTTGGTATTTTGATGTAACTTTGACATCTTTATGTTAATATTTTGATGTAACTTTGACATCTTAAATAATGTAGCAATATTAAGGCTTGGCTTGAGTTTGTTATGTTGTGTTGGAAATATATAACTTTGACATCTTAATTAATGTAGCAATATATCATGGCTTGGCTTGAATTTGTTATGTTGGAAATTTGATGTGATAATGAATAGTTTGAAACAGGTTTCAATAGAATTGGTTTGAAACAGGTTTCAATAGTTTGGATTGAAACATGTTTAAATATAAATCAGAAACACCCCCCGATAAAAACAAATAGCGACGGCTAACACCGACACTAAGACTAACAAAGAGAAATGAAAGTGTTAACCACAGTCGTCGCTAATATATAGCTAAAACACACTAGCGTCAGTTATATGCAACATTAATCCACAGGATTATTCAATATATAGGGTCGGTTTTCAGCGCCTCTATTATTCAATAAAGTTTTAACTTGTGTCTTAAAAGAGCGACGCAATGTGGCCATATTCATACGAAAGTGTCGCTTATAACCGACACTAAGGTAGTGAAAAGAATAATAAAGTGTCACGTCTAACCGCCACTATAGGAAAGTTACGTCTTTCATTAGCGTCGCTAGAGTATTTTTTTTTACAAAGTAGCGTCGTTTTTTGTGTGTTAGTGTCACCATAGCGTTTCCTAGCCGACACTCATATTAGTGACGGCCCGTGATTATGCTTTGCTGCCATCTTTAGGTTGTCCGCCCCGACCCCGATGCTACGGCGATGCTAGGAGGCGTTAGCGTCGGCTTTTAGCCTTGTAGCGAGGGATTTTGGCCGACGCTATTAGGCAGTTTTCTTGTAGTGTAAGGCAAATCCACCTGCGTCATCAAATCGTAACAGGAGCTGACTATAAAAGCTCCTTCGTCGCTTAAAGGCCACTGCATGGAATCCTCGCTACGAGCATCACAAACCGCTTCTGTCAGCAACAGCTTCAGCTATTCTAGCTCCCCACTCAACACAGAACCTGGACTCACTTGAGGGAGCAGAAAATTCCAGACCCAACCATTGTCACTTTGAAATCCCATATCAGCCACAACAACATTATGAGCAGAGAAAGAACTAAAAAGCAAAGGAAAGGCTTCTTTAAGGGGTTAATTCCCTAACCAACTGCTATACCAGAATGGTAAAGAAGTGTCGTTCCCCAAAAGACCTCTAACAGCATTAGAAAACAGATTCAAAGACTTCTCCTTAAAAAAAATATCGACGTTAAATCGTATCACCAGATTGAATCAGTTTTACACCCTTTGTTGTCGTCATTACACAGAACTGCCATCCGTAAATTACGGGACCGACGCCCGTACCTGAACTCAAGAATACCTTTCCAAAGAGCATCCTCGTCACTAATAAACCTCCATTTCCATTTAAGTAATAGGGTCGTACTGAAAGTAGCTAAGTCCTTGATCCCTAATCCATCATAATCTTTCGGAAAACAAATCCTCTTCCAACTTATCCAATGAACGTTCTTCTTATCCGATGAACCGTCCCACAGAAAATTAGATTGCAATTTAACAATCTCCTTAATGATAAACGTCGAGGCCTTATAAAATGACATCGAAAAAATAGGAATAACATTCATAACATATTTAATCAATGAAACTCTCCCCCCGATAGACAAATTTTTAATAACCTGTTCCTTAAAATATTGATCACATGGTTCCAAAGCTTGATCTTCCTTGGACTGTCTCCTACCATGATACCTAAGAATTTGAAAGGTATAGAACTCACCTCGCAATGTAAGAACGACGTTGAGCCTCCGTGAATCCTCTTTTTCGTATTAACTCCATAAATTCTGCTTTTAAAAAGGTTTACTTTAAGACCAGAAGCGAGTTCAAAGCCTCTAAGCACCGCCTTCAAACACCAAAGGTTGTCCCAACAACCTTCATCTACAAAGACAGTATCATCGACGAATTGGAAAACTCCATTGTTGATAGCTTTAGAGTGTGTTTGGATGAGGAATTTGAGAATTTTTAAGGAATTTAAAATTCTAAGTAATTCAAATGATTCAATTGAAATTCATTCATTTTTAAATTCTTTTGTTTGGATGGAGTATTAAAATGATTCAATATAAAAAATTTGGGGTCATTTTCATAATTTTTAAAGCTTTTGGGTCAAATTTAAAATATGAAAAATAAGGACCAATTTGTAATTTTTGAAAAATTGAAGGGACCAATTTATAAAATTTGAAAATTAGTAGGGACTAATTTGCATTTTTTTTTAATTTTGGAGTTGAATTTGAAATTTTCATAAAATATGAGGACCATCTTGCAAAATTTGAAAAATTAATAATAAACAATTTAACATTCATATCATATAGAGTTAAGAAGCAATTTGAAATTTTTTACTTTTTGGTGTCATTTTAAATTCCTTAAATTTAACATGAATAAAATACTCCATAAATTTATATCATTTTAACAATTCTCCATATTTTTTATCCAAACAATTGATTTTGATTAAGTCATTTTAAATTCTCTCAAAAAATTACTTTCCCTCATCAAAATCCTTCATCAAAACACACTTTTAGGGAATTTAAAAAAAATGAAAAAAGAAAATTTAAAGATAACATTACTTGGGATTGTCTACTTATTGGTCTATTGGGCTAAGAAGTAATAAAATATTGTTCAAGGATTATGTCAAGGGAGTGGAGAATGCTTTGTCTCATACTAAGCTTGTCTTGTGGGAATGAGTTCTAGTAAAAAATAGAGAGTTGGTTTAATGTAGGTTATCGGAATGGACTACTAATCTAATGATTTGTATCCTAAGAAAAACCTAAGTGTCCTTGTATTGGGGTTAGTATCCCCCGTACTCTTTTAAATATAATCTTTATTTATAAAAAATAAAAATAAAAAGTTATTAGTAATATTTATAAATCAATAACTTTTCTTTAGAAATAATAATAAATAATATGTAAGAACCAATTACATATTTAAACTATTTAATGTTGAACTATTTACTACAACATTTTAAAGATTTTTTATTTATTTTTTATTTTTTACACTAATGCCTCCTTGAAAATATTTGACTTCATAAAATATTTTAACAAATTATTATTTTTTGGGTGATGTTAACCAGATCCCGTTAAAAATTCCAAATACATAAAATATTATATATTTAGCTCATTAAATATACACAAAATTTTTTTAAAAAATTTAATTATTTATATTTTCAGTACATTTAATACACATATTTTTACAAAAATATATATATATATATATATATATATTTATAATCTCTTAAAAATGTTCAACTTACTTAAAAAAGTTCAACTTACTTTTTTAACATCTTAACAAGAGGAGTATGTAACATTCGTGGCATTTCCCTTTTTTTTTTTAAGAGTAAATAGTGGTTTTTAAAGCATTAATGTCTTATGCTTAATTTTTTTTATTTGATATGCTAACTCTTCCTAAGTTCAAAACATTATAAAAACACTTTATCGAACAGTTTTGTCCTTAAAAATAGATTTTAAAAGATAAAAATTAAAAACTACAAAACAACTTTAACTTGGCTTCTAAAGCTCTTATTTTTAATTTTATTTTAAAAGTAGTTTTTAAATAGTTAAAAAGCCGGGTCAAACGAAACCGTGTGCTGAAGAAACAACAATATTAAATAATTCTTATCAAAATAATATTTTTTATAACTCCCTAAAAGTTAAAATTTATTTAATTCATTTAAGGAGAACATAGCTTTATAAATTATAAAATGGTAAAATTATATTCTACTTAAATCATCAAAAAGGAAAAAACATGGGTGAAATTCTCAAATTCATTAATATTATTAGTATCTTATTTTTCCTATTTTTTGTTGTAGTAAACATTGATGGTAAACCATTATTTTTTTTTACTCTCTACACAAAATTATATGATTGTTTTTATTTTAATAACCTTCTTTTATTTTTCATTACAGCTGCAGCTGAATGTTTTACTCATTATGATTGTCCATTAAATTATTGCCCGTCAACTTTTATAGCAAGGTGTGTTGAGAGCTTGTGTGTATGTAGTAAAAGGAAAAAGATAAATTTCTTATGATTGGTAAGTTTTTTTTATGTGCCTTTTACCAAGTGTAACATAGAGATATACATATTTAAGAGATATTTAATATTGCTTTTTATTTTAGGAAATTATTTTTCACAATATTTATCTCATTGAAGTAACATTCCTTTATTCTCTTTTTCTCTTTATAGCAGGTATTAGACATAATTTCAAGATTTTGATTATGTGTCTCTCTCCTTTTACACCGAGGTGTATGTAGAACTGGATGGTTTGTGTTAGAATAATGTCTTATATTATATACAAAAACTCCCTATAATATTTCATAAAATCATGTTTGTCATTTGCAACGTGTCTATGACTTTTTTAACTTAGATTTGTTTACCTTGTGGTATTGAGTAATAATTAGTGTTTAATATTTTTTTTTATTTCAAAATATAATTTAGGGACACATATGTTAATGGTCCCTATTAATATCTCAAATTTAATTTTAATCTTCAAAAAATTTATTTTAAATAATAGTTTTCATAAAGTCTTACATTTTTAATTTTAGTTCCTTTTGTTAACATATGTTGAAGACAATGACGTGAGATGTGACATTATGAAATGTCAAGATTCAGATATGGTGTGTCACATGGGAGTTTGAACTACGGCTGAATAATCGGTCGGGTTCGGTCGATTTCGGGCCGAAAATTTAAATCTGACGTAAATTACGGTTTTAGTTTTATGCGCCAATTTCGACCGATTAAATTTCGGTTTTCATCAGATTCGGTTAAGTCAGGTCGGTTTAGTCGGTTTAATATTTATTAGAACAATTCTATAAAAATGACTATTTTTTAAATTTATTATAAAAAATATTAAATTTTTAGAATAAAACAATATTTTTTATTATTAAAAGAAAAACTATTATTATATGATAATATTTTCAATATTATTTGACATTAATTTTGATCATTATCATACTTTAAACCATAAACTAAATAATACTTAAAATTTTATATTGCATGTCTTGTATTTTTTAGAGTACACAATGGCATCATTAAATTATAAAAACGATAATATCCTCAAACATTATAAATCTCATTTTTATAGTGAGTCGGTCATATAGTAATAAAAATAAATAAAATATATATTAATTAAGTTCGGTCGGTTTCGGTTTTCGTCGGGTCCAAAATAAACATCTGAGTCCGACCGAAGCAACCATATATTATCCAAATTAAGCAACCAAATCAACCTGATACCCGATCCGACCCGACCCATTTGCACAAAAAAGACAATAGATCCGTCGTTTTCAATCGGTCGGTTCAAATTTGTCCACCCCTAATTTGAACTCTTTTAAATTAATAAATTAAATAGAGGCAAATATATTGAACACTAAGACCATTACAAAAGATGAAAAATGAAGATTCATGGCAAATTTTAAAATCTCTAATAAATATTGTCGTAAAAAAATAAAGATTCATAGTAAAAACTTGAAATCTATCACTAAAATCTAGAATATGTCAATAAATTTATCACAAAAGATGAAGATTCATTATTAAACTTAAAATCCTACACTAAAACCGCCACAAAAGATAGAGATTTATAATTGAATCCTTAATTCGTCACTATAATCAAGAATTTTCACTAACCCCAAAACAAATAAATAATAAATATTGAAAACTTTTATTTTGAAAATAATCAATTTCTAAATTATAACATACATTTTCTTAATATAAAAAAATTTAAAATCTAATTCAAAGAAATAAATATTACATCAATTATTATATATTTTATCAGACAAAATCAACTATAATTAAAAAAATTTAAATATAACTTTATTTTTATATCATCAAGTTTGAGTATCCTTAATACTCCCATCAATTTATTCCTTATTTACAAAAAAAAAAAAATCTATTCGCACTCTCATTAAATTTCCTCAATTTAATTTTATATAATTAACAGTTATTATTAATATATCGGTCATAGGATTCTAATTAATATTAATTATTAATTATTATTATTTCCACCTTCCTTTCCGAATAATATTAGAGAAATATTTTTCAAATTTTATAACCTCGCTTTTTTTTTCTAATAATTAATTCAAATTATCTAACTACAAAAGTTTTCATTCCCACGCATTTTGAATCTCCCATCAAATTGTTAGGTTTCCACCACAATCTATGGAGAATTTCTATCAATATTGATGAACAAGATTATTATCGATACACAAGAATAATGAAAAGAAATAAAAATTATAGAAGAAAGAAAATTAGAGATTGACAAAATATAGAAGAAGATGGTGATTTCTACAGAGTAACTCTCTGCCCACAAACTGTAGAAAACTTATTCACTTTGCAACTGCAAAATTCTGTGAATTCAAGTTGTTACAGGAATAGGGGTTACTCCCTCTATTTATAGTTTTAGGTTAGCTTGCCCCCTAAGTCAAAGCCCAAAACACAAAAGCCCAAAATATCCAATTTAGCTAACACTACTAAAATAGGCCTAAGTCGAAATCTTGTCGAATAACCTGCTTCGACATTTCGACACACACACACTAGGCTAACTTTGACACATCCTTATTTCTGTCGAGCACTACCTGCTTCGACACAAGGAATTACATTCTCAACATACCACCTAATTCATTGTGTCTAAGCTATCTATATTCATCATAGCTCTTAGTCTTCTGAACACTTCAACCTGCATTCCTTTTGTCATAATATTTGCAATCTAATTCTCAGTTCTACAATGTTCTAAGTTCATCTTCCCTTATGCTACCTACTTAGGAAGATATTGGAACCTCATTTCGATATGCTTGCTTCAGCCATGTGCTATCGGATTCTTCGTCGGATTGATAGCAGACATGCTGTCTATCTTCATGGTAATTGCTCCATGACTCTTCGCTATAATCTCTTCGACCAGCTATGTACTCTGCTTCGCACGAGGACAATGCCATTACTGCCTCCTTTCTCGAACTCCAAGCAATTGGTGCACCACCTAGCATAAACACATAGCCAACTGTAGATTTTCTATCCTCAACATCACTACACCAACTTGAGTCGATGTATCCCACTAACTTGCATTCTTTTCCTTTATCAATTGCAGGAAAAAATGTCATAGTCGAGAGTTCCTTTTAGATACCTTAGTATCCTCTTTGTCACTGTTAGGTGTGATACCTTTGGCTTTTGCATGAATCTACTTATCGTACCTACATTGTATAGTAAGTCAAGTCTTGTGTGACAAAGGTATCTTAGTGACCCAATAAGTCTTCTATATTCGGTTAGGTCGACATCATCTTCATCTGAATCTTTCAATGGTTGCAGTCTTGGTTTAGCAGGTGTCGAAGTCGAGTTGCATTCTTCCATCTCAAATATCTTGAGAATTTCACTTGCATATCTTCTTTGATGCATCATCAAACCTCTACTACTCTTGTAGAATTTGATGCTAAGGAAGTATGAAATTTCACCCAGATCAGACATTTCAAACTCCTTGCTAAGATCACCTTTAAAGTCATCAATTTCTTTCTTGCAGCTACATGTTATCAATAAGTCATCGACATAGAGACATAGTATTAACAATTCACTCTTACTTCTTCTTACATATATTTCATGCTCAGTTGTGAACTTTAAAAATTCCTTCTCCCTTAGAAAGCTATCTATCTTCTGATTCCAAGCTGTTGGAGCTTGCTTAAGTCTATACAGGGTTTTATGCAGTCTGTATACCTAGGGATGTACATGGGCCGGTTTGGACTGGGTTTGGCCAAACTCAATACCCAATCCATATAGAACATTGTGGTTTGGGTGAGGTAAAATAACCACCCGTTACACCAATGGGTTGGTTTGGGCAAACCCTCTAATTTTCGGGTTGGGTAGTGGGTTGGCCAAACAATTTTTCTATTTTATTAATATTAAATGACTAAATGATGATTTGTCATTTTTTTTTATAAAAATTACTCAACATTTTTATTTTTTAAAAATAAATTTGATAACTTATTTTTACTATCTTTAAACATCATAAAATAATAAATGATATCATCAAAAAATAAAAATTATCATAAAATACTAGCAACAAACTAAAATTGCATGACATAAAATTATATTAGTATCAAAATAACTAAAAAGTAAAACATTCAAAATTAGTTAAAGTCATAATTTACTAAAATAGTAAATATTAAGAGACTAAAGTTGCAAAAACTAAGTTAATATTTATAAAAATTATTGAAATTATAATAATAAATGTTTGATTAGTGGGTCAGTGGGTTTTTTGTATTGGGTCTGGTTTTACCCGAAACCCAATTTTTTTTAATGGGTTTTTTTAGTTTTTAAATCCATATTTACCCAATTATTCGATCCAACCCACTTTTTTTGGTTTTTTTGGGTGGGTTTGATCGGGTTATGTGGGTTGACCCAACCCATGTACACCCTTATGTATACCTTGTTTTCTTCGCCTTGTTTCACAAATCCAGCTGGTTATGCAACATAAACTTCTTCATCTAATGGTCCATTCAGAAATGCACATTTCACATCCATCTGACATATATGCCAATTGTTCATAATGGGTATTACGACTAACACGTAGCCACTTCTAGGTTTAATACTAGCAACTGGTTAGTAAGGAGAAAAAGCATCTGGGTCTATTTCAGCCATAGTGTACCCTACGATTAGACCTTATCACACTAGAATAGCGTGAAAAATCATGTTTTCTTGTGTTACCATCACTCAATCATGTTTTCCCTTGAACCCTCAATGCATTAGGGGAAATTCTTAGACGTAAAGGTCATAAGGAACGAGTTTGGAAACCTAAATACATGTGTTCTTATCAAGATAAGTACTTAGAGGTGTAACCTTGTAAAAATCAAGCTAAGATATGATAGGACTTAATGGGTAATGTATACTTTGGAATATTCTAAGTGATAAGAGACTGAGTGAGAGTCATGACTTAAAAATGGAACTAAGTGTTGAATAGCGGTCTTGGACGGGTAATGAAAGATATAATGTTTCACTTAATTATTTTGAATTTAAATAGTCAGCAATAGAATGAATGAACCTTAACTATTGTGATATATTTGAACTCAACGTTGGCTAAGGATGCTTGAATATCATCATATGGGGTTGAATAACCAGTTGACTAGTATCATATGTTAGTAACATAATCAAGGGGTTTATGGTTATGTGATAGCAAGAGTGTAGCATGGCAAACTTGGATTAACTATGTCCAGTGATGGCGAATCCTTGACAATTCAAACTATTATGGATGTTTAGATTTGTAATGATTGTTGGCGACCGTAAGGTTCAAACTAAGACGGGAGGACTACAACGTATGATTGCGTATATATGCTCAGTAAGTAGGACTTGAGTGTCACAAAATGATTGTGGAATGTTGATGATCCGATGAACTATGCTCAGTCGTGAGGGACCATTGCGAACATGACTTTTGAGTTATATGGGATTTATTTAGTTGCCACAACATATCTATATAAAGTGGGACTTCTAAGGATCTCAATCACACACTACGCCAAAAATATGATTAGACAGCACCAAAACAACAACGGTTTTATGCAAAAGCGCTGCTAAAAAGAATAAAAAAATTTCGCTAAAAAAAACGCCTTACAAGAAAGGCTTTAGAAAGTGCTGTAAAAGATTGTAAAAGAGTGTCACCTTAGACAGCGCTTTCCAAAAAGCGCTGCTATAGGTATCACTTTAGATAGCGCTTTTAAAAAGTACTGCTATAGGTATCACCTTAGAAAGCGCTTTCAGAAAGCGCTATAATAGGGTTCAATTTCTTTTCACTTTAGAAAGCGCTTTCTAAGAAAAAGTGCCCTCTAAAATCATTTACTAATTAAAATATAAAACAATTCTAAACATTTTCAGAGACAGCGCTGTATTTGTTGTTTGTCACAATTATACTGAAAAACATCAAGAATCACAAAAAATGGCAAAAGGGGGGGTCGAACCCACGCCCTTTAGGTAGGGAAAGGAATTTTAAATTATATTAATATATCAAATTATATTTAATATATTTAAATTATATATTTTAACTTATTTAAATTATATTTAATATATAAAAATTATATTAATATATAATTTAAAATATATTAATTTAAAATATACTTTAAATTATATTAATATATCAAATTATATTTAATATATTTAAATTATATTAAATTATATTTTAATTTATTTTAAATTATATTTTAAATTATTCAAATAATATATTTAAATATATATGTTTTAAATACAAACATTTTAACTTATTTAAATTATATTTAATATATATAAATTATATTAATATATAATTTAAAATATATTAATTTAAAATATACTTTAAATTATATTAATATATCAAATTATATTTAAATTATATTTTAATTTATTTTAAATTATTCAAATAATATATTTAAATATATATGTTTTAAATACGAACATTTTAACTTATTAAATTATATTTAATATATATAAATTATGTTAATATATAATTTAAAATATATTAATTTAAAATATACTTTAAATTATATTAATATATCAAATTATATTTCATATATTTAAATTATATTAAATTATATTTTAATTTATTTTAAATTATATTTAAAATTATTCAAATAATATATTTAAATATATATGTTTTAAATACAAACATTTTAACTTATTTAAATTATATTTAATATATATAAATTATATTAATATATAATTTAAAATATACTTTAAATTATATTAATATATCAAATTATATTTAATATATTTAAATTATTTTAAATTATATTTTACTTTATTTTAAATTATATTTAAAATTATTTAAATAATATATCTAAATATATATGTTGACACCTTATTTTATATATTTATGGAGTGAGTATAAACAATGGATGAGGGCGTAGTACCGCTGGTCAAGGAGGTTTGTGTGTTTGTTTGCCATGCTTTGAGTCTGAGGATCGAATTCCCCTCGCCCCAGACTCATTTTTATATTTTTTGACATTTTCAGGTAAATCTTAGACAGCGCTTTCTAAGAACAAAGCGCTGTTATAAGCCTTCTAAAAATAGCCTTTAGAAAGCGCTTTAGAAAAGCGCTGTCTAAAGTTTAACCATATAATTTAAAATATATTAATTTAAAATATACTTTAAATTATATTAATATATCAAATTATATTTAATATATTTAAATTATATTAAATTATATTTTAATTTATTTTAAATTATTCAAATAATATATTTAAATATATATGTTTTAAATACAAATATTTTAACTTATTTAAATTATATTTAATATATATAAATTATATTAATATATAATTTAAAATATACTTTAAATTATATTAATATATCAAATTATATTTAATATATTTAAATTATATTAAATTATATTTTAATTTATTTTAAATTATATTTAAAATTATTCAAATAATATATTTAAATATATATGTTGACACCTTATTTTATATATTTATGGAGTGAGTATAAACAATGGATGAGGGCGTAGTACCGCTGGTCAAGGAAGTTTGTGTGTTTGTTTGCCATGCTTTGAGTCTGGGGTTCGAATCCCCCTCACCCCATACTCATTTTTATATTTTTTTACATTTTCAGGTAAACCTTAGACAGCGCTTTCTAAGGACAAAGCGTTGTTATAAGCCTTCTAAAAATAGCCTTTAGAAAACGCTTTAGAAAAGCGCTGTCTAAAGTTTAACCTTAGAAAGCGCTTTAAGAAAAGCGCCCTCTAAGGTCTTTAAGTCTCCTCACTTTAGAAAGCGCTTTTTAAGGAAAGCGCCCTCTAAGGTCATTTATTAATTAAAATATAAAACACATTTCATTTCATTTTCTGAAACTGCTTCTAATCATTTTCTTCTCTCGACCCTTGCTCTCTTTCTTCTCTGCTGAAACCCTTGCTCTCTTTCTTCTCTGCTGAAACCCTTTGTCATTGTCGTCGTTCATCCGCCATTGTCGTCGTTCATTCGCAGTTGTCGCCGTTCTGCTGTCGTCGTTCATTGTCGTGACTTCACTGCTGCCGTCGTTTTGCTGCCGTCGGGACGAAGAAGAGGTACATTGTTGTTGCTGTTCTTACTTCTAACATTGTTCGTTGTTACTGTTCTTGTCATCGTTATTGTCAATCGTTCTTGCATGTTACTGTTGTTCGTTGTTGTTCGTTCTTGTTATAAAGCAAAAGTGTTTCTTACCACCACCTGCAACTCCTTCTTCTTTTTTTTTTAAAAGAAACGTAAAACAACATTTTTGTTGATGTTTTTTGTTTATAAATTTATTTCTCTTGATTTTTAAACTATTATTGTTGTTCTTGTTTGGTATATATAATAGAATATGACCCTGCAGTGAAAGCTAGAGTTTCTGTGTAGAATGATGATAAAATTCGAATATTTTGTGTAGGATTACTATTGACCTCTCCTTTTGGTACCTGTTACTAACAAGTATCAATTTCTTGTTAGAATTAGAAACTCAGAATTTTATCATTCTTTTATAAGGGTGTTTGTTTATTTAGTTGGTACCTGTTACTAACAAGTATCAATTTCAGTGTTTATTAATTATTTTTCTTTTCCTTTTCAATTTTCACTTTAACTTGCTTAGGCTTTGTAAGTTGTAAGTATTCATTAATAGTGAAGTGAGGGTGTTGGTAAGAAACACTTTTGCTTTATGAGTTTATATTTCTTGGTAGTGTGTGTGATGAAAGGGCTAGGTAAGAAACTTTTTTGCTTTATGAGTTTATATTTGTCATTTAATTTTTGTTTTTTTCTTTCTTACAGGTAAAATGTCTAATAACCAGGAAGACACCCACGAGACACAAGATACACAGGAAGCTCAGAATGAAGCTTCGAATGTAGAACATGAAATAAAAACAGGAAAAACCATTATGAAGAGAATCATCCGTGCTAGAGATAAAGGGATGAGATTTGATGTACATTGGAGTCACCAGAACCAACTAGTTGAGCCTAACGGTTCAATGTTATCTTCATACATTGGTTCACTTGTCCGTCAGCACATTCCAATCACTAGTGTTAGTTCATAGATTGGCTGGAATTTTGGTAAAACAGAGTATGTTCAATGTTGATGTCAAGGTGCTGATGTTGCAACATTGAAGTCTTAACACTGGGCTGTGTTAAGTAATTAATAGCTGAAGGTGGATGTCTGATGTCACATAGGTGATGTTGTGACATCAGGTCTGCAGAATTAACAACAGCAGGCTGTGATGTTGTTAGGGTTGCGTATTAGCTGGAATTGTGGAGAGCAAGCTGTCTCATTGGATGCGAATATCTTGAGATAGATATTTGCTGCTGCATAGGAGATCTGTTGCAGATTTGCAGGAGATTTAAAAGGTTGAAGATTTAAAAAGATTTTAGGAGAAAATCTGTTTTAAATATTCAGTTTTAAATAACAAATCTAGGAGATATTGTAGCAAGTCCAAGACCAATTCAAGGAGCTATATAAAGCGCACAAGACCAAAGGAAAAAGCGACAAAAAACATTCAGAAGATCAGGAGCTGGAGGCTTAGTGTCTAGAGTTTGTTTAGAGTACTTGTATTTACACTATTCTAGGGTTTGAATAGGTGTTGAGTTTCTGTCCTCTCTAGAAGCTGTGAAACAATAGAGAGTGGTTGCTTGATCGAAGCTGTGAAGTAAGATCAAGGGTACTCAAAGTGGTTTCTTTGTGAGTTTGTAAGGGATTGAGTGGTGTTCTCATACCTAAGTGGTTTCTTAGGTAGGAAGTCATTAGTAGAGTATAAGTTTAGGAGATTGTCAATGGGTTGTTGAGTCTGTAAATTATATCTACAAGTAGTGAATTCCATCCCTGGCTTGGTAGCCCCCAGAGTAGGTTGGTTGTAACCGAACTGGGTCAACAATTCTTGGTGTTATTTTACTGTTATTGATGTCCATTGTGCAGAGTGTGTTGTTGTGACATCGCACCTTAACATCACACGTCTGATACCAGAATTTCAATTGGTATCAGAGCAGGCATCCTGTCTGTCTCTGGGTGAGATCTAGGGAAGTTACTTTCTGGTGTAAAGATGGACAAAGAAGTTGGAGGATTCGTCAACAGACCCCCTATTTTGGATGGATCCAATTATGATTATTGGAAGCCAAGGATGACCACCTTCTTAAAATCCTTGGACAGCAGGGCGTGGAAGGCTGTTATTAAAGAATGGAAAGCACCTGTCATGTGTGAGAAAGATGATGTCGGCAAAGATAAAGAAGGCACCTCTAAGCCTAAGCCTGAAGAAGAGTGGACCAAGGAGGAAGATGAGCTTGCCCTTGGAAATTCCAAAGCTCTAAATGCCATCTTCAATGGAGTGGATAAGAATATCTTCAGGTTAATCAATACCTGTGAAGTTACTAAGGAAGCATGGGATATCTTGCAAGCTACTCATGAAGGAACATCTAGAGTCAAGATGTCAAGACTTCAAATTTTAACATCAAAATTTGAAAGCCTGAAGATGAAGGGTGATGAGACTATTCATGACTTCCACATGAATGTGCTGGAGCTGGCTAATGCATCCAGTGCTCTTGGTGAGAAAATGTCAGATGAAAAGCTTGTAAGGAAGATCCTTAGATCCCTTCCTAAGAAGTATAAGATGAAGGTTACTGCCATTGAAGAAGCTCAAGACATCAGCAAGATGAGAGTAGATGAGCTCATTGGATCTCTTCAAACTTTTGAGCTTGGGTTGAATGAGGAAGAACCAGAAAAGAAGCCAAAGAGTTTAGCCTTGGTGTCAAATGATGTAGAAGAAAAAGGAAAGAGTTCTGAATCGCAGGAGGATCTATCTCAGGCCATAGTAATGTTGGAAAGACAGTTCACCAAAGTATTCAAGAGAATGAATAATAACTCCAGGCCTAATGTCAAGAACATATCTTCTGACATCAACAAGTCAAAAGAGAAGGAGGAAGAGAAAACTGCCCAAGATAAAGGAGTTCAGTGCTTTGAGTGTGAAGGATATGGGCATGTCAAGAAAGAATGTCCCACCTTCTTGAAAAAGCAGAAGAAGGGCATGACAGTTTCCTGGTCTGACTCTGATAGTGAAAGTGAAGGAGAGTCAGCAAAGCATGTTAGAGCCCTAACAGGAGCTGTTGTTTCTGATGATGATTCTAGTGATGGAGAAGTAACTTATGAGGAGTTAGCTTCCACCTATCAAGAGCTGTGTTTAAAAAATGCTGAGATTTGTCAAGAAAACAAGTGCCACAAGCAACAGATTGCTCAGTTAGAGAATGAAAAGACTGATCTGGAAAATGAAGTTGTGCTAGTTAGAGCTCACCTTGATCAAATGACCAAGTCTGTTAGGATGTTGAGCTGTGGTACAGACACACTTGACAAGATCCTCCAGACAGAAAAGGTTGCAGGTGATAAGTCTGGTATAGGATATGTGGCAAGCACCTCAGGAGCAAAGGAGGATGTGTCCCAACCTATGTCTCAAACAAAGAGACAGGAGTCTACCCCTAAGAAGGTTGTTCAGCCTCAGAATGTTGGGAAAAAGGATGGTCCCCAACAGAGGAAAATGCAGCCTCAAGGAGCTAGTCAGTATATGCCCCAACAATACCACAAGAGCATGCAAGCTGCTCAGTTCAAACAGCACATGTCTCATCAGGTGTCTCAACATCAGGACAACTGGTATGGTTATGGATATGGATACACCAATGTTGTTCCTCATTTCTATGGAAGAAGACAGCCACACCATCATGGGAGACAATCCAGGAAACAACGTTCTCAGCCTTGTTATGGGAGAAGATACCAACATAATAGAATGCAGGCCAGTTATGGTAGGAGGAGACCACATTATGGCTGGCAGCCTAAGCAATCTCATCATGGTAGAAGATTCAGAGATGAAAGGGTGAGATGCTATTATTGTGGAAGGTTTGGACATATGCAGTACTCTTGCTACAAGCTGCATGGATACCCTCAACCTTAAAACAGATGGAGAGAGTACAGGCCCAAAGTTGTTAAACAATGGGTACCTAAGGAGAAGGTGAAGTGCTTATTGGCTCACATGGCTGACAGAGAGTTTAAAGAAGGAACATGGTATTTTGACAGTGGGTGTTCCAAACACATGTCTGGATGTAGATCCATGTTTGCTAAAGTCAGTCATTGTCCCTCTCATGAGGTTATGTTTGGCAATGGAGAAAAAGGTGTTGTTGCAGGAGTTGGGAAAGTTAAAGGTGATGGTAGACCTAAACTTGACAATGTTCTATTTGTCAGTGGTTTAAATGCAAATTTGATCAGCATAAGTCAGCTATGTGATGAAGGTTACAAAGTTAACTACACCAAAGATGAGTGTGTGGTATCTGATGAGCATAATCAGGTTGTTATGAAGGGTGTCAGATCCAAAGATAATTGCTATCAGTGGATACCTCAAGTGGATAGCTTATCTAGTGATGTTAAGGATGATTCTGTAACATCAAATGGTGACATCAAGTGTGAAAGTATGGTGAAAAGTCAATCTGGGTTAATGACTTATGGTGCGGTTACTCCTAAGTTGGATGATGTGTTAAAAGCCAACTTGAGTAGTCAGTTATGTGAGCAAGATGAAGGAGTCAACAATGCTGATGGAAGGATCAAAAGTTGTGACCTTAAGAAGTGTTGGGAGCTGAATACTTGCAAGGCCAAGAAAGATGACAACCTGACTAATCACTCCGATAGTTCAGAAGAAAAATTTCACAGGTTGACAATCCTTAGGTTGGAAGATGCAGATGTTAGAGCTGATGTTAAAACATCTCAAGTCAAGAAAGGTACTTCAAGCCTTAAAATAAAGAAGAGTGATGATGAACTAATTGCAAAAGTGGTTCCTGGGGTTGCTAAACGACTGAAATCAAGGAAGAGGAAAGCTATTGAGTCACCTCCAAAGATGAGAACTGATAAGCAGAAGATCTATGTGGATGATACTACAAAATCCAAGAGTAAAGTGTTCATCTCTTCCAGAAATAGGAAGATCAAAGATAAGTCTGATGATAATGTCCAGGATATCTCTCAAATGAAGGAAGCCGTTGTTGTTAGAACTTTTGAGAAAATTCAAAAGGTCATACTAGATAACATTCATGTGCTTTTCATAAAATGGTGGAAGTATGTTCTGGAAAAAGAATTTGGTATAGATACTCTGGATATGGTTGAGTTTGCTAGGATATGGTTCAGAGAGGGTGAGGGAACTTATGGTATTCAGGTGTGTATGAATAAGTTGCTCTGACTGTGTTTTATTGGGAGCTTCTTAAAGGACTTCTTTGTGCAATGAGTCCTTTGAATGGTGATGAGAAGCTGATGTCCCAAAAGATGTTATAATGTCATGTTTACTAGTGGTTATATCTGGAGGATGATTAAGTTTGGACATATGGAGTTGGATGCTCTAGCATTTTTTGTCAGAAGAGGTGGAGATTATGGTCATGTGTTTAGTAGCTGGTTTTGGCAAAGCATGATTACTGTCTTTGAAGACTTCACCAGTTTCAACAACTACTGGTGGATGTAAGGATGGAGGAATTGTGATCTCTTGAAGAGACTGGATCTTAGTAAAGCTTATAAGTAAACTGAGAATTTGTGGAGTTTGTGACAGAGTGTTGAGTGGAGCATATGTATTACCCTGGTGTCAAGAGTGTCAAGAGTATCCTTGGTGAAGGATGTCTTTGTTCTGGATCTGAAGCTTAGTGCTTACGTTATATCTAAGGAGCATCTACATAGTCATACGGGAGAATGATGAAGTAGAAGGTTTGTCTTGGATGGTGAAGATGAATTGTATGATAGCCTCTGGAGAAAGGGACAGTGGTACCAAAATGCATGTACTCAGAAAATGTGCTCAAATGTTCATCTCCATCTAGAGCAGTTGTTAATCATGACAGGGGGAGTACTTGTCTATGGATTTTGCAGCAAAGGTGCATTTCTGGTGAAGATTGGTTGCCTCTTATGAGGATATAATGTCAGATAGCATTAGGTTGTTGATTGGTGTTGTTGGTGTGGCCTTGAATGGTTCTAGTCATATGAAGCAAATTGTTTGAATCTTGCTCGCACATGCTTCTGAGGAGATGTCTGAAGATAAGATTGAATCATGGCCTTGAATAGATTGTACACTTGTCTTGGTGTGTGTTATTCTAAGTGTGAGGAGTTGACTTAGAGTTCAGTGGAAGACATTGTGTGTGTGCTACAGATCTTGTGGATGATTGTGTGAAGCCTTCTTGACTGGATGGATGAAGACTATGACTAATGGTAGAGGAGCTGACAGAAGATGTACTGGTTGAAGCTTCTCTAATTGTGGCTAAAAAGGGGGAGAAATAGCCAAGATAGTCAAGAGTATCAAAGAGTGTTACTGCCAAATGCTGCTAATGTGATGCAGTTATTGAGGGGGAGTTTTGACTGAGCTAGTGAAGATATCATAGCATTTGAAGAGTGCAGCCAAGCAGACATCAAGAAGGAGAAGTGCTGCACATTGTGAGCTACTGAACAGCTGTGATGCTGGTTCATATTTTTGAGGGGGAGCACCAATTGGTTGTTGTCAATAATGAAGATGGTGCTGCAGCAGATCAAGTGATGAAGACTAAGAGTATTGTCAAACTGTTGCTGATGAAGTTTCAAATTATTGAAGTTTTTCCGTTGCTAAAGTCTCTGAAGGTGCAGAGTGCAGAGATTGTTTTAGCCAAAATTAGCCAAAGGGGGGGATTGTTAGTTCGTGGATTGGCTGGAATTTTGGTAAAACAAAGTATGTTCAATGTTGATGTCAAGGTGCTAATGTTGCAACATTGAAGTCTTAACACTGGGCTATGTTAAGTAATTAATAGCTGAAGTTGGATGTCTGATGTCACATAGGTGATGTTGTGACATCAGGTCTGCAGAATTAACAACAGTAGGCTGTGATGTTGTTAGGGTTGCGTATTAGCTGGAATTGTGGAGAGCAAGCTGTCTCATTGGATGTGAATATCTTGGGATAGATATTTGCTGCTGCATAGGAGATCTGTTGCAGATTTGTAGGAGATTTAAAAGGTTGAAGATTTAAAAAGATTTTAGGAGAAAATCTGTTTTAAATATTCAGTTTTAAATAACAAATCTGGGAGATATTGTAGCAAGTCCAAGACCAATTCAAGGAGCTATATAAAGCGTACAAGACCAAAGGAAAAAGTGACAGAAAACATTCAGAAGATCAGGAGCTGGAGGCTTAGTGTCTAGAGTTTGTTTAGAGTGCTTGTATTTACACTATTCTAGGGTTTGAATAGGTGTTGAGTTTCTGTCCTCTCTAGAAGTTGTGAAGCAATAGAGAGTGGTTGCTTGATCGAAGCTGTGAAGTAAGATCAAGGGTACTCAAAGTGGTTTCTTTGAGAGTTTGTAAAGGATTGAGTGGTGTTCTCATACCTAAGTGGTTTCTTAGGTAGGAAGTCATTAGTAGAGTATAAGTTTAGGAGATTGTCAACGGGTTGTTGAGTCTGTAAATTATATCTACAAGTAGTGAATTCCATCCCTGGCTTGGTAGCCCCCAGAGTAGGTTGGTTGTAACTGAACTGGGTCAACAATTCTTGGTGTTATTTTACTGTTATTGCTGTCCATTGTGCAGAGTGTGTTGTTGTGACATCGCACCTTAACATCACACGTCTGATACCAGAATTTCAACTAGTGATAATTGGAGGAGTAAATTGTTGGATGCCGGTAAAGAAAAGATATGGACTGAGATACAGGTACTTACCAAATATGATTGATGTTATTAGATTTTTGTTGACGATTAAGTCTTTAATTTACTTATACTAAAACACTTTATGTTTATATATGTATGTTTTTTCGTAGAGGTCCTTTAATATTGAAGAAAGCCGGCAAAAGTATTGTCTTCAATTGTCGGAAAGAGACATAGAGGGTTTAGAGCCTTATTATCAAACAAATATCTTAGGGATGAGAACAAAAATTTTGTTGAAGCAGAACTTCCACCGTTGTATGCGGATGTGATTACACCGCAAGAATGGGGCATTTTTGTAGACAAACGGAAAACCGAAGAATTCAAAGTAATGTTGTCTTGTCATGTCTATTGATTGTATTATATATGTGTTTCATTAGTTTGTTTTGATATGACTTAAAATTTTTTATCCAGAAATTGAGTGCCATTAATCGCGAAAGAGCATCAAACCCCGCGTATCCATACAGAAAAGGGCGTTTGGGATATGCACGATTACAACAAAAATTGGTAAGTATATATTAATGCTATGATTTTATTAATTGTATTATTGTGTTATAATTGATGAACTTATTATTTAACTAAATGTGTAGTTAGAAGAGTCTAAAAGTGAAGAATCATCACTTCCGGACCATGTTTTGTGGAAGGAAGCTCGCGTGGGTAAGGGTGGAGCTGTTACAGAAGATGTTCAGCATGTTTATGAAGAATGTGTAAGTATAACATTATGTCTCAAAGTTAATTGAAATTTTATTAAATTATAATTAATTTTTAATCCCCACTAATAATTTTCGATATATCAATGAATTTCAGGAGAATCTATCTAAATCCATACCCGCAAGTGAGGATGATTGCAGGAGCATTCTTAGTCAAGTACTAAATGTTCCTGAGTATCCCGGTCGGGTGAGAGATAAAGGATTTAGTGTGACTCCATCATCCTTGTATAAGCAATCAAAGAAAAAAATCCCACCACCCAAGAAATCATGCAAACTATGATGGCACTACAAGCGCAAGTCCAAGCATTGTAGCAGGATAAAGAGAGATATGAGGCGGAAAGGCGCGGTTCCGGTTTGAAAGATGCTAGTGACAAAGCTAGTATCAATTCTCCAAATAAAATTCCCGAGGTAATTAGCACATATTTATTTTAATTAAATTAACACATTTATTTTATTTGACCTTTATACATATTAACAGTTACATATTTATTATTGCTTCAGGGCATTTCATCTTGCCAGCTGTATTTGTCGTTTCTGACTTATCGCATGGTTGGAAAGGGAAAAGTGCATAACTTTGTGGGAGCGTTACTTCACCATCATCCGCTCCCACAAGGTTATCTGAAAGTGTCGGTTGATATCGCTTTAGATACGGATGCGTTACTACCGATACCAGACTTGGTTTCAGAGATTACATTGATGCGGGATGCAATAGGTTCGTTTGTTGCATGGCCGTTAGACCTCATTTTCATAGGTGATGAGGTATGTTAAAAACCATTACGAATCTCTTAGTATTCAAATGTCAATTCTGAACGATTATGAAAATCATTCTGAACCATTACTTACATTTTTTTACATGGTAATGTTAGACTCCTACAAAACCCGCAACAAAGAATAAAGGGGTTTTGCTGCAAAACGAGTCTGTTGAATCACACAGAGAGGTAGCTTTTAAGTGTTATTCTATTATCCGAATTCATGATTTTCTACTTTACCTAACTTATATGATTGTTAGGTTCCTGCTCAACCTTCACAACAGACCGGCAAGAAAAAAGCTCCTACAAGGACCGTGAAGGAAAAAAGACCTCACTTTCAGACGTGTCTAGAAACACTTTTGTCAATGTCAAATTTGATGGAAGGTGTTATTCGTCAAATCAACATGGACGAAGGTGTTTTTGGTTTTCCTTATTCCGAGATAATCGGAAAAGAGGACATGGAGCAGGTTTTCAATCATACTGAATTAGGCATCGGTGTTATGCATTCATACATCTGGTACTCCAATCAATCTATTATTTATTTAGTTGAACAATTTATTTACACATTTCAATGATAATAGTCTAATGTTTATTATGTTTTTATTTAAGGTGCATGTATGAAAAATTCATTCGGGGGACGGATTTGTCAAACAAATTCCGTTTCTTCTCTTGCAGCCTTGTTAATGCACCGAGAATTGGTATGAATTCAATTGAAGTAAGAGACCACTTACTTGAGCGATTTACGGCCAGCCACACAGAATGTCTGTTTCTTTTACCGTATAATACTGGAAACGGGTAAGATTTTCATTATAATTTCATTCTAATCTTTAATTTGTATCTTTTGCATTGAAATTATCCATCTAAACTTTTGTTATATTTTACAGTGGACACTGGTTGTTGGTTGCCATTAATCCTATAACAGAAGTGGTATATTATCTTAATTCATTGGATACTGATTGGTCCACATATCAGAATATGAAGGATGTGGTTGACACGTAAGTGAGACTGTTCGAAATATTCGTGTGTATTTGTATATCTAATTATTTCTGTGACATTGTTCTAAGTTTACGTTTTTCTTTTATAGAGTTATACTACTATACCGTGCACAAAGAGAGACTCGAGTAGCACGGGCTAGATCAACCAATATTACATGGGTCAAAGTGGAGGTATATTAATTTTCACAATATTGCTTATTAGTGATGCTACTTAATAACACAAAACATCTATATATTATTTCTTATTTGTTTGTCTATGTGCAGTGTCGTCGTCAGCGTAATGGCATAGACTGCGGGTACTTCGTTTTGAGGTTCATGAGAGAAATCATTCAAATGGGACAATTGGAGATTCCTATTAGGGTATGCATGGTTTTATAACTTAGGATTTATTTTAATATTTATCGGATATGTCATATAATTTATTATTTTTAACTAAATAATGCGTATTTTGTTTTGTTATGTAGTATTTCGAAGATATGGCGTGTTCTTCTTACACAAGAAAACAATTGAATTATATTACGGAAGAATTGTGTGAATTCTTTCTTCTAAGAAGAATTTTTTGAATGTATAGCTTTGTGAATGTAAATTTTAATTTTGTGAATATAAGAAAATTCTGTTGCAAGAAGAATTTTGTTGTAAATTTTGTGAATTCTGTTAATGTATATGAATTCTGTTGTTGCAAGAATTTTGTGAATTTTGTAAATTTTGTGAATTCTGTTGTAAGTTTTGTGAATGTTAATTTTATTGAAATGTATATATGAATTATGTTGTTGCAAGAATTCTATTTCTTGAAATGTATAAGAATTATGTTGTTGTAAGAAATTATATAAGAAATGCTAGTTTGAAACTATGCAGGTTTCTGCATAAAAAAAAGGCTAAAATGGGATTTTTTATACGTAGAAAAAATCAATAAAATTATAGGTATACTTTAGAGAGCGCTTTTAAAAAAAAAGCGCTCTCTAAAGTCCCCTTTAGAGAGCGCTTTTAGGAAAAAACGCTCTCCAAAGGTATATAAAAAAATCATGTTACGTATACATTAGACAGCGCTTTCAAAAGCGCTGTCTAAAAGCAACTTTAGAGAGCGCTTTTGAAGGAAAAAGCGCTTTCTAAAGTTTATAAAAAAAAATTATAAATTTTAAACGTATACTTTAGACAGCGCTTTTAAAAGCGCTGTCTAAAGTTCCTTTTTAGAGAGTGCTTTTTCATAAATATTAAAGCGCTGTCTTTACCTACGACAGCGCAGGTTTAGACAGCGCTTTTATAGGACAAAAAAAGCGCCCTCTTTTCCCTCTTTTCCCGTAGTGACAACATATTCTAGTTGTATGCTTGTGAGCACTAGATTGTAGTTCTCAAGAGATAAGAGTAAGACGATCATGGATCTATTTTCCAAACTCGACAGTTAAGGACTACTTATGTGGTCCATGGCTTACAAGTATAAGGGATAGTTGCACTTCCAATTTTAGACTCAATATAGGAATCTATACATGATTCATATCTTGCGGTTGGCAGTAGGATAGACCTGATCCATATGTTATGCTTTTGGGAGGGAACATAGAGGCCATGATCTGTGTGAGTTATATAGGAGTTATATGGTTGCTGACGTTTTGCTTGTTTTGATAGAGTCTTAGTGAGTCACAACGTTTAACACCTGAATCGGGGTTTAAGTAAAATTAATACATTCTATCAACTTGGTGTGCTTATCCTGTTATTGGTTGGTGAACTACGACCGGGTAGGTATGTTCTTCCAGTATGCAAATCAAGAATGTGAGACTAAATAGATTTCCTCTGTGAGATGGATGTATGTGAGATAACCACGAAGGTGTTTATCCAATACTCATAGTGAATGATGGATGTGCGATAACCTAATGGATTTTTCAAATATGCCTTGACCTAGGTAAAAGGAATCTACTAAGATCGGGAATCTAGTGAGAGATATAGTGATTTTGATCAGGAACCTACTGAGATTAGTAGCTCATCCCACGTTGTTGCATTGTTTTTCAAGTAAGTAAATACTCGAACTGGAGTTGCAACTATAGATGAAGACCGATGGAGCGTCATCCGTTGTAATGGAATTTTTGTCTAATGATCAATGTATTAGTTTGTCTATTGTATTGTTGTAAATTTTTTGATTAGATCCCCTTCCAGATATTTACACTGATGTATATAATAACAATTAATTATACCAATAGTTATTATTCTAAACATGTAACTTGCAGGTATTGCATTACGCGACAATTTTAGTGATAAATGTTAGATTTTTGCCATAAATTTTCATCTTTGCGATGACTTTAGTAACATATTTCGTGTTTCAATGACAGATTTAATTTTTGTCCCAAATCTTCATCTTTTGTGATGTACTTAGTGTCCAATGTGTCTTTATCTATTTAATTTATTAATATAAAAGTGTTTAAAAATTTCACATGACACACCACTTCAGCATTTTTGTTATGCTATTATATCATGTCATGTCATGTAACATGCATGTCATCCTTCGTCAACGGCCGTTAATTAGAGAGAAAAAATTAAAAACATAAAACTTTATTAAGATAATTGTTTGAAGAAAAATTTGTAAGAAACTAAAAATAAAAATTGTAATATTTATAAAGACCATTAGCATATTTAACTTTATAATATATATATATATATATATATATATATATATATATATATATATATATATATAGGATTCATATCCTATGAGAATGTCATTTTTATGTAAGAACATGAGAATGAATCTGAGTCATTAGATTTTAAAATAAATGGTAGAGATTATGTGTGGATTTTGTTTTTGTCTCTCCTCTATTATTAAAATAAATGATGGAGGAGAGAGAAAAAAAACTTACACATAATCTCCACCATTTATTTTAAAATCTAATGGTTCAGATTCATTCTCATGTTCTCACATAAAAATGACATTCTCATATGATACGTTCCCTATATATATATATATATATATATATATATATATATATATAAGTAAAGTGAAAATGCATGTATAAAATAAATCAACTTTTACAATTAACGGATATAAAATATGTTGTGAAACGATATGTCGTCAATAACAGAACAAAGTTATGAGATAAAGATTGAGTTTCTTGAACAAACACAAGAAATCCTATTAGGTTTCATAAAGGAAAAGAGAAGAAGGAAGAAGAATAGAAAATTGGTTAAATATGTTTTACTATTCACTTTCTCAATAAGGGTTCAAAGATTACAAGTGAATACCAACAATTAAGCTCTCTCGACAACCTGCGAGAACTAGTCTATTTATAAACTACTAAGCTAACTTAGATTACAAGTTAACTTAACAATTGGTCATACAAGCAAGGTCTAATTCTACATGCTAACAATCCTAGCATTTCGACTACTGCATGCTTGAGCATACTTCGACTATAGGAAACAAGATCACTATGTGAACAGACTTTGACTTCATACTAAACCTTCTGTGGAACCATGAAGCTACCCTTGTCGACACTAGAGTTCGATCCAAAATACCATAAATCTTCACCTTGGAACAAACTCTACACAAAACAAGGGAACAAACTTGCTTTCATAATGCAGCTTTATCAACTGCATGCAGTGGAAAAACTTGCTACTCGACAATGTCTTGGTGATCATATCAGCAGCATTGTCATTAGTCGAAAGCTTTAACACTTGGACTTCTCCACACTTGATTATCTCTATGACGAAGTGCAACCTCACATCGATGTGCTTGGTTTGTTCATGATAGGCTGAATTCTTCGACAGGTGCCTTGCACTTTGACTATCACATTTAACAGTGATAACTCGACCTTGAAGTTTCAGCTCCTTAGGAAAACCTTCAAGCCATAATTCTTCTTTCACAGCTTCAGTGTGGGCAATATATTCTGCTTCAGTGGTTGATAAGGCAACAACCCTTCTGAAGTGTCACTTTCCAACTGATTGATGTGCCGAACATAGTGAACACATATCCAGAAATAGATTTTCTGGAATCCATACAACCTGCATAATCAGAGTGGACAAATCCTTCTATTTCAACTTTGCTATCATCACCACAAGCTCCACTATAAATTAGTACCCTTCTCAGAGATCCATCGATGTACCTAAGAATCCACTTTAATGCTTGCCAGTGTGCCTTCCCATGATTGGCCATATACCTGCTTACAAGGCTCACTCCATACGCTATGTCTGGCCTCGTATAGACCATAACATACACCAAAGAACATACTATACTAGCATATGAGATGTTATTCATATAGGCTCTTACGACTTCAGTACTAGGACATTGAGTCATACTCAGCTTGTACTGAGAATTAGTCGGTGTTAGAATAGGCTTTGAATTCGACATACCAAACTTGGTGAGAATCTTCTTCAGGTATGTCTCTTGAGATAAGCATAATCTCGACTGCTTTCTATCTCTCTGGATATCAATCCCAAGAATTCTTGAGGCAGCTCCCAAATCCTTCATGTTGAACTCCTTATCGAGTTCAGCCTTTACCTTCATAACATCTTCGACGCTATTGCTTTCTATGAGGATGTCTTCCACATAAAGCAACAAAATAACAAGTGAATTTCTATGTTGAAATCTAAAGTAAACACAGTGGTCAAACTGGCTCCTAGTGAAACCAATATGTGCCATGAGCTTGTCAAATCTCCTATTCTATTGTCGAGGAGATTGTTTCAGGCCATACAAAGACCTATACAGCTTGCACACATAATCTTCCTTTCCTTTTTCTACATACCCTTCAGGTTGCCTCATCAGGATCGTTTTCATCTAGATCACCATACAGGAAGGTTGTCTTCACATCCATTTATTCAAGTTCTAGGTCAAACTTCGCCACCAAGGATAACAATATTCTAATAGATATATGTTTTACAATAGGTGAGAACACTTCATTGAAGTCGACACCTTCTTTCTGAGTGAACCCCCTAGCACCCAACCTTGCCTTAAAGCTCTTCAACACCACTCCTTCGATTCCTTCCTTAACCTTAAAAATCCCCTTACAACTGACTAACCCGACTCCTGCAGGTTTCTCAATCAGCTCCCAAGTGTTATTATCATGAAGAGATTTTATCTCATCATCCATGGCTTTCAGTCATTCAGTCTTGTATCGACTCTTCATAACTTCCTTATAATCTCTAAGTTCTTCATCAAGGACCTCACTTGCAAAAATTAAGGCATAAGCTATGAGATCTGCATAACCAAGTCTCTTAGGTGTCTTGATGACTCTTCTCAACCTATCTCTTGCTAACAGGTAGTTATTATCAGTCTCCTCATTTTCGACAGCAGCTTCTACTTCTTCTTTGACTTTATCTGGGTCATGCAATTCAGCATCACTATACTTTACCTCAATAGGAATCTCTCTATGTTCCAGCTCTTCTTCAGAAATCTTCAAACTTTGACCAATGTCATCAATTATCTTGAAAGACATCTCGGCTTCATTAAAACTACATCTCGACTTGTGATACACCTCTTATGACCTGGCTCTAGGCACCACAGCCTATATCCTTTGACTCCTTAAGGGTATCCAAGGAACCTACATTTCAGAGCTCTAGGTTCGACCTTGTCTTGCCTAATGTAAGCATAGGCTAAACAACCAAATACTCTAAGTCTGTCGAGACTAGGTGGATGTCTCGACCAAACTTCTTCAGATGTCTTCGTTCCCAAGGTAGTCGAGGGACACCTATTTATCAGGTAAGCTACAGTCACAACAGCTTCTGCCCAAAACATCTTCTTCAGTCCTGTACTTACCAATATGCACCTCACCCTTTCTAGAATGGTTCGATTAAACCTTTCAGCCAAACCATTTTTTTGGGGAGTCCCTGTAGTAGTTTTATGCCTTGCAATACTAGACGCATATAATAGTTGTCGAACGCCTCATTGAAAAATTCAAGACCATTGTCAGTCATCAACCTCTTAACCTTCCTGCCAGTTTAGTTTTTTACCAAAGTCCTCAAACTTTTGAAATTTTTAAAGGTTTCATCCTTTGTCTTCTGGATGAATACTCATAACTTTCTAGAGTAATCATCAACTATGGATAGAAAATACTTTGCACCTGAGTGTGAAGGATTCCTTCTAGGCCCCCAAAGATCAACATGAATGTGATCAATGGATCCATGTGTTCTTTGTTTACCTTTGTTAAACTCCATTATATAGGATTTACCAAATACACAAGGTTCACAAAACTCTAGTTTTTCGACCTTGTCACCACGTAACAGATTTTGTTTCGACAATTCGACCAAACCTCTTTCATTGACATGGCCAACTCTCTTGGGCCATATCTCAGTCTTCGACACAAGTTTCGTGGATGCCAGATCTTCTGAACCACTTACGACATCATCCTCAAGGGTATACAAGCCTTGTTTCTTCACGCCTATCAAGACTTCCTTCGACCCCTTCATTACCCTTAGGATGTTTTGCTCTCCTTTGAAAACATATACTTTCTTGTCAAATTCACCAAGAGAAATCAAATTCCTCTTAAGATCAGGTACATACCCAACATCAGTCAATAGCCTTATTGACTCATCGTGGAGCTTGAATCTCACTGATCCAATACCTGCAATTTTACAAGCTCTGTTGTTTCCCAACAGAACTGATCCACCATAATGATCACACAATTCCTAAAACACGTCTTTGTTTGGAGTCATGTGCCAAGTACACCCTGAATCCATAATCCACTCCTTGCTAGAGTCGCTGCTTGAAACCACCAGGACATCAGATGATTCATAACCATCTTGCATAATGACAACATTACCATTATCCTTTTCAGCATGATTGTTCAGTCGATCAGGGCATACTTTTCTTGTTTGACCATCCTTCTTATAATGATAACACTTAATAGTATGAGCACTACCACCATAATAATTCTATAGAACTTTACCCTTCTTGTTCTCAAACCTACCATCTTTCTTCAAGAATTTCCCTTTAACGGACAAACCTTCACCAACAAAATATAGCTTGTGCTCATTTCGTTCGTTCAAATCCTTAGAGTACAAGGCATATTGAACATCTTCAAAGGTCAATGGCTCTCTTCTATATAAGAGATTTTCTTTGAAGTGAGCATGAGACTTAGGTAAAGAGCACAACAACAACAATGCTTGATCTTCATCATCAATCTTGACCTCGATATTTTCAAGATCAAGAATTAACTTGTTCAACATATCCAGTTGCTCAACCAAGGCTTTGTCTTCACACATCTTAAAGGAATACAATGTTTGCTTTAGGTGGAGACGATTAACCAACGATTTCGTCATGTACAAACCTTCAAGATTCGTCCATATACCCGCTGCAGTTTTCTCCTTTGAAACTTGCCGAAGAACCTTATCACCAAGGCTCGATACAATGGCACTGTGGGCTTTTTCGACCATTGCTGTCTTCTCCTTCTCCGTTAGGGTAACATCCATCTTCTCCGATCCTTTCAACGCTTCTAACAAACCCTGTTGAACAAGAAGGGCTTGCATCTTCAAGCACCACAACCCAAAATCATTCACACTGGTGAATTTCTCAATTTCATACTTTGTTGACGATATCTTCTTCTCCACGCTGACCGCACCAGTTTGTTGTGAAAGGATGTCGTCAATAACATAAAAAAGTTATGAGACAAAGATTGAGTTTCTTGAACAAACACAAGAAACCCTATTAGGTTTCACAAAGGAAAAGAGAAGAAGGAAGAAGAATAGAGAATTGGTTAAATCTGTTTTACTATTCACTTTCTCAATAAGGGTTCAAAGATTACAAGTAAATACCAACAATTAACCTCTCTTAAAAACCTGAGAGAACTAGTCTATTTATAAACTACTAAGCTAACTTGGATTACAAGCTAACTTAACAATTGAGCTTACAAGCAAGGCCCAATTCGACATGCTAACAATCCTAGTATTTCAACTATTGTATTCTTGAGCATACTTCGACTATAGCATACAAAATCAGTATGTGAACATACTTCAACTTCATACTAAACCTTTTATCAAACTATAAAGATACCCTTGTCGACACTAGAAGTCGATCCAAAATACCACAAAATGAATATATATATTATTATTTGTTAAATAACCATAGTAACCAACTGCATATTTAAATAATTTAACCTTGACTTATTTACTATCACTCTTTATATTATTTATTTTTAATATTATTAATGCTTATTTAAACTATTTTTCTGCATAAAATATTTTATCCAATTCTTTTTAACCAATCCTTTAAAATGACAATTATAAATTTGTATTCATGTTTAACAACTTAATATGTTGTTGAGAGTAAATAGAGATTTTTAAAGCATTTATTACTCACGTTTAAAATATTTATTTTAAATATAATATGCTCACACTACTACAATTTTGACATACAATATCACTAAATTGATATCACTTTTTAGTAAAATACTATTTAATAGCGCTTAAAAGCGTGTTAAAAATCAAAAAGCGCTATTAAAACACTCTTTTTGGGTGTAGGGTAACTCTTCGTAGGTTCAAAACTTATACTTTATAAGAGTGTGCTATTTGAACTTAAAAATAGATTAGGTAGAGTAGTAAAACATGTTATCTGATCTTAGACGGGTCTCAAGTCTCAAGCTTTATAGAATCAGGTCATAAAACTATGTCATGTTATAATATGAGAACTTTTTAATGCACCTTAAATACTTTTTAGCCACCACGCAAAATTATTTAAATGTTTATAGTTTTTTAAGATGCATATCCAGACGTACCAATTTTTGAACAAACGTTGAAATATTTTGGAGATGCATCTCCTGAATAATTTAAAACATCCAATACATCTCACTCATAAGCCATTTACGTTTGAATTGTACCGGAGATGCATCTTCGTGAATATTCTGGAGATACATCTCTGAAATGTATCAGAACAAGTATTTCATGTTATATGTTGTTTATTTGGGTTTAGATGAAGTATAACGTATGATTGGAAGAAAAAAAATAGACGTACATAATTCCAGATAGACCAAAGTTCTATACAAAAATAAAATGGCAATATATATAAAAATATTGTACAATCGAGATCAATAATGTAGTAAGATCGTTAAAAATAAAATACAGACCATAGTACTTCAACAAAATAAATCAATCCCCCCGTCCTCTGGCGATGTCTCCAGTAAAACAATGCCCCTTGTACCTCAGTTATGATGGCATCTAGGACTCGTCTGATACTAGACTTGTCATATCCAAAATTTGTCCTGCCCCTTTCATGCAAATCTTGTGGCTTATGCATCTCATACTCATCGTGTGCATACCATTCATTAGGTCATAAAAAAAATCATGTATTCATTGACATCAAGGCTTGCTACTTGGATCAGAGGTCCATGAGAATTAGGGTTCACATAATGTATTATTGTTTCAGTTTAAGCAAACTCCGGTGAGCAATTCATCGGAGAAGATGACCGGATGATAATAACGGTGGCCTGAGTTTGTTTAAGTTTAAATGTGATCAGAAGCGTTATTTCATTTAAGGACCACGATACTCCCTCTCACCTGGACCTTTGGATGCGTATACATTGACCATTTGACTTGGATCTGATGGTTGTCATATTTTGTGAATCTTATGCGTTGTTTTCTTTAAAGACCACCATGCACCATCAGTTGAGGAGTGTTGGATCTACCACGTCAATTAATGAGTCCAGAGCCAACGCTTATGGTTTTTTCCGGTTTTATTTCTTTTTCTTTTTCATTTTTAATTTGTTTTATCTTCAAAAATTCATAATAATTTCATTTTTCATCCAAAAATTCTGAAAATAATTTTTAAAATCATCTTTTATTTTTCTTCATCTGAATTTATTTTTGGAGATTTTTATTTTATCATTTGCTATTTTTCTTTTATTTTCTCTTTTTTCCTTTGTTTTAATTGGTTTAAAAATAGTTTATTGTTCTTAAAAATTCTGAAAAAGTTTCTGTATGCTTTTTATTTTATTTCTGACCTTCCATAATTTTTTTGGCCATTTATTTGGTGATTTGAAAGGCTTTATAGATTTTCTCTTTTGTTTTCCTTTTAAAAATATTTTTGATGCATTTTATTGCATATTATATTTGTTTAACCTATGTTGACTTCTGTTGGCCTTGGATCTTGGTTGATTTTATCATAAGTTTCATCAAACTCAATGGATCTTGGGTGTTAATGGGGGGTGAAATCCCTAATCCACCAAAATGGATGATTGATTTTGATGATAACTTGATTTATGCCTTGTTCCAATTTGGTTTGCTTGCTTTTTTTTTGTAATCTTCTTCTATCTTCATCCCTTTCTTTTCTTTTTCACCATTTCCTCTTGATAAATTGGATGATGTGTAGTCCATCTTGTTCATGAGATCTTGATTGGTGCTTGATGAACTTCAATCATTTCATATCCATCATTTGATTAATCATTGATCAATTGAGGTACTTTGGATTGATGCATAAGTTTGTCCTAAGTATCATGAAGGATTGATTGATGTAATGGACCAATCCTCCTTAACCTAGGTCTTGATCCACCTTGCTTTGACTTGTGCTACATGTTTTACGAGTATGAACTATATTATATCTCTAACATGTGTGGTACATAAAGTGTTATTGACCGGCCTCCCATAGCATGATCTTCCTTATAGATTGTGCTACGATTGCTTAAAATAGCGCTATATTTGTCCCGAATCGGATTATTAATTCTAACACTAACATTAACCATATAATTGTGCTAACATTTATTTTTATGTCATTTACTTTTATGCACCTTTATCTTTAAGTCATTTACTTTCTTGCACCTTATATATATTGCTATATTATTGTAATTTACATATCATATTGCTCTTGTTTATGTTTATGTCTTTTCCTTCTGTCCACTTTGACTTTCTTTTTCTTTTTCTTAAGACATTCATAAAGGCTAAACACTAAAAGAGTTAATGTTTCTTGGACTAGTTGGTTACTATCCCTTGCTTAGATGTTGGACTGATGGGACTTAGAATTAGGTTCTTGACCCTACGCTTTGGAGTTATGACTTGAGACCTTGGAATTCATCTGGTGCCTCGACCTTGAGTTGACTTGTGGTAGACTTAGCTCTGTTACCTCATCTTTGGCCTTGACTTAAGTTCTCCTTTATCTGATGCTTTGTTATTTCTCTGCTTATCTGGTTGTTTATTGCTTGAATCCAAAGGATGGGCTAGCTTGGTATCTTGGTTACTTATTTCCTTCCTTAGCTTTTACTTTATGCTTTAGGGTAGTCTCTTCATCTCCTCCCCTTCTTAGATTTTCAAAATCTTCTCCCTTTTTCAAAACCTTCTTATTTTGAAACTTGAACCTCTTTCATAATAAACCTTGACTTTGTCAATTAATTTTCAAACTCTTTTCTTGAATAAAGTGCTAATAAATCTTAAGCATATCAAGACCATTTTCAAAAGACATAAAAAATACTTAACTCATTCAAGCCATTTTGTGCCTTTTGTGCACTTTTCCTTTTAAACTTTTCTCCAGGTTTAGACATGAGTCATTTTTATAGTTGAAATGTAATTCTCCTATCTCCATAGTTATGTTTGATGTTGATTCTTTTCCACTTGAGAGAGCTAGTGGCATACTTGTTGATCTCAATCCAAGTTGGAGCCCTTTTTAATAGTGATGAAAAGGTCAATTTTCATACACTTGTGGGTGACTAGTTAAGTATTCTCCTTAAAATGATAACATGTCTTATCCACTTTAAAATCAATCAAAACAAATCTCTTTTGTTATTTTTACCATGAACTACGAGGTTTTGATCCTCCATTGCACTTTGTGGGTACATAGGCACGAGACTCAAGAAGTCTTGTCAAACACAAAAATCTAAAAAAAATGTTTCTCTTCTCATCTCCACCATCTTTTTCAAACAACACATTTTTAAGTCAAACATTTATTTTCAAAAGGTTCCTATAGAGTACTATAGATGTTTTGGGTGTTAATATCTTCCTATTGCATAACCAACACCCTTACCATAGTCTTTTATTAGTTTTGTTTTAAAACTTCTTTGGGTTTTGTTCGTTCTTTTCCCCATTCCTTTAGAAAAATAAAACCGCGGTGACGACTCTTGCTTTATGAGTTAAGTTAATCAATAACTTAATCTCAAATTTTTATGCTACACCAGCTGTTTAAGGCATCAATGCCAATGTGGAGTATAGATTGTGTATGAAGCACTTACATGGGAATTGGAAGAAGAAACACCCCGGGTTAGAATTAAGGGAAGTACTGTGGGCAGCTTCTAGGGAAACAACTGTTCTAGCAAGGGACACTACAACAAAAGTAAGTTATAACATCGCACCTTAGACAGCGCTTTAATACAAAAGCGCTGCTATAAGTTAAAAACAAGGAAACCAACCATTTAAAAAAGTAAAAGCGCAAAAAAATATAAGACCTTAGACAGCGCTTTGGTCAAAAGCGCTTTATAAGGTCTTATTAATTTTAAAAAAAAAATTAAAGGAAAATATTAGACAGCGCTTACCTTAAAAGCGCTTTCTAAGGTCTTAAAAATTAAAAAAAAAAAAAAAAAATCAAAAGCGTTGTCTAAGGCCAACCTTTGAAAGCGCTTTTAAAAGCGCTGTCTAAGGTCCAGCTTAGAAAGCGCTTTTATTAAAAGCGCTGTCTAAGGTCTAATAAAATTAAAATATATGAATAGTCAGTATTCATTTTCATATTTCCGCTCTTTCTTCTCCCCTGCATGCGAACAGAGCTCAAAACCCTTCACCGAAAAACCTTCACCGTCAACCGTCCTTAACCGTCCGTCAACCGTAAACCTTCACCGAAAAACCTTGTCGTCCGTCCGTTTCAGCTCATTTCCGTCGTCGTTCGTTTCTGCTCATTGTCGTCGTCCGTCCGTTTCTGCTCTTTGATACATTTCGTTCTTGCATTGTCGTTGTTACCGTCGTTAAAGGTACGTCGTTGTTGTGTTTTGTTAAGTTTTGTTAATGAATTTAATGAAAATGAGTTTTGTTAATGAAGTTCGTTCATTTCGTTCTTTCTGCTCTTTGATGAGTTTTGTTAATGAAGTTATGTTGGACTGTTTTATTAATGAAGTTTTGTAGTGAATGAGTATGTTTGAAGTTTTGTTAATGAAGTTTTGTAGTGAATGAGTATATTTGATGAGTTTGTTAATGAGTTTTGTTAATGAAGATTTGTTAATGAAGTTTTGTAGTGAATGTGTATGTTTGATGAGTATGTTTGATGAGTTTTGTTAATGAAGTTATTATTTAGGTCGAAATTAGTTGGACTGTTGTTGGAATTTGAATTGTTAACATGCTAGTTTAGGTTAGTTTTAGTGAGTTAACTCCAAGTATTTTTGTTTAAAACATATTTTATTATATTTGTTAAATCGTTTAGTTTAGTTTAGTTTAGTTTAGTTTAGTTTAATGAAGTTTTGTTTAAAACATCTTCTAAATAGTTTAGTTTAATGAAGTTTAGTTTAATGAAGTTTTGTTTAATGAAGTTTTGTTTAAAACATCTTCTAAATAGTTTAGTTTAGTTTTATTAAATCTTCTAAAAAACTTTTATTTTAAAACATATCCAACTCTTTAGCCATTATAGCTAAAGAGGTAAAATTTGTTATATACTTGATTTCTTTCTTATATTTGTTATATATTATGTCATATTTGTTATATTTGATATCCTTGATTTCTTTATTATATTTGTTATATATTATATTTGATATCCTTGATTTATTTATTACAGGTTAGATGGCTACTAACAATGAATACCCACATGATGATGATCACCCACATGATGATGATCACCTACATGGTGATGATCCCGATATTCAGGTTGGAAGTAACAGATCTATGGAAGCAGAGATTAGAAGAGGAATAACCATTATGAAGAGAGTGATTCGTGCTAGAGATCAAGGTATCACTTATAATGTGCATTGGAGCGCCCAGAATACACTTATTGAGCCTAACAGTCATACTTTGACAAGTTTCATTGGTGCACTTGTAAGGAATGCGGTTCCTATTACTTGTGATGATTGGAGATCCAAACAGTTGAAGGAAACCAAAGAAAAAATTTGGAATGAGATAAAGGTACCATAATTATGTCTTTAATTATGCCAACTAATTATGTCCTTCAAATTATTTGTACTAACCAATGTGTATGGTTTTTTTAGAGGTGCTTCAACGTCGAGGAAGAAAGAAAATCTTTTTTGATGAGATTGGCAGGGAAGCTCCTAAGAGGGTTTAGGACATATTTAAACTGCACCTATCTTAGGGATGCTGACGATAACTTTGTTGATGGAGAGTATCCATATAAATATGCAAGTTTGATTTCACCACAAGAATAGGTAACGTTTAAATCCAAACGACAAACCCCCAGAATTTACGCAATTAATCGGGAAAGAGCATCAGCTCCCAAGTATAAATACAGGAAAGGACGTGTTGGATATGGACGTTTGGAGCAATCTTTGGTAAGTATCAATATATTTCAATGCTATAATAATTGTTCATCATGAGTTATAGTTGATCATATTATTTGGCTTTATATGTAGTTACAACAGGCGAATAGCTCTGAAACATCTCTTCCTGCACATGTCTTGTGGAAGGAAGCCCGTGTGGGCAAGTCTGGAGTTGTTGCAGTAGAGGTTCTACAAGTATTTGAGAAATGTGTAAGTATAACTATATTTCTTTAATTAAATCAAAACTTTATTAACAAATATTTGACAAATATTCGATATTCATCTGATTTTCAGGAGGCGTTATCTCAGTCTGTATCTCCAGACGATACTAGGAGCATACTTAGTCGGGCATTAGATGTCCCTGAGTATTCTGGTCAGGTGAGGGGTAAGGCATTTGGGATCACCCCGACCTCCTTGAATATTAAAAAGGGAAAGGTTGCTAGTAATGCAGAACTTCAAGCTAAATTGGAAGCACTAGAAGCTGAGGTTCGGGAATTACGAAAGGAAAAAGAAAGGGATAACGCTTCATGTTTTAGAGATGGATCGGAGAAAGATAGTATCAACTGCAGCTTTCATCCGATTATTCCAGAGGTAATTATATATATATATTTATGAAATTAAATTAGTAGCTTAAATTATTTAAATGACATATATACACATTAACAATGGCATATTTATTTTTGGTTTTAGGGCGTTTCCCAATGTCAGCTCTTCTTATCTTCACCAACTTATCGGAATGTTGCAAAGGGAAAAGTGTATAACAATGGGGTACAATTACTTCACAATAAATCCCTCCCTACTGGAAGTTTGAAAGTATCAGTTGATATTGCTATAGAGGAGGAAGCACCATTACCCTATCCTGACGATGATTCGGATGTAACATTGGTGCGAGATGCTATAGGGTCGTATGTTGCATGGCCGTCAAACCTCATACTCGTAGGATATGAGGTATGCTTAAAACCGTTATAAACCTTTGTTAACCTTAATGTGTAGATTCAAAGATTTTACGAGCATTTTATTTTCATTTTTTACATGGTAATGTTATTTAGACTCCAACAAAATCCAAAACAAGGGATAAGCGGATTCCGGAGCATACCGAGTCCGTTGTTTCAAAAAAACAGGTACATCACAATTATATGATATTTATGCATAGAAAATGTTAAATTGGATATCTTATACTTCATCTAACAAATTATATGATATATAGCTGCCTGGTAAACAGATTAGCAACATTTCAATGCAAAAAAATGTTGGTGCTAAGAAGAGCAGGGGTAGAAAACAACCTATCTCCAAGTTTAGGTCGTGCCTCCAGACGTATCTACAAGTGACAGATATTATCACCGGAGGTGTTCGTCTTATACATATGGAGAAAGGTATCTATGGCTTTGAACATGACCAAATTATTAGTAATGAAGACTTCGAGCAAGTTTTCAATCATGAAGAATTGGGCGGCACTGTTGTCAATACATACGTGAGGTATATATCCGATCTACTTTGGTATAGTAATTGAACAACTTATTTACTTTATGTTTCAAATGAATAGTCTAATGTTAATGATGTTTTTATTTAAGGTTTCTGTATGACAGAGTTATGCGCCCACACGGATTGCAGCAAAGATTTGCATTCCTATGCCCGGCGTCTGTCAACTTAACCTTAATAATCAATAAACCAGATGAGGTCCTGGCGTATATACGCGACGTCTTTATGGACAACCAAGAAACGAAAAAGTTGTTCTTTTTACCGTTTAATACTGGGTTAGATTTTCATTCTAAATTCATCTATTATAGTTTTTTTGTATTTTGACGTCGTGTAGAAAGTTTCCATCTAACACTTGTTTAATCTTACAGTGGACATTGGTTGTTGGTCGCAATTAATCCTAGCAGAGCAATGGTGTATTATCTAGATTCGTTAGGAAATGATTGGACAACATACCCGGATTTGAAGAAGTGTATTGACACGTAAGTGAGATTGTTCTAAATATGAATGTGTATATTTATTTGTTTGTTTATTTATTTATGTGAATTTTTCTAAATATTCACTTATATTTTATTAGCGCTATACAAGCTTTCCTAGCACTACGAGATAGCCATCTACCACAGCGGAGAGTCAACCCCATTATTACATGGAATACAGTGAAGGTATATTAATTATCACATGTGTTATTATATTAGTGATGCTACTTGATAAAACTTAGGATTTATCCATATTTTCTTTTCATTTGTAGTGTCCTCGGCAACGCAATCAAATAGATTGCGGCTATTTCATGTTGAGGTTTATGAGAGACACTCTTTTGTTGGATCGAATAGAGATTCCATCCGATGTATGTATTTCTAACTTATGAGTTATTTTAATATTAACACATATCTCTCATGTCTAATGAAATAGTTAAAACTAAATCAAACTATGTTATATTATTATGTAGTACTTTGAAGAATGCAAGTGTGCTCATTACTCAATTTCTCAATTGGATGAAATTAAAGAGGATTGGTGTCAATACATTATGGAGCTCAGAATTTTACAAGGTATAATATTGTACTCTTACTTTAATTGATGAGAATTTAAATATGTGTAACTTTGTTTATGTATTCTTTTAATTGAATTACAATCTTTGTGTTTTCAGGACCTATAATGTAGATTTGAAGCATACCTTTGGTTGGATGCAAAAGTACTAGTATAAGTGATATGTGCATTTGTAGAAAAAATGTAATGATTTGTAATTATAAATAGGTGTATATATAATTTTGGTTTGTAATTTTAAATATATATATTGGTTTGAATTGCCAATTGTTTTGGATATATAATTTTGGTGTAAATTGGTACATTTAAATAGGATAAATTGGATTGATTTGAATCTCCAAATTGTGGTATTTTTCTGAACAGGTCAAAAACAGGTTGAAAAAACAGGTCAAATTCTGGTTGAAAAAACCTGGTAAAAATTTAGGTTTTAAAAAATTTATATAAAATTTTTCGTATACCTTAGACAGCGCTTTTGGTGAAAGCGCTGTCTAAGGTATACCAAAAAAAGTCAAAAAAGGTAGGGCTTAGACAGCGCTTTCACCAAAAGCGCTGTCTAAGGTATACGAAAAATTTTATATAAAGGTACCATAGACAGCGCTTTTCATTAAATATACCCACCTTTAGACAGCGCTTTTGGTATTAACCAAAGCGCTGTCTAAACCTATAGCAGTGCAGGTTTAGACAGCGCTTAAAAGCGCTGTCTAAGGGCAAAAAAAGCGTTGTCTAAGGTCTTATCTATTGTAGTGGGAAAGGGAAATGCAGAGAATGAAGGAAATGAAAGAGGATGCATGGAAAGATATGTTGGATGTCCCTGCTTTCCATTAGAGCAGATCACACTTCAGAACATATTCAAAGTGCGACTTGCGAGTAAACAACATGCATGAAGCATTCAATATGGAAATAATGGAGATGAAGTTGTAAACATCAACATACCATACCATTAACATTGAATTTGTAAACATCAATGGAGATCCTTATACGTACCTTATACATCCCACATTCATAGAAACGGCGACCTGGGTTAGCATCTGTCCATGTTGTCATCAATTGAACATCCAAACCATACTTGCATACATACCTCGAACGATTTGAAGATCTATTTCCATGGCTAAAAACAAATTGTTGCAACATCCTTAATAGAAAAAGCAAACTGGACTTTGAACGATTTTGTTCTTAATATGGAATGAAGAAACATGTTTTTGCAGGCACACAATAGAGGATAGAAGAGGTTGAAGAAACACAATGGAGAAGAAGAAGAAGATGAAAGACAATGAAATATTTTCTATTTCCAACTATTTATAAAGTGTTTTTTAATTTACAATTTATTTTTAAATATTTTCTAAATTAAAATATTCAGCTGAGAATTAAAATATTAAGAATTGCTGACATGGATCTCAATAATACCTGCCACCTCATTAATGAAGTTGCCGCATAAGCAAAAATGGATAGGGAACCATACAAATCCAAAGTCCATCAAAATTAAGGAAGCAAATTTGCCGGTTTTGTAATAGGGGGATTAATTGTTTAAAATGTCTAAACTAGAAGAATAAAAAATGCATTTAAGAGAAAAATAAAAGTGAGAGAAACAATTGACACAGAAACATGCGAGGGAGAGATGGAAGTTTGAGGTAAAAATCTAAAATAAGTATTTTGTAAAACAGAATAAATGTGAAAATTAAAATCAGAAAGACCGAAGAGAGAGGGAGAAAGAAAAGAATAACTCAAGGCTGCTGCAATATTGATAGTTAGAGTTGCTTCTAAATTGTCATGATAGAATTGGGCTTTTCTATTTCATCCCAGATTTTGAACTTATCTAATATCTATAATTTAAAATAAAATTCTATATTATTTATCATAAGTCTGATTTTATTATTATTATTTTTATAGGTTTGTTTTTTAAAACTTAGTTTGTGTTAATATAAGCATTTTGCTCATTTTTCATTTTTCTAAATTTTTTATTACAAATGAACAAAACGAAGTTATTTATGCATTATTCAAAAAAGAAATAAAATTTTCATTGATTTCTTTTTAAAAAAGTAAACATAGACTAATTTAATACTCCTACACTTCAATTACTGATTCATCAATGATTTAGTTAAAATTTTGACAACAAATAGTCTTTTTTTTTTAATGCAAAGGTATTAGTATTTTGAATTTGATATTGGTGGAATTGTGTATTTTTTATCAATGTTAAGTCTTTGATACTTGATGCTCATATAAATTTATTAAAAGTTTATTTGTGTTGTTTTTAGAAGTGATATAATGATTAAACATATGAAACCATTATATTGTATATAATTTTAAATAATCGTTAAATATGTTTTTGGTCCTCTTAAATATTTTATTTTTTTTTATTTTGTTTTTAAAAATTTTAAAGAATGATTCTCCTAAAATTTTTCATCCATATTTTTGGTCCCCATGCAATTTAGCGATGATTTATACAATTTAACGATAAAGTTAGCGACAGTTTTAGTGATAGTTTATTACTTAACGACTGAATTAACGATGATTTTAGCAGAAAAAACCAAGAGCGGGGATGGAAATTTTTTAGATGACCATTTTTTAAAGAAAATTTTCTGAGGCACTAAAATAAATATGAAATATTTAGAAGGACCATACACATATTTAACCCTTCTAATAAATTTAAATAATAATATTTAGTATTTACAATATCCCTCAATATTGTGAGCAAGATCCGCCGCTGGTTTTAACTACTCTATATTTATAGTGGACATGGTATCTCATTTGATATATGTTAGTTGTGTTGTAGAATTTGACCCCGACACAACCTGATCAAATCTTTTTGTAATAACTAATATTTTTATCCTGCAAAATAATAAACAATTATATAAACTTGAGGTGTGAAATAACATTGTTCTTAAGGATTTATTCGTCTCATAAGTGCAAGACAATGACAACCGAGACTTGCGTATCGAGAATCAAGAATTAATCACCAAATGAATCTAGAGTATTAATTGTCGATACTATCATTTTCCGGTAAGAATTAATCAATGAATAACTTTCACCATTGCACATATAAATATGTTATGTTTGTATACTGGATAAATTTTCTGTGTTGATATGCTTTTCAATATTGATTAAATAGTATGAAAGCATTTTTGGATATATAAATGAACCTATGAATGTGCTACTGATACGCATATATTGGTGCAATTCATTTTGATATGCGTTTATTTTAGAAAATAGTTCTTGTTACGATAAATAATTTATTATATTTCTAACATTATTAACATGAATCAGGAGTACATTCGTAGCATTATAGCAAATAGGCATGTTGGCACATTCACATATAGGCTATATTGTTAGACTGCAACTTTTGCAATGATACACATACACATATGGCGATAGAACATATAATGCATATAATTTTCAATTTAAAATAACAGTAGTTTTCAATTTGATAGTAATATAATGATATTACTTTATATTGGGGAAGATACATACTGAGTATGTGGTATGATATGTGTGCATAATTGAAGCAATGCATTGTTACATAATGTATAAAAGTGTCGCTTCATGTTGAATGATATATGATCGTACCTGGATCAGACAGTTTCTAGTGGCCAATGACGTCGTCTAGGCTTCAGCTCCGGTGAGGTTGGAAGACGGCGGGAGGGGTGTACCTGCAAGGTACTCCGACGCTCAAGTAAGGTGGTTGTCAGAGAAGAAAGCAAGTACCGAAGAAGAAGGTGAAAGTGAACTTAACCTGACCCCCTCAAGTGAGAGGGTATTTATAGAGCCCCCAGCGCAGGGCCAACGGTTACTTGCATTGGACTGGATTGTCAGGCCCAATCCAAGTATCTGCCAGGGCTTACATGGCGTAGTGAAGACCAGCACGTGGTCTTCGCCCTGGGGTAACCGTTCCTAGATATCCGGAATTAGGGCGGACCGATTCCATCGGGAGTGGAGGGTTACGTGAGAACGTGTCCTCGCGGGGAGGACTCTGTCGTGTCGGGAAGAGACGCGTCCTTGCGGGGAGGACCCTCATGTGCAGAAGGTGGCCTCCTCGCGGGGAGGAGCATAGGAGTGTCGACCCGACGCTCCGTGTCATGCGTGTGCCCGACGCCATGGCGGAGGCGCAAGTGCCCGACATTGGTCGGTCCAAAAGGCCCTTGTTGGGCCATCCCAGGATGTGTGGGTTGGGCCTGCTCGACTGAGTAGCAGTCCCCGGCCCAGTCCAGAACAGGAGACCCCCAAGTCGTCGCTCCGAAGTGTCGGAGTGATGACTTAAGGGCCAACAAGTATGTCGGGGAAGTATGCGGCCGCGAGGAGGGAGAACTTGTTAGGGATCCACTGGCCGTTTCGTCGGGGATACGAGAAGTTTGAACTTGAGTGTCGAGGTAAACGGAGAGACGCGTGTTGGGGAGCGAACAGTCGCATGCGTGCCACGTGCAGACGCCATCATTGCCTAGGGCGGCTAGGCTAGTGTAGTGTACTTAAGTGCTCTAAACTCTTTGAATTCTGTGAGGGTCCTATAAATAGGCCTCACCTCGTTTCATTTGCTCCGTTTGCTCTTTCACTCTCTGACGCTCTATTCTTTCCTTCTCCGTTCTTCCGCCGCTAGCTTCCACCGTCTTCCGCCGTTCTCTTCCAACGACCGTCGTGCCAGAACTCTAAAAAAGCGCATTTCAAGTAAGTTTCTTCCCTTTTTCTCCTTTTGTCTGCGTTCGTAGGGTGACTCTTATGGGGAACTGACGAAGTTCCTATAGAATCACGAAATATCCGACGAAAACGGCGGAATTTCATAGTTTAGTTGTTGAATCTCGCGGGGAAGGGCGATGAAATCCCCGGGGTCATGAAGAATGTCCCGGGGTCCTGGGATGAATGTTTCTTGGTTCGTTTATAGAATTCCACAGGGAAAAAGGATGGGGTCCCGGGGAACCAAAGTTCGTCTCGGGGATCTGGGTCGAATATCTCCTTTTCCCCGACGATCCCTCATCGCCCTTTCACTTGATCAGCGGTGGAGGGGTGGATTTGATACGGGTCATCGAATTCACCATTTCCTTCTGCTTTTCAGGTAAATGGAAGCGTTGCCCGTGGCTGTGGGATCGTTGGACAGTTACGACGAACCCGACTCTCCTATGGCCGAGACAACCAGCGGGGAGAGGTCGCCCGACGAATGGGCCTGCGAGGAGGCCTTAAAAATGCCGTCTCTGTTTTTTCGACGGGGACGAAGACGATATCTTCTGCACCGTCGAGCACCACCTGGTGGGCTCGGCCAAGTCATGGAATGTATTCAGGCCAAGGGAGCACCACAGGATCTACTCGACGTACGGCGGGATGCAGTTCCCCGTCTACGAGTTCATGTTCGACAAGGCGGGGTAGCGCCTGCCCTTCACGGATTTCCAGCAGGCCGTATTTACTTGGCTGCGCTTGGCCCCCTCCCAGCTCCACCCCAACTCACTAGCTTTCATTAGGGCCTTCGAGCTGGTGTGTAAATACTTGCGGATTGGTGCCACTGTACCCTTGTTTTTTCGCATCTTCCATCTTCAGAGGCAGGCCATCGACGGCAGGCACGGTTGGGTATCTTTTAAGCAGGTGAATAGCCTGTTTCACACTTACCTGGACTTCGTGCGCGACTTCAAATATCGGTACTACCTCGTACGGTCGATCACATTTGAGGCCGTAAAACCGATGTACCATCGAGAGGTCGAGGAGATAGATGGTCGGCGACGGGAGGTCCTCAAGTCTAGGTTCCCGCTGTTCTGGGCAGAAGCACACTTCAAATTCGGGATGGACAGCTACAAGGTCAAGCCCAGCCGTCTCGAGGAGGGGGATCGATTGGCATACGAGCGGATAGTGGCGTTCCTCAACAGCTTTAACCGGGGCAAGTTCGTGACGATGGACGGGGAACTCGTCCGCGGAGACGCCGGGCGGGTGTTGACGAAGCGTCATCTGATTAATACGAGGGCCCTCCTCGAGACGTTCTCCGATGAGGAGGCTCTCGAGCTGTTAGGTGGAGACACCCTCCGGATTTACCCCTTTTCTTTTTTTTTCTCGCGTCTTAATTTCTGGCTCGCTGACATGTTTGTTTCCCTTTTTGCAGATAAGATGTCGACCTCCGAGGAGCGATTCAAGAAGTTGAAGTCCAACTGTGCCGCGAAGAAAGGTGGCAAAGGTCGCGTCGAGCAGCTTCGACAGCAGGAGCCCGCTCCCTCCCCGACACCCGTGGGTTCCTCTGGCTCTCACCAGGAAAGTGGTTCTCTCAGCCCTCAGCACTCCCCGAAGAGGCAACGACTTGAGACCACCGTGGACGTCGACCTCACCAAGCAGGAGAGCCCGCCTGCCGTAAAATTTCTACTCCCGCCCTGTCATACGAGGCTGAACTTCTTCACTGGGAATAATTCGCTGTGCGTGGGTGGCCCTGAAGCTCAGGCCATCCTAGGCGTCAACAAGGCTTCACGGAGAAAGACGCTGGTGGACGATGTCTCTGACGTGATGAGGGTTTGCGCGGCTGCCTTGGTCCTGAACGACGAGGCGTGCTCCGCCAGCGAGCTGCAAAAGCTGCGGGACAGTTTCCAGACCATCTCGGTCGAGATGGAGAAGGTGGGGAAGGAGCTGGCCGATTGTAAAAGCCAGAACAAGGCCCAAGTCGAGCTCCAGCAGAAATTGGAGGAAAAGCTGAAAGGCGCCGAGGAGGACCGGAAACGTCTCGCTGGTATCGAGGAGGAGAGGGATTGCCTTTTGGCGAGAATCACCGAGTTGGAGGAGGTTGTCCGGCCGGCTGAGGAGGAGACCGAGGAGGACAAGTTGCTGACCTCGCGGGCAGCGCTGATAGCGAAGCTCCGGGAAGCCGAGGACGACAACCTCAAAGTGGCTGGCATAGGCTTCAGGAACGCCGTGGAGCAGCTTCGGGTCCTCAACCCCGACCTCGTCACCGAAGGGATTGACCCCGACGCCGAGGTGGTGGAAGGTCAGATCGTGCAGCCGATGCGGGTGGACGAAATTCACGAGCATGAGGAGCCCGACGGGACTGCAGCTGAGTAGGCTTTTTTTTTATCTTCGTTTTGGTCGGCCTGCGAGCCGTTTTGATTTATTGTAATATTTGTGCCCGGCCTGCGTGCCAGGGGTTTTTTCTTTGATGTTTGTTTGTAACACCTATACAATGGGCTTTGCCCGCTCAATGCATTTTTGTTTGTCTGCATGTGTGATGTTTGTATGTTTTCGCTCGTGTGTGATGCTATTGTTATACTTTATTTTTGTCTAAGTAATAAGACTTTGGGATTTGCTCGACCTTGATAGTCCCTGACCGCGTGGAGAGCTGGTCGGGCGGACGGAGGCGTATTCCGACCTTTAACGAGGCTAAGAGCTTAATTGAGGTCTTAGCTTCATGGCATGAACTTCCCATCGCGAGCTGGGTGTTCTGCCCGATTGGTACAATGACGGTGGGCCTCGATCGAGGTATCCCCGTCGGATCAAAGGTCCTCGCGCACACACAACGCGGTCTCTGATCATTGTGTTCTGTATAGGGGGTCGCGCTCGTACCTTAGCGTGTCCCCGTGATCGCGGTGCTAGTGAGCCGCGGGCAGTGCTTAACTGTAGTACTGTTTGAGATTCTTAGCATTCCATGGTCGAGCAAGTTCTTCCTCGTGCAGATTTTCGAGGAAGTAGGCTCCTGTCCCCATTTTCCCGCGGATGCGGTACGGGCCATCCCAGTTCGCGGCGAGTTTGTCTTCTCGCGAGTCCTTCTGGTTCCTGCGTAGGACGAGGGTGCCTACCTGAAAATCACGTTTGATAACTTTGTCGTTATAAGGTAGTGTTATTTTTTGTTTAAGTGAAGCTTCTCGGAGAGAAGCGCCCGAGCGTGTTTCTTCGACGAAGTCGAGCTCTTCCCTCAAGGCTTCGTCATTCGCGTCCCCGTCGAGGGGGGCTTCTGTCCTCCTCGAGGGTTCCCTGATCTCCACGGGGATCACCGCTTCCATTCCGTAGGTCAAACAGAAAGGGGTCTCCCCGATCGTGGAGTGTGGGGTCGTTCGGTAGGCCCAGAGGACGCTGTGTAGCTCCTCGACCCACCGTTGTTTGGCGTCGCCTAATCGGCATCTCAATCCTCGGAGGATTACCCTGTTCGCCGCCTCAGCCTGCCCGTTCGTTTGGGGATGCTCGACCGACGTGAAGTGCTGCTTCGTGCCTAGTTTGGTGATGAAGTCTTGGAAGTTCTTGTTGGTGAACTGTGTCCCGTTGTCGGTGACAATGGCTTGAGGCACGCCGAATCGGACGAGGATGTTTCTTTTGTAAAAGCGCAGTATGTTAAAGGCCGTGATTTTGGCCAATGCTTCCGCCTCGATCCACTTCGTGAAGTAATCCACCCCGACGATGAGGTATTTGTTTTGATATGACCCTATGACGAAGGGTCCAAGGATGTCCATTCCCCACCACACGAACGGCCACGGGGAGGCTAGCGTTTTGAGCTCGCTAGGAGGAGCGAGGTGCATGTCCCCGTGTCGCTGGCATCTATCGCACTTCTTGACGTGTTCCTTAGCGTCTTGTTGCATGGTGGGCCAGTAGTACCCTGCTCGAAGCGCCTTACGGGCTAACGAGCGGCCGCCGAGGTGCTGTGCGTTGATTCTGAAATTTTGGTATCAGACGTGTGATGTTAAGGTGTGATGTCACAACAACACACTGTGCAAATGGACAACAATAACAGTAACAAATAACACACCAAATTGTTCACCCAGTTCGGTCTAACTACCTACGTCTGGGGGCTACCAAGCCAGGGATGAAATTCACTACTTGTAGAATTAATTTACAGACTCAACAACCCAGTTGATAATCTCCTAAACTTAATTCCTACTAGTGACTTTCTACCTAAGAAACCACTTAGATATGAGAACACTACTCAATCCCTAAAATAATACTCAAGGAACAACCTTTTTGAGCAACCTTGATCTTACTTCACAGCTTTGATCAAGTAACAACTCTCTATTGCTTCACAGCTTCTAAGAGAGGACAGAATACGACTCAGCAATTCACCCTAGAATTCTGGATACAAGACTCATACAAAATACTCAAGACACTCAGCCTATGCTCTTGATTCGTTCTCTGTATCTCTGTCGCTTTTTCCTTTGGTCTTGTGCGCTTTAAATAGCAACCTAAATTGGACTTGGACCTGCTACAAAATCTAGCCCGATTTGTTATTTAAAACTGAATATTTAAAACAGATTTTCTCCTAAAATCTTTTTAAATCTTCAACCTTTTAAATCTCCTACAAATCTGCACCAGATCTCCTTTGCAGCAAAAAATATCTATCCCAAGATATTCACATCCAATGAGACAGCTTGCTCTCCACAATTCTAGCTAACACGCAACCCTAACAACATCACAACCTGATGTTATTAATTCTGCAGATCTAATGTCACAACATCGCCATGTGACATCAGATATCTAACTTCAGTAATTTAAATACTTAACACAGCCCAGTGTTAAGACTCAATGTTGTAACATCAGCACCTTGACATCAACATTGAACATGCTTTGTTTTACCAAAATTCCAGCCAATCCAAGAACTAACAATCTCCTCCTTTGGCTAATTTTGGCTAAAACAATCTCTGCACTCTGCACCTTCAGAGACTTTAGCAGCAGAAAAACTTCAATCAATGATATAAACTCCAAGCAGCAGCATCTTCAATAAAGACTTCACAAAACTCTGTTGCAGCAGTTGCACATATTTCAACATTAGCAGCAATAAGCACTCCCCCTCAATGTAACAACCAGCATAGTAGCTGTTCAGCAATTACTCCCCCTGCACTTCTGCACTACTGTACTGTATCACAACAATCTCCTTTGACAGCATTTGACACTTGTAATTTTGGCTTTCTTTCCTTGGCTACTTCTCCCCCTTTTTAGCCACAATTAGACAAGCTTCAATCAGAAGCCCTATTAACTACAGTCAGTACACCCTAGCTCTCATTGTTAGCCTCACAGTTAGCAACCAGGCAAAACAAATCATAGAAAGAAAAACATAAACAGGTGCATATTCAGCACAATATTCAAATTACATAACCGGCATAGCAAGTGCAAAAACAAAAAAACTAAACTATTATCTAACAGCAGATGGAAGTTAGTCCTCATCCGAGCTGGTACCATCAGCATCTTCATCACCTTCATCTGACCCGGAATCCACAGTATCGCCATTCCCATTATCTTCCCCCTGTTGCAAGTCTTTGATCATTTGCTCAATCTTCATTTTCTTGACAGTGCTGGTACTGATAACCATATCAAGATCCTTGCAGGTAGCCTTTAATTCTTCAATCAGCTCGGATTTTGTACTGGCCTTCTTAACCCCAGAACTTGATGTTGTAACAATGTCTGGAACATGACTCCCAGCAAACAGTTTGGGATGCAAAGATAAAGTTGACTCCCTCTTACATGCTACCTCTGTACTGGTTAAGATTCCAGGATGTTGATCTAAGATCATTCCACAGATAAAGGAAGGGAATGATATAGGAATTTTGATAGCATTGGTGGCACCATGCTTCACCACTTGATCAAATATATAGCTTCCATAGTTGAACTTGACCTTTTTCCCCACAGCATAGATGAACCTTCCTAATCCCACAGTTATGGTGGTTTTGTGATTAGTAGGTACCCAGTTAGCAGCACCAATTCTGTGCAAAATAGCATACTTGATACTGAGTTTGCTAGCTGTCAATTTATTTTTCAGTGGCCACACCTTAACTTGAGTGGCAGTGATTTCTCTACACACTTCATTATCAGTCACCTCCAGCTCACACTCCTCTTGCTCATCTCTTCCCAGATATTTATTGATAGTACTAGGAGAGAAGTCAATACACTGCCCCCTCACAAACACCTTCATGTAGTTCACACTTCTATTGTCAGAAATGTCTATGGGGATGTTGACAACAAATTCCTTAACAAGACCACTATAGCACTTAGAGAATCTGGTCACAGTCTTCAGCAGTCCAGTAACATGAATGAGGTCCATAATTTCTTTCATCTCCAAGACATCCTTTCCAAGCTCCCTTTCCAGAGCTAATCTCCTTTGGCATACAAATTTCCACAAGGGAGCACTGCTAGCATAATGAAAGGATATGTTGTCCACTGGCACTTCAGGGACCTTATCAGAGATTCTCTTTAAAATGGTCTTTCTGACTGGTGTGATGTCATGGACATCTTCCTCAACTTCATCCTCAGACTCACATTCTTCTCTAATCTTTCTCTTTTTGGAGGATGTAACAACCTTGCTCCAAGGTTTTGTGGGACCAACAGCATGTTTCTTCTTTCCTTCAGTAGACTTCTTTGGAGAGGATTCATCAGTCTTTCCTTTCCTTGTCTTTAGTCTCTTGGCAATACTTCGAACAGCATTTCCAATGACTTCATTATCAGATAAATCAACCACATTGATCACATCCTTATTCTTTTCTTCTTCAGGAGTAGTTCTATCATTCATTTCCTCATGCACATCCTCTTCTTCCCCTCCTATTTCAGAATCTTCAATGACAGACATAGCAAGTCTATGAAGATCAGACTCATCTCCTTGCATGTCTACCTTTTCTGCCGGCATCTGATTTAATTGTATAGAAATTCCTTTCACGGGTATTCCTTTGTCCAGTATTTTGGTTGCCAGATTCCCATACTCTTGTCAACATCAAACTTTTCTACCAAGTTTGAGACGTGGATGACCTAGGTGTTGATTTATCACTAAATAGGATACTGGTAACCAGCTTCTTTATTTCAGTGTTTTTAAAGGTAGTTGCGGCCTTTTTGGAAGCAAGTTTAGACGGTCTAGGTTTACCTGACTCTGGGAGCATTACGGAGATGGGTTGTATATTCAGAGCTTCGTCTTCAGAGTACTCATCTGTAGAAACCCTAGCGTTATTCCGCGATGAACTTTTTGAAGGAGAAGATGTCTGCTTTGACATGGTTCCTTTGAGGCAGTATAGATTGAGATGATTCTTCTTGTTGAAGGAGACGAACAGACGGGAGATATGAGTTTTGATGAACTGTGATTTTGAGGGTCTGAGGTAAGGCGCCAGATTTTGTGTAATTTTTAAAGACCAATCAATGAGTTTCTCCCCACAAATAAGCTTTCCTTTTACAATTTTGAAGGGATTCAACTTAAGAGTACTTAACTCTACCAGCCTTTCACACCTGATGTCACAATCTAATGCTAAAACATCATTTTTAACATCGATAGATGGGCTGACTTCTATAGGTATCCACAGATAACAATTATCTCTGGACCTGACTCCTTTCATGATCACTTCATCCTTTTCGTTTATCACTAGACACTCATCCTTGGAATAGCTGACTTTGTAACCTTCATCACATAACTGACTTATGCTAATCAGATTAGCCTTCAAACCTTGGACAAGGATCACATTATCAAGGGTAAGACCATCAGGATTCATCACTCTTCCACTTCCTTCTACTACTCCTTTTTCTCCATTGCCAAACACGACCTTATTTGCATGGCAAGGATTGAACTCCACCAACTGCTCCTTTGATCCAGTCATGTACATAGAACATCCACTGTCAAAGTACCATGCATCCATGGCAACATGTCCATCTGAGGTGTGGGCTAAAAGACATTTCACCTTCTCCTTAGGAACCCATTGTTTAGCAACTTTAGGTCTGACCTCCTTTGGTTTGCCTTGAGGAGCAGATTGTGGATAACCATGCAATTTAAAACACGAGTAGTGCATATGTCCAAACCTGCCACAATAGAAGCATCTTACTCTGTCATCTCTAAAGTGGTTAAATCTTTTGCCACTTTGATGATAATGTTGTGGCTGCCACCCATAATGTTGTCTTCTTCTTCCATAGTTGGAATGTCTTCTTCTGTACTGAGGATGTTGTCTTCTAGGCTGTCTCCTATGGTGATGAGGCTTCCTTCTTCCATAGTTATGAGGCACAGCATTGTTGAATCCATATCCATACCAGTTTTCCTGATGTTGAGACATCTGATGAGACATGTTCTCTTTGAACCTTGCAGCTTGCATGCTCTTGTGATATTGGGGAGGCATATACTGACTGGCTCCTTGAGACTGCATCTTCCTCTGATGGGGACCATTCCTTTTCTCAACATTCTGAGGCTGAACAGCCCTCTTAGGGGTAGGATCTTGTCTCTTTGTTTGAGACATTGGTTGGGACACCTCCTCCTTTGCTCCTGAAGTGCTTGCCACATATCCTATACCAGTCTTATCACCAGCAACCTTTTCTGTCTGAAGGATCTTATCAAGTGTGTCTGTCCCACAGCTCAGAATCCTAATAGACTTGGTCATCTGATCAAGGTGAGCTTTAACTAGTACAACTTCATTTTCCATATCAGTTTTTTCATTCTCAAGCTGAGCAATCTGTTACTTGTGGCACTTGTTTTCTTGACAAATCTCAGCACTTTTTAAACACAACTCTTGATAAGTAGATGCCAACTCCTCATACGTTATTTCTCCATCACTAGAATCATCATCAGAAACAACAGTTCCTGTTAAAGCTCTAACATGCTTTGCTGACTCACCTTCACTTTCACTTTCAGAGTCAGACCAGGAAACTGTCATGCCCTTCTTCTGCTTTTTCAAGAAGGTGGGACACTCTTTCTTGACATGACCATACCCTTCACACTCAAAGCACTGAACTCCTTTATCTTGGGCAGTTTTCTCTTCATCCTTCTCTTTTGACTTGCTGGTGTCAGAAGATATGTTCTTGACATTAGGCCTGGAGTTATTGTTCATCCTCTTGAACACTTTGTTGAACTGTCTTCCCAACATAACTATGGCCTGAGATAGATCCTCCTGGGATTTAGAACTCTTTCCTTTTACTTCTTGATCATTTGACACCAAGGCTATACTTTTTGGCTTCTTTTCTAGTTCTTCCTCATTCAACCCAAGCTCAAAAGTTTGAAGTGATCCAATGAGCCCATCAACTCTCATCTTGCTGATGTCTTGTGATTCTTCAATGGCAGTTACCTTTATCTTATACTTCTTAGGAAGGGACCTAAGGATCTTCCTTACAAGCTTTTCATCTGACATTTTCTCACCAAGAGCACTGGATGCATTAGCCAGCTCCAGAACATTCATGTGGAAGTCATGAATAGTCTCATCTTCCTTCATCTTCAGGCTTTCAAATTTTGAAGTTAAAATCTGAAGTCTTGACATTTTAACTCTAGATGTACCTTCATGAGTGGCCTTCAAAATATCCCACGCTTCCTTAGCACCTTCACAGGAATTGATTAACCTGAAGATATTCTTATCCACTCCATTGAAAATTACATTTAGAGCTTTGGAATTTCCAAGGGCAAGCTCATCTTCTTCCTTGGTACATTCTTCTTCAGGTTTTGGCTTTGAGGTGCCTTCTTTATCTTTGCCAGTATCATCTTTCTCACACACAACAGGTGTTTTCGACTCTTTAACAATAGCCTTCCAAGCCCTGCTGTCCAAGGATTTAAAGAAAGTGGTCATCCTTGGCTTCCAATAGTCATAATTGGATCCATCCAAGATAGGGGGTCTGTTGATGAATCCTCCAACTTCTTTGTCCATCTTTACACCAGAAAGTAACTTCCCTAGATCTCACCCAGAGACAGACAGGATGCCTGCTCTGATACCAATTGAAATTCTGGTATCAGACGTATGATGTTAAGGTCCGATGTCACAACAACACACTCTGCAAATGGACAGCAATAACAGTAACAAATAACACACCAAATTGTTCACCCAGTTCGGTCTAACTACCTACGTCTGGGGGCTACCAAGCCAGGGATGAAATTCACTACTTGTAGAATTAATTTACAGACTCAACAACCCAGTTGACAATCTCCTAAACTTAATTCCTACTAGTGACTTTCTACCTAAGAAACCACTTAGATATGAGAACACTACTCAATCCCTAAAACAATACTCAAGGAACAACCTCTTTGAGCAACCTTGATCTTACTTCACAGCTTTGATCAAGTAACAACTCTCTATTGCTTCACAGCTTCTAAGAGAGGACAGAATACGACTCAGCAATTCACCCTAGAATTCTGGATACAAGACTCGTACAAAATACTCAAGATACTCAGCCTATGCTCTTGATTCGTTCTCTGTATCTCTGTCGCTTTTTCCTTTGGTCTTGTGCGCTTTAAATAGCAACCTGAATTGGACTTGGACCTGCTACAAAATCTCGCCCGATTTGTTATTTAAAACTGAATATTTAAAACAGATTTTCTCCTAAAATCTTTTTAAATCTTCAACCTTTTAAATCTCCTACAAATCTGCACCAGATCTCCTTTGCAGCAAAAAATATCTATCCCAAGATATTCGCATCCAATGAGACAGCTTGCTCTCCACAATTCCAGCTAACACGCAACCCTAACAACATCACAACCTGATGTTATTAATTCTACATATCTAATTTCACAACATCGCCATGTGACATCAGACATCCAACTTCAGCAATTTAAATACTTAATACAGCCCAGTGTTAAGACTCAATGTTGCAACATCAGCACCTTGACATCAACATTGAACATGCTTTGTTTTACCAAAATTCCAGCCAATCCAAGAACTAACAGATTCCTTCGTGGATTTCCTGGAGAATGTCGGGGACCTTAGTCTCCTCGACACACCTGAGGAGGGGAATAGAGAACCCTCGCCGATATAGCTTATCCTCGACTACAGTGTGCGAGCACGCCCGCCTCTTGACCATTCCTGCTTCTTTGGGATCTTCGGGCAGTTTGCCTGTCATGAGGTATTCGTATACCGGGGTCATCCAGCAGTTGCTGTCCCCGATGGCGTTGACGTCTGAAACCATGGCCGATTTTTCAATGCTCGGGTGGGAAAGCACTTCTTGTATGACGGATTTATTTCCGCCTTTCTTGTTCGTGCTCGCCAATTTGGACAAGACATCTGCTCGGGCATTATGCTCGTGGGGGATGTGGGTTACTTCCGCGGAGGTGAACTTTTTCATCTTTTCTTTTACCAAGGCCAAGTATTCTATGAGGTTTTCGTTCTTGGCTTGGTACTCTCCTCGGACTTGCGAGGCCACGAGCTGGGAATCGGTGAAGAGTTTGACCTCCTTGGCGCCGAGGTCCTCCGCCAGCCGAAGTCCTGCGAGGAAGGCCTCGTATTCGGCTTGGTTGTTCGATGTCGGGAAGGACAGTTCGAGGGATACCTCGATTAAGATGCCTTCCTCGTTTTCGAGGATGATGCCCACCCCGCTTCCCTTTGGGCTGGATGCCCCGTCGACATAGATCGTCCATTTCTGTGATCCGTTGGTCGAAGGCTCCGGGACGATCATCTCTGCTACGAAGTCGGCCAGTACTTGTGCCTTCATGGCTTTCCTCCCTTCGTACTGGATGTCAAACTCGGCGAGCTCGAGTGACCACCTGAGCATCCTCCCCGCCATGTCCGGCCGGCCAAGGAGCTGCCTTATAGGTTGTTCGGTTTTTACGACGACGGTGTGGGCGAGGAAGTAGTGGCGTAGCCTCCTGGCCATGGTGACGAGGCCCAGGGAGACTTTCTCAATCTGCTGATATCTGAGCTCGGGGCCTTGGAGGGCTTTTCTCATGAAATAAACTGGCTTCTGCCCGTCCAGGGTTTCCCGAACGAGGACGGCGCTGACTGCTTCATTCGTGATCGCAAGATACAAGAAGAGTGTCTCCCCGTTCCCAGGCCGTGAGAGGACCGGGGGTTGTGATAGGACCTGTTTTAAGTGGACTAGTGCCTGCTCGCATTCCTCGCTCCAATCAAACTCCGCTTTTTGTCGAAGAAGTTTGAAAAATGGGAGTGCGTATTGTGCGAATTTGGCGACGAAGCGGGAAAGGGATGTGACCATCCCGTTCAATGATTATATCGACTTCTTTGAGTCCGGGGTAGGGAGCTCGGAGAAAGCCCTACACTTGTCGGGGTTGGCCTCGATTCCTCGTTCTGTGAGGTAAAATCCGAGGAACTTCCCTGCCCGGACGCTGAAGGTGCACTTGTCGGGGTTAAACCTCATGCGACACCTCCTCGTCGTGTCGAACACCTTCTTGAGGTGCGCGGCGTGGTCGACTTCTTTTGCAGACTTGACGATCATGTCGTCCATGTAGACTTCGAGCATGTCGCTGATTTCGGCCTGGAAAACCTTGTTCATCATCCGTTGGTAGGTCGCACCGGCATTCTTCAGACCGAAGGGCATTACGTTGTAATAGTAGTTGCCCGACGCGGTCATGAAGGCTGTGTGTTGTTTGTCGACCTTGTCCATGGGGATTTGGTTGTATCCCAAGTAAGCGTCCATGAAGGATAGTAGTTTGTAACCTGCAGAGTTGTCAACCAGTTGGTCGATGTTAGGCAAGGGATAACAGTCTTTCGAGCAAGCCCGGTTAAGAATAGTATAATCAATGCAGATTCTCCATTTTCCATTATTCTTTTTAACAAGTACAACGTTGGATAGCCATGTCGTGTATTTTACAGCAGCCTCAGCAGGCTCAGGAGGTCTTTTACAGCTTTCTCAGCAGCCTCAGCTTTCTCGGGAGACTGCTTACGCCTACGTTGTGCTATGGCCCTAGCGGCCGGATCTACTGCGAGCTGATGGCAAGCCACCTCGGGGTCGAGGCCAGGCATCTCGGACGCGCTCCACGCGAAGAGGTCAGCATTCTCCCTCAGACATGCCTTCAGCTGCTCCCTTGCCAGGTCGGGGATCCCGGTGCCAATCTTCACGTTGCGGTCTGGGTCGTTCCCGAGTACCACGAGCTCGAAGTCTCCGTCTGGGATAGGGAGCGTTGGGTGGAGAGGCCGCCCGTTGTTCTCCGCCTGGTGGTCGAGATCTTCGACTCTGTCTTCGTCGGGTTCGCCGGAGAACCTGCTGTCGAGGTCGACCGCGTTGACGCGCGGGAGAGGTACCTGTTCGGCATCCTGGGGTGGCTTGGCCACGGTCTTGGGTTTGGGGCCGATGGAACTTAGGCCTTTGATGGCGGCGTCGAAGTACCTTCTGGCCGCGTTGATGTCCCCGTTTATCGTCACTACTCGTCCCCTGGTCGTGTAGTACTTCATTTTGAGGTGGACCGTTGACGGTACCACCGTAAGCTCGGCCAGGGTGGTCCTCCCGAGGATGCAGTTGTAGAGGGACGGGCATTCGACCACCAGGAAACGGATCTTCACCTGTCGGGCAGTGTCTTCGGCCCCGAATGTAACCATTAGCTCCATGTAACCCCATGGTCTGGTGGTGGTTCCATTGAACCCCTGTAGATCTGAACCGACGTACGGGGTCAAAGGTCTCTCGTCGAGCTGAAGGGTCCCGAACAGATGAGCATACATGATGTCGACCGAACTCCCCTGGTAGACTAGGATCCTTCGAACGTCAAAGTTTTCCATCTGCACCCTGATCAGGAGGGGAATAGTGGCGTTTGGTGCTCCCCCCTGGGAGTTCCTCGACGTAGAAGGTGATGAGGTTGGAGTTTCCCCGCACTTTCTCGAGGGTGGTCGCCTTCGCCGACGTCGCGGATTCTAGTTCGTCAAATTTCCGCTTGATCGATCCGACGGACAGCTTCTCTGGTCCTCCCCCAGAGATGACCATCGCCCTGGGGAAGCTTTCCCAGGTGTTGCGGGCAGTAACGGGGTCTTCGTGGGGGAATGTCGCCCACATGTTGCGAATTGCTTCTTGTCCTTCAATGATTGGGGGAACAAAGAAATCTTCGGGTCGGGCGACCTGAAGGTGACTCTCGTCGGGAGGAGGCGTCGTCTCCTCAACGTTCTGGGCTTCCCGGGAGCTGGGACGAGGAGTATCGTTCTTCTGGACGTATTTCTTTAAGTGCCCTTCCTTGATCAGAATTTCGATCGCATCCTTGATATGGATGCAGTCTTCGGTAACATGTCCGTGGCTCCGGTGGAACCTGCAGTACTTTGATTTGTCAATGTTCGATTTGGGAGTAGCCGGCTTCGGGAAGCGAACTCCCCTCTTCACAAACTCGGAATTCTGGCATTCAGAGAGTATTCGAGCCCGGGGAGCGTTGAGCGGGGTGTACTCCGTGATTCGGCCAGTTGGTCCGTGCGGTTCCTGAGGATCACGGTTGCGGTTCTCTTTCTTTCTCTCTCCTCCTCGTCGGGGAGAAGAGTCTTCATCTTTGTGGTCGCGGGGGCCTTCTCTGCGTCTCGTCTCAAGGGCGATCTGAGCTGCCTCCGTCTCCTCGAGTTCGATGTACTTCTGAGCTCGAGCGAGAAGGTCCTCGAGACGTCGGGGTCTGCGGAGGCCTATGGATTTGGCAAAGTCAGATCCGACACGCAATCCATGGATAATTAAATATTTTTCATGTCGTCGGTCGTATGGACCTCGACAGCTTCTTTGTTGAATCTCTCGATGTAGTTCCGGAGAGATTCGTTCTTCCCTTGGAAGATGCTTTCTAGGGCAGCCTCCGTCTTCGGGTGTCGACGAGACGTGGTGAAGTGTTTGTTAAAGTGTTGCCTAAGTTGTTTCCAGGATGTGATCGACCCATGTGCCAGACCCTTATACCAAGTCATGGCTCCCTTCCGCAAGGTGGTGGGGAATAGCCTGCACCTGATGGCTCCCCTGACATTTCGGAAGTCGAGCATTGCTTCGAAACTCTCGACGTGATCGTCGGGGTCGGTCAGGCCATCATAGGTCCCCAATGGTGGGGGTTTCTCCATGCCTCCAGGGATTGGGGCGTTCATGATTTCCCACGACAGAGGGGTCCTCTGGTGCTCGTCGTCGCTACCAGCCGGGGATCTCGAAGGTGATCGATGATGCCGTGGAGGGGAGTTCCTCGAACGGTTCTTTGGTCTTTCTTCGATCTGCTTGGACTTCTTGGAAGTGGTGGAGGCCCTGGGTTCCTTCCGAGGTGGGGAACGAGGGCGTTTCTGGGAGATCGTCGGCTGAGGGCGCTCGAGACGTGGTCGACGACCCTGGCGTACCAGTGACGGGGTCCGAGATTCTTCGGAAGGAGTCCTTCGCGGGGAAGGAGAACAGCGAGGTGACGGGGGACGACGATGTCTTCGCAGGGAAGATCGTTGTGTCCTTCCTTGCTCCAAGGCTTCAATTCTCGTATTCTGGTGCGTGATCAGCTGATTGGTCTGATTAATCAAGGCAAATAGGGCCACGGTGCTCGGGTCCGCATTGGGCGGAGGAGCAACTGGTTGAAAAATGGCTTGCTGATCGTCTTGGCGGGCGGTGTTGTAAGCCACATCTTGGGAGTCCGGGGAGGCGGTCTGCCCATCTCTTACGTCACCTTCGCCGCCGTTGAGGATGACAGCGTCCTCACGGTGGTTCCCGTTCTCGAGTTGTGCGAGCACGGTGTCCAGAGCCTGGGTAGCTGACGGATTGGCCATGTTGGTGATGAATGAGAGTTGCTTTGGTTTAACGAAGGAAAAACGGGGAAGCAAAAGGTTCCCACAGATGGCACCACTGATCGTACCTGGATCAGAAAGTTTCTAGTGCCCAACGACGTCGTCTGGGCTTCAGCTCCGGTGAGGTTGGAAGACGGCGGGGGGTGTACCTGCAAGGTACTCCGACGCTCAAGTAAGGTGGTTGTCAGAGAAGAAAGCAAGTACAGAAGAAGAAGGTGAAAGTGAACTTAACCTGACCCCCTCAAGTGAGAGGGTATTTATAGAGGCCCCAGCGCGGGGCCAATGGTTACTTGCATTGGACTGGATTGTCAGGCCCAATCCAAGTAACTGCCAGGGCTTACGTGGCGTAGTGAAGACCAGCACGTGGTCTTCGCCCTGGGGTAACCGTTCCTAGATATCCGGAATTAGGGCGGACCGATTCCATCGGGAGTGGAGCGGTTACGTGAGAACGTGTCCTAGCGAGGAAGACTCTGTCATGTCGGGGAGAGACGTGTCCTCGCGGGGAGGACCCTCATGTGCAGAAGGTGGGCTCCTCGCGGGGAGGAGCATAGGAGTGTCGAGGAGGAACGAACTCGGGGAGGCAACGCCATGCCCGACGCTCCGTGTCATGCGTGTGCCCGACGCCATGGGGGAGACGCAAGTGCCTGACATTGGTCAGTCCAAAAGGCCCTTGTTGGGCCATCCCAGGATGTGTGGGTTGGGCCTGCTCGACTGAGTAGCAGTCCCCGGCCCAGTCCAGAACAATATATATGTTCTCACTATAATCAATGATATAATAAATAGTGTAATATTTAATGATGCTTTTGTAATTCAATGATCATAATATTTGTCATAGTGCATGTATAATGTTTTTTCTTATATCGTGGTTGAATGATATACGATAATCAAAATCAGATTTTGTTTGTTTAGGGTAAAGAAAACTTTTGATTCTCCGCTTCACAAATGTCTCACCCCTCTATCGTGATGATACTCAGCATGGGTAGTTTTAGCTGAAGCTTTCTGGTATTTTTGGCTTAAACTCCTAGCTTTAGGGCTAGGGGCCTTGGTACCAGCTTAGTTCTTAGTTAGCTTCTTGTTCTTGGTTTTCACTCGGGTGGATCAGTTATGGATTGGAAGAAAGTATCTTACAAGAAGAGTAACAGATCTAATGGTTTTTCGGTTTGCAAAGAGAGGGGGGGCAAGGGAGCGGATGTTAGTGAACCTATAACATCCTTCTTCATTTTCGTTTTTCCTGAGAATATGTTTGCGAGAGATTTGTTTGAACTGTTCAAGGTTTACGGTGTCATCTCGGAGGTTTTCATCCCTGGAAGGAAAGACATAAGAGGAAAGAGATTTGGATTCGCACGTTTCAGAAAGGTTCACGACCCTAGAATTTTAGAGGTTAAACTTGATAGTATATTCATCCAGGGTACTAAGATGCATGCCAACACCCCAAGGTTTCAGAAGGATAATCATCACACTTACGGAGCCGATATTCTGAAGGGGAGGCTCAGTCACGATTTAGGTAAAAGACTTGTTGAAAATGGACCAAGAGAAGGAGGTTGTTCAAAAAATCTTTCCTACGCCCATGTTGCGAAGAAGAACCTGGGAGGCGTGAGGTCTGATTTACAGAAGCCGGCTAACACTATCACCAGCTTTAGTCTTGTGGTTCCTGATGTGAGTAGGTTCGAACAGGCTCTTGTGGGAGAGGTTTTGGAGAATGTCAACCCATTTGTGATTCAGCAAAGTCTTTCTGAGGAAGGTTATTTTCATATTAAGTCAACTCCTTTAGGTGTTGGTTTATGCTTACTTGAATCTGACAAGAAATGTGCAGTGCAAGACTTCGTTTTGGAAGCCAAGGATTGGTGTGATAAATAGTTTGTCAAGATAGAACCTTGGAGCATTGATGTAGTGGATAGAAAAAGATATACGTGGGTAAAATGTTATGGCCTCCCTTGTTTTGCTTGGAATCTTGATTCTTTTCCAATGTCTCTAAGCATTTTGGTCAGTTTGTTTTATGTGATTCTGACACTTCGAAGAATATTAGTTTTGATGAGGCAAGGCTACTTATTAAAACTAATAGGAGTAAGTTCATAAATGAGGCTCTTGATCTGGAGATTAACGGTTCCACGTTCTTTGTGAGGATCATTGAGGACTCTTCGAAACCTTACAGAGGCAGGGACTTGTTGGATGATGAAGCGGTTAGATCTTTTGGTTCCTTGTTTTCAGATGGAGAAGATAGTATTAGCTCTTGGTCCAATGGCATCGAAGAAGACGAAGGTGTTTCCAACCCTACTAGCTCTATGGTTTCTAGAGTGGCGCATAGATGTAGGGAAAAAGAGACTTTTTCTGACATTGATGGTAGACGCAGTGATATTTCCCAATCCTATGTTAGTAATTCCCCAGGTGTCAGAGAGGTGGAAAGTGTAAAAGATTTTGTTGAGAAGTCTGATGTAGCTAAGGTCAACTTGGATTTGTTGGACCTGTCTATTCCTGAGGTGGTTTTGACTGCTGATGCAGTAATTCCAGTTGCCGAGGGTAATTCGAATTTTACTATTAAGAATGGGGCAAGTTTGGAGTTGGGGCCCACTGTGGTTTTGGGCTCTACCTCTGGTCTGGACAAAACAGGTGGATTGAATTCTATTGGGTTGGGCCCAATAGAAACCAATTTAGACATTAATGTTGGATATAATGGTGGAACCAAAATCAGAAAGAAGAAAGCCATTGCTGATTTTTACGAAAGGTTACAAATTCTTTTTAAGCCCTCCTTCTACTCCACACTTTTAAACACGTCTGGAGGATCTGGCCCTTCCAGGCGTAATTTATCAGTGAAAAAGAAGCGCTCCACATCAAACAAGTTCCTTAATCTTTCCCTTCCCCCAGTTAAAGAGGTAGTCGAGTTTGATCTTCCTCCTGAAGCTTCTTATTCCTTAGACGAGTCGGATGTCTTAAGAAATAATACAAGGTGTAAAGCTGGTTTAGACAACGTACCTAAGAAAATTTGGGAGTCGGTTCAGCTTATGGGTTTGGAAGCAGAGGAAGATGAAGAGGTTTTTGAGAGTGTGGTTAGAAATTTGGAGAACGGGGACAAGGTTCAATTCGCAGTTAGAAAGTGTGTGGACAATCCATTTCAATGATTATTGTGACCTATAATGTTCGTGGGTGAAATCTTTCCCTCAAGAGGAGGAGAATTCGGAAAACCTTGATGGAAGGCCAAGCTGACGTTTGCCTGATTCAAGAATCTAAGGTAAAGATCATGAAGGAGTCAATAGTCAGAAGTTTATGGGGAAACGGAGGCTTTGATTGGACTGTCAGTGGTTCCATTGGTGCATCTGGTGGGATTTTAACAATTTGGAGGAAGGGGTTCCTTCAACCTATCTCTTCTTACAAAGGTTCAGGATTTCTGTGTTCTGTGTTTTCTTGGAACAATACCACTCTATATGTGGTCAATGTATATTCTCCTTGTTCTTTAAGGGACAAACGAAAACTTTGGGAGGACATTATTGAATTTAAATTGAGGAACCCAGGGGGAAGATGGATTTTGGGGGGAGACTTTAATTCTGTTAAAAGTAGGGAAGATAGGAATGGCGTCAGTTCTTCGTCTGCCCGTGAATGCGAGGAGTTTTGCTCTTTCATTAGAGTTTTGGAGTTGGTCGATCTCCCTTTTGTAGGTAACAGGTTCTCGTGGTTTAATTCTAATGGTCTTTCTTGCAGTAAATTAGATCGTTTTATAGTTGATGAATCCCTCATTGACTACTGGGACTTTAAGGCTCAAGTCATAGGCAATCGGGATATTTCTGATCATCGTCCCGTGTGGCTTAAACCTATCAGTCGTGACACTGGTCGTAAGCCTTTCCGTTTCTTTAATTGATGGCTTGACCACAAAGAGTGTAAGAACTTCATTAGTGAATCGTGGAACTCTTTTTCTTTCCATGGCTCCCCTACCTTCGTTTTCAAGGAAAAACTTAGAGCCCTTAAGGTAAGATTGAAATGGTGGAATATTAACGTCTTTGGTTGGTTAGACCTTTGCATTGATAAGTATGACAAGAATTTTAATGATTACGATGCTCTGTTGGAGGGGGGTCTTGAAGACTTGTCGGAGTCTCAGCTGATAAGACGAGGGGAGGATCAGGAGAATTTCTGGTGTAAATTGCGTTTCAAAGAAAGCTTAATTCACCAGAAATCTAGACACAATTGGGTCAAGGGGGGAGATGTCAATAGTAGATACTTCCATTCCTTTTTCAAGTTCAGGACTAGGCAGAATCACATTAGCATTCAGGGCCATGATGGAGATATGTTGGAAGATCCCGTTATGGTTAAAGATGTTGCTCTTCAGTTCTTCAAAAAGAAATTTAAACGGGAAGCTAGTGTTAGACCAAGGATTAATCTGTCTGATTGTGTTAAGTTGTCCGACGAAGATCGTGGCAAGCTGGATGCCCAGTTTTCTCATGTTGAAATCAGGGCTGCCGTTTTTGAATGTGATGGGAACAAAGCGCCTGGTCCCGATGGTTTTTCTTTTAAATTTATTAAGGATTGTTGGGATATCATAGGGCCTGATTTTACTAGTTGCATTTTGCACTTCTCTTTAACTGGTAAACTCCCTAAAATCTTTGCTTCTTCGTTCTTGTCGTTAATTCCTAAACAAGACGATCCCCAAAATCTTGGGGATTACAGGCCTATCTCGTTGGTGAGTTGTGTTTCTAAAGTCATTTCCAAACTCATGGCTATTAGATTGTCTGCAGTGATTTCCAAGCTGGTCTCTCCGTTTCAGACAGCTTTCATCCCGGGTAGAAACCTTTTGGATGGCGTTCTGTTAGCCAATGAAGTCATTGATATGGCTAGGAGGGATAGGAAGCCTTGCCTTTTGTTTAAAGTTGACTTCGCTCAAGCATATGACTGCATTGATTGGAAGTTTATGATTCACGTTCTCAAATCTATGAATTTCGGTCCAAATTGGATTAGGTGGATTGAAGGAAATATTTGCAACAGTCATGTTTCTGTTTTGGTTAATAGATCGCCTTCCAAAGATTTTGAGGCTTCTAGAGGTTTGAAGCAGGGCAATCCGCTTGTCCCGTTTCTTTTCACTTTGGTTGCTGAATCTTTAGCTATTATGATTAAAAGAGCTTCTGTTATTAATATGTTCACTGGTTTTGGTTATGCAGATGGTGAATCCATCGATTTGCTTCAATTCGCTGATGATACATTGATTTTTTGTGATGGGGTATCAAAATCTATGGGCCATCAAGACTATTTTAAGAGGTTTCTAAATGGTTTCCGGTTTACGAATCAGTTTTTCCAAAAGTTGTTTGCTTGGAATAGGTATTGACGATGGATTTTTAAGAGCTGCAGCTTCTTTTCTATACTGCAAGACAGACGATTTTCCTTTGAATTCTTGGGGATCACTATAGGTAGCAACCAAAGAAGAGCTTTGTTTTGGAAACCTATTATAAATTGTCTGAAGGAGCGTCTCAATTCCTGGGCTGGCAGGAACATGACCATTGGAGGAAGGGTCACTTTGATTAATTCGGTTCTCGCAAATTTACCGATTCATCACCTATCGTTTTTCAAGGCTCCCTCTAAAATTATTAAAGAGTTCATTGCCATACAACGTCGCTTTTTGTGGTCGGGATCGGCGGATAAAAGCAAAATTGTGTGGATCAATTGGAGTGTTCTGTGTAAATCCAAAGACAAGGGTGGGTTAGGCATAAAACACATAGGGTTGTTCAATAAATCTCTTCTATCCAAATGGTTGTGGAAGTTTCTTATTGGTGGTAATGAAATATGGCGTAAGCTCTTGGTTTGCAGTTACGGTAATCTTGGTTATTGGGTGTTGAACTCAGATCAGAACAGCTGTCCTAAAAACGCGTCGCTTTGGTTGAGGGACATTCTCAACTCTAAATATTATGGGGACTCTTCTAGTTTCAATCAGTGCATTAGACCTGCTATTGGTAATGGTTGCAAGATTCCCTTCTGGAAGGCTCATTGGTGCGGTTCTCAACAACTAGACATTTCTTTTCCTAACCTCTTCGCTGCTGCTTTAAAAAAAGATGGTTCAGTTGCAGATTTTGGATCTTGGCACGATGGTCATTGGCATTGGAGTTTGGATAATTGCTGGACCCCCGGAACTGTTGACGAGCAAGAACAGAATTCGCTAATGCAGGTATTGAACGCAGACAGCTTGTTGATGCGTCCTGAGGAGGATAAATGGGAATGGCTTTTGGATAAAAGCAACGAATTCTCGATGAGGACTTCTTACGATCATATAGCGGATTCTGTTCAAATTCCTTTACCTCAACAGTCGGAGGCTTTGCTTATGAAAGTGGTTTGGAAGACTAAAGTTCCTCTGACAATTCAAATTTTTGTTTGGAGATTAATTCGCGATAGATTACCGACTCGCTCCAACCTTGGATTTAGGGATGTAATCACTTCCTCGCAAGATAAGACATGCGTGCTGTGTTCTCTTGCTGTCGAGGATGCCTTACACCTTTTCCTTTTCTGTCCGAAAATTCAAGTTTTGTGGTTGAAAATTTCCAATTGGCTTGGAGTTCAGCCGATTGTAGCGGATAACTTATGTAACCATGCTCTTTTATGGTTCCTAGCTCTCCACCACAAAGGGAAAGACGATATGAGTTGTTTTTTGTGGATTGTTTCATCTTGGTGTATTTGGAACATAGGGAATTACATAATTTTCAACGGTCTAGTTTGGGACGGGGATGAGGTTTTTAACCGTATTGTTACTGCATTGTGGAGATGGTTAGAAATAGGTCGCAAGAGATGCAATTTTTATGAATGGTTGTATCACCCTTTAGACTTCTTGTAATTTCGTTTAGGGGTGTTCCCTGCTTGTCGCTTTTGTTAGGTTTTTTTCTATGGGTTGGAGAATCCATTTTTCTCCCTTTAATACAAATAGCTTATCAAAAAAAGATATACACAATACATAACTAAACAAAAGTGTGAATAGTGACTATTATCTATGATGTATATATATGTGGTAGATTTATGTTGTAAATGCTATCTATGTAATGTAAACTTGATAAAAAAAATTTAATTAATTTATTATGATTAAAATATTACAGTCATATTTTGAAATTCTTTAAAATAGAGTTTGTTAATCTCCAAAAGGTCAAAATTTATTAAAGTTCATGACTTCAAATTATGCAATTGAGTTTTGATTTATATTTTATGTGAATAAATTGTTTGTGTTCAATGAAACTTATTATTATAAGACATATAAGGATCATCCAAAGATGAATCATAATTTATATAGACCTCTGATTTGGAGTCTAATGTAACTATTGAATTTCGAGATGTGGAATTTTGAGAACCTTATCAAGGAGGATAAGGAATTCGAGATTCCTACAAATAAAGAACCTCGTGAGGAAGGTTCTCCAAGGGTTATTGAAACACAAACGGAAAATTGTGACTTCCGCAAATCACCTTTTTAGAGATGATGCTCTAATCAAGAAAATTCAAAAATTCTTGAGAAAGGAATGGACAAATTTTTTGAAACTTTGTGCAAAACTTTAAAATCATTTATAAAAGCTTCATAATAATTTTAAACACTTAAGGTTCATATATTAATGAATTGTAAATTGAAAGAGAAGGTCACTTGTCTATTGAAATTGATTCAATAACAACTTCATATATTCAAATTTTTTCAATTACAATATTTGATCACCAAGTGTGTGGTGACTAAATTTGTAATGAAAGTGTGTGTACTTTCTAAAAGTATTTGCAAATAGAAAGTGATATATTTTCTATTTGTTGGAGAAAGGTCCTTAAAATTGATTTGATTCAAAGTTCACTATAGTTGTTGATATATTTATGAAATCAAGGAAGTCGTGGCTTCAAGGGACTCCTCTTGTTTAGAAGAAAGTATCATAGTCTGATGGTACAATAAACACCTACAAGTATATATCAATGACCAAGCACTACAAGAAAAAAGGAAGGTTGCGACGGTTTTTTCTTAAGTTACGGCGGTTCAAACCGTCGCAAAACCTGGGTCGCGACGGTTTTTATTTCGCTGCAAAACCATGTGTCGCCACTATAAACTGCGACGGTTAGAAAAAGGGCCACTCCAGCCGTCGTTACTACTTGCGACGGTTATAGAACTGCCTTTAATCGTAATCTGCGACGGTTTTGAACTGCCGTGAATTGTTAGTTGGTTTGTTTTCAATGTTTATTGCAACGGGTTTAGACTGCCGTGAGTTGAATATTGCGACAGTTCTAACTATCGCAAATTGTTTTATAAATTCATTTTTTTCTATTTTATTTTTCTTTTACTAATAACTTTTTATATTTATTTCTTAATTATTATTCATATTTATTTACTAACTCTTTAAATTATTATTTTCATTTTGGTGATATTTATTTATCTTTTTTTCTAACTTTCTATTTTATTTTCTACTACTTTCTAACAAAATGAAATTGCAATCACAAAATTTAAATATCAATTAAGAAAAAGTGAGTTTCTTACTCATAATACAAGAAAAAGTGTGAGTTCCTTAATCATAATACAAGAAAAAGTGTGAGTTCCTTAATCATAATGTCATATCTAATCTTAATCTTATAATAAGCATCATAATGCTAAAAAAGTGCAAGATCCATAGTCATTCTTGATAATAATCATCATAATACAAAAAACCGAAATCATATCAAATCTTAATCTCTAATTAGTTCTTGTTGTTCCATTATCTTCAACTCGGTAGTTAGACTCCGAAGAACGTCTACCATCTATGGGTGATTCTATGTAGGATCCTTGAAAAAAAATCAAAATAATACTCATTAAAGTAATACTCATTTTCTTTAACTTTTTAAGCATGTTTTACACTATTTAAAATTTCAATAAGAGTAGATGCATATAAAAGAATATACGTGTCTTCCACTAGAATTCAACATTTGCATTAAAAGTGCAATCTCCTCCTTCCTAGCATTGTCCATTTGCTTTAGTAATGCAATTTGCTCCATCAAATAATCAATTTTTGAGTTCTTTTCTTTAAGTGCGACAATTTCTTCTTGCATTTCCTTTATTTTTTCATTTGCTTCAGAAGACGCCGATGACATAGATCTATTAATTCGATATGGCGTTACTCCAAGTCTCATACAACGAACATATCCAGGATGTTCTTTTCCAAAGACTTTTTCAAATGCTTCATTTTCAGACAGAGAGTCTTGGATTGCAGCTTGTAATTTCTCATGCACATGCAAAAGAGCAAATTGAGTAACCAATTTCCTAATTCCAAATAAATTACTTAGGAATTAGTATAAGTTTCAATGAAGATAAAGTCTTAATTATCTTTCAATTAATCATAAAGGCACATTTTGAAACTTATACATGTAATGGAAACAAATAAAGTTAGCACTGATTTGAGCTTTCCACAATGAATTTTCAATTACAGAGAAAAAAAATCAAATGTACTTTTAGGGATAAATATAATTGGTGATTGTATGCTTCTATTTTTATCACATGCAAGGGAAATAAATTACTGTTGCTGTTGTTGATTTTTGGCTGTAGTCTCCACACCTTTTTGTAAGATTCAATAGTGAAATATTATGATAGAGAGAACATGGAAGGCATGTTAGGAAGAATGCATTTTCAAAATCAATAAAGCATTATTCTGGAATCTGGCATGTAAGATCAGTTTTCAATAATTGTAAAAGAAAATGGGAAGGGAAATATTAGTTCTGTATTATCTTATATTTATTAATTGAAGTGAAAATGCAAACATGAAACATGTGAAGTATACAGGCCGTTGTGTTTCTCTTTCCTTATTTGGACCCTTAGTTACACATATCTATTATCTTAAAATAAATAAATGATGTTTGAAGTATAGTTGTTCTCTTTGCACCTTAACTTGCTACCATATGCTAAGATTGTAATAATGGTTTCTTTTCAACTTTCTGTTCAAGTTTTATGCTTTGTTTTCTTTTAGATAAATTTTTGTTTTCTATCAGAATAATGATAATAATGTTTTGAAGGTGTTTTGTGATTGATTTCTTAGCTTCATAGAACGAATTTAGAATGTTTGCACATTTAAATGCGTCTTTTAATAACGCTAAAATCATTGTCATCCTTATCACTCAATCCACATAAACACTTGATATGGTACAACTTTACCAAAAAAAGACAGTCTTGAATATTTACTACACCCTTCATATAAAGGTTGTTCTCCTTCTCTAACCAATTCATAGTACTCTTTGCCTTCATTTCTTTCCTGAGTTGCACTTGGCTTCACATAATCTTCTTGGTCAATCTCCATATTTGATGCAGTTGGTATTTCATTTGCATGATCCCTATCAACTCCAAATGCATCGTTGATCATGTTCTTAATAGGATCTTCGCCAATGATAGTATCTTCAACTATATTTGAAATAGTACTAGGGGAGATAGTACTAGATAGTTCAAAGGACTCTCCATGGTGAATCCATTTGGTGTATCTCTTCGGAAATGGTGACTACATTAAGTGGTTGAACATGACACTCCTACTTTTTGATTTTTTGAAACCATATTGTTTACAAGGGCATCTTACTACGCCGTTTTCTGATGTATCTTTAAATGCAAAATTAATAAATTCTTTTATCCATTGTTGATATGCAATTGATGACTGTGGCTTCGTAATCCATGACTTATCCATTTCTTCAAAAAAAAAAAAATAAATAAATAGGAATTTGGTCACTCAAATATATATTTGAAAAGATAAAATTACAAATAATAGGAATTTGGTCACTCAAATAGGAATTTGGTCACTCAAAATATAATAGCTACCTTCTATTGGTCTAACTAATAGCTAGTTCTCAGTATAGTTTATGTATATCTATGACCCTTATTACCCAATCCACATGCAGGATAAGAAATAGCAGATTGCCTCTCAAACCACAATATTTCTCTGAATTTCAAATTTATTTATTTGTTTTGTCGGGCTAACAAATTTCAGAGGGCATGAAGACTACTAAATGAGACGATATATAACTAAGGATAAAAAATGTTAGGTATTATTCTAAAGAACCTTATTCCAAATTATATAATTGTCTACCATTAATTTACAAAGAAGAGTTAAAGTGAATCAAACACTTGCATATTTATGATAAAAAATTAATCTTTAAGTTGGCCAAAGCCAGCATACATTATTAAATTAATAGAAACATAAATACTTGTTTTTCCTAACAAAGATAAATATAAAGATTACCACTGAATGAATATATTGTACCAAAAAACCTAACTATGTTGGAGTACTTGGCAATGAAATTAGATTGTTGGTGTGAAGCATTACTTGATCAACATTGGAAATTAGCATTTAGATATTACAAACAAGAAATTAGCATTTGAGGAAGAAAAAAGGGCGACTTTGTCTATGTTTCCAAGTTCACAAAATGTTAATTAAAACAAATATTTGTCCACTTTAAATAGAAAATTTAAGTCTTTAAAATAGAATAAACAAACGAAATAATTTTAGCATGCCTAACACGCCATGATGTAAATCTTGGTAAACAAGCTTTAAAATTATCTATGTGATGCAAACATCAGTAGTACTACTTGATCATAATTATCTATGTGATATTTTACTATGTGGTTTTTTAAGTACGTAACTATTTAACTAATCCACTTTGATATATATATATATATATATATATATATATATATGTGTGTGTGTGTGTGTTTTTTATATATCAGTTTAAAAATTAATTACTTCAAACTTAATCATACATTTATTCTAAAAACTTATAAAAGTTAAAAAACACTTTTTTGAATGGATGCAAAACACTTTTAGACCCTGTAAGCTTTATGTGTAAGATGCAAAATTAAAATAGAAAAGTAATGATGATGATGGTCCCCTTATAAAAGTTAAAACACTTTTCTGAATGCTAAGAAAGAAGGTTAAAGTAATTATGCTTGCTCATGAAGTGGGATGAAAAATACCCGAGTTGTAGATCTACGAAGGACAAAATGAGATTTGAGTTGCAACAAAGCCACTTGAAGTTCACAACAGAGAGTTGTGATTCTTGTTCAACTGAAATTAAATGAGAAATAAATATCAAGCCACATATTTTAATTCATAGGAAAAAACAAATATAATAAAATACATAAACTCTTTCAATTATATTAACTAAGCTCATGCTACAAGATTGAGGGAATACATAATAGCATATTACGATACAATACCGATTTGTTCAAATAGTAACACGTTATATCTATTTCAATGAAATTGATTATTACAATGTGAGTAGAATGCATTTTATATAGTTATTCTAAGGTAACTAACATGACCAACTAGCAAGTAATTATAACTAACTAGTAACTACCTTAATCAATATCAAACTAATTCTAACAAGTCTCCAATTATAAGTAACAGGGGCAATTTATTGTATGGTTTATGAAGAAAATAGAACCAAACTCAACTGGTGTTATTATTAGGTGAACCAGTTCTTTATTTTCAAACTGAATTTTTGCCAATTTGTAGAGTGTAAACAGCAGAGCTGTTTTGAGGAAGCATAAAAACAAAGATAATTAGTTTACCCTGTAAGTTTTTGCCACTCTACAATCAACTCTAAAAGACAAAACTCCACTATAAGTATTTGCCACTCTACAATCAACTCTAAAAGGCACAACTCCAAAGGCACATTATGAGATTAAAATATAATTATTTGCCACTGAAACTTATATTATGCTGAATTTGATTCCTCGAGAAACTTTATTTTGCAGAACTGCAATTGAGGAGCAGCTGTACAGTTAATAATAAATTGGAGTTTGAGAATCAAAGTTTGCAGCTCGAAGTACAATATAATGTGTGTGGTGATTGTGTGCAAAATGCTTAGAAAAAGATATATTAACAACCCAAAAACCAAACCATTGCATATTTACGAGCTATTCACTATATTTCCAATTAGGATCTCGAGTTTCTTTGGAATGATGTTACAAACAGTAACAAGTCTTTTTAAAGAGTTGTTTGAAGAGGTCTACTGAAACAGCGTGATTCAAGAGTGGTTTTAGAAAAGTTACTTCAAAATCAATCCAAGATCCTTCCGACAACAATAGTTCCTAGAATTTTGGCTTATCCAAACTTGCTTGCACTAATTTATAACATCATTGGCCAAAAAGTATATACAGCTAGTGTAATTTTTTTGGCTTAAAACAGAAGCTATTATTTTCAAATAAGAAGGTATAAACACGTTAGATTTAGATATTACAAACAAGAAATTAGCATTTGAAGATAATTGATTTTTAAATGTCAGTAATTCACTGGTTTATTGTTAATGCGTTATTTTTTGATAAATTATTTCTCTAATTTCTGCCTCCAGGTCCAATCTCCAACTCATTCAACATATCAACAATTTCGGAGCTGTTGAGTAAACAGCAGTGGTCAGAGCTCAAATCTCATCTAAGACTAACCAAACCTGCAAAATTTCTAGACCAATGCTTGATTCCAGTATCGATTCCGACCTTGTTTTTAGGTTCTTTAATTGGTCTCATAACCCTAAGGAAGAGAAAACCCCAAGTTTTGCAATTTAGTGAAAACACAGTGTATCAACAAAACCCTAAGTTTCAATGGAGAAGGAAGAGATGAAAAAGAAGAACTAACATGTTATCAATCGGCTTTCCCTCTTTCATTGAAGCAATCAGTTGTCGCGAACGCGGTGTGGTGTGTTTCCTTCTTTCAATCGCAGCACAGTGAACGAGTTATTGAAATTCCGTTTCCCTCTTTCAGTCATAGAGCTATTGAAATTTCTCCCGCTTTAATTAAAATTAACATAAGTTTTTTTTTTTTTGTTTTTCAAGTGCTATAGGGCCAAAAAAATACTAAGGCGGTTGGGCTTTCAACCGTCACGGCCCATGTGGTTGTTTTTGTTCTAATATATTAGGCCAAAAAAACAGGACGGTTAAAATAACTGTCGCAGCCCATTTTTAGAGGCAGTTGGACTTGAAACCATCACAGTCCTAATGTTTTTGTTGGAAGTATAGAAACGTGTTGGAAAAAAAAATATGAGGGCGGTTTTTTAAACCGTCGTAGACCATATTTTGGGGCAGTTTTCAAAGGAACCGTCGCAACATGTAAAATTGTTTTCTAAAATTAAATGGCGGTTGAAAAAAACGGCCACATGAACCGCCGTAATACATATAAGATGGCGGTTTTCAATGAACTGTCGCAACATATGTGTCGTAAAATGATATTTTTCTTGTAGTGAAGGGTGTTTTAAACAAAGAAAGTGTTTATCATTTGAAACATATGTACTATTAGCAAGCACAATGAAATTAGAGTATCATTTGCATTAGCTTATTTGCATGATCAAATGAATGTCAAAAGACATTACAAAATGGAGATTTCGATGAGGAGATTTACATGGAACAACTAGAAGGTTATGTGAAAAAGAACAAAAGATTCACAAATTAAAGGGGAGACACACAACTTAGAGAAGGAATTTTCAATCTTATCAAAACACGAATTCAAATATTTTGTCATCATCAAAAGGGAGAGATTGTGAGGAATACATCTTATATCTAGTTCTATTTTGATGAAGATAAATATTATCAAAGAAGAAAAGGTTCAAAAGTGTCACGCACATCAATGGTGAAGTTGATCAAGAAGGTTTAGCATATAAATTCAAGTGAAGATTCAAGACAAGAAAACATAAATAAGGTGCTCATTGTAATTTATACTATACTACTTTAAATTACTCATAATTTCATCTCTCATTTCATCTAAAACCTTCTTGCATCATCATGCATGAGTATCTAAAAATATTATTCTTCTGATTCTTGTTACAAGTGTTTGTACACAAAGTTGTGTGAAAATATTGTGATATTCATTTGTCTCCGTGTTGATTATATGATTGATCATTAGCAAAGAGATGAATGAAATTTTAGAAACAAAGAGGTTTCTAACTTCCACATTCCAGATGAATAATCTTGGACTAGTTGACACACTTTTGGGGATTAAAGTAAAGCAAAATAGTGGGGGTTATGAACTTAGTCAAACACACTATGTCGAGAAAGGGCTTGATAAGTTCAAACACTTACACTTTGAGGAAGTGACCACTCCATTTGATCCTAGTGTCAAACTTCAAAAGAATGATGTAAGAGTTGTGGCTCAATTGGAATATGCAAGTGTATGCAATGTAATAGAACTGACATATCATTTGTAATTAGTAAAACGAGTATATTTTACTAGTAACCCAAATGGTGAGCACTAGAAGGCCAACATTAGAATATTTCCGATATCTTATAAAAACCAAAAATCTTGGTCTCCATTATGGTAGATTTCCTGTCATATTAGAAGGATATACCGATGTGAGTTGGATATCGAGTATTGAATATAAAAAATATGCATCTAGGTGGGTATTTACACTAGCAGAGGGTGTAATTTCTTGGAAGAGCAAGAAACAAATGTGCATCACTCTCTCAACCATAGAATCGGAGTTCAAGGCTCTTGCTTTCGCTTGTCAAAAAGTTGAATAGTTGAGGGACCCTTTGTTGGAAGTTCAATTGACTAAAGACGCTGTTTCAAAAGTGTTCATACATTGCGGTAGTCAAATCACTTTAACTAGAGCATACAAAAAATTGTATAACCGAAAGTCTAGGCACATAAGACTTAGACATTCATTTGTGAGAAAATTGATTAAAGATGGAATCATTTCACTCACCTATATACAAACAAGCTATAATTTGGCTGATCCATTTACTAAGCCACTGGCCAGAGACTTAGTAAAAACAACCTCGAGAGGCATGGGTTTGAAACTCCATGAGTAAGAGTTCTGACAGCGGTGGCAACCCAATCTTATGTTAACCTCAAGATTCAATGGGTAACAACAAGTCGTTGATTTGGATGTTTTTCGATCATTTTGTGATAATGTTGACCATTAAAATAAGGGTTGAGTTTTTATTTAAATTATTAATGAAGTTCAATACCGAGGGTACGTGTCTCATGGAAAAGGATACAATATGAACTTCACCTATGTGAATTTCGAGATGGTGTCGTCTCAAAGTGAGAGTTGGAGTTTCTCTCATGAAAAATTCACGAAACAGGAAAGCATATGGCCATAAATAAGTGCTAGGCGAGAAATGTAGACGAAGAACCTTAAAGAATGTGTGTGAGGTAACGTCGGTCTATTCACATGGATTAATGGTTTAAAAGCATTGCTACCTAACATTCCGATTAGACTTTGCGTTGTCTTTACTAAGGTTAAGTTTTAAATCGAAAGATACTTAACTGTATTAACATTCTTTGTTTCTCCTTTTCTGGAATTGGTCTTATCATTATTAGAACAAGTGGGAGATTGTTGTAAATTATTAATAATTAATAATATTAAGTGTGTTCCAAAATGACAAGAAAATATTTAAGTGAATATTAATTTTTGAATTCGAAAAGAAGCAACATTTCGTGAAGGGTTGCTGCATACCTCTAGAAATTGAACCTGTTACCTCTAGATATTTCAGTTAGGTCTTACCATTAAAGATCTTTATATATTTCGTTATGTTTTCTATATAAATATATATACATATACAAAGTCAAAAAAAAATTCTAAATAATAGTTAGAAAATTACTCATTATTATTTAATTTTATTGGATATGATAAAAATAAATTTTGATTTTATTAATGTAAATTTATTATGCACATATAAAAATTGCAATATGAAAATAAAATTTATTTTTATGAAAATATAAAAATAATATGGCATAATTTTTTATATGAATATATATTTTAATTGTTAAAACAATAAAAAGGTGAACCTTTTACTAAAAAAATAAAAATTAAAAGGGAATTAAAATTTTAGAAAAAATTGAGAGAGAAATAGTAACATAATAAAGATGATTAAGAAATAGGAAAAAAAAACCACCAAAAATATCAGTGACCGAAATTTCGGTCTATGATTTTATATAAATTACTCATGACCTCGAAAAATTTACTCCTGAATATCAAATTTTGGTGGCTAATTCGGTGATTTCAATTATGAAATTTTCCAGTCAATAAATCTGTCACTAAAAACAAATTTCTAATTTATATATTATTTGAAATATCTCAAATCCGATGGAAATAAAATTTGAAAAAATATATATAGAATGACACTCAAAACTCTAATATAATATCAATAAAAAATTAAAGTTACTTTCTCTAGAGGTTATTAAAATTACAAAAAATCTTCTCTAATCACTATGCCAAAAAAAAGTTTAGGTAGCTCTCTCTTTATCAACACTCTTTTTATAAAAACGTTGTTAAAAAATAAAAGAGGACATTAGACAGCGTTTTTAATAATAAGCGTTGGCATAAAGTATCCACATAGACAACGCTTTATAATATAAGTGTTGTTGTATGTTAAGTATAAAAAAAAATAAAAAAATTATATACTAGACAACGCTTTTAGGTTTTATCTTTTTTTATTGTTATTTAAGGTTTGTGAAATTTTTTGATTCTTTTTCTTTATACTTGCAATGAATTTTTTTGTTTCTTAATCTTTATAATTGCGATGAAATATTTTTAATTTGATTCTTTAGGGTTTAATTTTTAATTTTTAATAGTTTTTAGTGAAGTTTATGTTTGGTTACTGATCTTACCGGCTGATAAGAACCAGAAGTGGGCCAGAGACTAGGTCTGCGATGCTGAGTTTCAAAGAATGAGGAGGGGGTGTACCTGCAAGGCAGTCCGATGCTAAAGTAAGAATCGGGAGAAAAGAAGACAAGTTCAAAGTATGTGTGTTTTAGGATGATTTAGAATACCCGACCCTCTCAAGTGATAGGGTTTTTATAGTGCCCCCAGCGCTTGGCCATTGGTCCCTATTTTCGGGGAGAGATATTCGCTCCCAAAGAATAGGTAACTGGCAGAAACTAGCCGTTGGGATGGGCAGAGGTGCCCAAAACTAGTTGTTTCCACGGGCAAGGGCGTGGTCGCGGGTACAGGTGTCGTGACTGTTTCTGGATGGTGGAACCGTGCTTGACGGGCAGAAATGCAAGGAGGGGCAGCTGATCCCGGAGGTCAACTGGCCAGTCTTCCTCGGCAGAGGGGCAGAAAGGTAAAATGCTTCTCTTTGCCCTTAAATGGAAGTACTTAGGCAACTAGGCCGTTCTGGGTGTAGAAGTGGATTGGGCCATGCCTAGCCATTGGGTCAGTTCGGAACAAGAGTCCCCTAAGTCGTTGCTCCTGTGCATAGGAGTGATGACTTAAGAGCAGCTCGCGGTCCCGAGGAGGAGGAGGCGTGGTCGGCGCCTGTTACTAAGGTGGTGTTGTTTCGCGGTGCTCGCGGGGGTTTGTGCCCGAGGAACCTATAACATTTTACGGCGTTCCCGACGTACGGGGAGCCTAACGGTTGATGAGATTTGAAGGGATGGAGTGCCACGCATGCCATGAGCGATGTGCCACATTTAATTCGTAATGATGGCTAGGCTAGGGTCATGATGATGCCCCTATGATGTGCGTGCTTGTGCACGTGCCCCTGGTCCGTCTATAAATAGAGGGAGGACACGTTTATTTCCACTTTTCACTTTTCTTTCTTCTCTTGCTACCTATTCTGGTCTTCGTCGTTCACCGTCGTACCACCGCCACACACGCAATGTCCAGAGCTCGCCGTCCACCTACTTCTCTTCCTCGACCACGTAAGTCTTCCTAACCCTTCTTTGTTTTAAGTGTTTTAGCTTCTGTTTCGCTTAGTTTGCATATGGTTAGGATGAAACTAGTTAGAGTAGGGGTGGTTTCCAGTGAATGTTGGTTGCTGGCGGTGGTTAGGCCATCTTTTGTTGTCGGCGTCTTCATCAGAGCCTTAGGAACTTAGGATTTTAGTTTAATCTGGCACTATTGCGACAACGAGTAGGTTTATCGCCGGTGGGATTTATGCGTTTTCTTGTGTACTCATTAGTTTTCTGGTGGATCTCCAACGGGATTCTGGGTAATGCACCGGGGAGGATCTCCCCATTTGGGTTTGAGAGATTGCCATGGGGGTCTCCTCGCACCGTTGTTGCGCCATTTGAGTAAGGGTTTAGGTCCGGGACATCGTCCTTAGACCTTCGTGTGCCCTTTCACTTCACTAGCGGTGGAATGGTGGATTTGAATTTGTCATCGAATTCACTTTTTTCCTCTATTTTTCAGGTAAAAGAGATGTCTCGCAAAGCCGAGGATGAAGCACTGATGATACTTTCGCTTCCCAGAATGATGGCGAAACCTCCGCTCCTCGGAATGACGGTGAAACCTCCGCTCCTAGCAATTCTGGGGGAGAATGGGTTGTAGGGGAGCCTCGGGAGCATGCCTCCATCTTTGCCTTTCACACCCATGATGCCTTCACGACGGTGGGGGCCAAGGGAGACTGGAAAGTCCATTTTCCTCGGGAGAACGATCGAATATGCTCAGCCTACGGGGAGAGGTTTGTGACGCCCCCAATCTATACCCCCAAATAAAACATGCATTTAAAGCGGTAAAAAGAAAGTTCGAAAATTTGATCAGAGTATAATTAAAAACATGGCATAGAGAGGGAGAATCACATCATATTGAAACCAAACACATAACATGCAACACCTGCTCATTTAGATATGCAACGTGGGGTAGCATACATACAGAGGAAACTCCGTTCCTTACACCCACATTTCAGAAATTAGAATTAAAGCGGAAAATCTAAAATCTGAATAACATGTGCACATATATACATATAAACAGTTTTTCATACATCAAGTATCATATGTACAAGCCAAAAGATAATATATACATAATACATAATAATAGCCAACGACCTCCCTAACTACCCGGTGTCACATATCAGAGCCGACCGACAAAAAGGGTGAAGACACAAAGCTTCACGAAAGACCTCCAGCACCACTAATCTGCAATGCCTCATAGAGCATTATAAAACGAGCAGAAGGGTGAGAAAGACAACCATAATATAAATGCATATAATTATATATTAACACAAAAATGCACAAGTAACATATTTCTCACCGCAAATGCACAACAATCATATATAACACAATACCATACAATACGCACGTATCATATACCACTGCACATCAATCATTCACAACACAGTTACACATATTCCATCTCATCAATTCACATTCACAAATTCATGCACAATTAACTTATGATTTATGCAATGCACATAGACTGACACAACAACTCTATGCACATGCCATGCGGTACCGACTTCCAACCTTGTAATTCATTAGTCCCCCAGGAACTATTGGAATCATCGCTCGTTACTGGGACGTAGCCAATAACACCCCGTCGGGTCTACGATGTTCACCCGTCGCTGTAAGTCCTCAGGCATCGCCTCGTATTTTCGAGGCCCACGACGTTAAGGATTGCTTTAAGTCTCCAAAGGAGCCCACAATCGTCTATAATCATCGCTTTAAGTCCTCAGGCAGCGCCTCGTATTTTCGAGGCCCACGATGTTATAGTAGATTCCCTCGAGAATCAAATTGTCTCTCAGAACGTTTCAACAATGCACGATGATGCTTGGCATACAATGACTCATGACATTCACATTGCATGCATACACCCATTCATAATCATGCATATCTAAACAATTGCCACACTTAGCATTTTCTTGCCTCTCGGCCACAAATCATCATCACAGCAGCACATAAGGCATACACATCCAAATCACAAACATATCATGTATATTCACATCATATAAACCCCATAAAAGCTTCACGTTACATAACAAAAGCACAACACACGGTAAAACCTCAACCGTGCGCATTTAACGCGATAAAAACCCGACAACTCGACTATTTTTCCAAAAACACGAATTAATTAAATCATCCACTGACCTCCAATCTAATTTTAAAAGAAAGAACATTTCGTAAGCTTTCCAACAGTATAAAGAACGTCCCAATCCGAGTTACGGATCAAAAGATATGAATTTCCGAAGTTTCCCCGAAAAACAGAATTTTCTGTTTCAGCACAGTAGGTATCGATCCCTAACTCGCATGTATCGATCCCTGCTGTAGTAAAAATTCCATTTTTCCCAATTTTCACAGTAGGGATCGATCCCTGGGGTTATGTATCGATCCCTAACCCTGTTTTTCACAAAAAACCAGATTTTTCAAATTACAACCTTGCTGTCCTTTTCCCGAATCCCCGAAAACTCGACTAAATCGAACATTTTCACCGAAACAAACATATACTCATAAACACCAAATACATAAGAACAATTTAGAACACTTAAACGAAATTTCTACGACGTTCGATTTTTCGATTAAATTTCTATCGTTCAAAAACCAGAATTTTTAAACTTCACCAAATCGAATGAAAAGCACGACATACGACGACCTAACCTTCCTCGATACAACTACGTAATTTATTTCGAATTCTAACCGTGAAAACATCGTTTTCTATCAATTTCCCATAATTCGACCTAAACGGAAACAACAACGGAAACATACCGAAAACTAACCGAAACATAACCAAACTTCGTGAAACTTCAAACAGCAGCTCACATACATATAACCAACCAACACATGTATTTATACGACTTTCCGACCGTAGAAACATCGGTTTCTATCGATTTCGTCAAATACGGCATAAACGGAAACATATGGAAAACCAACCAAACTTCCACACAAACATACATAATCATACACATGTATAAGATAATTGAATTTCACACCCTTACCCGATAAATTCGCGTTTGAAAAGTCGGTTGAATCGGTTCCTAAATCCCCAAGTTTTTCCTCTTTTTCTTCTTCTCTTTCTCTCCTCTTCTTTCTCTCTATTTTTCTGTTTTTCTTTCTTTTCTCTCTTTCTTACTACATTTCCTATTTTATACAAAATCAAAATATCTAGCCACCCAAAAGACCAAAATACCCCTACACTCAAATATCTCGCAAACGCTCTCAAAATGCGATAAAATATCACAACATTGAAAAATAACATTTTCTAAATAAAAGTTAATAATAAAATAATATAAAAACAAAAATAATTAAATCGACTCGATTAAATAAATCGGACAAAACGGGGCGTTACAATTCTCCCCCACTTGGAAATTTTCGTCCTCGAAAATATAACCGAGACAAACAACTCTGGATACGACTCGCGCATCCGACCAACAAACAACAGGCCTACCAAAAGGCACACCACAACCAACACAACTGACAAACCACCTTGCTAACCTTAATCACAACGAGGACACGACCACGACGACAACAACGACAAGATGCAAAGCCCAAACAATGCACTTGACGACCAACTCAGAACTCAAGGAATGCACAAAACACAACTCACAGGTTCACTCTTGAACTAAAACATCCCTCAACTTAGCAGCACACGGATACTATTAGAACCTTTCTCCTAACACATCCACTCTGAAACATCCAATGGTTTCTTCATTCCTATAGATTTCCAATGTTCCACCTAAGAACCCTCACAAGTCGCACACACATATACGAAATGTGCTACATCACATCTCCGCTGCGCACTCTGATGACTCGTAACCATCAAAACTACCAATCTCTCTCCCAAAATCTAATTCTTTCACGAACCTTCCAAAAACCACTGTTCACCTTTAATATTCTAGCCTCACATCCTTTCGGGTTATCCTACACACCAGATACAAGCCTCTGAACGGTTCCAACAATTCTAATCCTCGGACCACCAAAACAGCCACACATAGAAACTTTCAACTTAACTCCTCAAACACAACAATAACTCTTCTCGACTCCTAACCAATCTCGTTGTCTCTATTCCTTCAGACCAAACCCGTACTCAATATTCTTGTAATTACCAAACACTTCAAATCTAGAATCATAAAGATAATACTCCCAATATTCAAACACAATTACAACTGCAAAAAAAAATTCCGATTTTCAAAACAATACTGATCCTTCCATGAATCCTCGAATGTCGCAAAACATAAGCCACTACTTACTCTCTTATCTTAACACACTAACTATCCTTATCCAAAATACATCCCCAAACAATTGACTCCATCTTTGCAAGTCAAATGAAGTAACCAGACGCTAGTCTTGGAAAAAGTCTTCCATACCCTTCAGTAATAACCAACAAAAGTCCAAAAAGTTTCTAATCACTTTAACCAACTTCGGAGCCTCTCATAGTAACACCGCATCTACTTCTGATGACAACAAATATAACCCGTCACACAAGTCGATCGAAGCCTCAACTCAAGCAAATTACTACTCTTATCAAACATCCCAACAATTGTAATTCTAATCCACTCAACCAAACCATCACAGTTACCTAATCCCGAAAATGAATACTTAATCTCAATCGCCATCTTATACCACTGTCCGTAATCCATACACAATTCCTTCTCTTGATAATCCAAATTCCAACCTATTACAACAATATGCCAAAAGGACTCTCGACGACTTCTCACGTTACCCACCATACAAAACCTCAATTCCGCATCACCGTCAGATATAAAATCTTCTTCAACTTGACAAAATAATCCGCAACATTTTCTTAAATTTCAAGTAATCCAATCCGCACCACTATCAAAGCCGGAAAGACACGTCCATACATCCAACATAATTCCCGTCTACTATCAACAAGAGATTAAGGGTGATCAGTTCCTCAATTTGTCAATAGACAGCCGACAACCATGATGAAGCATAAACCGTCTCCACCAAACCATAATAGCATTCCTTACATCCTATACACAAAACCACCTACGGCACCAATCCTGAGTTGATGTAACCCTTACTTCTGCATCCCTTCTTGAACCAGAAACCACACTTATAATCCTGCAATTCACAACCCACTGAGCCAGCGCTTTACACCTGAAGCAACATGGAGAAGTGCCAGCTTCTCCCCCACTTATCTCATTCTAATCTCTCTAACTATAAACACACCAAAACCATCCCAAGCCTTTACCACAAATGGTCAAAGAACAATTTAAACAAACCGAAAAAGTAATTACTGACCCCATTGCTGGAGTATCAATAACCATCTTACTACCCCAAGAAGACAACAACAAATTCAAACACTTCACGAACTCACACGAAATAAACGAATGAGTCGTCCCAATATCAACAATAGCAATTAAAGGCATACTATTAATAAACAAGTACCTTGAGTCAAACGATCTGCACTAGTAGTCTCATCTCCTACCAATGCAACAACTTTCCCACCAGTCTGAGCTCCCTTCGGTTTCGTACATCCCGTGCTAATATGACCTTTTTCACCACAGTTGAAACATCGCACATTAATCTTCCTACAATTCGCTACGACATGTCCCGAACTTCCACAATTGGAACATTTCAGTTTATTCCTACTACAATCCATCTGTCGATGCCCTACTTCTCCACACTTGTAACATTTCTTCACATCTGTTCTACACTCAAATGAACGATGACCAAGCCCACCACATTTGAAACACTTAACGGAACCGGAACCCCCTCCAGATCTCTTTTTAAAGTTTCCCTTATGCTCGCCCTTATCAACGGGTGTCACATAAGGCCCACTCCGAGACTGTTGTTTCCCTTTCCTGTCATTCACACTCGTATCGCGAGTGGCACGCGCCTTACGATCCTCTTCATACATTCTACAATTGTCCACCAATTCAGAAAACCTTCTAATCCTCTGATAACCGATTGCCCGTTTAATCTCCGGACGCAATCCGTTCTCATATTTCACACACTTAGAAAATTCAGCAGTTGCCGCCGGATAATGAGGATAAAACTGCACCAGTTCCACAAACTTAGTCGTATACTCAACAACGGACATATTGCCTTGTTTTAATCCCAAAAACTCAATCTCTTTATTTTCCTTCACTCCCTCAGGATAATACACCCTCCGAAACTCTCGGCCAAATAAATTCCAAGTAACCTCTTCCTTATCCTCTTCCAACACTCGACGCAAACTAACCCACCAATCAGCTGCTTCTTCCTCCAGCATGCAAGTACCCAATCTCACCTTATGCTCTTCAGCACAATCCATCATACGGAAGATTCTTTCAACCTCTTCAAACCAAAATTGTGCACCATCCGGATCATATCTTCCCTTGAAGATAGGCAGCTTATTCCTTCCGAACTCATCATTACCCATAACATCCGTTACATCCTGCACAGCTCGGGCCATATTCTGTTCATCCAAATACAGAAACTATGGTTAACCAACAACCCACCAGCACACGACTGCTGCACAACAGCAACTCGCCTAAAACGACAGACACAACAGACACAACTGACACAGACTGACACGAACTGGCTCTGATACCACTTAATGTGACGCCCCCAATCTATACCCCCAAATAAAACATGCATTTAAAGCGGTAAAAAGAAAGTTCAAAAATTTGATCAGAGTATAATTAAAAACATGGCATAGAGAGGGAGAATCACATCATATTGAAACCAAACACATAACATGCAACACCTGCTCATTTAGATATGCAACGTGGGGTAGCATACATACAGAGGAAACTCCGTTCCTTACACCCACATTTCAGAAATTAGAATTAAAGCGGAAAATCTAAAATCTGAATAACATGTGCACATATATACATATAAACAGTTTTTCATACATCAAGTATCATATGTACAAGCCAAAAGATAATATATACATAATACATAATAATAGCCAACGACCTCCCTAACTACCCGGTGTCACATATCAGAGCCGACCGACAAAAAGGGTGAAGACACAAAGCTTCACGAAAGACCTCCAGCACCACTAATCTGCAATGCCTCATAGAGCATTATAAAACGAGCAGAAGGGTGAGAAAGACAACCATAATATAAATGCATATAATTATATATTAACACAAAAATGCACAAGTAACATATTTCTCACCGCAAATGCACAACAATCATATATAACACAATACCATACAATACGCACGTATCATATACCACTGCACATCAATCATTCACAACACAGTTACACATATTCCATCTCATCAATTCACATTCACAAATTCATGCACAATTAACTTATGATTTATGCAATGCACATAGACTGACACAACAACTCTATGCACATGCCATGCGGTACCGACTTCCAACCTTGTAATTCATTAGTCCCCCAGGAACTATTGGAATCATCGCTCGTTACTGGGACGTAGCCAATAACACCCCGTCGGGTCTACGATGTTCACCCGTCGCTGTAAGTCCTCAGGCATCGCCTCGTATTTTCGAGGCCCACGACGTTAAGGATTGCTTTAAGTCTCCAAAGGAGCCCACAATCGTCTATAATCATCGCTTTAAGTCCTCAGGCAGCGCCTCGTATTTTCGAGGCCCACGATGTTATAGTAGATTCCCTCGAGAATCAAATTGTCTCTCAGAACGTTTCAACAATGCACGATGATGCTTGGCATACAATGACTCATGACATTCACATTGCATGCATACACCCATTCATAATCATGCATATCTAAACAATTGCCACACTTAGCATTTTCTTGCCTCTCGGCCACAAATCATCATCACAGCAGCACATAAGGCATACACATCCAAATCACAAACATATCATGTATATTCACATCATATAAACCCCATAAAAGCTTCACGTTACATAACAAAAGCACAACACACGGTAAAACCTCAACCGTGCGCATTTAACGCGATAAAAACCCGACAACTCGACTATTTTTCCAAAAACACGAATTAATTAAATCATCCACTGACCTCCAATCTAATTTTAAAAGAAAGAACATTTCGTAAGCTTTCCAACAGTATAAAGAACGTCCCAATCCGAGTTACGGATCAAAAGATATGAATTTCCGAAGTTTCCCCGAAAAACAGAATTTTCTGTTTCAGCACAGTAGGTATCGATCCCTAACTCGCATGTATCGATCCCTGCTGTAGTAAAAATTCCATTTTTCCCAATTTTCACAGTAGGGATCGATCCCTGGGGTTATGTATCGATCCCTAACCCTGTTTTTCACAAAAAACCAGATTTTTCAAATTACAACCTTGCTGTCCTTTTCCCGAATCCCCGAAAACTCGACTAAATCGAACATTTTCACCGAAACAAACATATACTCATAAACACCAAATACATAAGAACAATTTAGAACACTTAAACGAAATTTCTACGACGTTCGATTTTTCGATTAAATTTCTATCGTTCAAAAACCAGAATTTTTAAACTTCACCAAATCGAATGAAAAGCACGACATACGACGACCTAACCTTCCTCGATACAACTACGTAATTTATTTCGAATTCTAACCGTGAAAACATCGTTTTCTATCAATTTCCCATAATTCGACCTAAACGGAAACAACAACGGAAACATACCGAAAACTAACCGAAACATAACCAAACTTCGTGAAACTTCAAACAGCAGCTCACATACATATAACCAACCAACACATGTATTTATACGACTTTCCGACCGTAGAAACATCGGTTTCTATCGATTTCGTCAAATACGGCATAAACGGAAACATATGGAAAACCAACCAAACTTCCACACAAACATACATAATCATACACATGTATAAGATAATTGAATTTCACACCCTTACCCGATAAATTCGCGTTTGAAAAGTCGGTTGAATCGGTTCCTAAATCCCCAAGTTTTTCCTCTTTTTCTTCTTCTCTTTCTCTCCTCTTCTTTCTCTCTATTTTTCTGTTTTTCTTTCTTTTCTCTCTTTCTTACTACATTTCCTATTTTATACAAAATCAAAATATCTAGCCACCCAAAAGACCAAAATACCCCTACACTCAAATATCTCGCAAACGCTCTCAAAATGCGATAAAACATCACAACATTGAAAAATAACATTTTCTAAATAAAAGTTAATAATAAAATAATATAAAAACAAAAATAATTAAATCGACTCGATTAAATAAATCGGACAAAACGGGGCGTTACAAGGTTCCCCATGTACGAGTATGTCTTCAAAGAGATAGGGTTGAGGCTTCCCTTCTCAGACTTTCAAGTAGCAGTCTTCGGCCATCTAGATCTGGCGCCGTCCCAGTTACACCCAAACTCGATTGCTTTCATGCGGGCATTCGAGCTAACATGCGAATTTTTGAAGATACGAGCCAATATTCCCCTTTTCTTCACCGTCTTCCATCTTCAACGCCAGGTTGCTGGCAGGCAGTTCGGATGGGTCTCCCTAAAGCAGAGTAGGAAATTATTCAAGCCCTTCTCCGAGTCCATCCGAACGTTTATGTAGAGGTACTATATCATTGAGCCCGTGTCGGAGAGGGCCACAGACTCCTTGTTTGTCTGGGAGGTTTTGACAGACGAGAGCCGGGAACCCCTAGACCTAGAAATTGAACCTGTTACCTCTAGATATTTCAGTTAGGTCTTACCACTAAAGATCTTTATATATTTTGTTATGTTTTCTATATAAATATATATACATATACAAATTCAAAAAAATTCTAAATAATAGTTAAAAAATTACTCATTATTATTTAATTTAATTGGATATAATAAAAATAAATTTGATTTTATTAATGTAAATTTATTATGCAAATATAAAAATCGCAATATGAAAATAATTTTTTTTTATGAAAATATAAAAATAATATGGTATAATTTTTATATGAATATATATTTTAATTGTTAAAACAATAAAAAGGTGAACCTTTTATTAAAAAAAATAAAAATTAAAAGGGAATTAAAATTTTAGAAAAAATTGAGAGAGAAATAGTAACATAATAAAGATGATTAAGAAATAGGAAAAAAAACCACCAAAAATATCAGTGACCGAAATTTCGGTCTATGATTTTATATAAATTATATTTTGCAAAAAATCAATTTTTTAGAACGCATAGGCGATCACAGAATTTTAGTCGTTAAATTTGTGTCTGATTTTTATTTTGTGACCGATTCAGTGACCTCGAAAAATTTACTCATGAATATCAAATTTTGGTGGCTAATTCGATGATTTCAATGATGAAATTTTCCAGTCAATAAATCTGTCACTAAAAACGAATTTCTAATTTATATATTATTTGAAATATCTCAAATCCCATGGAAATAAAATTTGAAAAAATACTAGTGAGAGACCAGTGCATTCGCACGGGTACTGGTATGATACGCGCATTTTTTTCAAATTAAAATAAAAGTAAAAATACAAAATTTAAATTTTCAACCAAAAAAGTTATTATTTTTAAAAGATATAATAAATTAGTGGCTATAATCAACAAAGAATTTGATCCCGTATAAAAATATTAAATTTGTTTTGATATTACTTATATATTTGAATCTATATAAAAAATATTTGAATCAACAAATTATTTTTTTAGTATTTTTTAATATTTATAAATGACACAAATTTGTCCCATAAAATATTTAAATAAAATTATATATTAAAAAAAATAAATTAATATAATTATTAAATATAAGAGATAATACAATATCAATAATAAAGGTAAACAACAATATTGTTGTTTCAATAAAGGTAAACAACAATATCAATAATAATACAATTAAAAAAATATTGAAACTTGTATTATTTGTATTATATAAATGAAATGTTTAAGTTTTTTAACAAATAAGACAATTATGTTATAAGAGATAATACAATAATCGATAAATTTCTGTTATTCAATATTTGAATTAGTAATAAAGTTGATACCGTTTATAACAATAGTATTTGTTTTCGCATATAAAAATATTTTAATCAACACTATATTTTTTTCCGTATATAAATATTATTTTTGTTTTGAGATTATTTATAAATATATTTGAGTCAATAGTGAAGTTGTTCCCGTTTATAAAAATATTTAAATCATAATATTATTTTTATTTTGATAGTATTTATAAAAATATTTTAATCAATACTAAAGTTATTCTCATTTATAACAATAATATTTTTTAATAGTAAAGTTGTTCCCATTTAAACATATATCTTTCTCGTCTAAGTATACTGAAATTAATTTTTCAAATTAACTACTATTTTAGTAGTAAATAAACAATCATTTAAAATGATCATATTAAAGGTTCTATTTTTATTAAAAATAAATTTTAATAATGATCATAAATAAACGATTTAATTGATTTAAAAATCTATAAATGAGATGATAAATTAAAACAATACGAAATAATTTATTTAAGTTTGCATAAATTTAAATTTAAATATCATTAATTATGTTTTAGTATTTATAATTATAAGTAATCTATTTTAATTTTAAAATTAAAAAATAAAATATATCATATATATGAATAACTTATAATTTTTCGGTAGTCAATAAAAAATATAGTTTTTCTAATAATTTACTTAAATCAAAGATTATTTAATAATGTAATAGTTTATTTTTAAATCAAAAATAATTTTTTAATTTTTTAATATTATTTTAAAATTAATTAGTAAAACAAATATTTCTATCACTCACTATTTAACCCACTTTTTTATTGATTCCTTTTCTGTTTGCACTATTCTTATTTTATATCTCGTTTTATTATTATTTGTATTGAAGTTCATTTAATTTATTTAATTTACAAAGTATATATTATTATATAACTCACACAATTAGAAGAAAAAAAATTAAAAATACATAATTATCTAATAATTTTGTTTTGGTGATCATAAAATAATTAGGAATTGTTCATATTAGAGAATAATTTTAATATCATTTAATTAATACATTATTTAATAATTATATTGTCATACATTTTATTTAATATCATTTATTCTAGATCTAACTATTTATTATTGTTTATAAAAGAATAATAACATAAATATTCTAGATCTAACTATTTATTATTGTTTATAAAATAAATATTTTTATTGAAAATTAAATATGAGACTCATAGCCAATTTTATTAACTTTATATATATTTCATAATTAGAATAATATGCCAGCAATTATTACGCGCAAATATTAGAGAAACAATTATTTTTTAATTTTAATTTCTCTCTAAAATAATCAATTGAATTAAATGTTTTAAAATCCAATCATAATGTTAATTTCATCTTATGACAGTATCCAAGATTTGCAATTTCAAACTTGTAGGTAATTATTTTTTAGATGAGTGCTATTTATTTCATTCAATTAGAATAAATGAATAAAGAGAAATTAGAACTTAGACGGAAAAGTACTACTGTTAGAAGCTTAATTAAAATAGAATAAAACACTAAATAAATAATTTTGACAAACAAACTATTCCATATTCATAAAGAAATAATACTGGTTATGTTATACTCCCTCCGTCCCACAATGAGTGATCCATTTCAATTTCCAATGTAACTTTTCCTATTTTACCCTCTAATTAATATTACTTTTATCATTCCCAATACATTACAAGGGTATTTTAGTAAAAATATCATTCTCTCTAACATTGAGAATTGAGGTTGAGATAATTTTAAAGATTTAGTAATATAGGTATTAATTACTACAAAAATAGGCTCAGGCTATTCTGAAAAAATGGATAGCAACAGTCTAGCACATGGTATAAAGATGACAACAAAGGTTTTCACCATTTTAAAATCAGCTATTGCTTCATCAAAATCTCCATTAGCCATGTAGGTCATTCCACGACAATAAGGATCCTTGATGTGCGCAAGATTTACTTCTTTTTTTTTTTGACAAAAAGAGAATCCATAAAATATATAGACAAAAAAGGCAACACAGGGGGGACCAAACCAAAACCCCTTAAGAAATGAGTCTATGTCTTGGGATGTCAAGCTTATGTAACAAAAAATCATTGGTAATGTCACTATGCACAAAGTTAAACCAATTAGTAGTTCTAGATTTGAAACCGACGGCGGCTAACGAATCCGCACAACCGTTGGCTTCTCTAAAGATATGAGAGACCAAAAAATTCATGTTAAGAGTTGAATTAACACAATCCAACCATCTAGCTCTAGTCCTCCAAGGAACAATGTTAAAATTAGTAAAAGCATTCACAACATTGGTAGAATCTGACTCTAACCAGAGGTTTTTCCAATTATGCTTGACGGCGTACTCAATGGCAATAATGGCTACCATAAATTCTGCAAACAGAGCATTACCAGAATCCAGGAAAATAGCAAAGCTGCCCATATGCTCAGACTGATCATTCCGAAAAATACCCCCACAAGAGCACAAAGACGGAACCCCAACGGCAAAACCGTCCGTGTTACACTTGATCCAATCACGGCGCGGGGGCAGCCAAAGGACCTTCATAGTTTTCATGATAACTGAAGAATTGATAGAAATGTGTAACTTTTTTAGAATGCAGAAGTTGTCCATCTTCGAGTTAGACCGCTTGGTTGTGTGATTACCGACAAAAGTAGCAGCAGCAGCTATGTTTTTAACACAGTGTTTCCAGTGCGTAACTTTATCATCAAATCTCATCAAATTACGAGCTTTCCAAATTTCAGCAAATAAGCTCACCAAGGTAGCCTTGAAAGTAACAAGAAGCTGCTCCGACCAGCCAGGATTGGCGGCCCGTAAGCAATCCTAAAAACACCGAAGCTGGCCATGGATGTTGAAAATCTCTTTGAACCATATCCAAATATTAGTCACAAAAATACACTCAAAAAATAGATGAGAAGAAGATTCAGTTTGAATGCGACAAAGGGAACACCTCGAAGGGAACGAAAAACCTCTAATCAACCAGTTATCATCCGTCGGCAATTTGTTATGCAAAAACCGCCACAAAATCAAGGATTTCGAGGGAGGGATCCAAGGATTCCAAAGAACCTGAAAACAGTCTGCAATAGGAGTGGAATTCTTCAAGAAATTATAAGCCTACTTTAAATTAAATTCACCGTTGTCAGTGCCAGCCCAAATCAAAATGTCAGCAACCTTATTAGAGGGAATATAGCAGCCCGAAACCTGGGAGTGAATCGAAGGGATGGCGTTCAGCAAGTTTTGGGGAAAAGACCAAGAGTTATCAAGGATGTAATCCGAGACTTTAAATGTCAAGTACTGATGATATTTAGAGGGAATATTAAAAATGTCGACAAGAGGATAATCCTGCCAACAGTCCAGCCAGAAGTTAATGTTTTTACCATCTCCGAGAATCCATCTAGAGTTATCCATAACCGTTGAAAAATCAGATTTAACACTGCTCCAAATCGAAGACCGAATATGATGAGAGATGCATCTATTGCCTCTTAAAACTCTGTCAGCAAGAATAGAAGCCCAGCTGGATTTTCTTTGAACTAATTCCCAACAAAGAGAAAGATTAGCCGCATCATTAAGAGTGCACAAGGACCTAATTCCGAGACCGCCATCTTTGAAAGAATTGCAACACTTTTTCCAAGCCACTGTGATGATTTTTCTTTTATCCAAATCGCCGCTCCATATGAAGTTACGCATCCAAGCCTCAATGCTATTGATTAAACCCCTAGGCCAATTATAAATAGTGAGAGTGTGCATTAACATACCATGAATAACCGATTTCACCAATTGAATTCTTCCCGCCATGGAAAGGAGACTCGCTTTCCAAGCTGCAAGTTTGAGCCTGATTCTGTCAGCAATAAATTGGAAATGAACATTCTTGGGTCTGCCAGAGAAGAGAGGAGCACCAAGGTAAAGGAAAGGTGTGTAGGCCATGGAGAAACCCAGCAGGTCCGCAATGTATTTATGCCTCGACAGATCCATTGCACCAGCAAAAACCAAGGATTTAGAAGCATTGCAATTCTGCCCCGAGATACTAGCATAACGAGACAAGAGATTAGAAACAGCACTAATAGATTTAGGATCAGCCTTACAGAAAATCAAAATGTCGTCTGCGTAAAGTGTGTGGGAAGGAGCAACCGAGTGTCTAGTGTTAGTCAAATGGGATAGAAGATTATCCTTAACAAGCTTCGCAAGCCCCCGGCTAAGGACCTCCTCAGCTAGCACAAAAAGGAGAGGAGATAGCGGGTCGCCCTGTCGCACGCCATTAGAACAATTGAAGAAACCAATTTGTTTACCGTTTAAGCCAATAGAGAGATAGGCAGAATCGAGGATGGTTCTGATCCAGCTACAAAACTTGTCACAAAAACCAAAGGCAGCAAGAACTTTAATCAAAAAATCCCAATTTAAAGAATCAAATGCTTTTGAAATGTCAATTTTAAGAGCAATATTTCCCCAATAACTTTTCTGGTTCAGCAGATTCATCGCCTCAGAAGCCAGGCAGATGCAGTCCTTGATTTTCCTCCCGTTGACAAAACCGCACTGCTTCGGAGAGACAAGGGTTGGAAGAATAGAAGCCAGTCTGTCAGCTAGAATTTTGGTGATGATTTTGAATTTGAAGTTAGCAAGGGCAATAGGCCTGAACTGATTGACATTGTCAGCCTCCTTACACTTGGGGATAAGAATAAGAGTATTTGAATTATAGTGCGACATGATCCAACCTTGAGTAAAGAATTGAGTGACGGCATTAACAACATCCACCTTGATGATATCCCAATACGTTTGGTAGAAGAAAACACCGAAACCATCTGGCCCAGGAGCAGAATGAGGATTCATATTAAAAACGGCATGACGGATTTCCTCTTCGGAAGGAATCAAAACTAGCAGACTGTTAGTGGAATCTGTCAACAGAGAGGGAATAGTTTCCTCAATCAAACCATTGCAAAGAGAGTGATATTGTTGATTAAATAAGGTCTTGAAGTGTTGTTCCACATGACATTCAATAGTCTCCTTCTCCACCACAACTTTGTCATCAATCACAAGAGAAGAAATCAGCTTGGTTTTCTTTTTTATCTTGGCATATGTGTGGAAAAACTTCGTATTTCTGTCGCCGTGAAGGTTCCAAGAAATGTTTGCTTTTTCTTTCCAATATATCTCTTCCAGGTTAAGAGCTAAATCCAAATCAGTTTGAGCCATCCTTTCTTTCTGCTGCAGCAGGTCCGAATAACCTTGTATTTCAATGTCTGATTGTATCTCTTTAAGCCTCTTTTCAGCCTCCATGACCTTTAGCTGAACATTGCCAAACGTGCATTTATTCCACTCCTTTAATTTGGTCTTCAGAATCCTCAATTTTTTATCCAAGATATACATGGGACAGCCGACAAGCTTGATGTTCCAGTTGTGCTTTATAACATCAATACACGAATCATGATGAGACCACATTTTGAGAAACTTAAATTGAGAAACATAGGTAATGTCATCCACATCCAAATTCAAGAGGATAGGATAATGATCAGACTTAACCTTTAAGAGAGTGTTCACAGAAAATCTATGGCACTGATCCACCCAATCCATGTTGCACACTGCTCTGTCAAGCCTCTTGCCAGTCAAGTCTTCCTTCTTTCTACCATTCCACCAAGTGAATTTGCAGCCAACAGTGGGAATATGCAGTAAATTATTGTTATCAGTCCAATGAATAAAATCTTCCATGGGGATTCTAGCAGGCTCATGCTGCCCAGTGTATTCATCAGCACTGATTATAGCATTAAAATCCCCAATAAAACACCAGGGAGTGTCAGGAATGAGAGGAATCAACTTGCTCAAAAGATTTCTTCTGTGGATGTAGTTGGTGGAGGCATAAACCGCAGAGAAGCCTATAACTTTGTTATGAATATTGACCGTAAAAGCACATGTTGATCATCACAGAAAATCACATTAGGGTCCAACCAAGATTTGCAAAGACACCATAAGTTGGGAAGCATATCAGGCCTTTGATTAACAGCAAACAACTTTAGGTCAAGAAGCCTCAACCAGTTTTTAAGCAGATTGTTAGGGTTCATCCAAGGTTCAGCCAGCAGGATCAAGTCTGGTTTATTAACATTCAACAATCTCTTTAAAGCGAGCCTCGAAGAGATATTCGCCAACCCTCTAACATTCCAAAAAACACACTTCATTGAGAAGTGTTGGAAAGACTAGACCTAGGCCTGGTATTTATGCGGATCTTTGATTTTTTGCTTTTTTTCTTCTTGACAACTTTTTTGAAACCCTCTTCTAACTCCTCATTATCAGTTGGATTTTTCTCCCCATCCAAATCAGCTAAGTTAGCCCAAGATTTCCCAAGAAAATCTTCTACATTATCTCTCTCGTAAGCCACTAAAGCCTGAGTTGGCAGATCACCCAACTTGTTTCTTTCATAACTTTTTCAAACTATTCTCTTATCTACACTAAATAATTAACCCAACATTAGTAATTCAGGTTATGTTGTTTCCTGACTATGTAGTTGTGCAACATATCCACTGCATCAGCAAAACTGCAACATATCCAGGTCGGAACACTGCTACAAACACAAATAGGGGGAAAGCAAGCCTTCAAACCCCATGACAGATCCGACCAACAAAAAAAATACACTAAAAACTGCACTCACATAGGATTGGGACCTACTTAGAACTCCCTGCCAAATTTTCTGAAGAGCCTATATCTAATGATCTTAGTAAATGAAAAGAAAAAGGTTTTATTTGAATATTAGATATGATGTCTAGCTAATGCCAATGGAAAAGGGATAAAACGACATATTTACTTTCTTTGTCATTGTAGCAGAAAAGAAGGAATGTCTTTCGCTCACGAGGGATCATTTTTAAAATCTCGTTATGTGATTCTTCAAAATCCTTATTCAATAGCTTGTCTGCCTTATCTAAGTTCCACTCAAAAGGAAGAGAAATCAAACAAATCCAAATACACATAGAAATATACTTGAAGTATAGTAATTCTAACAACATGCTCTCATTTCACACAAAAACTAAATTATTTAATTAATTGAGTAAACTCTGGCCCATGAGAAATTTATAGTATTGCATGCAAAACATTAATATTTATGACCATAAAAAAGATTCACATTAATATATGAGAAAATAAACTAAGACTTAACCTTTGGATGTAAAAAATAAAACTTATGCTTAAAACAAAATAATAAATAAATCATACCAAGTATTTTAGTTTACTAAGAGGGAATCCTTGAGTGTTTTTTGGATGATCCGAGACACGACCAGGAGTCCCAATCTTCAAGAGCAATAAATCAATATAAATAAATGCTAAACAAAATACAGGACTGATGAAGTAGCAAACTAAAAGAATCACTAAATTAACACACAATCTCAACATTAAATCTTGTACATGCAGAACCTGCAAAAGTTCAATTATTTCTTATCATCTGTATTTATCATTTTTTGCATCATTCTTGTGCAATGTTGATGGAAGAGCGTGAAGGTATATGTATTTAGAACTAAAATAAGATAGATTCTGGGAGGGACTTAATCTTAATTGTCTAGTTAGAGGAAAATGTAAACATTTCAAAAACAGAATGAGTAAAGCCACTTGAAATACACACAAACATGATGTTGAATCTTTCGACGATTACGTTGACCAGTACTATACGCATTCATTGTTCTGTGAAATAAGTGAACACTACTCCCATCTTTCTTAGCACCTAAAACAACAAAACAGGCAATAATGTTCTTAGTTACAGGAAACAACACTCTTAATGGTTCTTGTCCACCGTTTATTACATGGGATAGTTAAGTAACTTTGTACCGGTTAAAATTTACATTCGTTACAATACTCTGATAAATTACTACTGATTTGATATTTGTCTAAAATTATTACACATTTGATGTTAAATACATATTTTCTAATTTATAACATTATGTTAATGAGCGGGGCAATCTATTGGGCCTTCCTTAAACAATATACCAATTTAAAATCAATATATATTGTCAGGGATTATAATCTTTATGCTACCAATTAAGTACCTGAATGCACAAATATGGGTAGCCTTTTTTACACTGCAAGGCTTCTTTTCATCAGCAGAACAACCCAAGCACCATCACTTATTTGGGTATAATTACCTCAACCATAAGAACTTTAACTAACAGCTTAACAGCAGTTGCCATTACCAAAACGATGTCAGATTCATCCCAATTAAATAAGAGCTAGTTTAAACTCAACAAAGCAATTAATCCATTTCAATTAAAAGGTGTTGTTTAAGCAGATAGTTAGAATAACTATAAACCACCAGGAGTGAGCTGGTTCATGAAATTGGGCTGTTTGAAATTCATGGGGTTCAAACCTCTGCTGTCATGACCCAAAATAAAGTTAACGCCACTAAAAAATTAACTGTTTCACTTTTGAAACGTATCTTTACAACCAAAATAAAAGGATGTCTCCAAAGTGAGTTCAGCAAAAATATGAAGGAAAAGGAACAAATCAATGAAGTAAAAGCTTTTTAGTCCAAAATATTTATTCAGTTTTATATGCAATTACCAGTCAATGGTATCACCGATCCCAAGTTGCCCATTTGTGCCTCTTCCCCAAGAATATACGTTGTCTTTTTCAGTAACAGCAAGTGTGTGTCTCCACCCACATGACATCTGAACTACTTTCTGTTATAATTGAAGTCACTAACACCATTGTCAGCGTCTATATCCTCTTTGTTATTTTGAATTATGACATGACTTTCTGGAATCAATTAGTTTGATTATTAATGGAAATGTCACACAAGTATATACTATATCTTCTATAAACAATTCCCAAATGCCTAGCAAGAAGCCAACTAAAAGGTGAATTAACTTCAACTTATAGTCAATAATATACTAATCATTTTGTGTGATCAGAACCAACTTATCAACTACACAATAATCATATCAGCACCAAGACATCCTAAATACTTTGATTAACAGATAAGCAGGCAATTGGGAATAGTCAGCGACAAATGTAAGAGTTACTTATCTTTTGATATCAATGTTAATTATATGATATTCTCATTCCTCACTGGTTTATACCTGGTGCACCATGACAACTTCCATCAACTTCAACACAGATATAGAACCTTGTGCAGGATCCTTCAGAAATAATAAATATAGATTGTTATCATTTAAAGAACACTTGGTGGAAAGTAGAAGAGAAAGGGAGCGGAAATATCTTCAAACAGAAGTACTCAAAATTGTTTTGGAAACAACAACAAATTTAGATCAAAACTAAAAGAGGATTCAAGAACTAACCTGGCTTCCATATGATGCACTCAAGACACTGGGATCTTTCATTACGATGAGTTTTCCCCCAAATCCAAATGTTACCAGAGCATGAGAAGGACGTCCAACAGATGATCTTCCACCATTTACAGCCTGACTACCAGTACCCTGTGATCCATAATGACCAGCCTGGTTATACTCACTATACAAATTGTTGTTATTATTAGTATTAAGGGAGGAATTACTGGTAGAAGTATGCCCATTTTGAAGTCCATGAAGAGAAGACTAAATGGATGAATTGTAAGTTTCCAATGAGCGTCATTCTTGGGCAATTGTGTCATAATACCAACCAGGATATTGGGGGTCAAAAACCATATGCTCCGGGTACCCATTATTTCCTTGTGAAACCTGATTCCAGCTAGAAGTATGTCCAACCTGTTCCTAGTCAAACACAGTTTCTCACGATCACTCTCTCCCGTCTCACTTTCTGTTATCGTTTTCATATTGTGTAACGCAACAAAGCCGCCTTGAATATCCATGGTCACCTCAACATAAAAGCAAATAATTTGTTAGCAAATACGGCTTTATCCGTTGTAACAGAAGTTGGCAAGAAAGAACACAACATTCAATCCATATGGCCAGAACTATAGTTACTTGAAAAATGGCATTTCAACCCTATAGCAGCAAATATGTTCTCTTTTAATATGGACATCAGGATCGAAACTAAACCAGCTGACCTGCCCATTATGAAGATATACTGAGAAAACATAATCTATGAGTTATAAGGTAAAAGAATTTACTAACAGACTAAATGCAGAAAAAATATCATTCTCAGACTGAAGCAAAAGTGAAAATATATTCTACTAATCGCGTCATATATTCGAAATGGAAATAGTTTCACGATATCATCTGCAGGAAGAGAGCAATAATGAAGAAAGTTAACAACAATAGAAAACCAGATCAAGTACATATTAAAGTGAAGGTCGAAGAATCACATGGATTTTCGGCGGCGAAGCTTTTAGAACCGTCGATAATGGTTGATAGTGAGTGTCGAAACAATGCCCAACTTTGTGCAACACATGACACCACCTAATACAATGATATTATTAGTTGATGGTGGAACATCCAAACAAAGGCCATAACATGGGAATGCTTGCAGTAAGTGTCGGGAAAAATACAATTTTTATTTTTAACCCATAATAAAAAATAGAAGATATAGAAGAAGTCAGTTGGAACCTAATTCATTGCTGCTACCCTTTCACAAATAGCACCTGCATCTATTGATCTCAGCAGCATGTGCATTTCTTTTGACTGCAACCTTTTTCCTTCATATCTCATCTTTGAAACCATTGGTCCTCATCCAAGACAAATTGTAGAAATTTCTGCAACCAAATAAGTGGAATCCTGCTAGGCAAACATAGTTAAGTTTCAGCAACATTCAGACAGAAATAAGGGTCAGTTTGAGAGAGCTAACAAAATTGTCTCCTCCCTTATATAAAAACCTCTGGGTTCAAAAATTCAATGCTACAAATTCTTATACATGATATTATGTCGAACATTAAAGTACTTGTTCAATTTAATATTTTCAAACAGTATTATGAACATGAAGCTCCTTACCATTTTCTACATTAAAATCAAGTTAGTACATGAAAAGAAACAGAAGAAGAATCAAAATAAGTTGTAAAATGATGATGATACGTTGAAAATGTAAAATGATGTATCCTTTCGAACATGAAAACTCTTCACTTTGTCATGGTCTACAGGATCAAATAATATCAATACAATCTGTTTGAGTAATTAACAACAATTTTCTAAAGACACAAACAATACAAATTTCTACAGAAGCAAACTTAGAACACCTTTATAATAGTGCAGATGTCTTCCTGTTCTTTCTTCAACCTCTCCTGCACAACCTGGAGACACACACACACAGACACACCATTAGATTGGAAAAACAAATTTTGCAGCATAAAGAACAAACAACACCAATAGCACAAAATATGTTATCAATAACAGAATAATTACCCACGACAAAGTCATGTATAATAAGGGGCGGGATGTCGTTCAGAAATAGAGTAACTTTGACAAGAAAATTAAAGAAGTCTTAATAAACAATATTCAATAGTTTACATATTAGCACTCGTAAACAATGATAACTGAAGCGAACATGATTAGAATGAGTTGAAAATTGGTTGGGTGAAAAAAGCATTTTATCATTGAAATATATATATATATATATATATATATATATATATATATATATATATATATATATATATATATATATATATATATATATATATATATATATATATATATATATATATCTTCCTGACAGAAATGAAGCTCAAAATTGTTCCTTAGATGATTTAGCAACAGAACCATTTCCACTTGAGTAATTCTTCTGTAACTCTAACTCGATTTCGAAGAAAGCTTCATGAAGAGCTCTTACACACTGTTGTACCCCAAATTTTACCCTTAGATTTTTTGATCTTTTGCATATCATTAGAAGTAAGCAATTTTTGCATTTTTAGTTAAACATTTCATTGATCATCAATCAAGCGCTGTTATCGATTTTGTCATTCCACTTTAAATTTTGTTTTCTTATTTTTAGATTTATTTAGAAGTTATTTAGTAAATCCAATTTAGTTTATCTTTTACATAGTTTGTATTCAATTTAATCTATTTTTAATTATAGTTTAATTCCTAATTTTAACTTATTTTAACTGTAGTATAGCTTTTACTTTTATTTTAGATTAATTTAATTTAGTTTACTTTTAAGTTTAATTTTAATTTTTTTTCTAATTTACGCTTAGTTTTTAAATAGTTTCATTTTATTTTTATTTTGTTTTCATTATTGATTATTATTATTAGTTATTATTACTTTTATTACTATTATTTTATTATTATTATTGTTATTATTATTATTATTATTATTATTATTCTTTTCAATACTTAATTTAATTTTAACATTACTGTTTTTGAGGTAAACGTAGTATATAAGTTTTGTAAAAAGGGGTTTTGGTCCAATTTTATCTTTAATATATGTACAATAGATTTTGTTTAAATTTTTAGTAATAATAGTACATATGTTACAGGCCTACAACATTAACCAAAACCTCTCCAAAATCCTGCACTTTTTCTGCTGCTCACAGCGCAGACACACCACCCCTCTATTACACTCCATATCCCACAAAATCCGTAAAAAAGTTGAAGAGGACAAGTACTGAAAACTTCTTTAACAAGTTTGAATTTTTTTTTATAAAAAGTAGAAGAGATAGGCGAAATGATGGGGGGGAGAGTTTCAGTGAATACAAAAGAGACCCATCTTTCTCCACCCACATAAGAGCTAGGCAGACCACATTCTTACATTGGTCACTCACAAACTTTAACCATAAAACCCAAACCAATTTCTCTATAATTTCATAATCACCTCGTCTCTCAAATCACAACTGAGCATCGCCCTAAGCCATTGACCACCACCCTTCTTCCTAGTTCTTTTTTTTCACAAATTCAACACCATGTAAATTAACAACAGCATCATCATACAAACTTTCAGTCATAAACCAAGCTCCATTGTGCGGTAATACAACAACAAGTGTCGCCATACATTGTGGCACACAAAACAAAAGCTCCCTGCTTCGAACCGTATCACTCTCACTTCACCTGGTTCGTCGCCGGAACGTCACCAACATACCCTCCGTTTCCACTCTGTTATTTCACCCACAACCTATATTCCTCTTCTTCCCTTATCCTCCACCTTTATTCCATTACTAACCATCACCACATCTGATCTGCACCCTTCCTTTCCGTCTCTCTCACTCTTCACTACAAAACTCCTTCACAGCCATCACCCAAAGAGCTCATTCACCTCACCTATTTTTTTTAACAAACTAAACCCAACACTTTCCATATACACACTATCATAAACTCTAAACTCCAAGCATCCTTCTACCATCTATCTCTTGACTCCGGCGACGGTAACCTACACCACGTCGTCTCCATTTTCCGACAACACGCCGTGAAAGCCAACAAGCTCAACAACATCACTTTCCACCAGCTTACCACGTTTGTTTTCTTCTCATGCAACAACACCGACGAAACCGACACAAGCTAGTAGTTCGCAATAACGACATCATAGCTTGGCTTTCGGTAACATTCCAAATCGAGTTTTTCCTTATGATCTTTTGAGTATTTGTTGTTTGTTGTGTTGTACATTTATTTTTGATCTCGTTCGAATATCATGTTATATGTTAGTGTATATATGTAGCTGAGATGTAGGTGTTCATGTTGTTTGCGGTTTCTGTAGTTAAAGTTCATCATGCTTTTATGTTATGCTGCCGCTGCACATGCTTTGTGTCTCGCCTCTTGTTGCATTAATGATGTTGTAGTTTATAATGTTTTGACTTTTTTGTTAGAGTTATGTTGTAGTTGCAAGAACACTGCCTCTTTTCTTTTTTTGAATTTGTTCAACACTATTGTCTTTTGTTTTTTTTTTTTCATAAAGATGATTTTTTTTTATAATATAAATTAAAAATATTTTAATCATGTTCACTTTAACACTTTATTCCCATTTCTAATTTGTATTAGTTGATCTGAATAATATAGAAAAACCAATTCTAGTTCTTTTTACCTTTTATTATTTTGTTAATATTAATAGCCTAAATTGTTAGAATTAACAATCGAGGGGTTCAACGAGGGAGCATTTCTTATTTAGGACACACCTTTGTGAGAGACACACCACATATCCATCTAAAACCTTAAGGTGATAGGTGTGTGGGTTCTTCCACTTATAAAGTGTTTAATCTTCTCTTTTCTAATCAATGTGGGACTTCTTCCTCACACTTGATTCTCAACACTCCCCCTCAAGTGTGAGTTTATACACAATGCTCCCTCTCATGTGGAAGCTCTCTCTTCCACATACACTTGTATCACCGTTGAACTCAACGGAACACCTTCTACCCACACCTGCGGGAAGTGTTTTAGATACAAGTAAACCGGTCCCTTTTCTCGAACCAAAGGCTCATGATACCATTGTTAGAATTAACAATCGAGGGGTTCAACGAGGGAGCATTTCTTATTTAGGACACACCTTTGTGAGAGACACACCACATATCCACCTAAAACCTTAAGGTGATAGGTGTGTGGGTTCTCCCACTTATAAAGTGTTTAATCTTCCCTTTTCTAATCAATGTGGGACTTCTTCCTCACACTTGATTCTCAACATAAATATCTCATTTTCAACTCAATAAGATGCATGTGTTTGTTGCTTTCACGTGAATTAATTATGACTTTTTATTAGGGAGTAGTACACTAGTAGTTATTATAATCATGTTTAGTTCATTAGAGTTAGTTCTAACTTAATTATTTCTTAACATTTTGTTAATAGTTTGTTTTAATTTATATATTTTTGGAATTAGTTAGCTAAGTGTTATTAGAATTAATTAGTTTTAGAATTTAGTCATTTTTTTTAATTTGTTATTTAGCTTAAGTAGATTTTAATTTTAAGTTAGAAATTAAAATTAGGTATTAGTCCTAGAACCAGAAATTAGTTTAGATTTAGATTAGAAACTAGTTTAATAAATTAGATTAAGTTAGTTAACTTTTTATTTAAGATTAGAATTAGTTTAGAAATTAATTATTTTAGTTAGAATTAATTTATTTAGTTATTTAGTTAATTTCTACTTTTGTTAGTTATTTAAGTTAATTCCCATTTACCTTACTATCTTCATATTTTTATTTTAGTTCATTCGTAATATTCATTTTCATTTAACTCACATTGCTTATCACTCCATTTAATCACACTTCAACTCTTGTTTACAAGAGGTTGCTTTTCCCTCATTCCAAAGGAAAAGTCTCTCTATTGATTTTATGTCATAGATAGCTCAAATACCTTGTTAACCTCAAACCATTTCACAAGAGGTAGCCATTAATTTCTTCTCTCTTCTTTAACCTTCACAAGAGATAGCCATTAATCTCTTCTCCTTTAAGACGGTTTAACCCTTCACAATCCATTTCCAAGAGATAGCCATTAATCTCTTCTCCTAAACAATCAATCCTTACAAGCTTTGCTTTCAAGATTTCAGACCCCACTTTCCCTTGGAACCTTGACCACAGTCAAGAGTTTCTCACTCCCGTTGAGGGAAACTACAAATACTCTGATTCCACTCCCGTCAGGATACGTAGGCACGAGATGCGATGTCTTGGCGAGCATACTTAGTGTATATACCCTTAGGTTTTTTTACCTTAGCATTTTCCTTCAACAAGCAAACTTTAGCATAACACGAATACTAACAAGAGGTTCCCGTAGAGTACTACGGACGTTTAGGGTGCTAATACCTTCCCTAGGCGTAACCAACCCCCGAACCTTAGATCTTCCCCTTTAGGTTTTTTTAACGATCTTGAACATTTCTTTCGGATAAATCAAAGTCGGTTGTAAAAGAAATATGATACAAGTTAATTAATAGCTTGTTATCCGATTTTCACCGTAACACACACTCATCTGCTTCACTATCATTTACAACCAATGAGATGTTCACCTGGCAAAAACAAAACAGAACAGATAGAATACATGAGAATGAAACTATTTTGATGTGTTGTATGTAAAATGCCTGAACTAACAATGTTCGAAACCCAAAATAATATTGATAGAGGAAAAAAAATAGTGAAGCAAAAATTAGGAAAAATAATAGAGTTGATTAAGTGGATACATACCTTAGATGCACCCCTGAGAGATAATTTGAACAGCAACACCAACTCTCTGAAGAACACAAAATGCCCGTTGTTGTACCCCAAATTTTACCCCTTAGATGTTATAACATCTTTTGCATGAGCATCATATGCCTATGCATTGCATAACTAACCATCTTATCAGTTTTTTTTCGTTTTGTTTCATTTGTGAATCAGGGTTCGTTTCAAGAGGCCTCCTCTCCTCAATAATCCAATTTCATGTCCATTCATAATAAAAAGTCCATTCATTTTTATCCACATTTTCTTTGTCCAATTTCCAATTTCATTATCCATTTTAATCCAGTTTCTTTTTCAATTATCCACTTCCTATTTTAATATCCATAATCATTTTTTATCCTTGTTTTTATTTTATTTTTTATTTCATTACAAAAAAAAGGCAATTCAAAAAAGAGTTTTCAAGCCTATTTGATTTTTCTTGCTACCGTAAGCCCATCATCAAAAGCAAATCACCATACTTCAACCCAACACCTTCTTTCTCAACAACACAAAACCGCATTTCAATCAACCAAATCAAACCTTATCCTCTTCTGCAGCCCCTTCAACCTCACAGAATCCAAATCTCTATTTCCTTCATCAACGAAACACAACCCCTCCGTGCATAACCGAATCTTCATCATTCCAAAACCTCGTCCTCCATTGAAACAACCTTCAACCTAGAAAACCCAAAAACCATTCCAGATTTGATCCAAAATCGGAGAGAAAGGGATAGAAGAGAGCCTGAGCGAGCATAGACTAAACATTGGAGATGGAAGTGAAGCCAAGGTTGCGCTTCCAACGTGTTTTGCGAATCCGATTGTTTCCCCTTTTCACTTCGTGTTTTCTTTGAGTTCGACACAACTGATTTGATCAGCAAAGGTTGTATATTTTGGGAGAAGGAAGTTTAACAGTGTTGACCCATTTGATTTTATAACCCACGTGTTCCTGTTTTTTTCTCTGGTGGTTAGAAACATTGCCTCATGCTTTTAACCTAAAAGATTTTTCATCTGCTAACGGGCTTAAGGTCCAAACAGAGTTCTTTTCTCACCACCCCTTTTTTAGATAAACGGATCATTATTGAGATGATGGGCTTCACGGACCCATATAATTCTCACTCTTTTTTTTATTTACAGACCCATAAACAACACCGCCCCCGGTCTCTTTTTCTTTGTTTTTTTTTTAATTAATTAATTTCCTTTCTATTTATTCTTCTTTTCTTTAAGGGTTTTAATATTTTGTTTTAGATTTAATGAAGTTTTTTGGTAAAGATTTGATTTTTGATTTTCACTTTTGAATTTCTATTTTCTATATTTATGGCCAATGATATCACAAAAATCATGTTTTGTTGATTTACCAAAATCAATAAATCTCTTGATTAGTATGAGGCCGTTTTTTTCCTTTTGGTTGGTCAATGAAAGTCTAATCAAAAGATTATCGATTTCTCGATTAAATCTTGATTCAGACGAGACTAACTTTATTTCCATTTCGATTCCATTTCCTATTTTTATTTAGGCCAATGATATTACAAAAATCATGTTTTGTTGATTTATCCAAATCAATAAATTTTGATTAGTATGAGGCCACTTTTTATTTATTTTTATTGGTCGATGAATGTCAAAAATCTAAGATTGTCGATTTACCGATTTAAATCTTGATTAAGACGAGACCAATTTTATTTTTCATTTTGATTCCATTTTCTTTACTTTGGGTCGATGACATAACAAACTTCATGGTTTGGTTGATCTCTTTGAATTGACAAAACTTTGATCAATATGAGACCACCTCCTCTTTATTTCAATTTCATTCACTTTTTAGTCGATGAAAGTCAAGAATCATTGATTATCGATTTCTTGACTAAATCACGATTAAGACGAGATTATTTCTATTTCATTTCAATTTTTAATTCCTTTGAATACTTCATTTCTCTCTTTGGTGAGACTTGTAAATATTTTCTGATAAAGTCTTGTGGACAACTATTCTGTCATGATTGTGGTTGCCTGTTTCGTTTGACACATCCTCAAAGCTATTCCAAAGGAAAGTTCCCCTCAGTTAACTCATAAGTCAATAAACAAATCATACCACCTTGGCCTCATAAGAGCCTTTCCCTTTTCCTGACCTCATAAGAGCCATGGAATCATAACTTAGCAATAGGTTAGAGTTCTTAAACTCTATGTGATTCTCATCATCATGAGAACTCAATTTTCCTTACAACTTAGACTTAGAGAGTTTCTTAAAACTCTAAATGAGCTTATACTCATTTCCCCTTGGAACTTTGGCCATAGTCAATGGTTCCTCTTTCACCCTTAGTTAGGTGAACTACGGTTGCTCTGATTCTTTAGTCAGATACGTAGACACAAGATGCGACGTCTTGGCGAGCAAAACTTAGTGTACATACCTAGGTCTTTGCCTTACCTTTAGCAGATTTCTTTTAGCAAGCAAACATAATATAACACAAACTAAACAAGAGGTTCTTGTAGAGTACTACAGATATTAAGGGTGCAAATACATTCCCTTAGTATAACCAACCCCCGAACCTTAGATCTCCCCCCTTTAGGTTTTCTCAATCTTGAACCTTTCCTTTGGATAAATCAAAGTCGGTGGTGAACTTCAAAGTTTTACGATGCAAGTTAATTAATAGCTTGTTATCCGATTCTCACTGCAACAGAAATGACGACTTCACTGGGGACTACTTTTGAGGGTTAAACCCACCTTGTTTTATTTATGTTATTTATGTTTGTTTGCTATACTTGTACATATCTGTATATATCTGTATACCTGCTTTGCTTGGATCTTCTGTTTGCAGGGTGTTACTATTGAGTGGTGAGATAAATCCTATACCCGGATTTGAGTCCAATTAAGATAGGACGATGGTATTCAAGGAGGCTTTGAGGGAGTCGAATCCTGAAAAGTTGAATTGAGACACCATCACTCAGTTGAGGCCCTCTTGAGAGTCTAGTCATGTTGAACGAATTCGTTCGTGAGACGTGTTACTCTCAACCTAGGAGCCCATGATATTGAGAATCGTAGTTACCAAATCCCACTAAGTCTTTTTAGGATGTAGTGCGGTGACCATGATAGAGTCTATTTCTGAATTGGTTGTCACGTGATACTACACTCAGACGAGATCTTCTTGAGAATTTTATTGATTACCAAGTCATCTGGGAAATCCTTAAAATTCGAAAGATGGGTTGTCGACTCTGAGAACTTTTTAGAACCCTATTCTGCAGATGAAAACCCATAGTACACACCTTTTGGGATGGGTAGACCATGGCTCCATACTCGTGATCTTCGAACCTAGGCCCTCATTTGTTTCCCTGTACATATGTGCGAATATGTGAATATCTGTATAGGTGTGTTTGTGCATACATTCGTCCATTCATGACAGCCTTTCGGTTTCAAGGAATTCAAGTGCCTTTTCCTTTGTAAAAACCAATAAAGATCATGGATTTTGAAAAAAAAACTCCTCAGTTTTTTCACAAATTTTTTTGCAACTTGCCTTCGAGTTCCTTGAAATCATTTGGCTTGCATTTGCATTTGCATGTGCATTTCTCAGCCTTGAGTCACATCCATCCTCTGTCTGTTACCCAGTTGACTTCCCGAAGCCATCATTGGACTTGAAGTAGATTTTGGAGGATCATAAACTCAGAAGAGCAGAACCAGTTTTTGACCAGAGCAGATTTTGACTTGTTGAGTAACCAGTTGGATCAGATTGTGACAACCTTGGCAAAGAAAGACGACAACATTCAAAGGACTTCTGTGAACGATGCTGCCCAAGCTCAACCTGTGCAGGTTCCTGTTGAGACCAGTTTGACAAGTCAAGAAAGGAAAGCCTAATTCCTCGAAACTGGCAATCTTTTGGATGTTTTCGCATTTCGTTGTATTTTTCTTTGCATGTGTGACTTTGTATTTGCTTATAAGCTATTGTTGTTTTTCAAGTTGGCAAGATTAATGAAGTGTTTATGCATCTTTTGATTAAGTCCATTCGTTTCACTCATTTGCTTGCATGTTTGTGAAAACAAAAAACAAAATTTCTTTATCTTGTTTCTTTCCATTTATCAAATTTGTTGTTAAGCAAAGATTGAGGAGGATGATGAAAACATTACATCCCTAATAGCTGTGGTATGCTTTCGATTAAACCTCACCGAGGATGTAAGACATTGTTTCAATCCCTAAACACTGGAGAAATAAGGAAGATAATCCCTCGTTAATCCTTCGGGCCTAGAAGTAGGAGTTTTCTTTCCTTATACAAAAAACCCTTAATCTCAACCTTGTGGTGGGTAGTTCTCAGTTTAACTTGGTTATGCATTCGAATGCGAGCGCTTCATGCAAGACACCAGTCAGCTCTCTCCAATCAGGTGAATAAATGTACAAGTTGTTCCCCAAACGACAAATAAGGAAGGATCGTCAAGAAATCCTTAATCGAAGAATAAGTCGAGTCCCTTTCAAGGTAAAAGCCAAGAAAGATGGGAAGCCCAAAACTTCGCCTTATATAAGGAGGTTTGTACAACAATCATGAAAAGAAGAGGTCTCAAACCTCAACCAAAAAGAAGAGGTCTCAAAACCTCACCAAAGCAAAGAAGAGGTCTCATAACCGCAATCAAAGACAAGAAAAGGTCTCAAAATCTCAGCAATAAAGGATAATCAAATGCTGTAAGAGAGTAATGACTACCTTAAGTGTCTGAATCATCATCAACTAGTATTAATTCATTCCTAACCTAGAGGAACCTGAATGTATAGCTTGAGTTAACTGAGCATAGGATTGGAGTTCATCACGAAGAGGGGGTGGAGACAAATAAACTTTGAGCCTTTATCTTTTGTTTCATAAAATCGTGAACCAGACCACGTTACAACCCTTAAAAGACCTAATTGAGGTAAGGTTGTTTTGAAAAGCATACTACAGCAAGGTTGATTAACCTGACTCCTAATGATCTTTGCTAAATTGCGTGTGTTGATCACTTCATCTGTCATTTTGTAAATGACTAGATCCTTTTTTTTTATTATTTAATCACTCCACCATGTGTGTTTCATCAATAAATTTTGTTTTCAAAAGCTTGCATGAATTTTGCATTAAAATTGCCAATTTTTAATAAACAATACTTGTTTGCAAAACAATTCAATATCAAAGAAATCCCAATAAACGCAGCCAAGCTAGGGAATTTGATTTGATAAAAGAAACCCGGCCAGGGACAACCAAGCGGAAAGATTCACAAATCCACCATTCCAAGAGTTGTCGAATCAGGGGCATAATTATTCAAGATTCAGAATATTGGGGCGACTCTTCTCCAGGTCATCTTATGACAAGTGTGGACTCCAGTGACCCACCAACAGGGGCAAGTTTGTTCCCCAGTTATTTCTACCACAGTCTAGAGGATTTTGTATCACGAATACCGTTAATCAGGGGCAATCAGGTCGAGATTCGGTAAATCTCTAAAAGGTCAATCAGTCTGGGGCATCTCTTTCACAGATCAGCCAGTCTGAAGAACAAGTTCAAAGACTTTGTCGTGCAAACGCTGTTAATCTGGGCAGTTACGCCGATATTCATGAATCTAAGAGTTTGAAGATATTGAGGCATTTCGTATGTCAATTCTTCTGTAAAATCCTCTTGGTATTTTCTCCCAACATACCATGTAATCTGGGGCAGAGAAGATTTGAATATTACCCGTTGCAAGAGCTGTTGTTTATTATGGTGATCATCATGCAAGTCAGGATGCAGAACTACCCTGTTCTCGTGATATCCTTTGCCAGCTTCCTAGTATTTTGTTACTTCGGTCGCGCTTGGCCATTCTCCATGGATTTTTCTCCAGTAAAGAAATCAAGCTCATGATGGCAATCCTAGTGAAGTCATGATGCTATACCTCAGGTGGAATACTCTTTTTCCCAGTGAAGTTATTGATCCTACTTATTCATCCCCAGTAATGGTCCAATTTAATGAGTTTGGTTGGGTATCCTTGTCGAGATGTTTATTTCATCTCCAGTCTCGCTTCCTTTTGTCTGTTTTGTCAGCATAAGCATAAGCATGACATAAGCACTCATATGCGTAGCATCTTAGCATTTTGTTATCCCTTTATGGTGTTTACCTATTTTGTTCACTTTGGCGTTTATCTCCCCAAGTGACTGGGTTTGTCCGTTCTCTCCAATAGAAAGTCAGCCTTAGGCATAAAGTGCCCATTCTTTCTGAATTCCCCACAGAGTTTAATTCTCGTGGATGATGGTTGGTTCAGTTATCTTTTCCACATGTAGATGAGATAAATCCCTATTTGAGTCCATTCCTCAATTGGAGTCTTGTTTGACCGTTTCTTTCTAGCTTGTTCCTAGATTGAACTTTGATCCCTGGCAGGTGTGGTTTCTGAGCCCATCTTGAACGTGCATTTATTTTGCACTGTGTCTCGCAGAAGCATCTTTTGCAGATCCTCATTGAAGACATAATTATTCCTCCAGCAGTGTTGTAATATCAACATCTCTTTGGAATTTACACTCAACGATAAGTGGCAATCTCTTTCCCGAGAAGTTTATCCGTCCTTGGTCTTATTCATACTTCTACAGTTACCCATGGTGTCACCTTCAGTTAGTCACTTTCCATCAACCTATTTGATGTGATCCCTATTTGAGGTGTTTCTTCCTGTCAATCTGTTTGACGAGGTGTTCCGAGTTCAGGTTCCGTACCCTCGGATATGTATTATTTCCTTGTCGTCAATTTATTTGACGAGGTGTTCCGAGTTCAAGTTCTATACCCTCAGATATGTATTATTTCCTTGCCGTCAATCTATTTGACGAGGTGTTCCGAGTTCAGGTTCCGTACCCTCGGATATGTATTATTTCTTTGCCGTCAATCTATTTGACGAGGTGTTCCGAGTTCAGGTTCTATACCCTCGGATTTGTTTTGTTTCCTTGTCGTCAATCTGTTTAATGAGGTGTTCCGAGTTCAGGTTCTATACCCTCGGATTTGTTTTTGTTCCTTGCCGTCAATCTGTTTGATAAGGTGTTCCGAGCTCAGGTTTCGTACCTTCAGATGTGTTATTTTTCCTTGCCATCAAGCTTCTTGATGATGTGATCCCTGTTTTTGTTCCTAGCCGTCATCCCTTGTTGCAACCATAATTGATATTCCCCAGGAAGTCTAATCTTCATCGATCCAACCCTGGTACCAATCTATCTGATACTCAATCACCTCATTTGGATACCTAAAGTCCAGTAATCCCTGACATTGTTTAACCAGGTCAAATATGAACCTAAACTTCAGGTTATCGTGAACCCGTTGTTTGAACCCAAGTCAGATATGAACCTAAACTTCAGATTATCGTGAATCTGTTGTTTGAAATCAGGTTATCGTGAACCTAAACCTCTGGTTATCTTGAACTAGTTTTTTGTATCAGGTTATCGTGAACCTAAACTTCAGATTATCGTGAATCTGTTGTTTGAAATCAGGTTATCGTGAACCTAAACCTCTGGTTATCGTGAACCAGTTGTTTGTATCAGGTTATCGTGAGCCTAAACTTCAAATTATCGTGAATCTGTTGTTTGAAATCAGGTTATCGTGAACCTAACCTCTGGTTATCGTGAACCAGTTGTTTATATCAGGTTATCGTGAACCCAAACTTCAGGTTATCGTGAACCCGTTGTTTAAAACCAGGTCAAATATGAACCCATTATTTAAAATCCAGCTCATACTGGTAGTCTAAGTCCAACTCATATTGGAACACCCAAATCCAGCTCATACTGGTATTCTTCATAATCCAAATTGTTATCTTATCCAACTCAAATTGGTGTATACTAACATATCACTTCTGAGTCCAATCCTTGTTGGCACTTTAATCTGGTTCCCAACAGAAGTTCAATCATTATCAATATCTCTTTGCATATCACTTCTGAGTCCAATCCTTGTTGGCACTTTAATCTGGTTCCCAGCAAAAGTTCAGTCATTATCATGATCTCTTTGAAAGTCCTTGTGATTGATCATCATTTGGCACACACAGAACTTGTCTCTGTCTTTTCTGGTTTTTCTTGAAGATCCCGTTTGAACTCTTCAGCATAAGAAATCCCCAGAAAATCTTTTGTTCGGGTGTCTATCCTTTTATTTCAAACTGATCTCCAGTGGAGATCATGTCTTCTTTCTGGTTTCATGCTCAGCAAGAATGTGTCTTTTTCCCCAGTGTCGTCCGGTCACATATGAACCTGTCATCCATCTCCCTGGATCTCTCCCCAGTGGAGAATACCTTTCTGGCTCCTATCTCCAGTAAGGACCTGTAGGGTTTCCCCTCAGTTTCATTTTCTATCCCCAGTGTTTCCTCAGAGTCTCCCCGTCGAGTCTTGTTTTTTGTTGGTCAGCCTGTATTCCCAGTGAGTTTTCCTTGTGGATACTAACCTTCATCCTTCCCCAGTGAAGTTCACTTGTGTTTGGTAGATCTGTATCCTTCGGTGTCCTGTTCGTCTGCATTTTTGCACTATCATGACATCATATCATCATACTAAGTTCATGGCATATCAGCATTTGCATGTCCGTCGCATGTCCTTAGTAGAATATTATATCTAAAAATATCAATAAAAAATAAAGAATGTGAATTAAATTTAAATGAGAGAATAATACATAACCTTCCACAAAATCAATGATACAAAACTGAACTTTAATGGAGAAATAATAAAATGAAAAAAATGGGAAATCTGAGAACCAGATTGTGAACAGTACCTTCGTTGGAAGAACAAATAAATGGAGATGGAGATGGAGAAACTAGGATTGAGATGAAGAAAAAAGAAAAGTCGAGAGTCGAAGAAAAACCAAGATTGAGACGGAGATTTGAAGCGTTGTTTCAAACCTTGTAAAATTTGCAGAGCAAAATGGGATTGGGAAGAAGATGGTATGAATACCTTTGATCAATATTTGATGGTGTTGGAAACAACAATCTGAGAAAGTTGTGCTTTGGAAAAGGTTCCCCAAAAGCAAACTGAGTCATGTACCCTAAAGCAGAAATTGGTTCGGTTTGCATTTTTTCAGTTACTATATGGCCACAGCTTGGTGTTAGTATTACAATTAGTGTAGTTTGGATTTAAATAACCCATGATTTGGTTAAAAATAGTTGAAATTAGACGCTAAATGCCCCCAGTTTGCTGACATGGAAGGCTAATGAGAAGGGTTAATTATTGGTTTTCCACAACCACTTCTATTCCTATATTATAGATATATAGAATGACACTCAAAACTCTAATATAATATCCATAAAAAGTTAAAGTTACTTTCTCTAGAGGTTATTAAAATTACAAAAAATCTTCTCTAATCACTATGCAAAAAAAATGTTTAGGTAGCTCTCTCTTTATCAACACTTTTTTTTATAAAAATGTTGCTAAAAAATAAAAGAGGGCATTAGACAGCGTTTTTAATAATAAGTGTTGGCATAAAGTATCCACATAGACAACGCTTTATAATATAAGTGTTGTTGTATGTTAAATATAAAAAAAAATTAAAAAAAGTATATACTAGACAACGCTTTTAGGTTTTATCTTTTTTTAATTAATATTTAAGGTTTGTGAAATTTTTTTATTCTTTTTCTTTATACTTGCAATGAATTTTTTTGTTTCTTACTCTTTATACTTGCAATGAAATATTTTTAATTTGATTCTTTAGGGTTTAATTTTTAATTTTTAATAGTTTTTAATGAAGTTTATGTTTGGTTACTGATCTTATCGGCTGATCAGAACCAAAAGTGGGCCAGAGACTACGTCTACGATGCTGGGTTTCAAAGAATGAGGAGGGGGTGTACCTGCAAGGCAGTTCGATGCTAAAGTAAGAATTGGGAGAAAAGAAGACAAATACAAAGTATGTGTGTCTTAGGATGATTTAGAATACCCGACCCTCTCAAGTGATAGGGTTTTTATAGTGCCCCCAGGGCTTGGCCATTGGTCCCTATTTTCAGGGCGAGATATTCGCTCCCAAAGAATAGGTAACTGGCATAAACTAGTCGTTGGGATGGGCAGAGGTGCCTAAAACTAGTTGTTGCCACGGGCAAGGGCTAGGTCGCGGGCACAGGTGTCGTAATTGTTTTTGGATGGTGGAACCGTGCGTGACAGGCAGAAATGTGAGGAGGGGCAGCTGATCCTGGAGGTCAATTGGCCAGCCTTCCTCGGCAGAGGGGCAGAAGATAAAATGCTTCTCTTTGCCCTTAAGTGGCAGGACTTAGGCAACTAGGCCGTTCTGGGTGTAGAAGTGGATTGAGCCATGCCTAGCCATTCGGTCAGTCCGGAACAGGAGCCCCCCAAGTCGTTGCTCCTGAGCATAGGAGTGATGACTTAAGGGCTGCTCGCAGTCCCAAGGAGGAGGAGGCGTGGTCGGTGCCTATTACTAAGGTGGTGTTGTTTCGCGGTGCTCGTGGGGGTTTGTGCCCGAGGAACCTGTAACGTTTTCTGGCGTGCGGGGAGCCCAACGGTTGATGAGATTTGAAGGGATGGAGTGCCACGCATGCCTTGAGCCACGTGCCACATTTAATTCATAATGATGGCTAGGCTAGGGTCATGATGATGCCCTTATGCCGCGCGTGCTTGTGCACGTGCCCCTGGTCTATCTATAAATAGAGGGAGGGCGCGTTCATTTCCACTTTTCGCTTCTCTTTCTTCTCTTGCTACCTGTTCTGGTCTTCTTCGTTCGCCACCGTTCACCATCGTACCACCGCCACACACGTAACATCCAGAGCTCGCCGACCACCTACTTCTCTTCCTCGACCACGTAAGTCTTCCTAACCCTTCTTTGTTTTAAGTGTTTTAGCTTCTATTTCGCTTAGTTTGCATGTGGTTAGGATGAAACTAGGTAGCGTAGGGGTGGTTTCCGGCGAATATTGGTTGCTGGCGGTGGTTAGGCCATCTTCTGTTGCCGTCGTCGTCGTCAGAGCCTTAAGAACTTAGGATTTTAGTTTAATCTGGCACTATTGCGACAATGAGTGGGTTTATCGCCGGTGGGATTTATGCGTTTTCTGGTGTACTCATAAGTTTTATGGCGGATCTCCAACGGGATTCTGGGTAATGCACCAGGGAGGATCTCCCTGTGTGGGTTTGAGAGATTTCCATAGGCGTCTCCTTGCACCGTTGTTGCGCCGTTTGAGTAAGGGCTTAGGTCCGGGACATTGTCCTTAGACCTTCGTGCGCCCTTTCACTTGACTAGCGGTGGAAGGGTGGATTTGACTTTGTCATCGAATTCACTTTTGTCCTCTGCTTTTCAGGTAAAAGAGATGTCTCGCGAAGCCGAGGATGAAGTTACGAGAGAGCTGTCCGAGGAGAGCTCCTCGGGAGATAGCAGCACTGATGTTACTTTCGCTTCCCGGAATAATGGCAAGACCTCCGCTCCTCGGAATGACGATGAAACCTCTGCTCCTAGCAGTTCTGAGGGAGAGTGGGTTGTAGCGGAGCCTCAGAAGCATGCCTCCCTCTTCGCCTTTCACACCCATGATGCCTTCACGACGGTGGGGGCCAAGGGAAACTGGAAAGTCCATTTTCCTCGGGAGAACGATCGAATATGCTCAGCCTACTGGGAGAGATTCCCTATGTACGAGTATGTCTTCAAAAAGATAGGGTTGAGGCTGCCCTTCTCGGACTTTCAAGTAGCAGTCTTCGGCCATCTGGATCTGGCGCCCTCCCAGTTACACCCAAACTCGATTGCTTTCATGCGGGCATTCGAGCTAACATGCGAATTTTTGAAGATAGGAGCTGATATTCCCCTTTTCTTCACCGTCTTCCATCTTCAACGCCAAGTTGCTGGCAGGAAATTCAGATGGGTCTCCCTGAAGCAGAGGAGGAAATTATTCAAGCCATTCTCCGAGTCCATCCAGACGTTTAAGGAGAGGTACTATATCATTGAGCCCGTGTCGGAGAGGGCCACAGACTCCTCGTTTGTCTGGGAGGTTTTGACAGACGAGAGCGGGGAACCCCTCATTGACGAGCATGGCAAAGTAAAGGGCAGAGGTTGTTGAAGTTCCCCTTCTGCTAGAGCAGGGACCATTTTACCCGGGGAACCGATGATTACCTTGCCAACCCGCACATGCTGAAGGAGGATGATCGGGCCAACTACGGTAAGTTTGTGGCCTTTGTTGATGGCTTTCTCCCTGCCCAGTGCGTGACTAAGAGCGGGGAGATCATATATGAAGAAGACGGGGGGGGGGTCAAGGTGGAGACCCGGTACATTAACACGAAGGAGCTCCTCGAGTGTGACACTCGCGAGAAGGCTCTGGAACTTCTGGGTAGCCATTTATTTCTTCTTAGCTTACTTGTATTATTATTTTCTTTGTGTTACTGACATGTGCTCGTTGTTTTATAGGTAAAATGTCTTTTGCCCAAGAGCGAATGGTGAAGAATTCCCAAGCAAAGCTCAAAGCGGGCTAGAAGATCGGGAGAAGCTGCCTCGGTGAGCGAGTGGTTCCTCCCTAGACAAGGTCGGGGACCTCTTCATCGACACCAGCTGCCACCCAGACTTCCCCTCTTCAGGTAACCTTGAGAGCCACGCGCCCCCGGGTAGAGAAGGTTCTCGACCTTACCCAGGAGGGTGAGAATAACAAATTTGAGCTGCCGCATTGCTTTCACAACCGGAGTTTCTTCGAAGTCTCCTCCCTAAAACTCCACCGGACAGAGTCCTTGAAGCTTGAGGAGATGGACCGTCAGACTAAAAGGACGATGCTTGCCCAGGACGCCGCTGCCCTGATGAGGGTCTTGAGAATGGCGGTGGTGTACACCGAGGAGGGGTCCCTCAAAGAAGTAGAGCTGAAGAAGGTTCAGGCCGCGAATGTGGCTCTAGAGGAGAAACTGAAGAAATCCAAGGAGGAGCTGGCCAGGGCCACCGAGGAGACAGTGAAAAAGTATAAGGACGATTTGGCCAAGATCACCGCGGATAAGGATACCCTGGTTGCAGAAACGAAAGCTGCGAAGGACTTGGTCGCATCATTGATGGCTGTCGCTGCTCCTGCTGAGGATGAAAGCGATGAAGTGAAGAGTATGAAGACTCGAGCTGAGCTTGTCGCTCGTATTAGCCAGGCTGAGGAGGACTGCATGGGGATCGCCGAGGAGGCTTTCAACAACGCTGTGGAGCAGCTGAAGATTGTGAACCCTGGGGTCGAACTATCCACTGAGGGAACTGGGTTCCTCTACAATGCTGTGGATGGCCAAATCGTCGTCCCAGACTTTCTTAGGTTTAGCGAGGAGCAGGAGCAACCTGCCAGTGAAGAGCCTCAATCGACAGCCCACTGATTTCCTTTTTGTTGTACTTCCGACCTGCGTGTCGTATCTTTGTAATTTATCTTTTTGTATGGGGATTGGCCCCTTTGTATTGTAACCAACACAATTGCGGTCCTTGTGGCCATCTTTATCTGATAATATTTATTTTTTACCATGGTGGTCGGTCGTGTATGATTCATTTTGGAACATGTTTTTACTTTGCTTTATTTTTGCTAAGTGTCAAACGCTGCTCGATACTCATGCCCGTTGTATGGGCTACTTTAGTGAATGATTTTTATTTTGTTTTGGGGTTTGCTCGACAGATTGATGTTCGACAGTGAGGGGAACTGGTCGAAAGGCCTGGGTAGTTTCTGGGCAAGAGAGCGGAGCTCAGGTCGCGTTTGTGGCATGAGTTCACGGCGTGAACTTCCCATCGCGAGCTAGGTGTTCTGGCTTTCGTGGTACTTTGGCGACGGCGGGCTCGGTCGAGGGACCTCTGTCGGGCATGGATTTTGCTCATTCCGAAGCAAAAGCCTTCCTTGATTTATTTTGGTATGCAACGCTTGTACCTGGGCGCGCACTTCTAGTCGGTACGTTATGCTCGTCGTGTCGACGGAACATGCTGACAACTGTGGCCTTAGCTATAATATTATTTTAGCTTTTCAGTGTTCCATGGTCGAGCGATTTCTTCCCCGTTGAGATGTTCTAGGTAATAGGCCCCATTCTCTATTTTTGCTCGAACACGATAGGGTCCTTCCCAGTTTGCGGCGAGTTTGCCTTCACGGGAATCTTTATGATTTCTTCTTAGGATGAGACTGCCCACTTGGAAGTCTCGCCGTATGACTTTGGCATTGTGCCTAATTGCGATTTTTTGTTTTATCGAGGCCTCGCGGAGGGTTGCTTCTGATCGGACCTCTTCGACAAGATTGAGCTCCTCGCGTAGTGCCTCGCTGTTGTTCTCCTCGTCCAGGGGAGCTTCATTTCTCCTGGAGGGCACATGTATCTTGATAGGGATTACTGCCTCAGTCCCGTATACTAAACAAAAAGGGGTTTCCCCGTTCGAAGAGTGGGGCATAGTACGGTAGGCCCAGAGCACACTGTGTAGCTCCTCGACCCATTATTTCTTGGTTTCATCCATTCTCCATTTGAGACCTCGTAGGATTACCCTGTTGGCAGCCTCGGCTTGCCCGTTCGTCTGCGGGTGCTCGATAGACGCGAAGTGCTCTTTGGTGCCCAGTTGGGCGACGAATTCTTTAAACATTTTGTCCGTGAACTGTGTCCCGTTGTCGGTGACGATTGCTTGGGGAATGCCGAAGCGAGCAAGAATATTTCTCTTATAGAAGCGGAGTATGTTGTGGGCCGTTATTTTGGCCAGAGCCTCTACTTCTATCCACTTTGTAAAGTAGTCCACGCCTACTATCAGGTACTTATTGTGAATTGATCCTACAATGAATGGTCCTAGGATATCCAGGCCCCACCATGCGATGGGCCACTGGGAGGATATTGCTTTGCACTCATTGGGCGGTGCCAAGTGCATGTCCCCGTGCCTTTGGCATTTGCACATTTTTTAACGTGCTCCTTTGTGTCATGCTGCATGGTCGGCCAGTAATATCCTGCTCGTAGGACTTTCTTGGCGATGGATCTTCCTCCGAGATGCCGAGCGTTGATTCCATCGTGGATTTCTCGTAGGACGTGGACGATCATTTCTTCTTCAACGCATTTTAGGAGAGGAATGGAGAACCCTCGCCTGTAGAGCTTGTTTTTTACCAGGACATAGGAGCGGGCTCTGCGCCTGACTATGCTTGCTTCCTTTGGGTCGGACGGTAATTCATCCTTGGCGAGGTAGTTGTAGACTGAGATCATCCAGCAGTTGATGTCGCCAATGACGTGCACGTCGAGGGTCGTGGAAGTTTTCTCGATGCTAGGTCGAGGAATTACATCTTGGATGATAGATTTGTTCCTTCCCTTCTTTTTCGTGCTCGCCAGCTTTGACAAGGCATCTGCCCGGACATTGTGTTCGCGAGGAACATGCTTTACGTCCACTGATGTGAACTTCGTCATCTTTTCCTTAACAAAGGTCAAGTATTTAGATAGGTTGTCGTTCTTCACCTGGTACTCTCCCCTAACCTGGAGGGGCACGAGTTGGGAATCCGTGCAGATGACAACTTCCTCGGCTCCCAGGTCTTCGACGAGGCGTGGACCTGCGAGGAAGGCTTCGTATTCTTCCTGATTGTTGGAAGTAGGGAAAGATAGGGTAAGCGAGACCTCGAAGAGGATACACTCCTCATTTTCCAGAATGATGCCTGCTCCATTCCCTGCCGAGTTGGATGCTCCATCGACGAAGATTATCCACTTGCGAGCTCTGCACGTCAGGGAGTCGGGCAAGGTAATCTCCGCCATGAAGTCGTCCAGTGCCTGATCTTTGAGGGATTTCCTGCTCTCGTACTGGATGTCGAACTCGGACAGTTCCAACGACCATTTGAGCATTCTGCCGACCATGTCTGGGCGGCCTAACAGCTGCCTTACGGGATGGTCTGTGCACACCACGATGGTGTGGGCTAGAAAGTAGTGCCTCAGTCTCCTCGCAGCCTTGATGAGGGACAGGGCCACTTTTTCAATCTGCTGGTATCTGAGTTCAGGTCCTTGGAGCGCCTTGCTCGTGAAGTATATGTGCTTCTGCCCATCAGGGGTTTCATGAATGAGAGCAGCGTTGACGGTCTCGGTCGCAACGACGAGATAGAGATAGAGGGTCTCCCCGTTATCTGGCCGAGAGAGGACCAATGGTTTCAATAGTGCTTGTTTTAGGTGGAGGAGTGCTTTGTCGCATTCCTCCGTCCACTCAAAGGCCGCCTCCTTGCGGAGGAGTTTGAAAAAGGGGAGCGCGTGCTAAGCAGATTTCGCCATGAAGCGGGATAGAGATGCGAGCATCCCGTTTAGGGATTGGATGGATTTCTTCGAGCTCGGAATAGGGAATTCGAAGAAGGACCTGTATTTGTCGGGTTTGGCTTCGATTCCTCATTTTGTTAGGTAGAATCCGAGGAACTTGTCTGCCCGTACCCCGAACGTGCACTTCTCAGGATTAAAGCACATCCTGTACTTCTTGGCCTGCTCAAAGAATTTCTTCAGATGGAGCGTGTGATCAGATTCCTCGTGGGATTTCATGATCATGTAGTCCATGTATACTTCGAGCATATCCCTGATCTCTCCTCGGAAGACTTTGTTCATCATTCTTTGGTAGGTAGCGCCAGCGTTTTTCAAGCCGAAGGGAATTACGTTGTAGTAATAGTTGCCTAATTCGGTCATGAAAGTTGTGTACCTTTTATCGCTTTTGGCCATGTGTATTTGGTTGTAGCCCGAATACGCGTCCATGAAAGATAACAATTTAAAACCAGTAGAATTATCAACTAATTTGTCTATGTTGGGGAGGGGATATGCATCCTTAGGGTAGGCCCTATTAAGATCGGTATAGTCAACACACATGCGCCATTTTCCATTTGATTTCTTTACAAGTACAACATTGGACAACCAAGTAGTGTACTTGGCCTCCGAAATAAAATTTGCCTCGAGGAGGTCTTTTATAGCTTGTTCGGAAGCCTCCGTCTTCTCCAGAGACTGTTTTCGCCTTCGTTGAGCTACTGCCCTAACGGTGAGGTCGATGGGGAGCTGGTGGCAGGCCACCTCAAGATCTAGCTCGGGCATCTCTGAGGTGCTCCATGCAAACAGATCTGCATTCTCCTGGAGACAGGCTTTGAGCTGCTTCCTCGCTAGGTCGGGGAGGTCGGTCCCAATCTTCACTCCTTTCCGGGGGTCATCACCGAGCAGGACTAGTTCGAACTCGCCATTCGGGATTGGGCACATCGGATGGGAGGACTCGCCGCTACTGGTCGATGTGGAAGGACTGCTCGAGCTTGGCTGGATCTCCTTCCCCTTCCTTTCCTAGTCCCACTGATCTTCCTCAGAGAAACGGATGCCGAGGTCGATGGAGTCGACGCGGGGTAGCGGCTTCGCCTCTTCGGAGCTGCAGGGCAGAGAAGGCTTGCCGGGAGTCTTCGGCTTGGCCGCGATTGTGTTTATTCCTTTGGAGGTTGCCTCGAAACATCTCCTCGCTGCTTCGATGTCTCCGTGCAGGGTGGCAACGAGCCCTTGGAAGTGTAGTACTTCATCTTTAGGTGCACGGTTGAGGGCATAACTACCAATTCGGCTAGATTTGACCGTCCGAAGATGCATTGGTAGAGGGATGGGCAGTCAATGACCAGGAACTGGACTTTGATGGACCTGGCCATTTCTGCTACCCCAAAAGTGAGATCAGCTCCACGTACCCCCACGGCTTCGTGACTGACCCGTTAAAGCCTTGTAGGTCAGAGCCTACGTAAGGCGTTAGGCGTGTCTCATCCAGCTGAAGGGTGGAGAATAGCTTGGAATACATGATGTCGACCGAACTTCCTTGGTCGACCAGGATCTGCCGAACGTCAAAGTTGGCCATTTGCGCTCTCACGAGCAGGGGAATGCTGGAGTTGGGAGCTCCTCCGAGGAGTTCCTTGCGGTAGAAGGTGATGGGAACAAACTCTCCCCGAACCTTATCAAGTGTGGAACTCCTATTCGAGCTCGTGTTTATGAGATGCTCGAACTTCCTCTTGATGGATCCCACGGTCACCTTATTGAAGCCCCCTCCGGAGATGACCATGGCGGAGGGGAAGGTTTCCTATAGGTTGTGTGCACCGAAGTAAGGAGGGATGTTGAGCCCCTCGGGGACGTAGAAGTCTTCAGGCCGTGATATGCTCATGGCGACCTGAAGACTGGTTTCTTCCAAGGAAGGCACCTCCTCTTCAATCTTCTTGGACTCCTGGGCGTCCTGCCGAGGAGCGTTATTCTTCTTGGAGAATTGTTTCAGGTTCCCGTCCCTGATCAATATCTCAATTGCATCCTTCAGATGGATTCAGTCGTTGGTCATATGGTTGTGGCTCTTGTGGAACCAGCAATACTTTGACTTATCTGTATTCGGCTTGGCCGGTATCTATCTCGAGAATCGGACTCCTGCTTGCCGGAACTCCGAGTTGACGCACTCGAAGAGAATTTTCTCTCGAGAGACGGTCAGTGGAGTGTATTTGTGAAAACGGCCAGAAGGGTCTTTATTGTCTCGGGACTCCCGTGGGCGGTCATTCCGTCTTCTCTCTCCCCGAAGAGATGTCAAGGGGTCGTTTTGCCTAAAGGACCTGGCACTCTCTTGGTGCCTCGAATCCCGGCCAGAGCTTGCAGCTTCCTTCTCTTCGTACTGGATGTACGCATGCGCCTTGAGGAGGAAGGCGTCCAGTGTCGTTGGAGTCTCAATGCCAACTGCCTTGACAAATTCGGTGCGGGGACGCAGTCCTCACTCGAGCAAAAAAATTTTCATATCGTCGGTCGTGGAAACCTGAAAGGCTTCTTTGTTGAACCTTTCGATATAGACTCTTCTTTCCCTTAGATGATGGCCTAAAGGGAGGCTTCTGTCTTTGGGTGACGCTGAGAGGCCGTGAAATGCCTGTAGAACATCCTCCTCAACTGCCTCCAAGATGTGATGGATTCGTCGGGGAGCTTCTTGTACCAAGTCATTGCTCCCTTCCTCAGTGTGGTTGGGAACAATCTATATTTGATGGCATATCTGACGCCACGGTAATGAGTAATGCATCGATATTCTCGATGTGCTCGTCAGGATCTGTAGTGCCTTCGTACGTGCCAAGGGATGAGGGTTTCTCCAATCCTTTTTGTAGGCGTGTGGCCATGATTTTTTGGGACAACGGGCCCCGAGGCTCGTCGTCGCTGCTGCTGGACCGCGATGGAGAGCGGGTACTTCGTCCAAGGGGAGGGCGGCGATCTCGATGGGGAGATGGAGTTCGTACTCCAGCGGAGGCGAACGCTGGTGCCCTTACATACCGTATTATAAAAAAAATAAGGAATTATACTTCAATATATCATTGAGATTATATAGTTTTGAATAGATATAGGTTATCATTTTTCTCCATATATGTAATTTTGAATTTGTGTTAGAGAGATTATGAAATTTATACAAATTCAAGTTAGTTCACTTGTGGTTATTATTGATCACAATAAAATATTGATATATGATTATGAGAATGGTAGAATTTATTATCATTACTATGTAAAAACCAATTAACAACGGTTGAGAAAGGTATATAATGACGTTGGCGCAGGCGTTGTTATGTAGAGTGTCGTTGTAAAATGATACTTATAATCATGAGCCATTAACCGTTGTAATAACCTGGAAACAGCGTGCCCTATCAAAACAGTTTTTCAAACGAACCGTTGTGATAAATATAATGGTCCTTGGTTTGATTCCCAGCTGTTCCGTTTTGATATTTATTTTTTTTTTGTGGATCGTGCGAGATATTATGACGGTTAAATTTTATAACCGTCTTTATATATTCTGTAAACACAAATATACAACCACGACTAGGTTTTATAACTGCTGTCAAAACTTCCTATGTTTTAAATATGCATTTCTCGGCAATTCAAATTCATCCCATTTTTTAACCTGTAACCATTTAAACCATAACAGATAAGGTATATATGCATAAAGAGCATAAAATACAGCAAACATTGTTCATTGACAAAAGTCAAAATTTCTTCCTATTATTAATTCTGTAAGTATTGTAACTATTATAACCATATTTACACCAAACACTATATTCATGTCATCAATATAGAAAAGTTTTATTCACGTCATCTCTACAGAAAAGTTTTATTCACATCATCAATCAGCAGGACCCTTAAAAACATTAGGGATATACGCCCAACGTTTACGAAGATTTACAAACTCCTCAACGAGGAATGGGGTTTCGTCGTTAAACATCTACATAAGAAAGAGCCAATAACATGTATGATAATAATTCAATAGTAAACTTATATATTAATATATGTAAACATTTTATGACATGTATACCTTATCCCATGAATCAACAATGCCGGCAAGGACAATGTTTAACATGTGTTTCATGACATAATAACCACACTCGTAAGTCCCGGGTTGTTTCCTTGTCTACAAATTTAAGTAAAAATGACATGAATATACCCACACATGAATGTAAATGAAAAAAACATGTAATCGGGCCACTTACTTTAGGACAAATCCATGCGGGCTTTCTTCTAACATTGTTCATCATATTCACTTGCTCCACAACACTGTACATTGAATTTGAATTAAACATATTACATGATAAACTAATTACAATGTCAAAGAAAATGAATTAAGAATACACTTATGAATTAATAATATCTTTCATTTTCTTTTCCAGTGGATCATGCAAGGAACACAGAAAAGTTATCGTATTCGTCCTAAATGATATGATGATCAATTGTCAATGACCACTGAATAAACAAGAGCACATATATTATTGGTATTTGCTAAAACAAAACTAAATATAGAATACATAAACATCAATTCCAAAAATACTTAAGAACATAGAAATGGTGCTAAGTAACATTCTTTTCCTCCCTCATTTAACCGTGTTTTCAAGTACGCTCGGATATCTTTTGGTTGATTAAAAGCCCATCGAATAAAAAGCCGATCCAAGATTCCGTAAGTACTCGATTTATTCAACTCTATACAAACACGGTGAATGTACCTAAATGGTTAAAGAAAATAAATAAATTAGGGATGATGTTCTATAAATGATAATGTTCTATAATGACATGTATATTCAACTATATACTTACGTGCACCAAACTTGCAATATCCCGACGTCCAGCCACTTATACCCACCGAGAAAATCCCTTACATCTTCAGGACTGTAATAGAATAACAACAAACATGGACAATGTTCTAGCGGTAGAGGTTGCGTGTCATTTATCACCGCAACGTTCAAGTATAACATTTTGATTTCATTTGGGTTAAGGTCCATTATATCATTGCGGTTACCCGCAGGTGGGGATGGGCTGAACAATTACTTCCTTTTATAGAAGCATGACGTACAACACTTCTACTTGGAGTTCGATAATCATCATCACCATCAACATTACGATGATCTTCATTTGTCCGTTGTTCAAGGTTTTCACTTAATCTCTACATCATAATATTCAATTAAAACATAAAACAAAAATAAACACAATATATATAATACATTTATGATAAAACACTAACATCTCAAGTAAAGTACATACCGAATATAACTCTTGAAACCTTTCCATATCTTTCTCCCTTTTTTCCCTCTCCTCTTCTAACATTCTCCGTTGTTCTTCTAATTGCTTCTCAAAATTTTCAATCTTTTGTCTTTGTGCAATAAATTTCGGGCTTTCGGTACTTTTTCTTTGAGACCCAAAGAATGAACTCAAGCCGACACCTTCTCCAACACCACAGACACGCCCACCATGCTCATCTGATCCGATAGCTTATACTAATATGTCATGTTGTGCTTCTGGAACAAATGTGCCTTCACGGTCTGCCTCAACCAACTTATCCTACACAACATGAGAAACTTACATATATTGTTACCAACGAATTTAAATAACAAATAACATAAGCAAAACAAATCATACTTACAATTTTTTCGGCAACTACTCTTGACTCCTCAGAGGTGTACTCTCCATCTGGTCTTAATCGAGCCCTCTTACATTTCTCATGTCTTGAAGGTGGAGATGGGATGCGATCATCTCTTGTTTCTGATTGTTTTTCAAGCATGATTTTTTCTCAAGTTTCCAATAACCCCCACGAGACAATCTATGGGGGTACATGTTCTTGGCCTTATTGTGTATTCCAACTTCGCTTTTAACCTGTTATGAACATAGTGAAAAAAATATATGATAAGTATCTATAACTCATTAGCATAACATTATCGGTTACATGAGAATAGTATTAACCTTGAATTCCTCAGAACGACGTATCTTTGCAAACTTTTTCCATTACTTCTTCGATATAAAACTATATCGAATCCATGGACGAGCAAGACCGCTCTTAGGCCTCCTGATGTAGTCAGCCGTGAGTTGTGCCTTAAATCCCCTCCAACGAGTACCAGCATATGATATCCACTTTTTTTTCAAATTTGAGTCATCGATAAACTCAAAATTCAACTACATTTAAATCAATATATAAGTCTGTATTAGAAATTATAGATATTGATATCGACGATATATGAAAATTATAGTATGTAATACCTTAACGTCAATACATATGCTTTCTTTAACGTTATTGTCATACCCCAAATTTTACCCCCTTAGATGTTATCATCTTTTGCATAAGCATCTTAGGTCAACCATTTTTGCATAACTAACCAAATCATCGGCTTTTGTTTTGACTTGCCTCCCCTAGGGAATTAGGGTTTGACTTCATATTCTTCAGAGTTAGGAATTAGGGTTTTGGATAAGAGGTTTCTGCTGAGGTGGATTTATGTTGTTCAGAGGTCGTCTCTTTCGGTTATTTGTACTCAAGTTTGAGGCGGAGGTGTTGGGTGTTCAATTGTCATGAGAAGTTCTTATCAGAAGTTTATCCAGGTACGACTTCAGTTCTCTGAATCGCCACAAGGGCATCGTTATTTAAGGTTTCATATGTGGATTGACTGGAAAGATTATGGATCAGGATTCTGGAAGATTAGGGTTTTCTCACCCTTTGTGTTTATGATCTGAAAATGTCGTTCATGTTGAGTTTCATCCGAGGCTAGCAAGTTAAGTATGTGTGCACGAACTTGTTCCAGTTGGATGTAGTTTGTTTTTGGTCAGGTCATAGAGTCGCCAAAGGTCAAGGCAGTTGAGTCGTGTGCAAGTATGGAAGGTGTGGTTCATGTTCTAGTGCAAGTTTTTGATTCAAGCTTTAGCCCATTTGATACCAAACCATTGTCCAGAATTTCATTTCAATAGTCCAAATTCAATTAACTTATTTTTTTCAAATTCACTCTTCAAATTCATCATTTTTGTTTTACCCATTTTTCAATTCAATTCATTATCCAAATCCATTCTTCAATTCACTTCATTATCCACACCTTTCTTTTAATCCACTTTATTTGCATTTTATCATCCTTTTTAATTAATCCATATTCCATAACCCGATTATTTCCCATTTTAATTCCATACCACTTCTCACCTTTTTTTTATCTATCATTCAATCCATTTTTCTATTTCTTTTTCTAATTCAATTCATTTATTTTATTTCATTTAGCCCATTAATTATTAAAACAAACAAAAAAAAAACAAAAACCCATTCACTTAAAATATATCACTCAAGTTCATTTTGTACAATTGTCAAACATTGTTTTTCATGAAGAGACATCATAATCCAATTGAATTGCTACTCCAAATAAAACAAAAAGTTATGTCCACAAAAGTCCAAATTTTACCCAAAAAAAGACTTGACTTTATTTGCATCACGCCTGCTACCTTCTTGCCAATGCTACACAACATAACAATCCAAAAACACCTACAATGCCTCTCCAACTTGCATCACGTCCAAAATCCCAACGCATTCTTACACCTTGACCATATACCACAAGCCCCCAAGACCTTGATCAAGTTTCGAAACAAAGGGTACATGTTGCTACAACAACAACAGTGACTTCACGTCCAGCCCCAACGTAAACCTGCGACTTCTGCACACCCTGCTACTTCAAAAGCCTCTACTAAGTCAAAAATAATGCACAACTCTGCAACATTTTCCACTCCAAGCCAACAACAACAGCGACCTCACAATTCTGTTCCTGCGCAACAATCCAAATTTATGCTACATCACAGCAACATGACAAGTTTTGTTGAATCAAAAAGTGAGAAGAACAGAAAAGTAAAAAGGATTTTTGGGGAGAGAAGGGAAACGATGACATTGAAGATATAAAAGTAATACTCACCTTAAACTCTCTCGGGAGCCTTCCTCATTTATCATTTTTCATATTTCTTCACCAACGTTCAACATCAAAATAACTCATTTCCTCAATTCAAAAACCTCTACCACACAAACTTGAGAAACTCAGAACCACCTCCGCCACTCCACTAACTCCGTCGGCACTCAAAACCGCCGACGACTTCCTTAACCCACCTGCAACATCTTCCACCGCCTCCTTCGTTTTATCCTTTAATTCAACCTCTACACCTTTCTCACGGGGCTTCTCCCTCCGCCAAAACCGTAACATCAACCCTCACCAATTTTCAATCCTGCATCATCTCTCAACACAACACAAACTAAAAAACCACATCTCCATCAACAATACCTACGATCAACCACACAATAACTAAACCAAAACCCAAAAAGCATAAACTTCAAACCAAGAATCCGAACCGGCAAGTCATACAAACCTGGAACGGAAAAGCAAATCGCAAGAAGGAAAAGAGCGGTTAGAAGAGAAGGAGAGAGAGCGATTACAAGAGTTGAGAGAGGGAGATTCGGATTCGATTTGGCTTGCTGGTTATTCAGAGAATTATTTGCGTTTGTTTCTTTTCTTCGTGTAACATAGTCTTTTGCTTTGTTGAGAAAGAAAACAAAGTTTGACGGCTACTCATTAGGTTTGGTTTAAGCATGGTCAAGTAACTGAACCTGGTCCGGGTCGGATCCGACCCGGACGGTCTCGAAAACCCATCCGCCCAATCCCTCATTTTACTTGGGCCTTTCCCTTCATTAACAGCACCAGATTCATTTGGGCTTTGTTTTTTTAAAACTAGAATTAATTAATTAGGTTTTAGTTAGATTAGTTTAATTAGTTATTTTTTTAAAAGCTTACAAAAAAAAAAGTTATTTTTTTAAAACTAGAATTAATTAATTAGGTTTTAGTTAGATTAGTTTAATGAATTTGTTATTTTTAAACTAGAATTAATTAGTTAGGTTTTAGTTAGATTAGTTTAATTAGTAAATTTTTTTAATTAGAATTCAGTAAATTAGCTTTTAATTAGATTTTACTTCATTTTAGTTTTAATTTGAGTTTTTTTTTAATTAGTTAGTTTTAATTAGATTTTAGTTTAATTTGGTAATTAGTTTTTAATTAGATTTCGGTTTAATTAGAATTCGATTTAATTAGATTTTAGTTAATTCTTAAATTAATCTTGACAATCCTCGATTTTATTTTGGTTAATTCTTTATGTTCAATTTTAAATTTGATTCTTGATACCTTCGAAGCTTTTGATGCCAATTTTGAATTAAGTGTTGATCAATCATTGTTGCCTTTAGTTTGACTTGATTCTTGAGAAATATTGATTAATTTTTGCCTTGTTGATTGGTTTATTCTTGATGCTTGCTGATACCTTTTTGACTTTGCCCATGAGTTGTTGATGAGTGTTTGGTGTTTTCTTGTTCGTTCTTGATTTTTATCACTTATGTTTAAAGCTTCATCTTTGCTCCTTGTTGTTGCTTCCCTGATTCCAAAGGAAAAGGTTCCCTGTTGACTTGTAAGTCATATCTTTAGGATAGTTTAGTTGCTTTCCTACCCTTTTTGTGACCTTGTTAGGATCATTGCCTTGGCCTTGTTAGAGCCATTTTCCTTTTCAACCTAGCCTTAGGTTAGGGTTTGTTAACCCTATGTAAGTACTATTGTTATAGATACATTTCTTTCTTGGCCTTATTAGAGCCATTTTGTCTTATAAATTAGAATTAGGTCTAGAGTTTGTAAACTCTATGTGGGTACCATTGTTATGTGTACTCACTTTCCCCTTTTGACTTTGTTAAAAGTCAATACCTTAGCTAGTCTTTCAACTTAGACTTAGAGAGTTTGTTAACTCCATGTAAGTATCATGATCATGAATACTTACTCCTCTTTGGGACTTTGACCACAGTCAAGAGTTTCTCCCCCCTAGTGAGGTGAACTACGAATGCTCTGATTCCATCCTAGTCAGGATACGTAGGCACGAAATGCAATGTCTTGGCGAGCATACTTAATGTATATACCCTAGGCCTTTACCTTAGCACATTACTCTTAGCAAGCAAACTCTAGCATAACGCAAATACTAACAAGAGGTTCCTGTAGAGTACTACAGATACTTAGGATGCTAGCACCTTCCCTAGGTATAACCTACCCCTGAACCTTAGATCTCTTAGCTTTGTTGTTACATAGCGCACTTAGGGTTTTCTTCGATCTTTACCCTTTCCTTTGGATAAATCAAAGCTCGGTGGTGAACTTCATGATTTTTATTCAAGTTTATTAATAGCTTGATATCCTATTCTCACCGCAACAGAAATGGCGAATTCACTGGGGACATTCCCTTAAGAGGGTTAAGCCTACCTTATTTGTATTTGTGTTTGTTATATGTTTGCTTGCTTGTATACTTGTATATTTGTGAATATCCGTATATATATCTGTTTGTGCTTGGGTTTTCTGTATGCAAGGTGGTTACTTTGAGTGGTGAGGATAAGTCCTATACCCGGACTTGAGTGTACATTTATGATAGGATGATGGTATATTCAAGAAGGCTTAAAGGGAGTTGATTCCAGACCAAGCTGACTTGAGAAACCACCGCTCAGTGGAGGCCCTCTTGGGAGTAGTTTTGTTAAACGAGTATTTGTGAAAACATTACTACTTTTGACCTAGAAGCCCGTGACACTGAGAACCTTTAGTTACCTTTTCACCCCACTTTGGCCTTGTTAGGACATATTGCGATGACTATGAGGGAGTAGTCCCGAAATAGTTGATACACGATACTACACTCAGACGAGACTCTCTTGAGAATATTATCGACTACCAAGCAGTTGGGAAATTGATAATATCCGAAAGATGGATTATTGACTCTAGGAACTTCTTAGAACCCTGTTCTGCAGATCATGAACCCTTAGTACACACCTTTTGGGATGGGTAGACCATGGCTCCACTCTCGTGTTCTCCAAACCTAGGCCATTTTCTGTTTACCTGTATATATGTGTATATATGTGAACTTGTGTTTGCTAGTGTTTATGCATACATGCATTCATGAGCATCATTTCATAAAATTTTCGTGGAACTTAAAACTTTTGTTTGTAAACATCATAGGGTTTCCATGGACAACGAATGAAAGAAAACCTTGAAGTACACTTACAAGAGTCCTAACTTGGACGACCTAAGGAGATTGGGGACCTTGGTGACAGATCCAGAAGGGTTTAAGAACAAATATGGGAAACAACTATCATTAATGAAGTCGAAGATGGATAATGGACTCCTTTCCATATTACTTCAGTTCTACGATCCATTCTACCATTGTTTTACTTTCCCTGACTACCAGCTCGTACCTACACTGGAAGAATACTCCCATCTAGTTGGTTTGCCTATTCTTGACAAGTCTCCTTTTCCTATCTTCGAGAAAGACCATGAGGAGAAAGATATTGCTAAGGCTACACATTTGGGATTGGTTGATATTCAAGCTAACATGACTACCAAAGGGGGAGTTTTTGGGTTGACTGCTGAGTTTTTGGTTGGGAGAGCTTAGTACTACACCGATCATTTGAGCATGGATGCATTCGAGGCTATTCTTGCATTGCTCATCTATGGTATCTTTCTGTTCCCTAGCTTTGAAGACTTTGTAGACCTCAACGCCATCAAAATCTTCCTAAAGAAGAACCCGATGCCTACTTTGTTAGCGGGTGCCTACCATTCTGTTCATCTAAGGAATTTCCACAAGGGAGGGATGATCACTTGATGTGTTCCATTATTATACAAGTGGATTATTTCGCACTTGCCTAAGGCTAACACTTTTTGGGATCCTAAGAAAGTTTGGTGGTCATAGAAGATCATGGCTCTCACCCACTCTGACATTGATTAGTAGAATCGTGTCTATGATGGAGTGATGATTATCGACAGCTGTGGAGATTTTGGTAATGTGCCTCTTCTTGGCACTAAAGGAGAGATTAACTATAACCCAGTCTTGGCTCGTCGATAATTAGGATATCCCTTGAAGGACAAGCCCAGCAGTGTCCATGTGGAAGGTATCTTCTTCAAGGAAGATGGAGATAACAAGGAGCTTAAAGAGAAGATCTTGAATGCTTGGAGCAACTTGCATAAGAAAGGGAAGAAGGATATAGGAAAACCCAATTGTGTTTCTTTGGAACCCTATCTCTAATGGGTCCGAGAAAGGGCTATCAAACTGAAGATGCCCTATTCCCGACAAGAGCCCATGGTTGTAAAGGAGGAACCCACCCTGAGCTTCATGTCCGAAGCAGAGGAGCTGAGAATCTCTTTGAGCAAAGCACAACAAATAGGAGATGCTTGGAAGCATAAGTATCAAGTGGTTGTCTAGGAGAATGAAGAACTCCAAAGGCAACTATAACTGAAGAATGAAGAAGTACTCTCTTGTAACAAGAGGAAAGTGCAAGAGGGTTTATTTTCCTCTAGCCCTCAGTCAACTCCATGGAAGCTGATTGTGGATAAGCTTATTCTTGAGATGGCTCAGATGGAAGAAAAGATCAAGAAGCTCAACATGAGGCTGCTAGGAGAATCTCATTAGGACTTTTTGTTAGCTTTTATTTAGCTTTTTGTTTAAGACTCTTGTAAGAAGTGCTGATATGTTGTAATCCACTCTATTAATTAATGAAAATGAGTTTTTTTGGTATCTCTTGATGTTTGTAAATATTTGATTTCCACGAAACTTTTTGCATCGCATGCGCATGTCGTCACATTCGCATCTCGCTTGCATTTCTCAGCCTCGAGTCTCATCTTCTTCTTCCTATATCTCTAGAAGGATACCTAGCACCTGGACAAATGGCAACGATGAATGAGCTTTTGAAAGGCCAGGAAGCCTTGAAGGAGGAGATCAAAGTCCTCAAAGGTCAGATGAACTGGGTCTTGGAAACTTTGCAGAACTTGATGAAGAAAGAGGGGCACTCTTACCTTGTTGCATCCTCATTATCTCCTGTGGTTCTTCCAACTCAAGGACTTCCACAGTGTCAACGGTCAGACCGCCATCAACCGCGCCAGCACGCCCGACAAAGGCCAAGAAAGCCACAAAGACATTTCACTCCGTTTCCGATGTCATACAGTCAGATATTGCCAGATTTGATCAAAGGTGGGTTGATAATACCGAAGGAGATAGATTCAGTGATTCCTCCATACCCACCAGGCTTTGACGCCAACGCTCGATGTGACTACCATGCTAGGGCACATGGGCATTCAACTGAAGACTGTAAGGTGCTCAGGCGATGTAAAACATCATAGGACTTGAGTCATTAACACGTTCTTACTCTATTCTATTTGAATTCAATGATAATTCATATTAAATAAAAATCAAATTTCAATTGTTATGAGATGTGTCATCAAGTTGAAACATGACAATAATTTAACGTATGTGTCTTAGTAAGATTTTAAACTCTCATGACATTTTAAATACAGCAGAATGAAAAAAACTCAATACGTTGTTGATTATATTCATTACTATTGGTTATCTTCATTACTTTCAACAAAATCATGATATAGTAAAGATTTCACATTTATGCAATCAAGAGTATCAAAACAGAACAATTTTATTGTTTCATTTTCTCTGCATTATACTTTCTCAATATTTTCATTGATTTAAAAAACATTGAATGTTGCTAACATTATTAGCAAGTTCATCTATTCATGAGTACACCTAAAAAATCATGCAAAAATATTGAAAATGCTTTGCATAAAAGTGAAAACAGATGCAGAGATATTCAATATGTTCAAAAGACTGATGTAGAACATTTGCAAAATTGATGCTCAATACATCTCATGGTAAAGAGAGTGAAACATAAATGAACATAAATTTTTTGGAAGAGTAATTCTATCAAACAATTTGTGAGTCAGGACCATGTCAACATATTACCGTATAAATAAATTAAAAAGTACACGAAGAGGATACCAAGTCGTAACAATGAGTTTTAAACAAACAAGTGTGCAAGATTTTTGTGTTTCTATAACTGCACTGCCTTTTTTTTATAGGCAAAGCAAAGTATATTATAAGGGAGTACTAGAGGTACTCCGACCCAATAAACATAATCTATAGAAGCACCACTCCAACACTTAAATCAATAATTACAAAAAGTCACTAGGACATTTAAGCCAATCATAAAAAGTGCAATAAGAATTATGTTTATTTCTAATAGGAAACCACCATCAAGAGGAAAGGATAATTCTCTCCACAATAACTTCAATAATTGCACTGCCTTAAAAATTTGTCATAAAAAATATCAAAAATTAAAAAGAAAAACTCATGAGAAAACAGTTTAGGCAAAAGAAGATGGTTGAAGAAACTCAAACTTATTCAAACAATTTCTCGATTCACAATGCTTAATGAACGACGTTTTCTTCGTCCTTCTTCATTTTGCCTCTTCCTCTTCCTTCAATCTCCACATTTCTTTATGTATGAGTCATTGATTTTTTCCTCCATATCTATTTAGTTTTTGAGATCTAAAATTTATATATTTTTAGAAAAAACAATGGAGAGAAGAATTACTGAGAGAACCAACTTAGAGAGATAGAATGAAAAAACAAAGAGTAGAGATAAAAAGTGAAATTGAAAAGGTAAAGTATGAAAATGAAATTTGAATTGGTGAAAGGAAAGGAGGAAAAATTAATGTTGAAATCATAAGAAGAGGGGAAAATGGGTTTTGAGTTTTTTTTTTTTTTGCTGTAAAATGATAGAGAAAGAACGGTAGTGGTTAAGGAGACTATTTGAATTTAATTTGAATTTTAAAATTGGTCAATCATATAATGACATGTGTTGCAAAGAGAAGGTTTTGAATGAATTAAAAATGAGTTAATATGTTAATTACGATAATGGATATTTGCTAGTGTAAATTTGAAAAATGAAAAATGGTAAATTAGGGAGAATGGTTGCATGTTTTAATAATAAGTAGATAGTTGATTGATACTATTAATTCTCATGATCTAGAAATAAAGTATGATTTCAATTACTATTAAGATATCATACTAATCAGGACAATCATTTTAAATGGTCTTTGATGAATCTTGAGTACAGAATAAGTCAGAGCTACTATATAAGGAAACAATCACCAAAAAAATACACAATTTACATAGTAGACAGTTGAGACTTTATTGACTTTCACTAGTAAAGTTGTACATAAACAAATAATGGACCAAAAATAAAAGTAAAATAAAAATTATATAGCAAAATTAATAGTATTATAACATATTCTTAAATCAAAGAACACAATATTTATTTAATATTAAGAATAATAATATGGTGAGACCTAGGATACCACTTGATAAAATATGAATAAAAAGACATATGTAGTCAATTGTATGTCCTCTTTGTTTGGGACCAAAAGAAATAGATCTTCATTTTTTTCTTCTTGGTCTTGTGGATGCAAGTGTTTGGCAACTCATTTTTGATGGGTTAAGATTGTATAGGTTGCCCTCTTGTGGCATGATCTCGAATCATCTGATGGCTTTTGGAACTCTCATGAAAGGAAAGACTGAGAAGAATTTGCAGCTCTTGTTTTGACTTTCAGTTACTTAGTCCATTTGACTAGTTAGGAATTATATACTCTTCAAAGGAGACCGTAAAAGGGCTATGAAAATTGTGTCCTTAGCCAAGACCCTTTAGTGGGAGTGGTTCAGAGCGAGATCCAACGACCATGTAACTCTTGATTTGAATGTATGGCTTGTTAGTTCGTTAGCTTATTTTAGTTAAGTTTCTTGGTTTTACTTTGAATGCTTCATTTCCTCTATTATATTAGGGTTGATCACCCTTGGTGAGCACAAAATTAGGTTAAAATGGAGAAAAATGAAACAAAGGTTAAATCACCTGTTGGACCATCTATTGGAACATCTGTGACTGGAAAAAAGTATGCGACGAAGATGAATTCCTTGAAGAGAAAGCATGTTGGATCAAGTGATTCTAACTCAGATGCTAATTAATAATGGGTCAGATGGTTATCATCAGGAGGATCGTCTAGACAATGAAGTTAGATGTTTAGTTTGTTTTAGTTTTTATTTTGGTGTGGTTGTGCCATTGTATCTGGGCATGTTTAATTTTTGTGTTCCTAGGTATTTAATGGCTCTTTATCAATGAATGAAATTTAGTTCCTCAGGGGACAAATGTCAACTCGATGCTTCGACACGGGTTCGACAAGATACACCAAAACCACTACAATAACAATTACTAGATGATGAAGCAGAAAAGCAATAAAGAACAAAATCAATTATTTACCCAGTTCGATGAAACTACACCTACTTTTAGGGGGCTGAGTCTACAACCTAAGAAAGAAAATTCATTAATAGTAGCTTAGTACAATTAGACTTATAAGCAACAACAGAACACATATGTTGTCCAATGCCTCTTCTTAACACTATCCAATGAATTTCTATTTAGAGTCTCCCCCTAAACATGAGAACTTACTCACTTTCTTCTCTGTCACACAACTTTTAATAGGGGCAAGCAATCACTGAACCCTAGTGATCAACTTCAATCTTACAAGATGAAAGAATGTTGAAAATTACAACTTAACTAGACAAACCTTGTATGTCAAGTTACTGAAACACAAAAATATGATTTCGTCCAAAAATTTTGTACAATCTGTTGGATATTTGATTTGCTCGAAAGTCTCCAACAAAAAGATATGATTTGATTTGTTATAAATTCAAATTTAAATATCTTTTAAATCTGATTTGATCTGCACAATTGTCCAACAAATCATATAATCATATTGCTAAACCAATAGCAATAAAACATAACTAAATCTTCTCAAAAGATTCTGTTAAAATGTAGTAATCTGACGTCTGTTTCACAAGGCCCAGATGTTGTACCAACATGCTGGAGCATCGCAACCAACATGTGTCACCTTTGCAAATCCATATAGATTTAGCAAGCTAGACAATCTTGAACACTTGGACACTTTTCCAAGGTGTTGTTTTGCTAAATGCAACCAATACAAAGGACCAATCCACTAGGAACAACAATGATAATGTAATGGTGTGTTCATGCATGTATGCTTGTGTAGAAAGATATGTGCTAATGTGATTTCATGCTTTGGTTAGTTGATCTCTTAAGGTGAAGAAACGATCTTGTGCTACTTCTGTTGTTGATGATGTTCTGAGATTGTGATGTGTGGAGTGTTACATTGTGCTCGTAATTTATAATTGTGTGCTCACATGCTGGTGCATCTGGCCTTCAAATATGTGAGCATGTGTGTAAGTATTTTGTTGATGATATTTGTTGCTGCTGTAGTATGCTCTGATGTGTGTATGTGTGTATTCTCCTGAATGATATTTTGTGTTGATTTACTCCTGCACATCTTATAGAAATGTTGTAAGTTGTTTTGTCAAAAAATTTCAAAAGAGGAGGATTGTTGTTTCTTTGATTGTCTGTTTTAGGAAAAACCACATGGGTAGTAAAAGATATATTTTTAATGAAGACGCAACATGTGAAACAAGATGTTCCAACATGTTCCCAGCATCTGACCTCGGTCAAGATGCTAAGGCTTGTGAGTTATTCTGAGAGAGAAATTCAGTTTGATTCAAAGAAGACTTGTTGTATCTTTTAGCAATATGTTATTTAGTAAGATTTGCTAGAAAGATTTAATAAGATCAAAGTCAATTAAATGAAGATTTAAATTAAATGAAGATCAAATCAAATCAAATCTCTTTGTGTTCATCAATGTATTAGAAAATGAAATTCGCATAAGAATTAATTATGTATCAAATATTTTTCCATTGGAGAAAAGCTCAGAAGATGATTTTTTATATAAAAAGACTCATTCTTACATTTGAAGACACACAAAAGAAAGTATTGAAGATCTAGTGTGCTAGGGTTTTGAGTCTTTGTATTCTTGTTGTTTGTTGTAAACCAATAAATAAGCCTAAACTAAATATTCAAGGCATATATGTTGATTATTAGTTTAGTGGTAATTCAACATTTGTAATCTTTTGAAAGCATTGATCATTAGGATAGTGATTAGGAGTAAGTGAGAGAGGGTTCTAATATTTAGGGGAATTCCTAAATAGAAATACACGAGTAGTATTATGAAGTAGGCATTGAAGAAAGTTTGTTTATCTAAGACTAATTGTACAAATATTAATGAGAGTGAATTTCTTTTCTTAGGTTGAAAGCCTCCCAAATGTAGGTAATGTTACACTGAACTGAGTTAACAATTCTCTTGTGTTTTTTATTGTTTTATGCATTGTCTTCCTTAGACTGTGATAATCTGTGTTGAATCTGTTTTCTGTAGTGCACATTATCTAAGACATCATGTTTAACATCTATCTTGTGAAATTTTAAAATTTCAATATGAAAGAACTTTGAATTACAATTACCTTCTCCAATCCACCTATACCTAAATTTCTGTCTAAGAATTCCTATATTGCATTGTTTGCTGTTTGCCAAATCTTGCTTGAAGTCAAAGCTATATCTTCCATAAAAAAATCTCCTCGCAAGTTTTTTTAGGCGAAATAATTATGAATTTGTATTTACAAATAACAAATTAATGTTGTTTAGAATAAATAGAGTTTTCTTAAAGCATTTATCTTGTATATTTAAAATATTTTTATTTGTTATATTAATTCCTCATTTGTTAGTAAAAGACATTACCAAACAACTTAGAATCTGAAAAAAGGATTTACAAAAAAAACTGTCAATTTACCCAAATTATATTTCTAAAACTTGTACTTTTGACTTTTATTTTAAAAATAGCTTTTAGATTATTAAAATGTCAGGCCAAATGGATTCGTCTGTTGAAGAGACAAGGATAAAAAGATTAATAATACTTATTTCAGAAAATGTGTTTTACATTTCTCTAAGGGCTAAAAATAAATTAATGCATGCAAATTGAAACGGGCTTTATAAATTATAAAAAGGTAAAGTTCTATTCTAATTAATACATCTAAAAGGAAAAAAAAATAATAATACTTATTTCAGAAAATGTGTTTTACATTTCTCTAAGGGCTAAAAATAAATTAATGCATGCAAATTGAAACGGGCTTTATAAATTATAAAAAGGTAAAGTTCTATTCTAATTAATACATCTAAAAGGTAAAAAAAAATAGAGTGAAATTATGAAGTTCATTTATATTATGATTATTTTCAGTTTTCTATTTTTTATCGTAGTAAATGTTAACGGTAAAACTTTTACTTTTCATTTTTAAATCTACATTTTTTTACATAATATTTTATACCACTTTAATAGCATTCATTTATTCTATTTTTTTAATTTCAGCTAAGGTTTTTAATTGTGTTTATGATTCCGATTGTCCATTCCGTTTTTGCCCGGCACCTCTTCAAACAAGTTGTGTAGGGTTGAGGTGTAAATGTACTACATTGTAAAAGTAAAATTGAGATATATCTTTTTTATTATCGGTGATTTTTTATTTAATGGTTTAATGATGACGCACTAATAATAGTATAAAATTTTTTTATACTGTCATTCAATAAAAATATATTATTCTATCGTATTATATAATTTATTTAAAATATTTAATCTGATTTGACAAGATGTATAATCGTTATTAATTAATAATATAAAAAAATTTACACTATCGATGCACCAATTTTTTTCATTTATTTAATATTTTTACTAATTGCACCGTAAAGATACATATTGATGTATTTAAGAAACGATTGATATTGATTCTTATTTTACGAAACTATTTTTGCACAATGTTTATCACATTAAAGTAACTTTTTTTTTTCTTTTATCTTTACAGCAGGTATTTGACATAATTTCAAGATTTTGATTGCCTAAAAAATATGGAATGTGTCGGGTTGATTTAGAATAATTGTCATTTAATTATTGTGTTACTCTTTTACAATAATTGTGATAATGTGTGTATATATTATTTAATTTAAAAAAATAACTTTAATGGCTAAATTCAAAATAATAATATATACATAAATAATGAATATATTATTATTTGTTAAAAAAACATAGTAAAGTTAAAATAGCATTGTGATATATATATATATATATATATATATATATATATATATATATATATATATATATATATATATGATACAAAAGAATACAAACATTTTTTAGAGAGAGAAGCTCCAACTTCTCTCTTCATTTGAGACTCTTCATTTTCATCAGTTACTACGCATAGATTATCCAAACATTGCAACAATGCATCAAGTCCATTAAATACATACTAGTCAATCGTATTCTGCATTACTTGAGTTTTAGGGTTTGTCACTGTTGTGGTTCATTTGGGTTTGGTTTAATGTCCTAGTCCTAACCTTCCTCCCTGGGGATCTTT